>VDFB02105785.1:334241037-334908242 GCA_007258455.2 Sequoia sempervirens
CTCCCTCTCTCAGGTATCTCTCTCTCTCTCTCTCACTCTCCCTCCTATCTCTCTCCCCTATACTCTTAACCCTAAATGCTAAACCCTTAAACCCTAAACCCTTATAACCCTCTCCCCTAAACTCTTAGGGGAAATTGTCAGTCCAATGTAGCTTGGAGTGATTTGGTGTATTTGGGTGCAAAATAGGATCATCCATAATATAAATGTACCCATTCAGACGTGTTGGAATAGTCCGTTTGGTCATACAAGTTGCAAAATGAAAGTTGCACCACTTTGAAACTTTACACTGCTTGCATTTGACAACTTTTCCTTCAACTAAAAACTCTTCACCATGGGAAAATGCCTCCAAGATAGAAAAAAATGAGAGAGGCTATTGTAGAGGGTCTCAACATGATCCCATAGCCTAAGAGGGAGAATTTGCAAGCATCACAGTTTCTGAGAAATAACCCTTCAAAGATTGCTTCCTTTTAGAACTTTGGACTCTTAAGGGAAATCACCATTCCAATGTAGCTTGGAGTGATTCAGTGTATTTGGGCACAAAAGAGGTCCATCCCTAGCATAAAAATACCCATCCAGATGTGTTGGAATAGTCTTTTTGGTCATACAAGTTGCAAAATGAAAGTTGCACCACTTTGCAACTTTACACTGCTTGCATTTGACAACTTTTCCCTCAACTGAAAAATCATCACTACAGGAAAACACCTCCAAGATAGAAAAGACCAAGAGAGGTTATTATAGAGGGGCCCACCATGATCTTGTAGCCTTAGAGAAAAAGTTTGTAGGCATCATGGTTTTTGAGTAATAGTCTATCAAAGATTTTTGCCCTTTTGCACTTTGGACTCTTAAGGGATTTTGCCGGTTGAATGTAGCTCAGACCACTTCAACCTATTTGGGTGCAAAATGGGACCATACCTAACCTAAACGTACCCATCTAGACATGTTGGAACAATTGGTTTGGTCGTATGAGTTGCAAAAAAAAAAACTTCCAGGCTACCAGTGGTATAATTACCATAACTTATTCAAATCTCCATAAAATTTGACCAAACCAAAGGCAGTTGAAATCTCAATCAATTATCTAACCATACCACACATTTAAAAATCATAATAAGGCCATATAGACTGTACAAAAGAAAAATAACAACACATGACATTGTAAAACATAAAACTATTCTTCCTCAAATATGCAAATTCTTATTTTCAACTTGTTCAACCTTGAGGTCATGTTTACAAGATTTATTTATTCCCTTACAAGTGGTTTTCAGCCTCCAACTGAACTCCAATACTGATTTTTGTGCTAAAAGAAGCCATGATACCATAGCTTGTTGCTTACTATTATGCTGTGATTAATTTTTTCCAAGCATCCATAGCTTGTTCGAAAGCACCTATTTTAGACTTTTAGCCATATCAACAAGGCACTGAATTTTTTGATAAAATGCCTTGGTAGAAATGTATGAAAAATGTGGTAGCATAGACAAGGCAGTGAACTGTTTGAAAAAAATCCTCAAAGAAATGTGGTCTCATGGTGATGGAATGCCATGATATGCACATTGAGACCACATTTCTTTAAGGCATTTTTTTGAATAGTTCATTGCCTTGTCTATGAGCTATTGCTTATTATTATGATTTGATAGATATTTTCTGATGGAAGGACAAGGGTGGAATAGGTCACAACACCTCAAACTAACACAATTTCAAACTTTGATGAAGCCTCTAAACCCAACAATAGGATTTTGCACCATTTTAGCTTTTCACCAACTAGGGCACCTATACCTAGTTTTCATTCATTTCCATTGTAGATGATAGACTAAAGATAGGAACACAAAATATTTGAGCACTATTTAACACATTTTTTGACATATAAAAAAGGTTCATGATGTTACTTTGGAACAAATTGGTCTAATCTGACCTACAACACTGTAATTAGGCCTAAATAGGCCACTTTTACAAAAGAGGTGTGCTCAAATTAACTCATAGACTCCAAATAACTTCATCAAAAAACTCCTTGGGTGGAAAAACATATGAATCCACCATTTATTTGACAAAATCTTCTAAAAAATTTGCTGATCCACACTATTCTCTTGATTTCCAAGCTTAACACATGATAAAACCAAGCTAGGGCTCTATCAAAAATCCATGAAACATACTTTCTTAGCCCTGCAACCAAAAAAATATGATAAAGCATCCCACAAAGCATCATTCCATTAGTTTTCACAAAATTCCAATGGTGGAATGATGAGATTTTACATTTTTACTAATCTCAACCCTTGAAAATGAGGGTTTCAGACCACCTAACAGAAAAATACTTAGAAATAATTCAATTTCTAATGAAATCAAGACAAATAATAATCAAATGATAGTTAATACATAGATATAACTAATCCCAATGAGTTTCTATCATAAAGCTTCCGTACAGAACAATATTGAGCTTGACAAGTTTTGAAAACACACAAATTTTGTAGAAAAATAGAGCAAACTTCTATTATTCACTTCAAAATCATTAAATATTCATGCCTCAAATCAGTTAGAGGCTTTTCAACATATTTACCACCATATTACATCAGTTACAAGCAATAATTCAAGTGGGAGAGCATTAATCCTCCTTTAACATGCAAAGTTGACAAGTTGTACAAAGCAACTTCAATACTATTTTTAGCATCTTTTCAAAAAATTGACCCCATAAGTCCTTTATTACAATATTTTTGGTGTAATAGACCTTATTAACTACACACAATAAAAATAAACTCAAAAGTTGACTCACTAATGGTGCAAGAGCACCTACTTATTTCAATGAATTTTCTCTAGTTGCTACATGAAGATTTGGGTCTTGGTGATGAAGTTTGAGTTGTTTAGGTGTTTTGTGTCTAAATAAGGTCAGTGAAGGCCATTTTTGATGTAATTGGAAACTTTGGGGTCTTTTGAGACCATATTGTAAAATTTGTAAATCTTCTTGGAAAATTTGTCAAGATAGGTTGAATGTCATTTTTTTTAGTGCGTGGTTATGTTTTTGGATTCAATAAGGTCGAAGTAGACCATCTCTAATGTTTTAGGAGTCTAGGAGGGTCAAATTGCAAAATAATGCAAAATGAGCAAAAATGTTGTCAATAAAATATGTAAAAAGTGCAATTTTGTACTCCAATGGCCATAGGGAGTTTAAAAATTGGTTGAAGTCAGTTGTGGGATGTTATTTGGTGTCTTTCATGTTTAAAAAGGACTCTTATGTTTGATTTTGGAGAAATCAAGTTTGAAAGAGAATCAATAAAATCTTGTTATCTCCATGCAAATTTCTATGTTTTTCCAGAATTCTTGAAGTTTCTTGGTACTGTATAGTTTCATACAGTGTGGTTGTGCTTTATTTTTAATGGAAATTGATGGGAAGTAGAGTTAAATTCTTCACAAACTTAGTTTGAAGTAATTTCATTCATTTTTGTGCATTTAAGAGGCATTTTACTGGAGGTTGGTCTGTGAGCCTTGTTCCAAGGGTTTTGTAGGGAAAACTGAGTCAAACTATAGTGCCTTCGGTGATTTTAATTCCTTCAAATTGCCTCCAAGACATAGACAACTGTGCCATAAAGCGGAAACAAACACAATTCATTTCCCACATTAATCCTTCTAAGAGAAGCACATGTAAATTCAGTTTCAACAACTTGTATAAACCGATTCAACAAATAGAACCAATAAACATGAAACATGGGACAAAAGATAAGAACACACTGATTTACGTGGGGAAAACCCTTTTCGGTTAAAAACCCCATGCTCGAAAACCCCAGATCACCATTGTATTATTCAATAACAAAAAATAGTTACAAATACAATATCAGGCTCTAAGCCTTTATAGAGTTACATCTTGTTCATCTTGGAGAAATGTCTGGTAGCATAATAGTTCAGGATCCTTGCACTATTACAATACTCTCACACAACATACAATGTAGATCCATCTCCTCTAATAAGCCTCTTAGCCTCACTAGCTAGCCTCATGACTAGCCCAACCTTCACATTCTTCACTCTCACTCACCTTATGAATTTTTCTAGAATTTTCATGTAAAATACATCGTTCTGCATTCCTTCAGGTTAGTTAAAACAACCCTATGTTAGAGTATTGATTTACCAACCAATAGGCTAATAGGTAGTTACATCGCTATCAGGTAAATACAAATGTCGACCTTAGTTTCTAAATGCTGGTCCAATGAATCATTGATTCACAACAACAATGTGAAATTAATAAATGACTCCATGCCATGTGTCAACACATCACTCATTCATTGCTATTTGACCATCACATTATTCCATCTCTTCTCGTCACTTCCAAGCTTAACTGCCATACCAAAATCCATATTACAAGCCTCTGTGGGACCATAGTTTACCATTTTGATAGACCACTGCTCTACTGCATGACCATCTACAGACCTTCACAGGTCAGGGGTAACAACACCGCACTATCGCAACCTCTTCTAAGTCCTATCGCGGTGTGGTGGTAATTATACCACACCACTGCAGGAGGTCATCAACATAGCCGCGGGGTGGCGGTAACACCACACTACCGCCAGACAACCAAAGGACCCCCAAGGTAAGGAAGTACCTCGCACTACTGCTAGACAACCAAGAGACCCTCGTAGTATGGCTGTACCCCCGCGCTACTGCTAGATAGTTGACATGAATCTGCGATATGGTGGTATACACTGCACTATTGCACCTTAGCTAGAAGGCTCCCATGGTATTGTGGTATACCGCAGTACCACACCTCTCTTACAAACATCCAACGGTACAATGGTATAAGCATAATCCATCACTTTTAGAGGTCTAAGCAACAAAACCAAGGTTTCACCAATGAGTTTGAGACACACATTCTCAACAATCTCCCACTTGACGAAGAACTCACCAAACCCCTTTCCAACCTTGAGAACCATTGTACCATAAAAATTCATGCAATAATAAGAATATTGAACAATGCTATCGTGCTCCAACCAAGACACGTGCACCAACATCCAAGATTTCCACCAACTCAAGCAACGGTTCTATCCATCCACTATAGGACAGGAAACGAGCCAAGGTATATATGCACTAGTCTATAGAACACAAGCAGCAGATCCAACTGATAGCAAAGACTATAACATTTTTCCACTTCACTGTGCTCACACACTATATAGAAGTAATATCAACTTTAGAGCCTCAGATAAAACACAACCATGAATTCATTCTCTAGAAACAAGATAGAACATTAGCTAGAATTAAAACTAGAAAACTAATTGCTCCCATCAAACTGATTAACTAACATGACTAAAAATAGTACCCACAACAAGTGCTAATCCATCCAATTACACATACCTCCAAGGTATCAACATCACCAAACTCATGCCACTCCATAACCAACCCATCAATAGCAAATACAAGCTCCATGTGCCAACCAGTCGAAGAAGACAAAACACATCTAGGAACTCCCACTGCACAGGTAATGAATCTAAAAAATCAAGGCATACCAAGTCTACCAATAAGAACACATAGAAAATGTAACCATGTAGTACCAAGGACATATCCACAATGATATACACAACTTGCAACCAACTGCTACAAGAATCATTTCTCTCAATAGTCTTCCAGAGCTCTTCCAAGTTGTTCACACCCAACACAAGAAAGATATAAAGAACCTTCAAGTTATCACCCAAGAACATAAGTGAAAACACACGACCACAAACTAGTGATCACTACAGCTCCAACCAAACCTCAAACCAATGTAAAATGAAATCAAACTTCCAGGAAGACAACCAAGACCAAAGAGAGAAACACTACACAACATATACCTGTAGAACATCCTCCTACATACACCTCTAAAATCCAGTTGTGTAAAGTATGATCTCCTCCACATCCCAAAGGAAAATCCATAACAACACCCAACTGTTCAATCACCAAGATCAAACTTAACAAATGTAACATGTAATAAATTATGGATGTAAGCCTCTCAAAGAAGATCAAACTACCTCATTTCCCATCTCAAGAAATCAGCCCATATAACTATCTCCTACTAGTTCTCATCATAAAATGATATCACAAAAAAGGGAGAGGAGATAAACCATGTTGTCAACCTTCCACTATGAATCCTTCATAACCATTAAACAACAATTCAAGATCCATAACATGAAAGAAAGCATAAAAAACATCTGAAAGATTTAATGGGAAAATACCTCTCAGATAAACTGCCAAGTAGACCAAGAGTGGGAAAAGAGAAAGCTCCTCCAAGATATACATGTGATAGGTTGAATCTATGTGCTAGAAAATGAGCAGCAAACAAAAGAGTGCAAAATAAAACTAAAAACAACCTACACCTCAAGATTAGCCTAGTTGGATTCAACACAAAATAAAGGCAACAAATGAAAAATATACCTTGTCTCGAAACGATCCTTTGGTTGGCGCTTTGATCTTTGGTGTTGTATGCTCCTTGGATGACATAAGATGCAAGCTAGATGATGATATGATAATGGATGAAAGTGGATGCAAGAGTGAAAAATGGCTAAGTATGGCTCCTAGAATTTTTTTTTAAGAGTTTGGCTACAATGCATGATCTCCTAAAAATGAGAGAAAATAGGGGGTATTTATAGAGATTTTGGAAATCTCTAGGGAAATGGACGGTCAAGATTGAGACACCAAGATCAAGATGTAGGGCTAAGGTGAGTTCAGAACTCACAAGCCTTCACATCTTGACATGTGGCAAGTGATATGGCTTAAAAAGGGTGATGTGTACATGAGGTGGAAGGATAGTACATGACATGGAGAGGGTACATAGTACCTTGGGATTGGGACAAGATATACTCATAAAGGAGGTACTTGTCCCCATGTGGGTGAGAGGACAAGTGGGGAATTAAAAATTCGTCAAATATTCTCATGGGGATGAGAGAAGGAATTTAAAATTCCTTTAAATGCATTGGGGGATTAAATGCGAATTAAAAATTCACATGGGGAATGGAGATGCCTTGTTCAAAAAGAGAAAGCTTTTAATGAAGTTGACTAATGACATATTCCATAAATGATATGGGGATTAGGAATGACTTAATTGAGTGGTTAAGGTTGTGCAAGTACTTGATTAGATTAATTAAAGACTCATTAGAGGCAAGTGAGAAATTATGGAGGATGGGACCCTAATGATGATTAGGGGTGTGCACATCTTAATCATAAATTAATTATGACTAAGAAAGAGGGTTAAATTGCTAAGAGGGATTAGAGACCAACTTGCAAAAGTTGGAGGATGTGACAATGAAAGAGAAAAATAAGGAATAAAGATAATATGACCAAATTAAATAAAGTGATGCATTTATTTAATTTAGAGAGGAAAGAGGGGAAAAATATTTATTAAATTAAATACTTTAGGAAACCTTATGCAAGAAACATAATATTAATTAAATGAATGATTTAATTAATACCGACAAAGAGGACGATTTCAAAAGAGCAAAGGGATGATTAAGAAGAGGACTTTGACCATATGGATGTGGTCAAATTTGGATGTCTACATTTTTCCTCTCTTTGAAACACTATTAGGATAATAGGGTTTCAAAGAAAAATAAAACATAGATGACTTTATGGAAGAAGTGACTTGGAAAAGAGATGCCCTAGCATGGGAGAGATTAGGAGCTACCCAAATGGAGGAGAATTAAAAGGGATGTCCAGGTTTCTTAAGGGAAGGCCCATGATAGAATATTGGGAGAGAATGGTAGGGTATTCCCCCTCAAGAAGGGGAAAGGGATGGAAAAGGGGGTCTCGGGAAACTCCTTGAAAGGATGAGGTGGTATATGTTGATGGAAAGAGCACATAAAATCGAGAAGATTGACGCTTGAATGGAGGAAAACGGGTTTACAGTGTGGAAATGGCAGCCCAAGGAAGATAAGGGGGGTTAGGGAATTAGTTAAGATGAAAAAAAGGTTAACTAAAAGGAAAAAAGTCCTTTTATTTAAAAATTGAAAAAATGAGGGAAAAGGCTATAAAAGGTAAGTGAGGGGGGGATTTCTCCTCATTTGGACAACTGTCAAGTGAGGAGAGGAGGAAGAAGAGGAGGGAGAAAAATGGAAAAGGCACAATACTATAGTATGATTCAGACATCATTCACCTGGGGGATGAGAGACGACAATTTTTCGAGGAGTGTGTCGTGCAATGTTAGGTGAGTTCGAAACCCCATCTTGTGATTTCATTCAATTTGGCTAATATTTTTTTTAAAAAAGATATGGGTTTGATGGGGGGGATTGGGGGGAAAAATGGGTTAGTGGGAAAATTTTTTTTTTGTTCTTTGCGTTTTGGGTAGAGCAAGTTAGGTGTGATGGGGGAAGGGAGTTGTGCCCAGCCAGGCTTGGGCGGGTCCGCCTGGGCTTGGGCGGGTCCATCCAGCTGGGTGGATGGGTCCGCCCAAGCGTAGGTGGGTCCACCCAGCCGGTCGGGCGGGTCCGCCCAGCTGGCAAGTAGGGTCCACTCAAGGTGGGTGGAGGCCAACCCAATGAGCCAGGGTGGATCCACTTGACTAGCGCGGGCGGGTCCACCTCGGCTTGGCGGAGCGCCGCCTAGCCAGCCAGGGCGGGTCTTTCCGGGCTCGAGTGGGCTTGCCTGTGAGCTCGAGCGAGTCTGCTCAAGGGGCTGGGGTGAAGTCGGGATGACCGGAAAAGGGTAGAAGGCATGGATAGAAAAGGGCAAGGGGAAAAGGGCTGAAAACTATAGGACAAGACAACACCAGGAAAAAAATCTGACAAGTTGCTATTGTGATGGATTTAGAAGGTGGAGAGTGTAGTACTTATCGACAGAGATTAGAAATGCTCTACATCTCTAGATTTTGTACCTTATTTAATGATGTATGAGGGCTATGTGATGGATATATGATATATTTTGATGTATGATGGACATATGACATACATTGTATTATTTTGATTATGATATGGGATAGTCCTTATTGACACTATGCAGTATGTTTCCTTCTGTGATGGGTGATTTAGTTGATGTATGCACATGTATATGATATTTCCTGCTTATGTGGATGGATACTTTGGTTTATGTATGCACATGTTTATGATACTACATTTTATGTGGATGATTGGGTTTACGTACTTGTGGAATATGGATGATTTTATTAATGTAGATATTTCACATGGTGATATGATGTATGCACATGTTGTATCTATGATGACCTATGCGTATGGATACCTAGTTGATCTATTGACATGTATGCATATGTGTATGATGGATTTTGTATGGATTATTTTATATATGTAGGATATGATGTATTATGAGTCTGACACTTTGTGATGCAGGTGGTGATGTATGTGCAGTTCTAACATGTTGTGATGTAGGTGGCGATGTTTGTGTGGTTAATAGAATGAACCTAATATGCGATAATGCTCTAATGAAAGGAAATAATACATGGTAATAAGCGTCAATAAGAACTAACATGATAATGGAAGATTGGTATGTAGTGATTGTGAAAAATGGGTGTAATTTGTCACTTATCAAAAACTTTTAGTATCCTGAGAAGAATGGGAGAGAGCGGGATAAAGTATTTGCACAACCAAAATCATAGGGTGAATGCAATGCAATGAATGATGAAATGCAATCCTAATATGAGTTGCCATCTTTGGAACACTGATTTTTTGCTATAGCATAAGATACCAGATACCCTGATATATAAAACCAAGGGAAGTTGGCATCCAATGCATGCAACAAACACAACAAACAAAAAAGCTACCCCAACACCCCAAGGTCATGATGACCTTGGTCAGGCCAGGTATTGGGATAACCAGAAACACACAAGGATGCCCCAGCGTAACACAAGACCTCAGGGATCTTGGTGGGTATTACGTGGGACAACCGAGAAGACAACAACAAAGAAAAGACCAAGATAAACCCCTATGTTGACTAGTCAAAGCACACCATGATATGATGGATCAAGGCAACCATGACAAGTGTTGATAGTGAGCTCAAATGACAAATAGATTCCAAAACATCAAAAGATTACAATCAATTTCAAAACATCCTTTGCCATAGGATCAAGGGGATGGATGGGATTGATGAGGTATTCTAGGAAGGATTCATCCTATTGAGACTGATGATGATTACTAAACTAGAATGACCCAGTTTGACGCCAGATATATATATATATATATATATATATATATATATATTGATTAACCAGATCTTTTGATAATAAGGGGGTTGCTTAATTGAGAAAAATGAGCCAAACAAGGACATAGATTGACATATCCTATAGACCTAGGGTCTCTAGGGCTGATCAAAGATTAGCCTTGCCTACGTGAAAGCGTAGAGCCCTCATAGTTCATGAAAAGACCACGGATAAAGCAGAAAGAGGACAATGAAGGTGAATGACGGATGACCAAAACGTGATGGTTAGAATACCCTGGGGGTAGATCAAATGGTCAACCTTGCCTACGTGACAATGTAGGGGCAACGTAGTTCGACTGGCGATGTGATGGGATGAGATCCAGATGAACACCGACACGATGGATGATCCGATGCGATGACACAGACCGAACAATAATGAGATGAACGACATAAGCTCAGAGTGGGATACTAAAAAGCTCAAGATGGGGGGATAGGTTAGATGGATTGTCCAATGCTCAATCAAAATATACCAAGCGGCCAAGGATAGGATGGGTGAGGACGATAGGGCAGATGAAAGCATAGAATAACTAGGATGCCATGTAGATAATGATTAAGCCCTCTATGGATGACACCTATTACCAGGTTTTCACCATCCATACTTATCCAAGGTGCCACCAAAAGGTGGTTTTCACCATAGGAAAAACTTATTTCTCTTTACTATTTTTGGTTTTTTTTGTTTTTGGATTTTTCAATTTTTTTGATAGGTGGGGTTACCAAGTGGACTTAGGCGTAGAACTTCTTCAGATGCATTATGTTGACAACATTTTTAAGGATGTGGATGAGGATTTTGTTGGTTGCTTCTACTTGACCATTACCCTAGGGGTAATAAGGCATTGACCAACGATGCTGGATGTGAAAGGTGTCGCTGAGGTGTTTCATGGCTTGGTTTTTGAAGGGTTTCCCATTGTCAGAAAGGATGATGGATGGGATACCGTATCTGCAAAGAATATGGTAAAGGATGAACTTTGAGATATGAATACTGGTGATCTATGAGAGCAGCATGGCTTCTACCCACTTTGTAAATTATTTAGTGGCATTGATAATGAATGTATGGCCGTCAAACGATGGTGGGTAAATCTTGCCAACTAAGTTGAATCCCTATTGAGAGAAGGGCCACGGTGCTAGAAGTGGCTGAAGATCTTGTGCTGGAGCCTGAATCAAATCTGCATATTGTTGGCATGGAAGGCACTTCTTCACAAATTCACAAGCATCATGCTCTAGTGTAGGCCACTAATACCCAGCTACGAGAATCCTTTTGGCTAGGGCCATACAATTTGAGTGAGCTCCACAAATGCCACCATGTACTTCCATTAGTGTCATGCAGGCTTCGGTCTCATTTAGACACATAAGGAGGATCCCATCATACCCACAATGATAAATTGTATCACTGATGATAATGTAATGGGCCGAACATTGAATAAAGGATTTTTGTTGGTTCCGTGTGAGGTTTGGGGGTAGGATATTATCATGGAGATAGGTATATATGCCCTGATACCAGGGGAAGGCGGGTCCTATGATATCACACACCATGTCAGTCTTAGGAATATCATATGTTGGGATTAAAATTTGTTCGACAAGGAACTCACATTCTGTCCAGTCTTTAGGGATGTCAATCAGGGAACCGATAGTGGCCATTGCATTTGTGGCTTTATTTTGTATCTAAGGAATTTGGTCAAATTGCATGAAGGTGAAATATTTCTTGAAATCATCCACCATGCGCTTATAGGGTAACAAATTATCATCCTTTGTGAGGAATTCATCATTAACTTGCTTGATGACCAATAATGAATCACCAAAGACTTTCAGGTGAGTTATATGCCACTGTTTTGCAATTCGAAGGCTAGTGAGGAGGGCTTCATACTCTGCGATGTTGTTGGTACATGGGAATGCTATCCTGAATGATTTTGGAATGTACTCACCTTGAGGGGTAATTAGTAAAATCCCTGTGCCTGATCCATTATGTGTGTACGAGCCATCAAAATATAGTGTCCAAGTTGGTGCTTCTGTAACTGTGTAGTTTTCTTCGTTTGGAAATTCAGTGTCTAGAGGGTAAGCATCTACTAATGGTGCTTCGGCCAACTAATCAGCTATGACCTATCCCTTTATGGCTTTCTATTCCACATACTCTATCAAATTCGCTTAGGAGCATGACCCACTTGGCCATGCAACTAGTTAGAGTGGTTCTAGATAACAAATAATTCAGTGGATCAATTTTAGCAATTAATTTGATTGGATAACTGAGCATGTAATGTCAAAATTTCTATCTATTGAAGACTAGTGTGAGGTAGGCCTTTTCCATGGGAGAGTATTGTAATTCATAGCCGACCAATGTCTGACTGATGTAGTAGATCTCTTTCTCTTTCGATGATTCATCATGTTGTTCCAACAATGCCCCCAGCGCGACTGAAGTGGCAGAGATATACAACAGGAGGGATTTTCTTGGAATGGGTGGCATCAAGATTAGAGGATGAGCTAAGTATTCTTTGATCTTATTAAAACCTGTTTAACACTGTTGGTTCCATCGAAAGGTGGAGTCTTTCTTCAGGAGATGAGTGAATGGCTGACACTTATTCGCGAGCTAGGCTATGAACCGATAGATGGATTAAATCTTCCCTTGGAGTCTTCTTAATTGTTTCATATTGCACAAGGGTGGCATGTCTAGAATAGCCTTCACCTTGGCGGGATCAACTTCAATACCCCTTCAGGAGATTATAAAACCCTAGTTTTCCTGATCTGTGACACCAAAGACACTTTTTGGGATTCAATCGCAACTTGTAATGCTCCAGCCACTCAAAGGTCTTTTTTAGAATGGAGGGATGTTCTGCTCTGGTTATGGATTTCCCTAACAAGTCATCGACATAATCCTCCAAAATGATATGGATTAGTTCATCGAAGATGACCATCATTGCCCTCTGATACGTTTCCCTCACTTTTTTGAGACCAAAGGGCATAACATTGTAACAGAAAGTACCCCAAGGTGTTGTGAAGGTGGTCTTGTGTTGGTCCTCAGGTGCAATTCAAATCTAATCATAACCAGAGAAGCCATCCATAAGGGATAGCATCTCATGTCCAGCTGTGAGGTCGACCAACATGTCAATATTGGGCAGAGGGAAGTCATATTTTGGGCAGGCCTTGTTAAGATCCCTAAAGTTTGTACAGATCTGAATGTCTCCATTTGGTTTGGCAACTGGTACTATATTGAAGATCCTCTTAGATTAGTCAATTGGTTTGATAAAACCCACAACAAATAACTTCTCCAATTCCTTCTTGACTAATAATGCAACTTGTGGATGCATCTTCCAGAGCTTCTATTTGACAGGCTTGGCATCTCGGTGAACATCTAGATGATGAACCACTAAGGTGGGGTCTAAGCCTGACATGTCTGAATATGACCAAGAAAAGTTAATGATTCCCTCATGGAGTAGCTGCACGATGATTGGATACTCTTGCTCTGAGAGCGACTTAGCTACATAGGTGATCTTAGGATTTTCAGTAGTACCGAGATTAACTTCTTGAGTTTCTTCAATTAGAATAGATGACCGAGCAGATAACTGAGTTCCCACAAGGGGAAGATGAACATCTCCATCTTCTAGCGCCTCCTTGAGGTTTTCACCATTAGATGCATCCTTTATTTTTACTTTTTCAAGGTCAGAAAGTGCCTCAGGGAGGTTTTCACTAGATGACTACTTTTTGTTTTTCTTATTCTCATTTTTGTGGCTGGAGTGTTCATCCTCCCCAAAATCCCATGAGGTTGACATATGTATCTGCAAACATGTTGACCAGTGTGCTATTACATAGGTTCTAATCAATGAGCTCAGGGTGGCGGAGGGATAGGCTAATGGTACAGATGGATAGGCATTCGAACATGGATGATAGGTCGGTGTGATTGACATCATCGTATGCACATATGATGGATTCCTCCTCAGGTATGTCTTCCAATGAGCTATCACCCTTGACAACACTATTGGAAGTATTAGACAATGTTGCAAAGCCTTTCTGCTTTTTGTCATATTCGATGCCTATTTTCTTTGGTAGTTTTGATGTATCAATAGGTTACAACCACCCCTGTTCTTCTTTACCGAGGCCCCTACCTTGGTAGTTATACTTTTCTACAAACTTAGCTGACCAAGGATATGCTTCTTGAAAATATTCCTTTAGAGGAGGATTTGGTTGGGGTTCCTCTCGGTATACCCATTGACTTATATCCTCTTCTGGTGCATCTATCTTGATACTAGGGGACCTGAAAGTTGTGGTAGGAATGCTTTTACCACTGAAGGTGACAGTATTCTCTTCCTTTGGAGTAGCATGTGAAGGTTGAACATACTCATGTGGTGATAGTAGTATGGTTTCTATATTAAGAGCAGTATGCATTTTGTATTCACCACACCCTTTGTCAATGATCTGGACTTTTGTGACTATAGGATCAGTGGTGGAAGATGGAGTGGTTGTTGTGGTGGAGGGTGGATTAGTAGATGATAACTGAGATGCCCCCATTTCAACCCCAGGACAATAATTTAAATGGGGAAAGGACACTTCTAAAGTGCGACAATATTCAAATGGTTGGGGGTCAACATAGATGGTGACTTCCTGTCCGTTGACTGGGAATTTTAGGCACTGATGGTATGTGGAGGGGACAACTTGCATAGCATGGAGCCATGGGTGACCAAGGAGGAGATTATATGGCAAGTCCAAATCAGGGACATGACAGGTAGTGTATTGAACCACAGGTCCCACTTGGATAGGAAGACTGATAATTCCCTCTGAGTTCCTTTCTGCATTAACATAAGCCTTGATTGTGATGATCTAATTACTTAAATCTGCTTGAGTATACCTCACCTATTTTATGAATTTTAGAGTATATAAATTAAGGGCAGAGAAATTATCTACCAAGACCCTTTTTATTTTACAACGGGCAACCACGACTTCGATATGCAAGGGGCGATTATGATTGACATTGATGTTTGGAATGTCATTTTGGCTGAAGTGCAGTTGGTAAGATAAAGCCAGGTGATCTACCAAAGCTTGGAATTATGTAGGATCAATGTCATTAGGCACATGGGTTTCTTGTAGGGCTTTGTTGAGGATTTCTTGATGTACAAGAGAAGACTTAAGAAAATCCAAGATGGAGATATGAGAAGCGGTCTTTCCTAAGTGATCAAGGCTATTGTACTGGGAGCTTATGGGAGTTGATTGGGCGGGTGTGAAGGTTGCAAGGATAGTGATACGAGCTTGTCGTGTAGTAACAACACACTGAGGGTCTTTGGCCTTGACATGTATCATGGACACACAGGGTTCTACCTGCTCAATGTAATGAATAATACCCTCATAATTGAGGGGTACATTCTTATAGCTCATGTTATTTGTGCTATTTTATTGGGGATTACTATTGGAGGTGCTTGAGCCTTGATTACGGTTTGGAAAGGTGTTTTGATATATTTGCAATTGAGCATTGGATGAAAAAGCTTGACTAGTGTCAACCTTGATATCTCCTCGATCAATGAGATCTTGGACATAGTTTTGTAGACCTTGACACTTATTCAAAGAGTGTCCTTTGATTTTATGGAACTCACAATATTCATTTTCCCTAAACCATGCAAGCTTGGGTTTGGATTCATCAAGTGGCTTGGTGATAGGATACGTGATTGGATAGTTGATCTGTAACAAGTTATTGAAGACAACACTCAGGGGTTCTCCTAATTGAGCATACTGACATTTAGTGTTCCCTTGGTTGTTTGAATTTGATTGTTGAGGAGGACGAGGCACCCCCTATGGTATAGATATGGAATTAGGTATGGATGGTTGTTGTCTCTGGGATGTATTAGCTACTTGGACATGTTTAGTATCAGTGATACCATCATTTACTGCATTCTTGTTCTTGTTCCAAAAACGTGGCTTGTCATTGAATGACCTTTCTTTATCTGGGTTGTATATTTTGATGTGCCCTTTGGCAACAAGGGCACGTTCAAGGATAGGTCCCTTTTCCACTAGCTCCGCGAAAGTGGTGACACAATGTAACCTAAAGTTATGAGCCATGTCGGGATGAGAGTTCTCCACAAAGAGGGTGACCATGTCCTTCTCTCTTAGATGGGTTTTCATTCGTCTTGGTAATGCATGCCACCTTTGAAGATAGCTAGCAAAGGTTTCCCCCTCCCATTGTTTCTCCTTGAGGAGATCTATGGTGTCAGTGTCCTCCAAATTGAAGGAGAAGTAGGAGACAAACTTTTCTGATAGGTCCACAAAAGATTTTATGGACCCTCTTTCGAGGGTCATGAACCAGTCTAGGGAAATGCCTATTAGACTTCGCGAAAATAGGTGCAAGAGATAATTGTCATTGTGCATAACTTCTTGACACTGGGAGTAAAACTCCTGTAAGTGGGCTTTTGGATCCTTGTTCCACCTGTATCTGTTGAATTTTGGTATTTCAAAGTGTTTAGGGAAGGGGATCAATGAGATGGAGGGATCAAATGGATATGGGCATATGTCCTCGAATTTGAATGATTGTTTTCTAGTCCCTACCTAAAGATCTCTCAAAGCAGCTTTAATTTCTAGGAAATCTTAGTTCACTAGTGGCGGGTTGGATGGATATGGATGGTAGGATGATAGAGGATCTTGTTGAGAGAGCATTGGATCGTTGAGGTATGGGTTTGGATGGTGGAGTGATGACATCCCTTGTTGGTATACCGGGGGATTTTTTTGATACGTGGGTTGTTGTTGTGAGGTATAATATGGATTCGTTTGATAAAGATGTGAGGTGGGTTGCTAAGGTGCTTGGATGTGATGTTGTGGATTGAATCGTTGATATTGGGGGAGTTGCTATGATTGTTGGGAGGCCGCATAAGATGGTTGCTATTGGGACTGTTGTTGGTAATAAGGATACTGTGGTGGTTGCTGATGTGATGTGAGATGTTGCATGGGACGAGACAAAATGTTGTACTGTGCTTGAGCTCATGATCGTAGGATGGATGCGAGGAAAGGAGTTATGGTCTGAGTGGGAGCTTGAGATGGATTGCTTTGCGGCTGATATGGTGGTTGTTGCAAGGAAAATCGCGGTTGTTGTTGTTGGGGCAGCTGAGATAACGTAGGGGGATTTTGCAAGGGAGGTTGTTGGGGACCAAAGGGAACTTGCGGAGGTGGTAGATTAGATTGAGGCAGCTGTGGGGATGTGTATGAAGGCGACAGTTGGTTTAGGGCCCCAGAAGGTGGAGGAAATGGAGTGAAAGGGTTGTCCCCAGTGTTGACAGGAGGTGGATTTGAAAGGGGTGGTGCTAGTAGCATTAGTGGTTGTGGTTGTGGGACATTTGGTGGCATGCCAAAGGCAAAAGGATCATTAGGATCAGTGGTTTGGGGTACCCCTATGACTGATACTGCAGGATGCGGGGGATTGCCAACAGGATACAGAACATCATTGCCAATTTCTGGTTGATGCCAACCTTCTGTGGATGAAACATTGGGGACGTATGAACTACCTAGTACGTTGTGTGAACCTTGAGGTATATTAGGTCTAGAACCACCATACTTGGATAGGTCGATACTTGACGGAAGTTTGACACCCTTGTCAATTAAGTGAGCCAAGATTTCTTCACCATGTTTTTCAAGAAGGCGATTTGTCATTTGCACATTGACTGGGTTACTAAAGTGTTCCCCAAATGTAATTTTGGGTTGAACGATCATGTTTTCATCCCTGGGGGGTGATGTGTTTTTATCATCGATATTGGATTGTGATGACATTCCATTTTGTGGATCCCGAGGGATGTTCGCACTATTATTGGGGTCTTGTGAGACATTGGCTGGGTTATTCGAATCTTGAGGGATGTTTGGTTGGGATTGTTGTTCGACCATTTTCCTTGTTTGTGACTGAGTCTAAATGGGGATGCAAGATAATATGATAGATTAGGATGACCTTGGTAACGAAATGATTGATGAGCTGAAAAGGATGTGGCTCGACAAGATTGGTTTGATTGGATGATTGATTAGCTGTTGAGGCTAGGGCTCGATGAGGTTGATTCAATTTGACTGAAGTGGACTAGGCTGATCGATAGACAATGAGTTGATCTAGATTGGACGATATAAAGATCCGATTTGGATTGATGATTGATTAGGATGAATGATAGCGACCGAAATATGAAACCAAGTTCAAGAGTGATCCTTGGTAATGCTACATGTTGATTAATCAAACAAAGGGGTGATGTATGACAACGACATCGAATCCAACTTGAGATAGAAGTGGATTGATTGGGCCAACAAGGATGACCGACTTAGGATGGATGACAATCCGAAGTTGGTTTTGATGGATGACAATTAGAGATGAACACCTAGGTCAATTTGGATAACCTCTCTAATGAGGTTTCAATGGGATACCCATGGTTCAAAACGTGGAAAAAATAATCAAAATGTGGGTTATGAATGGTTGAATGGATGCATGAGCTGAGGGGATGAATGTTTAGGATGGTGAATGGATTATCAAAATGAGTGGACGAATGTACGAAATGAGAAGACGAGTGATCGAGATTGTGGAACGAGGGTCCCAAATGGCAAAGCAGACAAAAAAGTTAATTGGTCAAGGGTTAGGTTTGTCCATATGAAAGTCAAGTCCTCCCAAGGAGAAAAAATTGATCAAATTAGGTCAAAAATAGGCCTGAAAGGAGTGGTCAATTGGTCAAATCCGGCCCTAGATGGGCTAGGTCCGTCCAAGGAGCAAAAACTAATCAAATTAGGTCAAAAATAGGCCTGACAAGGTGGTCAGCTAGTCAAGTCTGCCCCTAGATGGGTTAGGTCCACCCAAGGAGCAAAAAATGATCAAATTATTTCAAAAACAGGCCTAATAGGGGTGGTCAACTAGTCAAGTCCACCCCTGGGTGAGGGAAAGTCTGCCCAAGGAGAAAAAGTTGGTCAAAATCTACCAAAACAGGCTCCAAAACACTTGTTTATAGGTCAGGTTCACCCCTGGGTGAGGGAAAGTCCACCCAAGGAGAAAAAGTTGGTCAAAATCCACCAAAACAGGCTCCAAAGCACTTGTCTACAGGTCAGGTCCACCCCTGGATGAGGGCAACTCCGCCTAAGGAGAAAATTTTTTGACATAGGAGGGAAAATCTGGCTGTCTGTTAGGTCATGTCCGTTTGTCTATTAGTTTAACTTGACTTTTGAAAAAAAAGACTAAGGAAAATGACTGAAGGCACAACAATCATAAAAGAAAAGGATTTGATTGAATCTGACAATCACTGGTTTCACACAAAAAAGACAATTTAGACAACTCAAGCCTAATTCTAGTAGGACGGGTATAGCCGACTAAGTTCTCTAATCTAGGATGAACATGGTTACTAGGGAGTCCTCGATATACACCTATTATGTGAGGCCCAAATCGTGAACACCAACCCATTACAAGTGTGAGTCAGGAACCTAAAAGGCTTAGACCAACTCTTTACATCATCCCGATGCTTCACCAATTACAACGTGGTTGGTTTGAGGTACAAATTTCACTCTCACCCCTTTATATACCCCGGCGGTATGCGTGGTTGGAATTGTCCCTTGGGGTGATGAAATCCCCAAGTAGGTCCCACTAAGAAAAAATAAAATGGGTAGACTCAAAGGATGTGGTAAGCTACGATTTCTCGTCACCCAAGATCACCAAATGGTGCAAGGGGATTGGATACATCAAATAGCTCACCCAAAAACACAACATACAAGGTTGATCAACACCTCTTAATTAAACTATATATCCTAATGGTTGTCTGTGAGGGAAAATCCAACTGTCTAGGGAAAATCCAGCTATCTATTAGGTCAGGTCCGCCTGTCTGTTAGGTCGGGTTCGCCTGTCTATTAGGTCAGGTCCACCTTTCCATTAAGTCGGGTCTGCTTGTCTGTTAGGTCGGGTCCACCTGTCTATTAGGTCGGGTCCACCTATCTGTTAGGTCAGGTCCGCCCCTCCGTTAGGTCAGGTCCACCTATTTGTTAGGTCGGGTCTGCCTGTTTGTGAA
Organism: Sequoia sempervirens; assembly: GCA_007258455.2. Classification (NCBI taxonomy): domain Eukaryota; kingdom Viridiplantae; phylum Streptophyta; class Pinopsida; order Cupressales; family Cupressaceae; genus Sequoia; species Sequoia sempervirens. The sequence continues at coordinate 334,261,152 of VDFB02105785.1, forward strand.
ATTTTTTCCAAAAAAAAATTTTCTGCAGTCTAGGGAGGGCAGGTAAGCCCTTGGGAAAGGTCAGGTCCGCCCATAGAGGGCGGGTCTGCCCCTGTATAAGTAGGGTCTACCCCTCTGTGACCTACACATGCAAAAAGTCAAAAAATAGAAAACTTGAAAGCAAAAGACCCATTTGTGGGTCCCACCGGGCATGCTAGAAATATGATAGGTCGAATCTATGTGCTAGAAAATGAGTAGCAAATAAAAAAGTGCAAAATAACACTAAAAACAACCTACACCTCAAGATTAGCCTAGTTGGATTCAACACAAAATAAAGGCAACAAATGGAACCTTATACCTTGTCTCAAATCGATCCTTTGGTTGGCCCTTCGATCTTTGGTATTGTATGCTCCTTGGATGGCACAAGATGCAAGCTAGATGATGATATGATAATGGATGAAAGTGGATGCAAGTGTGAAAAATGGCTAAGTATGGCTCCTAAAATTTTTTTTGCAAGAGTTTGGCTACAATGCATGATCTCCCTAAACTGAGAGAAAATAGGGGGTATTTATAGAGATTTTTGAAATCTCTAGGGAAATGGACGGTCAAGATTGAGCCACCAAGATTAAGATGTAGGGTTAAGGTGAGTTGAGAGCTCACAAGCCCTCACATATTTACATGTGGCAAGTGATATGGCTTAAAAGGGGTGATGTGTACATGAGGTGGAAAGATAGTACATGACATGGAGAGGGTACATAGTACCTTGGGATTGGGACAAGATCTACTCATAAAGGAGGTACTTGTCCCCATGTGGGTGAGAGGACAAGTGGGGAATTAAAGATTCCTCAAATATTCTCATGGGGATGAGAGAAGGAATTTAAAATTCCTTTAAATGCATTGGGGGATTAAATGGGAATTAAAAATTCACATGGGGAATGGAGATGCCTTGTTCAAAAAGAGAGTTTTTAATGAAGTTGACTAATGACACATTCCATAAATGATATGGGGATTAGGAATGACCTAATTGAGTGGTTAAGGTTGTGCAAGTACTTGATTAGATTAATTAAAGACTCATTAGAGGCAAGTGGGAAATTATGGAGGATGGGACCCTAATGATGATTAGGGATGTGCACATCTTAATCATAAATTAATTATGACTAAGAAAGAGGGTTAGATTGCTAAGAGGGATTAGAGAACAACTTGCAAAAGTTGGAGGATGTGACAATGAGAGAGAAAAATAAGGAATAAAGATAATATGACCAAATTAAATAAAGTGATGCATTTATTTAATTTAAAGAGGAAAGAGGGGAAAAGTATTTATTAAATTAAATACTTTAGGAAACCTTATGCAAGAAATATAATATTAATTAAATGAATGATTTAATTAATACCGACAAAGAGGATGATTTCAAAAGAGCAAGGGGATGATTAAGAAGATGACTTTGACCATATGGACATGGTCAAATTTGGATCTCTACAATACAAACCACCATGACTCATCCAAGAGCAATATCCTCATTAGTCTTTGTTGAACTCACATTCAACCAAGGTGTAGGCTTCTCAAACTTTTTGCTCAAATTTTCATCAAGAGTAACTATCAACAATTCTCTCCACTCAAGATAAATATAACCTCACCTTATTCTTCAAGTATCCATGAGTACTAGAAACTGATCATATCATGCTAAACTCCAAATGCATCATTGCACTATTATGAAGTATCAGGAAATTGATCAAAGCACCCAATACACAAAGAATTACTAGACCAATGTCAAAGCTCTAATCATTTGAATAAGGAAATTATCATGACATCATGACCTTACCACCCCCCTTATGAGATACCATGCTCCAAGTGAACATACTATGGTCTCAAGTGCAAAGAACAATGTCAAAACTCCAATGCATAAGCAAGAGTATACCATGATATAAAACAAACAAGCTCAAAACCAACATCACCTATCAAGCACCACCAACACCTTAGCCAAAGACTCCAAACATCCTCCATGATTCCAAGAGGTTGTACATATTCAAATAGTGTCCATTCAAATGCGAAAGAACCCTTCTGTAGCAATAGGATCAACGAGTTCCTCCTAGTAACATTTGCAACATTAGAGATAACAAATCTCTTAAGTATCATGACCCAACATATACTAATCTAAAAATCCTTCAAGTCCACACATCAATATGTCCATCTGAAAAAAATTCCAAGTAGTACCAAGATCTCCAAACCAAGTAGACCAAAAAAAATAACCATCACTTTCACAAGCTTAACATGTAACGCTAGGGAAATCTCACTTACCAATTAAAACTCTTAATTTCCAAATTAATTTAATAGAAACATTAATTAGTTTCATCACTATATTTAAATGGATTAACTTACATCCATTATTCGAGTGTATCAAACAAGGTTATGCCATTACAAGTTATGGCCATATAGGCTTACACAAGATTTGTCATCTCAATAATTCAAATACTATAATACAATTAAGAAAATAGAAAAATCATAAATGCAACCATGGTAGAACCATAACACAAAGATTTTCATGAGTGGAAAACCCTCATAGGGATGAAAAACTACTCATAAAAGTGCCTCACTAGCTTAATGAAATGCTTCACTGATTACAAAATGCCTCACTGGCAATGATCAAGCTGTCTCATTGAAAAGATCATTTACAAATTCTTAACACATCTCTGACTAATAAAGTCATCAACTACGGAGGAACACTCTATTTATCAACATAACATTTTTGTTCGAAGAGCAACCTAGTTCTCGTCCTTCAACAATGTAAAAAGTGAAAATGCATACATATATCTTCCAAACATAATTCATGCTAGGTACACACAATTTGGCAACACAAGAACAAATTAAATAAAAACAATGTTTCAAGTTAATAGTTTACTCCAAATGAGGTAGTGATAGGAGTCTAATGTTTATCTATCTCATAACACTTTTAGGAGGTGCTCTGAAGATCTTATGGGTCTCAACATATTTTACCTCCAAAGCTTAACTAGACACCTTTAACTGACTTGATGTGTTGCCAAGGGTTTCTATAAAAGTTCACCAAAAACATAAATGAGATGCTTATCTAACTAAAATAATAGCAAAGAGGTCTCTAAGTCAAGAATTTCCTTCTAAGAGAACATTAATTTTTCTAAACTCTTAAGTAAATTTACAACTTCAATTATGGATTTTTATTGTTTCTCTTATGATAAACTCCAAGGTTGACAATACATTCTTTTCATTTAACTTAAGTGGAAGACTATCATTTTTCCTAAATTCCAGAAATATATATATATGTATATATATCTATATAAATATAAAGAATAAGCCATCCCCTATTCAATAAATGAACAACAATAAGCGGATAAAGACTCAACACATATATATAATGTGCATTTCATGATAAATTCCCCTAATGTGATTTCTATTCATTCGTAAACGAATTGATCAAATGAATTTTCCTTCCATATGCATAACTATAAAAAAAACACAATGGTACTCAATGCAATACAAAATTGATAAGAGTAACTATCAATGAAGAAAAATGTATGCTTTCATGAGTATAGAGCATGAAACTTCTAATAGTAGATTCCATATTCAATTATAGCAATTCACAAATTTGATGAAAGATAGTCCATATACTCTACTAAACATTGTAAACAATTATATTATTGATGTGAATCCAAAATATGTGACTAATCTAAAGATGAGCTATAACATCATTCCCTTCATATTTGTTGTTATTCAGGCATTGATTAAAGTAGATAGAATATAATGAAATTTCTTACAAAGGAAATTAACCAATGTGGTTTAATAGTATCTACAGAGATACACTGTAAACCTTTTCAGGAACCAATCAAGAGTCTATAAAATAAATATTTAACTTGAAATATAATATGATGAATTTTTTTTCAAACTATATGTACCAACACCCCCAATATGAACTTGCAGCTACAAAATATCAGATAAATCGGTGCATCTATTTCTTGTTTCAGTCTTTAATGATGAGTTTCTAAGTATATGATAGAGGAAATCTTCATGTTCATCGATGTTTAAGATTATATGAAAAAGAACTAGTGGATTGGGTCAATTAGAAAAGAAAATGCAGATAAATTGTGAAGGTAGGAGTTTTTCAGACGAGGCACCTGGAAAGTAAAAGGTGTGCAATTTCAAAACAAAATGACATTTCACAAAACTAATTCAACGTCTAATGCAGATGTTTAGCCCATCTAGTGTGGGAACAATGATAGGAAGAATTTGGGTGGCTCTGACCCCTTTGCAAGTGACGTGGGTTCTTCAACTACTTCAATTGATATTTTGGCTGAAGTGGTCTTTCATGATATGTTGGTTGGAATGATTGTTGATAGGCATAAAATGCATTTTCTCAATGCGATAGCATAGATATGGGACACGATCCATTCAACAAGTGCCTTAATAGAGGTCTCAAAGAAAGCCATCATAGTAGGGTTAAGTGTTAAATGGATTGCAGTAAGAGAAATTGCTCTGAGAGAGGTGAGTCTCTCATTTGTTTAAATAGTGGCATAAATTGTGGTGATTATTGGTGATTCTAAATGAAACAATCTAGAAAAAAAACCTCACCCTTTTCCATAGAGCATTTGGTCAGAAACCAATGGCTATAGCTACAGCAAGGAAAGGCCTCTAAGAGGGTGCACAAATTTGAAAACTCCTCATCATAGTTTAAATTGGAGATCACACTAGATTTATCTGTAACATATATTGACATAAATTATATTGAACGCCCAACATTTAACATAAACATTGAAAGGCGAGCTACCCATGAAATATATCATAGGAAACAACAAACTTAGAAAGGATATATATGTCAAAGGCAGGGGATACTGTTTCTTATAAAGGATACTATATGCATGAAAACTTTTATTCATCAATTTCAACATTGTGGAAAAACAACAATCATTGTATTTTTAGTTATTTGCATACTACTGTACCTCATGCATTGAGAGAGAGGAGAATCAAATTCTTTTAAAAGAACTAAATAAATCTTTTCTGAGAATACAATAACAGACTCCAACATTTACTCTATTGTTTCAAGCAAAAAGAAGAGAGATTTTAAAAGCATAACCTGTACAAAATCTTCCATTTTCCTACCCAAAATGTTGTACCTGCATTTGGGCTCACTGTTGCAATCTTGAGGTGGTCGTGGGCTGACAAGTGCTTGTGTTGTCCATGTGTATTTTTCCACGGTTTGCCATGAGCTTCACATGCTTTTCTGAGTTTTTTTTCCTCGGCCTTTTGCTAAGGTCTTATCATTGTATCCCCCCTTCCTTGATTCTTCCAACAAAGCAATTATGTTCACCTTCCTTTTCTTCTCCCTAATTCCTATTTTCTCCCCAAAATCTTCTTCCAGATGCCTGTTTTTTAGTTATATTTTGCAAAGAAAACAAGAAAGATTTTTGAAAACAATTGTCCCCTTCCAATATTCTTTTCCCTCCTTTTTAAAGATTTCTTTTTAGTTTCCTCCAAAAAAAATTGAATCTTGAAAATAATAATAATAAAAATAAAGTTTTATTTCTTGCACAATATTTATTCAGTAAATATTAAAGAAAGTACCATTTTAATTTCAACTTAAGTATGTATTTCAAATATTATAAAGAAGCATCATTTATTTGCAAATAAAATATTTATTTCTAACTTCTAAATATCGTCATTTATTTGCTAGCTGAAATCTATAATTGTATTTAATTCTTTTATTCCCTTACATTTTTATTCACTATTAATTAATTTAATAAAGCAAAATAAAATATGAACTTAAAATAGTATTATTACTTATTGAAAACAGGGGTTGTGACATAACAAGGCCGTGTATCCAAGCTATCCATGACATCATGATACACATGCTACAGGTTCCCATAATCGACTATTTAGGTACTCAACACCTCCCATTTCAAAGCAACCACACCAATGCACAAGTGACCATAGACAAGGGCAACTAATGAAATTTGCATTTTCAGAAAAAAAAATCTTATGGATATTGATAGTCCACTTCCAAGTTATCCCATTGCAATTGAATGGGTGATCAATCCATATAACTACATAACTTGTAGATCTAAACATTGAAATATGCAAACCCATCATCGCAATGGAAAATGAAAAATTGAGATTTCAAAGAGAGCAACAATGTAGACAATTTGACTCAAGCACCAAATCAAAACCAAATCCAATTTTCCAATCATGTCCATAACTCAAGCACCATAGTCTAGGAAACCAACAAGTGACACTTACATGTAGAATTGTAACTATCTCATCTAGCAACACCCCAAACTACCAGGGTCTAGAAAATAGTTTTTACTAGCAGCTCCACAAAAAAAAAAATGACAAGTTTTTTCTTGACTGTGCAAAACCTGCAAAATCACCGTGTTTATAAAACACCCATGCACACCCATATCCACTGCACATCTGGAAAACTCAAGAGTCTATACACAACCATCACAGTTAACCAGAACAATGGAATAACATGAATATGCATAACCATAGATTCTTTAAACAAAAATCTATAAAACCATCAAAATCAAAGAACATGAATTTGAGCCATGCAAGTACAAGGAATCCTTAAAAGGAACAAGTAGTACAGGAACTCTAGGCCCATCCTAGACCAATTCCATAACCAAAACATGCACATGCATATGAGAGAGCTAGTCTATTCAAAAAATTTCATACCACCCAGAGATCAACTTCATAGCCTTTATGCAATCAGGGTAATAAAGAACAAGGCCTTCAATGCCAAGTCAAAGCACCCAACACAAACATAATACTCCATGGATGAAAAAAACAATGAAATAATTTCCATATCATCAAGGAGCCCCTCACATAGACACCCAGTATGAACCACACTCTGTTGCAACACAACCATAAGCATAAACTCACACCCTTTGCATCAGGATCATTCGTTGCGAACCAGGAGCCTCAAACCACATCATTACAATATGATCAATTCCAATTTCTCCATCTTGAATGTCTTTCATGCTGCATGTTGTCTTTGAATATCACAAGACGTCCACTCCCCAAAGGATCAATATATCTGTCGATTCCTCCAAATTTCCTCAAGCTTGACTGACTAAGAAATCTTCACAGGAGAAATACCTAGAACTAGCAACCAAAAGAAAGCTCTGATACCACTTGTAGGGAGAACCGAGTCATCTTAGAATGAAACATATAAGAACTACAGTGGCTTCAATGATTTTAATTCCTTCAAATTTCCTCAAAGAGACATACAACTATGCCACAAAGTGGAAATAGACATAGTTTATCTCCCACATTAATCCTTCTGAGAGAAGAACATGTAAATTTAGTTTCAACAACTTGTATAAACTGATTCAACAAACATAACCAATAAACATGAAAGATGGGACAAAAGATAAGAACAAAAAAATTAACGTGGGGAAAATCCTTTCGGGTAAAAAACCCCACACTCCAAAATACGAGATCGCTATTATATTATTCAGCAACAAAAAATAGTTGCAAATACAATATAAGGCTCTAAGCCTTTACAAAGTTACATCTTGTTCATCTTGGAGAAATATCTCACAGCATAATACTTCAAGATCCTCACACTATTACAATACTCTCACACAACATATAGTGCATATCCATCTACTCTAATCAGCCTCTTGTCCTCACCAGCCAGCCTCACAGCCAACCTCACGGCTAGCCCAACCTTCACATTCTTCGCTCTCACTCACCTTCTGAATGTTTCTAGAATCTTCATATAAAATACATAATTCTTCATTCCTTTAGGTCAACTAAAAAAACTCTATGCTAGAGTACTGATTTACCAACCAATGGGCTAACAAGCAATTACATTGCTATAAGGTAAATACAACTATTGAACTCAGTTTCCAAAATTTTGGTCCAATGAATTGTTGATTCACAACAATGATGTGAAATCAACAAATGACTCCATGCCACATGTCAACACATCACCCATTCATCGTTGTTTGACCATTGCATTACTCCATCTTTCCCTGTCGCTTCCAAGTTAACCGCCATACCGCAAGCCATATTACAAGCCTCTACGGGACCATGGTTTACCATTTTCCAGACCAACACTCTACCACAAAACCATCTACAGACCCTTGTGGGTCGACGGTAACAACACCACACTACTGTAGCCTCTTCCAAGTCCTATCACAGTTTGGCGGTAACTACACCACACCACTATAGAAGGTCATCAATACAACTATGGGGTGGCGGTAACACCATACTACCTCCAGAAAACCAAAGGACCCTCTAGGTAAGGTGGTACCCCGCACTACTACTAGACAACTAAGAGACCCCTGCAATATGGTGGTATGTTGTGCTACTGCCAAGTAGTTGACAGGCATTCGCGGTGTGGCGGTATACATCGCATTACCGCACCTTAGCTAGAAGGTTCCCATAGTATTGTGGTATACTGTGCTACCACACCACTCTTACAAACATCTACCGATACAACGGTACAAGTAGAATCCATCACTTTTAGAGGTCTAAGCAACAAAACCAAGGTTTCACCAATGAGTTTGAGACACACATTCTTAATAGGTTTGAGTGCATTTAAAATGAATTTTTAAGCCTTCCACCCATTGTATTATGTTGTAACTTAGTGGATAGGCTTAGTTAGGATAGATAAACATGTTTTCTTTGTTTCTTGTGTAGGGGAGGTCAAGATTATGATTTTTGGTGATACCCTAGATGGCATTTGGGGTGTTTTTGCATGAAAAAGTGAGGTTAGAGAGGGTAAAAGTGGTAATTGTTTGAGGGAAGTCACTTTTATTGTTCTTTTAAGCTTGTGCAAGGCTATTCAAGGGTGTTGGTGTTGGTGGTAAAGTCGAGGGAAGTCTGCAAGTAGGTTTTTCAATAAACCCTTGCCAAATTTGAGCAATTTGAGGGCTTTGTGGAATAAGGTCTTAGAGGGTGAGTTTCAGAGGATAAATGGGAAAATTTGAGTTTTTTTCATCTGTTGAGTGCTTCCCAAACAAGTTCTAGGGTTTTTGAAGTGTTCCAAGGGTGGTTTCTTTGGAAATGTCTCCTATTTGGCTAGGTTGAGCAATGTAGTTTGTATGATTTGTGAAAGTTGTTCCAAAGGAGTCCTATGTGAGTTGGAATTATGTTGAAGGGGACTAAAATGGGTTTCTATAATGCTGATTAGTTGCAGGAGTTGTTAAAGGGATCTGAGAGTTAAGTTGAGAAAATTGGAGTTGTTGACCTACAACCTTGTCTAGGTGAAAGATTGAAAAATAAGTCTAGATTGAGTTTGTAAAAAGAAAGGCAGTTAGGAATCCCTTGTATTATGAAAGTGAGTGGTTTTCTATCCTTGGTTCCATCAAATAAACATCACCTAGTCCTTTGTTTCCAAGGTGCTCCTGCACCATTTTCCAAGCATCCATATAACTTGTTTGAAAGTACCTATTTTAGGCTTTTAGCCATAGCAACAAGGAAGTGAACTATTTGATAAAATGATTTGGTAGATGTATGAAAAATGTGGTAGAATATACAAGGTAGTGAATTATTTGAAAAAATGCCTCAAAAAAATGTGGTTTCATGGTGATGGAATTCCATGACAATCTATATCAATTTTCTTGTCATGGCATTCCATCACCATGAGACTGCATTTCTTTGAGGCATTTTTTTTTAAATAGTTCATTGCCTTATCTATGATATTTCTTACTATTATGCTATGATAGATTCTTTCCAAGAATCCATATCTTGTTTGAAAGCACCTGTTTTAGGATTTTAGCCATAGAAACAAGGCATGAAATGCTTGATAGAATGCTTTGATAGACATGTATGAAAAATGTGGTAGCATAGACAAGGCAGTGAACTATTTGAAAAAATGCGTCAATGAAATGAGGTCTTTGTTGATGTGTTTTTTATGCACTTCTCAACACAAGTAATGCATAGGTGCATCGCCTCTCTTGAAAGACAATCTTCCATAATCAAATTTCAGAACACTATCCCAAGGTCTCTAATTTTAGGTCTTGATAGTGCTTGGAATATCTCAATTAATTTATGTGATTTGTTGGAATCACAAGGTAGACTTACAGATGAGTTACAAAGTGGGGAAGTTGGATTTGAAAATAGAGTTCTTAGGAAGGGAGAATTGCTGTGTGTTTGTTGTAGGTTTGAAACAACAGTCTTGAACTCCATTTTATCATTGGATTTAGCTTTACAATGTGCAATGAACCTTAACATAGGCTACTTATTAAAAAAAAGGAAAAAGGTAGGGAAGAGAAGAGGTTCCTAGACCTGAAACTACGAATGAACAATGATCATGGGGACTGCTATAGTAGAAAAACTCCCTAAACTAGGTTTTACTTGGCCAAGAAGAACCTACAGTTACACAAAACCAGTGCAATCTTCAAAGGACTACTGATTTTTAGATTACACACACACATCATGCACATGCAAACTAACAAGGAAGTTGAACCATGCATAAATAAAGAGAAAACTCAAAAGGAACACCCATAAGTGATGCAATGTTTCTTTCTATTGCTGCAGAATGTCTTTACATCAGTTCTCCAACCATTTACAAATGAGGGGGGTGCCCCTATTTATATTTTTCCAAAGCCCAAATGAATGGCTAGGATTGATTCACAATGAGTGACTTAGATTTGTTTATGTATACGTCTAAAAATGGTCATGATTAAGCTTGTTAATTAATTAAATATGAATTATTTAATTAATTCTCCTAAAGTCATCTACATATAAATAAATTTAATTATTTATTTATATTATTCATTTTCTAATTCTTCTACATTAATTAAATAAATAATTTTATTTAATTATTGACATTTCCCACATTCCTCTTAATTAAATTAAATAAATACGATTATTTATTTTAATTATCATATCATTCTAAAGTTTGAATATTTGAATATTCAAATAATGGAATATTCTCTGCATCCCATAATCAAATTAAATATTAAATATTTAATTTAATATTTTCCTCTCACTCTAAATTCATTTCTAAGCATAATTAAATATAATTTATTTATTTATGCGCATTTCTATATCCATCTTCACTTACAAATTAAATAAATTTATTTTATTTAATTCTAACTCATTCTAAACTCATTCTTCGAAACGGAAAATTCCCTTCAGATCTCAATGACAAAAATTGAAGGAAAAGGGAAACCTTCTATCTCCCTCTCCACTTACAAAAATCTTCCACCATCCATTCGAACAAGCTTAATCCAGGCCATTAAAACATGCCAGACAATCGAATCCTTTCTAAGACTCTATAAATATTGGTACAAATCCATGCATTGGTTACACACGGATACACGCATATACACGACGAACATATACGCTTATGCATTCACATCATTTTCAGCATCACTGCGATATTATCATTTTAGCATAGCCTTTCATTTAGCATAGTGAGCATTTTCAAATCTTGTTCTTCAGCTGTTCATTTTGTTGAGTTTGATTTGCTAATCTGAGAGCCATTGGAAACAACAAAACACTAGAGTTAGAGAGAGATAAGATGATTTCGGGAAAGCTGCAGTAACAATTTGCTTATTCTATTTTCTTTTCCAGTTTTCTTGATCTAATGTCTTATTAATATGTGTTTGAATTCGTTTATACATTGATACATTTTTCACACACATAAAATGGCGCCCACCATGGGGCATGAACCCACGATTTTAATATCTCTTTGCAAGTTTTTTTGACAGCTTTCCATGTTCTACTATTCACTTTCAATTTTTTTTGCATTTACCGCATTCGACATTTTCTGTGGTGCATATGGGGTTTTTGAATTTTTTGTTTTGCAAGATTTTGTAGCACATCCGGTGTTTGTTACAGCGCATATAGATATTTTTTTGGCACATCCAATAGATTTAATGGCACATACAGTTAATTGCATTTAGATTTAAGTCGGCATTAATTTTGAAGTAGCGCATTTAGTATCTGTTCTAGCGCATATAGTAATTGTTTCAGTGCATCTGGTAATTTTTTGTAGCACATTTAGTGACTGTTCTCGTGCATTTTGTAAATGTTCCAGCGCATTTAATTTTTTTTCATGGCGCATTCAGTCTCTGTTGCAGCGCATATAGTTTTTGTTTTGGCACATATGATTTTGTAACACAAATACATAAATTCTGAGTCTGACGTCTTCTGCAGATAGAATTGTTTTTCTTTTTCTACTGGATTTTAAAATGAAGAAATCCTAGGATAGCCACATATGGATAAAATGAAGCAATCTAGGATAGTCACTACACAATGATCTTGCAGTTAAAATTGAACAAACTTGTTTTTGGTGAAGCAATATCTTCACTTAGATTAGATCATTGTGATTTGGAATTTAAAAAGAACATCTGCTTGCTTTGTATGTGGCAATAGGTCTATGCTATCCCCTTAACTGGGTGATCAGAATACCAGACTTTCCTTTTTAGTTTTCATGCAATTTTACTATTTTAATTACATCCTTTAGAGACCCTGCCATAGTGGAAAAAAGTACTCACCCTACGAGAACGACTCAAGTGGGTTCAAGCCAAAGCTAGGCTATTCTCTCCCACTATAAAATTTAAAGCAAATTTGGGGAAACCATCTTTTGTCGGTAGTGTGCAAGATAACCATCCCCAAAGACTTTGTTCTAAAGGTTGGGAGGTCTCTTGAGGGAGTTTATTATTGCTGCACCGAACATAAATCCTTACTACGAACCTAGTGTAGTGGCCAACCGAAGTTAGTTTTCAAACATTCTAATAATCACAGTGCAAGGGGAGGGAAGAATCTTCCCTCAAGATACTCACCATATAACTGCCAAGGACTGTTTGCTCAGGGGATCTGGTATCCACTTCCGTCACTCTGAGTACATGCCTGGAAAAGACAAAAACACGAGCACCCCTTTGGGGGTGACACGACTGTGTGAGTTGACGCAGTTCTAAGATGTGGGCTGTTGATTACTAAAATGACCTACTTGAGTATTAAGAGTGAGTCTGTCTGAATTGTCTTTCATGTGCAAAACCTATGAAAACATTTGTTGAAAACATTTTTCTTGATCAAAAACTTCGTGTTAGTGTAGGGCTTTTAAAAACAACTATTTTTTAGAATGTTGTGTCTTCCATCACATTAATTTAGATAAAAAGATCATCTAAAATGAACATGAAGAACAACAACTGAAACCATTCAAAAGTTATTCATATCTTTGGTCCAATAATGTTCTCAATACTTTTCCCATGCTTAGAGATTGGAAATCAATAAAGTTTGTCAAAAAATCAATTTCCAATAGGATCAAGAAACCCAAGAAATGCTTAGGGTACAAGAGAACATTACAAAAAAGAAAATTTTTATACAAAAGTTGACATGTGCTGCTTAATTTCTGTGGATTTCTTCATAGATATCAAAACTTTGTCAAAGGATTCACTAATGAGTATGCTGTAGATCCCTTAGATTCTTGAGCTTATTATTAGAGATTAGCTCTATCAAAATGGCATAATCATAACCAACCTCTTGAGTTCGATAACATACCACAACCTACTATTGAATATCCTTCACACCCCAGTCATATGCTTCAAAGATCTTGAAAGAATTTCTTTAAAAATGAAGATCAAAATCTTTTAGAGTGCACTTTTCAAAACAACTTTCTAATTTTTTTTGGTTCAACTTCCCCAATAGGATTCTAACATCCTTCATCATTGGAAGCCACAATAAAAAATTAGGAGAATCCTTGATCATATCATAAGATTCCACATCTTATCAGATCAAGATATCATTCCCATTGCACTTGTCAAAAACTGTGATCTAAGTCCAGAAGAACTCTTCGAAATCATATGCCTATCTCCACAAGATCTCAACACAATAAATTGAAGGATACAATCCAAAAAGAAAGTCATATTCAAAACACTCAGGAAGAAGGAGAAAGCAGTAATCCTCTTTTCAGCATAAATCAAAATCCACTTTTCAACAATAACATGGACAACAGAGAAGAAAATCCATTTCATAACTATAAAGATAAAATCCATGTGGATAGTGATGAGGAACGAGATGAAGAACGTCTTAGAGAGGCTGAGCAAGATCCCAAATTTCATAAAGCCATAGAAAAGATCTTGCAACGAGATAAAGAAAAATACTTTCTCTATCTAGCTGACCAAGGAGCTAAATTGCCTCATGACTTTAATATTGAAAATTTGAAAAATAAACCTGAAGAAACACCCCTTTCAGATCTTAGTGCTTTAACCCAACAAATTAAGGCACTACAAGGACAAATTAAAGAACTACAAGGGGGATTCACAACCACAAAAATATACTCTAGAGGACATTTGCCCTTATCCTTTCAATCAAAGTCTTAACATGATTCCTTTTCCCAAGCATTGTGAAATGCCAAAATTTGATCGCTATAATGGGAAATCGGATCCAATTGATCATGTTAGAGACTTCCAAAACATGACATTGGAATTCGCTCACGAAGACACTTACTTGATGTGATTGTTTCCTAGGAGCCTTGGAGTTCACTCTATGGAATGGCTATCAAAGATTACACCTCCCGTCAAGACATTTGAAGAATTAATCAACCTATTCATATCATAATATGCTTACAACATCTAGCACCAGATCACCATAATAGATCTCTGCAAAATTGCACAAAAACCTGGTGAATCTTTCATTACGTTTCTTCAAAGATGGAGAAGAATGTTCGCTAGATATCCACGTCCTGTTCCTGAAAAGGAAAAGATGGTTACTTTCATTAACAGTTTAAATTCAGAGATGAGCTATCATTTGAACTTACATTGTCCTCCTTCTTTTGAGAAAATGATTGAAGATGCCATAACCATTGAAAATGCTTTGGTCAAAAGAGGAATAATAAAACATGACAAAGACAATCCTAGCTCATCCAACCATCACAATACTTAGGACAAGTCTAAATTTTGGACTCGCAACAAAAATACGGTGAATGATGGTGTTGTTGATGCAAATAGTGTCTTGACCAAGACATTCATCCTTAGTACTCCAAGCATTCGTAACGACAATGTCAACTCAATTGCAAATCACAGAAACAATCCTCCCCCTCCAAGGAACAATATAAATCAACATTCTACTCCCAATCAAGGGACTTCCAACAACCAAGGTTACCAAGGAACCAATAACAATCACAATTCCTTAGGAAACACCTTGAATGCAAATCCACAAAGATTTTCATTCTTCTCTAATAGAAGAACTTTCACGTCATTGGGTCAATCTTTAGAATCTGCATTTAAAGAGTTGATGGCCAAAAATGTCATTACTTTGCCGCCTCAACGAAACTATGAACCCAGTGTAAAACCTCCATCATGGAATGAGGCATACTATTGTGATTATCATTGGTGTAAAGGTCATCACACAAATAACTGTCAAGCCTTGAAGAATACCATTCAAGACTTAATCGACAATGATATCATTACAATAGAGGGACATCAACAATCCAACGCAGACCACAAAGCATTTCACAACCCTTTGCCTAACTATCAAAAAGGTGAGTCTTCTAAAAAAAATGTGAATCATATCAATGATGATCATATAATCAACCATCTCTACACAGACGATGAGCGGGTAAATGTCATTAAAGTCAACAAGAAGGTGGAATATAGAGAAGTCAACACGACAACAAGGGTGCAAGCTAAAGTTGTCTTAAAAGGCGCCTCTTCAAAATCCACTGAACCTCCACCTCAACATCAATACGATTTGGTCAACCAACTTCGGAAAACCCTCGCTCAAATTTCTATCTTGGAACTATTGAAGATTTCTCTAGCCCATAAGGAAATTCTAGAAAAGGCCCTCTTTGAAACAAATGTATCCATTGATTTAGATGTGAACCAATTTCAAGCCATGGTAGGACATTTGTCCTCACCCACTTGCCTCTCATTCTCTGAAAAGGATGACGTTTCCATAACTCATCCCCATAATTCGTCATTGTACTTAGAAGTCATGGTTTACAAGTTTCGTGTTAGACGAGTTCTAATAGATGGAGGTGCTAGTTTAAACATCTGTACCATGAAGTTAGTTAAAGCTTTAGGATTTTTTGAGGACTCCATTGATTTCAAAAGAAAGATTACCATAAAAACTTATGATGATGAAGAAAGAGCATCCAAGGGTATAATCATGCTGCCAATCAGGTTGGCCCTATTATAAAGAATACTTTATGTCAAGTATTGGACCATGATCTTGCATATAACATCTTGTTGGGTCGTCCTTGGATCCACGAAATGCAAGTTGTTCCATCAACCTATCATCAATGTCTTAAGTTTCCTTATGATGGACAGGAAACCACGATACCAGTTGATAATTCCAATATTCAAACTTGTTCCACCATAAAAGCTAGTCAAGATACTTTGGTTCCTAACAATCGAGAAACTCATGCTAGTACTTCTCTAAAGATTGACACACAAATCAGTCAATTAACCAATAGTTTTGACAAGAAGTTGAAATTCAAGGACCATGGAGTTGGAGAGTACTCTCTTTGTCTTGCCAATTTACCTACATCACCTCGATCACATGGACAACCATCTATCATGGAACATCAAATATCAGTAGCATCAACATCAAAGCAACCACCAACAGAGCCAATCACAAAATTTAATGGACAATTCATCAAAGAAAAATTCCCCATGGAAGACCTTGAGGATACATAAATTCTAAACTGGCTCTATAAAGATGAAGATGAAGCAATCTTTGATGTCAAATTACCCATGGACAAATATGGAAAAGGGTACTCAATCATGCAGAAAATGGGCTATGATAAAGGTCCTATCGGAAAAAGGAAAGGAGTAATTGAACCCATTCACCTCCGCGGACTTGCTGCAAAAGAGAAAACTAGATTGGGCTATGATACTCACTCTAAGGAAAGAACATCCAAACAACTACATGGCATTGTCTTCACATTGCAAGAAGGCTCAGACTCACGAGAAGCATGTTTGGCAACAGCTCAGAACTTTGTGGATAACAATTTTGACACAGACTCCGCTAAATATGAATGGGACACCATTTACAATGATGAGTTCTGGAGGGACAAAGAGGTTGATGTAATACACCAGTATGCCTCAACTCTAATTGAAGGTCAAGGTTTAGGGACCCAAACACATGAATTCAAACTACAAAGTTACCATGATTCTAGCGATGCTGAATTGGATCTAAACAAACAAGACTATCATGAATACAATATCATCATTGATCCACCTCATACCTCAGATCCTACCGACCACTCCGTTATGACCATAACCATAGCTGACTTCACACAACTTGACGACCCACTAACTTTGATTTATCCTAATCTCATTCATTGGGATTCAACCGAACCTAGCGATATACCTGTGTTTCCAAGTGACGAAGCCATCATAAACTTCCTTTCCTTAGATGATACAAATGATTGTTCCACCAACAATTTTTGACATAGAGTTTTTGATCAAGAGAGTGTCAAGTCTCCTAGCTGCAAAAGTAAAAACAAAAAAGAAAGATCTAATGGTGAAAACTAGAATATGGCAGTATTAGATCAAACAAAAGATAAAATAAAGAGCGTATCGGATGGTGAAAACATCTTTGAGGCACTAAACGATGGGAATCTTGACACTCTCCCGGAGCACTACCATGAGCGATCACCTATTTTGATTGAGCCTACAAATGCTGTAACTCTTGAGACTTCTGACAAACCAAGAATTTTATAGTTAGCTACATCAATGATAGAGAAAGAAATAGTAGAGTTCATGGAATTCCTAAAAAAAAATCAAGTCAATTTTGCATGGTCATATGCTGATATGCCTGGTCTTGATCTAGATCTTATCATGCATCACTTGTCTATCAAACCAAGGGCCAAGCCAGTGAAACAAAAACTCAGAAAGATGCACCCTCATGTTGCATTATTGGTTAAGAAAGAACTGAGAAAACTCCTTAATGTGGGTTTCATAAGACCAATCAACTATGCAGAATGGATCTCCAACATTGTTCCTATATCCAAGCTAGATAAAACTGTGAGAATATGCACAGATTCTAGAGATCTTAATAAAGCATGTCCTAAGGATGACTTTCCACTGCCAAACATCGACACTATAGTTGATTTGATAGCTAGCCATGCCATGTATTCATTAATGGATGGTTTTTCTGGCTACAACCAAATCAAGATTGCACCTGAAGACCAGGAGAAAACAACTTTCACATGTCCATGGGGAACTTATTGTTGGAATGTCATGCCTTTCAGTCTAAAGAATGTTGGGGCTACCTACCAAAGAGCCATGACTACAATCTTTCATGACATGATGCATACCTTCATGGAAGATTATGTAGATGACATATTGGAAAAATAATACACCAGAGGACATCTTGAAATATTATCCAAAATATTTGCAAGATTAGAGAAATTCAAAGTTCGCCTCAACCCTAAGAAATGTGTTTTTGGGGTCAAAACTGGAAAACTCTTGGGGTACATTGTTTTAGAAAAGGGAATTGAAGTAGATCCTGCAAAAGTACAGGCAATTATGAAAATGCCTCCACTAAGGAACATCAGTCAATTGAGATCATTGCAAGGATGACCTCAATCTATACAAAGGTTCATTGCACAATTGGCTGACAAAACTTTACCTTTCACACATCTACTGCATAAGAATGCTCCTTTCAAGTGGGATGATAAGTGTGAATTGGATTTTCAACAAATCAAACAGGATTTAATGATTCCACCAGTTCTCATACCACCAAATCTAGACAAACCCCTAATCTTATACATTTCCGCAACAGAGACATCTTTGGGGGCACTGCTAGTGCAAGAAGACTTTACAGGAAAAGAACGTGCAATCTACTACATCAGTAGAACCCTAACAAGTCATGAGCTCAACTACACTTCTATCGAGAAGGCTTGTCTGGCAGTAGTCTTTGCTTCACATAAATTTTTGCATTACATGTTAACTCATACAATTAATTTGGTTTCAAAGATTGATCCACTCAAGTATTTGTTAAGCAAAGCATCATTGATAGGAAGGTTAGAAAAGTGGGTAATGATTCTGAGTGAATTTGACATACATTATGTTGACCGTAAGGCAATCAAAGGACAAGTTATCGCTGATCAACTAGTTGAAGCACCATTGCAAGCAGACCATCCCCTACACATTGAATTTCTAGATGCTGATGTCTTTGCTGCAGAATATAAACAACCATGGTCTTTATATTTTGATGGTTCTTTCACTCAACATGGATCAGGGGTAGGCATACTTTTTGTCACCCCTCAAGGACACACTATTCCTCGATCATATAGGCTGATGTTTCCATGCACCAACAACATAGCCGAATATGAAGCATTAATCATTAGGCTTAAAATAGCATTGGAATGGAGGATTACAAAATTACAAGTATATGGTGACTCACAGCTAGTCATTTATCAGATCAATGATGATTATCAAACCAAAGATGACAAACTGTTACCATATAAAAAGATGGTTGATGACTTCAAGAAGTACTTTGTGGACATCAAATTCACACAAATTCCAAGGCTTGATAACAAGGCAACTGATGCCATGGCTACGATTGCATCATTATTACAACTCCCAGAAACTCAGACTCGCTATGAATTTCTGGTGGAACAATCATTTACAGCTTCTTATGATACCCCTGAAAGCCAAATCATTTGCCATTTGGTCGGATCCAATTCACCTTGGTACAGAAAAATTTATGCCTACCTCAAAGACGATATCTTACCACCCGATTTATCCTATAACCAAAAACACAATTTTATCCACCAATCCACTCACTACACTCTTATTGTTGATACCCGTTATTTTCGTGGTCTTGATGGTACTCTACTTCGATGTCTTGAATGTGAGGAATCTGACAAAGCTTTATGAGAAGTTCATGCTGGCATCTGTGGTACTCATTTGAGTGGACTGACCTTATCCAAGAAATTGATTAGAATGGGTTACTACTGGCCTACAATGGAGAGGGAATCATTCAATTTTGTGAAAACATGCTCAAAATGTCAAATTCATGGGAATCTCATTCATGCTCCTGCATAGGAACTTCAACCATTCACGCCAACCTGGCCATTTTCTCAATGGGGGTTAGGTCTAGTGGGCAAGATTCATACTTCTTCATCGAGCAGACATAAGTTCATCATCACAGCTACAAAGTATTTTACCAAGTGGATTGAGGCAGTACCTCTTACTAAAGTTACCGGCAAACAAATATCATCATTCATACTCAACTATATTATTTGTCGGTATGGCATTCCCAACTCCATTATTATAGATAATGGACATCCTTTCAAAAATTAGCATGTTGATGAACTTTGTGAAAGATTTCACATTCAGTATAGATATTCAACACCTTACTATCCACAAGGGAATGGCCAAGCCGAGGCCTCAAATAAAATAATATTGAAAATCTTGAAGAAGACTATGAATGATTCAGGAAAGGATTGGCACGTTCAACTCAATCCCTCCTTGTGGGCCTACAGAACCAGTATCCGCACACCAATAAGAGCAACACCATTTGCTCTTGTCTATGGAGCATAAGCCATACTACCTTTAGAAGTTGAGATTCCCTCACTCAAGGTATCACTGAAAGGTCTTACAACAAACGATGAATACAGAGTTTCCCAACTCCAAGAACTGGAACTCCCAGATGAGAAGAGACAAAGAACAATTGATCATTTAAAGCATATCAACAGATAATGTCTCACAGCTATAATCACAAAGTAAATCCACATACCTTTCAATTGGGTGATCTTGTTCTGAAAGAAAACCCATGCAATCAGCAAGATAGAGAGAAGAAAGGAAAATTCAAACCAAATTGGCTAGGTCCTTATGTGGTTATCGCAGTCTATGGTTTAGGAGCCTACAAGCTATCAACACCCAAAGGGTACCTATTTGATGAAACTATCAACAACATGCACCTAAAAAAGTATTATGTCTAAAGTGGTTATCATCATCAGAAAAAGATCCTGAAGAAATACAAAAAAAAATTAGAAAAAGATCCTGAAGAAATTCAAAAAAAATCAGAAAAAGATCTTGAAGAAATACAAAAAAAAATTAGAAAAGATCATGAAGAAATGCAAAAAAAAAAAAGAAAAAGATCCTAAAGAAATACAAAGAAAAGCAGAGAAAAGATCTTGAAGAAATACAAAAAAAATCAGAAATAGATCTGAGAAGAAATAAAAATCAGAGAAAAAAAGATCTGAGAGAAATAAAACAAAAAAGATCCCAAAAAACAAAAAAAAAATTAAAAAGATCATGAAGAAATACAAAAATCGAAAAAGATCAAAAAAAAGGTCATAAGGTGAAAACCTAGCAACAAGTAGTCTATTGACAAGAAAAATGCAATAAAAACAAAATAGTGAAAATCTAGCAAACATACACTATTTGTAACCCTCCATCTATTAGTTCATGTCCTGCACTTAACTTCTCGACATTCCTTTCATGCATCTTTCCCATCATCTTAGGGCCACACTAGCATCCTGCTGTCATCATTTTCCTAAAATGATAATGTCTTATCATGGCTTGATTATTGTACATATTTATCTCAGCAAGTTGTGTCAATACTAGGGGCAAAAACGTTGACATACTGGGGGCAATCAACTTTCAGGTTTTACCAAAATAGCTAGACAATGACGTCAAAAACCAATCACGCGAACAAAACAATCAAACCATCTGAATACCTATCCAATCATTGATCCATCTCATAATAGTTTTTCAGTTGCATATCATAGCATGATTCATATCCGGATGATCTAAAATCTGAATAATGTTTGGAATAACAGTATTTCATTTTTGAACAATGGTTGTTTAATTTTTGATATCATCTCTCTGGAGCACACTCAATGATGTCTTGAACTAGAGTGGCAAGGAAAGAATGATTTTTCTTTGTCTACTGTATTGAGGTTAATCATTTATCTGTTGCAAATATGTCATGAGACATGATGATTGAAAGTTTATCATTGATGATAGTCCCAAACTTACATCAGAAGGTGGTTAGTCTTTGTCTGTTTATGCAAGAAATGCTCAGGTCATCTTGGTTTAATTATACCTTGATGCTTGTGTTTACTTGCTATATAAAAAAAATCATGAAATTTGTACTCAGGTCATCATTGGTGCTAATTTCCCCTCTAATGCTTGTACATACTTCCAACATTTTAAAAGTGCTCTATGATGATTCCAGGAAATATAACAACAAGCTCAACAAATGGGTTGTTTCATTTTAGTTGCATTTCATTCTAGATCATTGTACATGTCTGCGTAGTGGATTTGCATCATAGTTTTGAAAGGCCAACAACAAACATCAATGGCTGCCATGTCTCTTGGGACTATTTATGGAGGACATTCGAACATTTGTTTCATCATCATTTCATTTACATTTCATTTCATATCATTATCATTTCATTCATCATTCCATTTTCATTTCATCTTCATTTATCATTTTCATTTTCATATCCATATCATATCATTTCATTTCATATCATTTATCATTTCATTCATCATTCCATTTGCATTTCATTTTATATCATTATCATATCATTTATATTTTTCATTTCATATCACTTCATTATCTTTTCTCTATCATTTCATTTCATATCATTATCATTTCATTTATCATTTCATTTTCATTATCATTTGCATATCATTTTGTTATCATTTCATATCATTATCATTTCATTTTTCATTTCATATCATTTCATTTACATTTCATTTCATATCATTATCATTTGTTTATCATTCCTTATCATTTCATTTTATATCATTATCATATCATTTATAATTTTCATTTCATATCACTTCATTATCTTTTCGCCATCATTTCATTTCATATCATTTAGCATCTCATTATCATTATCATTTCACCATATCATTTATCATTCATTTCATTATCATTCTCATTCATTTCATTAACATCTCATTTCATCTTATTTCATTTTACTATCATTATCATTCATTTCATCACCATCTCATTATCATTATCATTATCATTCACATTATCATCGTTATCATCATTCATTTCATCTCAATATCATTATCTTCTCATATCATATCACTATCATTTCATTCCATTATCATTCATTTCATTTTATTATCATTATCATATCATTATCATTTCATTCCATTATCAATCATTTCATTTTCTTATCATTACCTTATCATTATCATTTCATTCCCTTATCATTCATTTCATTTTCTTATCAGTACCTTATCATTATCATTTCATTCCCCTATCATTCATTTCATTTTATTATCATTGTCTTATCATTATCTTATCATATCATTTCATTATCATTTCATTAACATTATAATCCCATTATTATTCATTTATCATTTCATTTATCCGTTCATTTTTTTTTACAAATCATTATATGTCATCAAATGTCATTTTATTATACATTTCAATTTCATATCAGTATTCATATCATTTTCCATCATATTATACCATTTTATCATACAAATTCATAATGCATTTCATGAACACAACATTCATTTTTTTCATCATATTATCATCATTTTACTTGCATTAGGAAATCTAAAAATAAACATTTCATTTATACATTTTCATAATCACATCATAAGTCATCCATCTGCATGGCATCATTAGTACGCATCATCAATCATCATCATCATAATACAAACATCATCCTGCATATCATGTTAGTCATCAAATCATTCGAATGCATACCAAAATCCATAACTGCATATCACATAATCAACAAATCATGATGGACATCACATAAATCATATCATAAATGCACAATACATCATCAACAAAAAAATCATCACCGTTGCATATCATCACTCATCATCAATAACAAACATATCCAAATGTCCAATGAAACTAAAATGTCCAAAGAGAATACATACAATCTTATCAAAAAATCAATATCCATGCTCCAAAAAAGGGTACACATATGTGAACTATATCTGCTAACTGGTCGATGCTGCTGATGGAGCTAGTCTAGAAGGAGGTGGCCTACCACTGGTACCTGCATCTAGATCCCGCCTAGGCCCTATCACTCCCATGCTCTCTGTATGTGTCCGTGATCTGCTCCTAGTCTTGTTGCAAGATCGAGGAAATGGCTCTCTACGCTCAAGAGGACACAGCTCCTCATACTTGACTCTGTAATACTCGGTCTCCCTCACCATCTCCATGCCATCTGCAATGGCATCCCGCAATGATGCACTCTCTATAGTGCCCATCAACCTCTGAGCAATGCCCTTAGCCTCCACTACTCTCCGTCTGAATGCATCTCTCTCCATCATCACCTAGGTTAACTGTGGGTTTGGGGCAGGCGTCGACGCATGTGCTTGTGCCTGAGCTTGTACTAGCTGTGCTTGTAGCTGTACAATAAATCCCTGAGACTGTACTAGCTGACTCTGCAACTGTCCCTATTGTCCTTGCAGTGTCTGCACCTGGGCCTGAAGAGTAGCTATCTACCCCTGCTGAGATGAGGATCCCATCCGGATCACTATCCGTTGCCCAATCCCTATCCTCGGCCATCACATGATCTGGATGCCCCTCATAATATCTAGCCTCAACCTCCTCAACACCTGCCCCCATCCCCGCCATCATCTCCATCATCCCCATCTCCACTCTCCTCCTCTCCTCCAACTGCTCCCTGCTCGCCACTGGCCACATCCTCCTGTCTCATTGCCCCTGGCTGTGGTACTACTAGAATAGGTGCTAGCTCATCAGGACTGGTAAACCATGGAAAGGGATGTGTGTGGTAGTATGCTGAATACTCATCAAACATACCAGCATCAACAATGTCTCACCTATCATCGCATGCCTCTGGAGCTAATGACATGAACTTGGTATATGCTATCTGATAGGAAATACATGGCCCCCATCCAGCCTCACCTCTGCTCCGGACATAGTGTGCGACCCCTTGTGGCATCCCTTGGGTAAATCCAAACTGTCTCTGCACCTGCAATGCCATAAACCTCTCAAGAATGAAAGGAGTCCCCCCTATCAGAAACTAAGGAATGTATACAAATGGCATCTCTATATCATCTGTATCCCATGGCTCACAATCAAGATATGGTCGCCATACCACTGCATCCATATCATCTAGTAGTCGTCTCTAATAATCCACCTTGCCTAGCTTGGGCTGGGTAAGGAACATAGCATACATATATACATAGGGCCTACCTGGAGGCCTAACTCTGGGGCATGCCGGTCTCATCACAACAAGATGCTCCCATGCCCAGATCCGCAACAATGTCACACCACACGATAAACTGGATGCACCCCTGTACACCACCTGATGCAAATCATGATATAGATGCGCTAACATACAACTCCCCCATGCATATCTCTACTGTAGCAACATCTGCTCCAAAATCCTGCCCCATCCCACTAATAATCCCTTTGACTGACGATCCAGACAAAGGAGACCTCCAATGAATGCACCCAAAACTGCAGGCAAAGCTGGATATCCTCGAAAGTCAGCCCATGGTACCCAGTACCCAGCTATCTATGCATCAACATACACCTGTCTCAAAGCATCTATACCCCCTAGCTCCTTATGATCATAGAACACAAGGGCGCCAACCACTGGGATACCCAAAATCCTGTATACATCCTCTGGAGTCACCGTCACCTCCCTAGTCAGCATATGAAATATGTTGTGCTCCGAATTCCATCACTCTGCTAGTGCCATCAATAGTCCTCTGTTGACCCGAATTGGTGGCATAGCCAACAAGGATCTCAAACCACATGTATCTATCAAATCTATATCAGCAGGTGTCAACTCGAGTATCCTATCCCATCCTACTGAGTGTTGCTCCCTAATCTGGTGGTTTTTGAAAACCTCCTATTTTTAGTTTTTGGTCATCACAAGGATAATTAATCAGAATCATACCAATCATTCAATCTCAATCAACCAAAATAAATTAGACTCATATCTATCAATGACCTATATTAGTGACCCATATCAGACCTATATCAATGACTCATATTAGTGCATCATATCAAAGGCCCATATCACACAATCAATTCTATCAGGCAAACCAATACGCAAATCATATCAATTACTATTTTTTTTCTATCGCAGAAAGAAAATTTATCAAAAGTCATATCATTCATTTATCTAACGTTTACTCTTTGTTTTTCATTCATGAGAAGCAAAGTTATTAGTTCAATCAGTTAATTAATCAATCAATTTACCTATCTATTGACCAAGGAAGCAATATACATCATCTTCACATTCCTATCATCAAATCATACATTCTACCTATTTTTAACAGAAGTGCCACTTTGTAGTCTCTATGCGCTAAAACCCATATGCGCTAATCTGTGACCTCTATGCGCTAAAACCCATATGTGTCATTCTTTTCACTGGATGCGCTCAAACAGTTCCCTTATACACGATTTCTCTATATGCGCTACCACTATCAACGTAAGCGCTACTTTAGTTACTGGATGCATGCTTTCCCTATATGCACCACTGTTTTTGCTCGATGCGCTATTTCCTATATGCGCTACTATTTTTCCTATATGTGCCATACTCCTAAATTTCTAAATGACACCCTATATGCGCTATTGTTTTCATCGAATGTGCTAAACTAGTTTTTTCCTAAATCTTCAACATCTAGCCTATATGCGCTATTGTTTTTACCTTAGGCGTTGGAAAAATAATCGAAAGAGATAAAATCCGCTAAAAAATAATGTAGTTTGATTTCAAACGTAAAAAATTTTAAACATAGGTCAGTAGATCGACTCACCAGTGGTCCATACACTGCTGGCCTCTGGTATCTGTGAGATCTCTCGAATCGGTGGCGATGATAAGGAATCTCCATATCGCAAGGTCACTCTCAGAGCTACAGTATTCACAAAGTTAAAAAGTGCAAATGACTTGTCTTTTCAACTTTTTAACCTTTTAAAGGTCAAACAAAGGTAAGTTTGTTGCCTTTTGACTTTATTTTCATAATGGGACATTCTTTCCATCATTTGTCGGGAGCTAAATCACTCTCTCCTCCGCAGAATATCATTATCTAATATCGATTGTTTAGCAAATTTTTCGCAATCCATATCCTCATCCGTGATTTACCTCCCAAGGGGGCATCATCAGCATTAGCATTAAAAGCATATAAGGGAAAAATATTATTTTTCTTTGAAGCAATGCGTTTCACATATCACTTCAAAGAGGGGAAAAATGTATACGTCTAAAAATGATCATGATTAAGCTTGTTAATTAATTAAATATGAATTATTTAATTAATTCTCCTAAAGTCATCTACATATAAATAAATATAAATATTTTTTTATATTGTTCATTTTTTAATTCTTCTACTTTAATTAATTAAATAATTTTATTTAATTATTGACATTTCCCACATTCCTCCTAATTAAATTAAATAAATACGATTATTTATTTTAATTATCATATCATTCTAAAGTTTGAATATTTGAATATTCAAATAATGGAATATTCTCTTCATCCCATAATCAAATTAAATATTAAATATTTAATTTAATATTTTCCTCTCACTCTAAATTCATTTTTAAGCATAATTAAATATAATTTATTTAATTATGCGGGTTTCTATATCCAACTTCACTTACAAATTAAATAAATTTATTTTATTTAATTTGAACTCATGCTAAACTCATTCTTCGAAATGGAAAATTCCCTTCAGATCTCAATGACAAAAATTGAAGGAAAAGGGAAACCTTCTATCTCCCTCTCCACTTACGAAAATCTTCCACTTTCCATTCGAACAAGCTTAATCCGGGCCATTAAAACATGCCAGCCAATCGAATCCTTTCTAAGACTCTATAAATACTAGTACAAATCCATGCATTGGTTACACATGGATACACGCATATACATGACAAACATATATGCTTATGCATTCACATCATTTTCAGCATCACTGCGATATTATCATTTTAGCATAGCCTTGCATTTAGCATAGTGTGAATTTTCAAATCTCCTTCTTTAGCTGTTCATTTTGTTGAGTTTGATCTGCTGATCTGAGAGCCATTGGAAACAACAAAACGCTGGAGTTAGAGAGAGATAAGACAATTTCGGGAAAGCTGCAGTAACAGTTTGCTTATTATGTTTTCTTTTCCAGTTTTCTTGATCTAATGTCTTATTAATATGTGTTTGAATTCGTTTATACATTGATACATTTTTTACACACACAGTTTACATTAGGTTTTTCCTACCCCCATTATCCAACAATTTAAAATACATCATTTGTCATTTTCCTATTTTTCCCTGTAGTGGCTAGTCATTGTAGTAATTTTGTCTTCTAGCTAATTGCCCTTTTTCTATAGCTAAATTTTTTTAAAGGCTTCCTTCTTGTTGGTGCATTTGTAGTATCCTTCAACCAATCAAATGAACCTTGTTTGTAGATTTGCATCATTGTTAAATGGATCAGATGATCAAATGAGACAGCTCCTGACGGATCATGATCATTTTCTTGGGGGAGGAAAAAACCACTGCCTCCCACCACCTTCAAGGCCACCCTTTGTATATTTTTCACTGACTTCCTTGAAATAGGCCTACTTCTAATTCCAACTTTGTTGATGGGTGCTAGGGGAAGACACGAGTATAAATGAGTGGCGAAAGGAGCAATGTGATTTTTCTCATTCAGCTAAAAAAGAATTGAGAAAGCTTAATGAAAAAAAACACATTACTTCTTTCAGCACTCATTTATACTCACCTCTTCCCCTAGCAACCATCAACAAAGCTGACATTAGAAGTAAGCCTATGCTAAGGGAGTTAGTGAAAAATCTACAAAGGGTGGCCTTGAAGGTAGTGGTAGGCAGCGGTTGTTTCCTCACTCCAAGAAAACGATGACGATCCATTAGGAGCTATCTCATCAGATCATCAGATCCATTTAACAATGATGCAAATATGAAAACAAGGTGTACTTGATTGGTTGAAGGATACTACAGATGCACCAAAAAGAAGGAAGCCTTTGAACAATTTCACCTACAACAAAAGGGAAATCAACTAGAAGACAAAATTGCTACAATGACTAGCCACTATAGGGAAAAATAGGAAAAGGATAAATGATGTATTTTAAATTGTTGGATAATGAGGAGTAGGTGAAACCCTAATGTAAAAAAATCTAAGCCACTCATTGTGAATCAATCCTAGCCATTCATTTGGGGTTTGGAAAAATATAAATAGGGGTCCCCCCCTCATTTGTAAATGGATGGAGAACTAATGTAAAGACATTCTCTAGCAATAGAAAGCAACATTGCATGACTTATGGGTGTTACTTTTGAGTTTTATCTTTATGTATGCATGGTTCAACTTCCTTGTTATTTTAGTTGTTAGTTTCTTGAATGGAAGTGGTGATGGTGATTGCTGTTTCAATATTTGATGAATTTATAACTCATGCTTTTTGTGGTTTATTGATGATGAATCACTTTGCAAAGCTAGTCTGAGCTTCCTTACTTTATTTCTACAACTTAGTTCGATTGCATGTGTATGATGTGTGTTTGTAATCTGAAAATTAGCAGTCCTTTGAAGATTGCACTTGTTTTGTGTAATTGTAGGTTCCTCTTGGCCAATCAAAACTCAATTTTGGGAGTTTGGCTACTATAGTTGTCTCCATTATCATTGTTCATTCATAGTTTTAGGTCTAGAAACCTCCTCTTCCATGCCTTTCTCCTTCTTTTTTAATAAGTAGCCTATGTTAAGGTTCATTGCACATTGTAAAGCCAAACCCAATGATAAAATGGAGTTCAAGATTATTGTTTGAACCTGTAGCAAACACACAACAACTCTCCCATCCTAAGAAATCCATTTGCAGATCCAACTTCCCCCCTTTGTAACTCATTCATAAGTCCACCTTGTGATTCCAACAAATCACATAAATCAACTGAGATATTCAAAGCATTATCAAGACCTAACATTAGAGACCTTGGGATAGTGTTCTATAATTTGATTGTGGAAGATTGTCTTTCAAGAGAGGTGATGCACTTATGCATTACCTATGTTGAGAAGTACATAAAAAAACATCAACAAAACTAACATTAGAAATAGGGCAAGCATGTTGAGGCTACAAAGTTGAATGTTGGAAGTTTAGAGTTGAAAGAACTTTTGAGTGAAAATATGAGATAGGAGATCTCTTTTAATGTCGAAACATAAAATTAGAAAAGTCTGAAGAAAAAAGAAGCTGAGTAGAAATGGAGTGAAATGTACAAATTGACATCACTCAACTACATGCAGATTTAAGCAAGAGATTAAAAAAACCACTGCAAA
This sequence comes from Sequoia sempervirens, assembly GCA_007258455.2. Classification (NCBI taxonomy): domain Eukaryota; kingdom Viridiplantae; phylum Streptophyta; class Pinopsida; order Cupressales; family Cupressaceae; genus Sequoia; species Sequoia sempervirens. The sequence continues at coordinate 334,291,298 of VDFB02105785.1, forward strand.
AATTTGCATCGGTAGACAAGTGTAGGATTCATTGCACCTGCAGGCACAATGAATTGGGATGTTTGACATTCTTGAATAGGGTTGAAAGGGTCTTACAAGGAGAAATTCCCTTTTGGGAAATATATCATCCTTTAGCCCTTGCAAACCTAGAGGAGGAATTGAAAACCATAGTAGTTAAGGCATTCGAAGGGCTGATCCAAGAAAACTTAATCAACAAAGATGGATTAAAATTGGAGGTAGTGATGTCAAGTTGGTGTAGATTTCACAATGCACCTTATTTAGAAGTTACTTGTCCATCTTGTGAAGGAATTATCACCCAAGTCAAAGGTAGATTGAATGAGTTGGAGCAACCAACTTTCAATAAGGGTGAGTAATCCCATGAGGTAGAGGAGCTATCAACATTTGGAGGACTGCACATTGAAAATGAACCAAGAAATTTGACACAAGAAGGTGATGGGACAATAGATATAGAGGATTAGAACCCACAGGAAGAAGCTAATTTCAATAGGACAACAAAAAATTGTGATGAAAAGTAAGGGAGTTGGAAATCCTTTCCTCTATTAGTAGAGAGCAGTCCTCCAATCTAGAAAAGGAGCCATTGGTAGTGGAGGATGGGTCAGCAAGTTCTGCAAAAGTGTATGTTGGGGCAGCCAATGAAGATGGTGAAAATCAGAAAGAGGAAAAGGCTGATAGCTTTGGAGAAGTAGAAAATGATGATGAAGGCATAAGCGAAATCAAATTAGAGGACCTCTCTATCTACAATGACAATGACCAAGCATCTGAAAATGAAGATTTGGAGGAGTGGGAACAACTAGAGGTTGTGGCCATTCACTCAAGCTTCCTTTTCAAGTGAAGATGAGGACCTACTCATGGATAGATATGATCAACTCATCTCCAAGTTAGCAAAGGATTGGTTTGAGTTGAGATATCAAGTGGATCTGTAGGTGTTGTTACTCCTAAATTGGTGTAGGCTCCATGATTTATTGCACTTTGAGTTTTCATGTGAGCTATGCCAAGAGGCTATCAAACAAGTTAGAGGACAAGTGAAGTAGCCAAGTGCTTGACCTCCTCTACTTGTTGCCCAGGTCAAAGAAGAAGACCAATATCTTGAATCAAGTGATGACTCAGTTGAAGGTAGGCCTCAAGAGGATGTTGGGACAAAAATAGAAGAAGGCCAACAATACAGTCTTGAGCTTCCTAGCAATGAAGCAGATCAAATAGGGATATTGTCTAGTCATAAAAAATTTCTTCCTCTTGAGGAGCATTTGCACACCATGGATGATGGGATTTGTGATGAGCATTTAGAAGGAAATTACATGGTGTATTTTCATCCCCTTGATGAGGTGCCATCAATTGAAGACTTCTTCCCATTAGGAGCTGTACTGCGGAGATATACTCATGCCAAAGAAGAGTACATTCCAGAGAACAATAGTGATGAAGACATACTCCTTGATCCTCTAAATGACAATGTAATAGGGTTTCTAGATTGGGAAAGAGGCTCCATCTCTATTTATAGTGATAGTGACCAAGAAGAAATGACTGAACACCTCAGTGAGATGCATGAAACAAAAAAGGAAGAAGATAAAGGTGGAGGTGTTTTGAGGGCTGCCAATGGAGATGAAGCGCCTGATTGAATAGAAGATGCAACTTGGATTCCTTCCACCATGATCATTGCTGGTCCTCCTCCACATTCAGGGAGTTGTAATGGGATAGATTCATGCATGTCATCGTCTCATGACATTAAACATCATAAAAATAAGGCGGACACCCAGGGATTGAACATCGTACTTCCTTTTGAAGACAACAATCAAATGGACACCAATTTTATAGAAGATCAATGAGGTGAAGTATATCTCCTCGAGGAATGACTGATAGTGGTTGCCAATCCCACATGAAGAGTGAAAGAGGTGTTTGTTACCTCACTCTCCCAGCCTTATGCAAGCCTAATGCCCGAAGTGTTGTACCATCCGGTGCCTCCATCTGAAGCTATTGACACAATGACTGATGATGTTATGGTCACTATCCTCTATCAAACATTGCCACGTCTACATGAAAATACCTAGGTTCTATCGTTCCTTACTCCTATGAATAATTATACTTGCTCTTATCATTTTGATTATAGGAATGAGGGAAAACACACTTGTTTATGGATTAATCATGGTGTTAACAAATCACCTCAGTTGCTATTTTTCCCTGACTATGCAATTAAATTTGAGTGCTACAATAATGAGTTTCTATTTTCTAAATATAAGGATGAGTTTGCATGGATGATAATTATAACCATTTCCCATCTGCTAGTGCATGCCTTGTGAAATTCAACAAATGTAAATGTCGGTTTTCCCTGCTTGAACATAGTCCTTTGTAAATATCTCTAAACATAGTTGTTGAGTAATGTAGTCTCATGTATATACCTTATTTTCTTTCTTTTGTTAGGTTAATGGGTCTGCTGTAGGTTGTTTGCTTTAGGGAAGTTTCTTTGCTATTTTATTTTGTTGTCCTACTTTGGTTGGTGTAGGTGTTTGTATTCTGTTCATTTTCTTGCTTCACTTTCCGTGTTGCTTTTGCTTTGCTATTGCTTTGCCTGGGGTCCCTCTGCCTTTAGATGGGAACACCTATGTGCACAACAACAATACTTATCACTTGGGGTTGTTCTATGTGTTTCTTTGTTAAACTCTAATCAAGTTTTTAGAGTAGGTGGTCAAGGTCTTTTGTTAGTGTCAAGTGAATCTGGGTGTTTGATTCAAAGAGGATAAGTTGTTGGTTTAGTCTGACTCTGATGTATTATGAAATCTTATATCTTTTACACACTTTAATAATCTGGAGGTCACTCTAAGTCCTTTGCAAGGCCTAGTTAAGTGAAAAATCTAAAATTTTGCTTCAGCACCACTATGATTCTCAACCCTAAACACGAGCTTCATTGCTTGTAGGTTGAAATGAAAGGAATTGAAAAGAAAAAATCAAAAGAAAAGAAACCAAAGAAAGAAAAGAAAATACATTTAAAATAAAAAGAAAGAAAGGAATTCAACTTTTCAGGGATATCCGAGCAACTCTACCGGGGCTATGGATGCCTAGTCAGTAGTAGAGCAATGTTCAAGTGAATCACAAGGACAACCTCGTCGAGGCTATGGATTTCTGACTGGTAGCGAGGCAATGTATTAGATGATTTTGGAGTTAGAATAAACTATGTAGCTTAACTTGATGGAGCTTAGGTTCCTACAACAACTGAAGGATGGGAATTAATGCAATTGCACACACTTGGATTTTCAACATATTGAAGGTTGGGTTGAATAATGGTTTTGATCCTTTGGTCAAGCATCTAGTTTGTTTTCCCTATCATGAAGATCAAAACCAAAGATTTTGGGTTCATGATTCCAGTTTGTCATCAAAATGCTCTGGAGCATTTCCCCAGCGAGTCGCCATTTCTTGTGCATGTTTTGCACACACGCCTCGCCAAAGGTAGGGGCCCCCTCTTTTTGCTCCTGATGGGATGCTTTGTTCCTATATCATTTTGCATTCACTTTTTTCTAAGCTAAAATTGGTCATGTTCCTTCAAATGATCAAATTCCCTTGACCAAATTCACCTTCCTAATTTTTGATAAGTTTTGCTTTTGTAGAAATGCCCCTGTGGGTTTCCCTTGGTCTTTTTCCCTGGCATCCTCTAAGCCTTGCGAACCCATAGTTGTGGGTCATCACTCATGTTTCACCGCTGAGTGGCAACTGACACCCAACTTCCACCTGTATGGTGGGCTCTGAAATTAGTTTCTCCATTCGAGCCTTGACAGAGCATCCAAACAAGTGAGAGATTCCATATCTCACCTAACCTGGGTTCACCATACAAAGAAATCAATGCATTCCATTAATAGAAATTGGCCTATAAACGTTTCTCCCAACCCTTCATTTTACTTGGGATTTTCAAATCGGGAGAGAAGAAAAGTCCCCCTTCCTTTTTCCACATTTTTCCTTGTTCCTGCTGACTTGGTCCCTAATCACTTGATTTGATTTTTCCTTCATTTTTTGACTTTGGGGACAAGTTTCCTATAGATTTGGGATGTTTTTGTGATGCCTAAGTGAATTGCCAAGGTTTTGTTAAGTTTTGGGAAGTTGCAGAAATTTCATGTTGGGCCACCATCCCTTTGTCTCCATGGGAACTTCCTTGTTGGGCCCTTGTCCCTCCATCGTTGTCGTGATGTCCATGTTGGGTTGTTGTCCCTCTGTCACTGTCAGAACTTCATTGTTGGGCCAGCATCCCTCCATTGGCATGGGAACTTTCATGTCAGGCCGTCGTGTGCTCATTGCTGTTTCAAAAGGGTGGTGACCCTTCGGCTTCCCCCTTCCAAATTTTTTATTTTTTCAAAATGAGTCAAATATTAAGGAAATATGTCTTGGCACTCTTTCTACCCCCCTTTTTCCATGCTCTAAAATTGAAAAATCTCAAATTTTCTAAGTTTTGTAGGGTTTGGGAACTTCCCTTGTAGCCCATCGTCCCTCCATTGCCATATGTGGGAACTTCCCTTGTTGTCCACCATCCACCTTCTTTCTGCCTTCTGTCCATTGTTCTCCTTCCATCGGCGCTTGTGGGTCCACCCTTGTAGAATGCTTTCCACTATTTTCCTTCCTTCTGCATTCCATCTGTCATCTACCTTCCACCCATGCTTGCAGGTCTGCCCTTGCAGAATGTTGTCTGTCATCTATTTTCTTCCTTCCTTTTTCCTTCCATCCACCGTTTGCCTTCCATCAGCGCTTGTGGATCCACCCTTGAGGAATGTTGTCCACTATCCATTGTCTATCTTCCTTCCACCTTGCATCCACTATCTACCTTTTGTCGGCACTTGTAGGTCCACCATCCACGGTCTGCTGTCTGCCTTCCTTCCACCTTCCATCCACCATCTGACTTCCATCCACGCTTGTGGGTCTGCTCTTGTAGAATGCTATCCACCATCTACTATCTTCCTTCCTACCACCTTCCATCAGTACTTGCAAGTCTCCCCTTGTAGAATGTTGTCTACCATCTATTGTCTGCCTTCCTTCCGCCTTTCGTTTGCCATCCACCTTTCGTCAGTGCTTGTAGGTTCGCCCTTGCGAAATCTTGTCTGCCATCTGTTGTCCACCTTCCTTCTGCCTTCCATCAGCACTTGCAGGTTTTTCCTTATGGACTTTTGTCCACCATCTATCATTTTCCTTCCTTCCACCTTTCATCTTTTATCCGCCTTCTACCCATGCTTGTAGGTCCATCGTCTATTGTCTTCCTTCCTTCCTCCTTTCATCTGTCATCTGACTTCTATCGACACTTGTGGTTCTACCCTTGTAGAATATTGTTTTCCATCCACTATCCACTTTCTTTTCGTCTTCCATCCATCATCCACCTTCTATCAACACTTGTGGGTCTGCCCTTGCAGAATGTTGTCCACCCTCTGATGTCCACCTTCCTTCTTTCTTCCATCTATCATCTGCCTTCTATCTATTGTCCACCTTCCATTGATGCTTACAGGTCTTCTCTTGTTTAATTCTATTCGCCATCTGATGTTTTCCTTCCTTTTGCCTTATGTCCATTTTCCTTTCGACCATGCTTGCGAGTCTGCCCTTGTGAAATGTTATCCACCATCCACTATCCACCTTTATTTTTCCTTCCATCTGTTGTCCACCTTTTGTTAGCACTTGCAGGTTTGTCCTTGTGGAATGTTGTCCACCATTCATCGTTCGCCTTCCACCATCCTTTTTCCCTGGCGCCCGAACCCCTGAACCCACATTTATGTTGGTGGTCCAAATGAGCTCCAAATATGAATATTATGATCTTTTGATGATGCATGGATTTATCGAACAAGGAGTTTGTAGGATTTGACTAACATTTTCCTTGATTTGTGTATGAAATCACGTATGGCACTTCATGTATACAGGATTCAAGGAACCTACTGCGAGTTCGTTGTGGAGGCCCATTGAGAAAGTTGAATGAGAAAAAGCACATAGCTCCTATCACCATTCATTTTATGGCCATATTTACTCATAGCACCCATCAATGGAGCTTGCATTAGAGGTTGGCATATGTCAAGGAAGTTAGTGACAAACCATAAAGGGTGGCCTTGAAGGTGGCGGGAGGGAGCAACTATTTCCTCCCTCCAAACAAACGATCATGGTCCATTAGGAGTTGTCTCGTTAGATCATCTGATCCATTTAACGATGATGCAAATCTGAAAACAAGGTGTACCTGATTGATTGAGGGATGTAGTGAACGCATCAAGTAAAAGGTAGCTTTTGATCAATTTCAGCTATAGCAAAAGGGCAATTAGCTAGAAGACAAAATTGCTATAGTGACTAGCCACTATAGGAAAAAATAGAGAAAAGAAAAAGAATGCATTTTTAATTGTAATATATATTAGGGGTAGGTGAATCCCTAGTACAATTAAATCTAAGCCACATAATGTAAATCAATCCTAGCCATTCATTTTGGCTTTGGAAAACTATAAATAGGGGTCTTCCCCTCATTTGTAAATGGTTGGAGAGCTGATGTAAAATAATTCCGCAGTAATAGAAAGTAGCATTGCATGATCTATGGGTGTTCCTTTTGAGTTTCCTCATTATGTGTGTATGGTTTTGATTCCCTTTTACTTTAGTTGTTAGTTTCTTGAATGGAATTGATGATGGTGTTTGCTGTTATGGTACCTGATGAACTTTCAACCCATACTTTTAGCACTTGTTGATGACAACAGTTGTGTAAAGTTAGCTTGGGCTTCTTTATTCCAATGCTACAACTTAGTTCAATTGCATGTTCATGATGTGCATGTGAAATCTGAAAATTAGTAGACCTTAGGAGATTGCATTGGTTTTGTGTAGTTGTAGGCTTATCTTGGTCAAGGAAAACCCAATTTAGGGAGTTTTTCTACTATAGCAGCCTCCATGATCATTGTTCATTTGTAGTTTCAAATCTAGGAACTTCCTCTCTTCCCTACCCTTTTTCCTTTTTTTTTAATAAGTGACATATGCTAAGGTTCATTGCACATTGTAAAGCTAAATCCAATGATAAAATGGAGTTCAAGACTGCTGTTAGAACCTGTAGAAAACACACAACAACTTTCCTACCTTAAGAACTCCATTTGCAGATCCAAATTCCCATGCTTTGTAACTCATCCGTAATTCTACCTTTTGATTCTAGAAAATCACATGAAACAACTGAGATATTCCAAGCACTGTCAAGACCTGACATTAGAGACCTTGGGATAGTGTTCTGCAATCTAATTGTGGAAGATTGTCTTTCAAGAGAGGTGATGCACCTATGCATTACCTATGTTGAGAAGTGCATATAAAACACATCAACAGTCTCATGGTGATGGAATACCACGACAATCAACAAGGTAGTCAATTTTTTGAAAAAATGCCTCAAATAAATGAGGTCTCATGGTGATGGAATGCCATGACAATCAAAAACAAATTTGATTGTCATGGAATTCCATCACCATGAGACCTCATTTCTTTGAGGCATTTTTTCAAATAGTTCATTTCCTTTTCTATATGCTATTGCTTAATATTATGCTTTGATAGAATTTTTCCAAGCATCCATAGCTTGTTTGAAAGCACTTGTTTTAGGATTTTAGTGATAACAACAAGCCAGTGAACTGTTTGATAAAAAGATTTTGTAGACATGTATGAAAAATGTGGTAGCATAGACAAGGTAGTGAACTGTTTGAAAAAATGCCTCAAATAAATGTGGTCTCATAGAATGCCATGACAAGCAAATGCAATTGACAACTGCTCCTAGTTATTAGCTATGCAATGTGAAGTAATTGCATAATTTCTTAGGTTAACTTTGTAAAAACTATATTGTAATTGAATTTTTTTTATCTATCAACATCTAGTTGTTATTTATGCAATGTGAAGCAATGCTTTGAGTTTGAAAGATGTGCAATGTAATGTAATCAAGTATGTGAATATAAACTACATAATATAACCATTCTTTTTTATGCTATTGTACATTGATATTTAACCATTGCTTAAGATTAAATTTTTGAATAGTTTAATCATGCACATAAGGAACAAATTATTTCAATTGTCAACTTCTATATATCAATTTATCCAATAATCAAGTGTATGTCCACATACAAAGATGGCATCAACCCCAACTCATTTTTTTTTTACAAAATGTGGCATATCCCATCTCGATATCTATTCAAAATTTACATGCCAAAATGTCTATCTCATCGTAAACTACTGGTGGATCATCAAAATGGAGCTTCTTTGAAGCACTCTTTGGCTCTAAAGGTAGTTGCACAAGAAAAATTCAAACCACAATTGAGATTAGTTATACTATATAATTTAAAATAGAATAATGAACATGAAAATCAATATACATTGAATTATAATTGAACCCTAAAATTGAATTCTTGATTACCTCAAATATACATCTCTTCAAAGGGTCGGGAGTCCTAGAATATTCCCCTCTCAAAGAACCAATCAAACCAACTTTTGAAATTTCAATCTTTATGTGTGAAAAAAAATATAAAATTGATACAAGTTAGCATTCAATTGTCAGTAATAGGAACATATTTACCAAACACAAAATAAAATAAACACATAAATCTTTAAGCATCTCTTTTTCTTTATCTCCTTTAGGTGTTTCAATACCTCCTCCTTGAGGTGTTTCAACACCTACTCATTGAGGTGTTCCAATACCTACTTCTTGAGGCATTGTGACACTTGTCAACAAGGATGCATATCTCATAACCACTTGTAAATAAAAATGACAAGTACATATGAAACTTCCAATCTATGTCGATGTATGTATAACCAATATGAGATCTTAAAATTCTTAATTCAATCGAATTTGAGTTCAATTACCATTCCCTTATCTACCATTGTGCTTCCATAGTTTGGATAGCACTGCACCTCACTCGCACTAGGTGTTTCCTACAAGAGGAAAATAAGATAAACACATAAGTTAATATATAATTTCATTAATGAAAATTCAAATGGAAAGCAAGTATATAATAAAAAAATGTAAATGAGTGAGTGCGAAAATATATGATGTGTGCATGTCAAGGCCAAATGAAATGGCCCTAAGGGTGCTATTAGTCACCTATGTAAGCTCCTCCTTAGAAATCAATTGTTAAATAGACCATGTAAATAAATATTAGTACTTGATACTATCTCTTATTAATATTCATTTAAAAAAAATGCAAGTTATCATCATCAACATCAGATGCTAGTGGCTGGTCATGATTTGAATCATCAAAATCACTCTCACAAACATGATCTATCATCTATCGAATAGTATCACTTGGCCTCTAAGTTCTCTGCACTAATTATCTAATGAAGGGGCATGCCCTTGGTGGTGTCTACACTTGTCAAAATTGTCGTATGAATCACCCATAGTAGAACGGTCGTACAATGTAGGCATGCCTCCCTGCTAGATATCTATCCATCTACATCCTCCTCAGTTGTCCTGTGGGATTTGGCCACTGAATAATGAGTAGATAAGGTCTCAAAAGGATCTTGTCTTCCTCCAACCAGTCAAACCTCATGCTCCAAAAGTGTAAATATCCATACTACCACAAGCATCATAGGGGATAGCCAAATGCTCATGGGTAACCTATAGCTATATAGTACAAGGGTATCCGATAGGCCTGGTACATATGATATGCTCAAGGCACCACACCTATAGAAGTGTACAATGGACCATATTATCAATTTCTCAAAACAAAAATTGACCAAGATCATAATACAAGTGTACTAGAATGTAGTGGCCCCAAGCATAGACTGTGCTTCGCTCGTACATCCCTTGAATCAAGTGTACCAATCATCCATCTAAGTGCGTTGATCATCCATTTGGATTGAGAACCAGTGCCACTGTGTGTATCATTATCCATCTAACCACTGGAGCTTGCGAATACAACATGGGAAGCTCGATTCGTGCTCTAACCCTCTCATCATGTATAGGACCATCTAAACAGTACTGCATGTATCTCTTCTTATCATGGAATGACCACTCCCCCCAGAAATATACCTGCTCTCCTCGAATAGGAACTCAGAGAATGCGGTGTACGTCCTTGAGAGTGATCATCATTTCCCCAGTGGGAAGATGAAAGGTACAAGTATCTACATCCCAACACTCGCATAGATCCATCAACATGGTGTCATGGTATCTCATTGGTGGCATAAGATATGCCCAATAGATACCCACCGATTGTAAATGCTCTACCTTTGCTACTGATAGCACTGGTGCATGATCTCTCAAGAATGTTAGTTGTCTTCCCCCTAGCCACTGTTGTGACTAGGCGGGAACCTATCAAAATCATCAAAAATGCTCTAAGTTTCATCTAATTTCTTCATTTTTCACATATTTCATCATGAAAGTGTGGTAAAGTGAATCTAGTGTGCTTTTCTAATGGCCCTAGACACTTTAGAACCATTTTTGGAAATTTTGCAGAGAAATGGAACACTTCATGAAGAAATGTGACACCTATGAAGAAATGAGACACTCTACGAACAAAAGGGACACTTTGCGAACAAATGGGACACTTTGCGAAAAAAGGGGAGACTTTGTGAATTTTTTTCCAAGAACCCTATATTAACCTATCCATGCCTAAAAACCATTAAAATATTACAAAATAACTAGATGAAAGTTGCAGAATTGACTCACCTCATGATGCAACTCGCCACATGTCACATGCTCACTAAGATCATCCAACCGCGAAGGTACATAATCCCATCTACTCGGCATGTTCTTCTCTCACTCGTCACTTTCAAGCTACACGAAGGTAAAATGAATAGTAAGTGATAAATTAATTTAATCTACTTATTTTAACCTCTTTCCACATCTTTTTACGTTTGTACACATTAATGAATGAGTATCATCTTTTCAGGAACTCATAATGTAGCTATTATTCAAATCAACATAACAAGAGCTAGGGTAAGCCATTTTTGACGCCGTTTGATGTGCTAGAATCATGTTTCCACACTCGAAATCATCAATTTCCTATTGTTATGTAGCATGGTACTTGGAAATTCTCTACGATATGGTTTCTCTTATTTGATGTGCCTAAATTTTTACCTTGATTCCACCTATGTAAAGCAAGCAAAATCAAGGGGGGCATACATCTACCCTCAAATTGGATTCCTAGGAGATAGACATAAGGATTTTTGAGAAATTAATGAATGTGTGTTGTAGGATGTGGTTCCTAATGTTGTGGTTGTGCAAATAACTACACTAGGGGCTTTTTTCTCTCATCTTCTTAATATGTATCCTTTTATGTAATAAAGTGCATTGTTTAGAGTTCTTTAGCTTACATATGCACGTAGAATAATATGGGTGCTAAAGTGGGGGATAAATGTGTAGTATAAAATTGGACCTTCTTGAGAAAAGAGACAATTTCATGCATGATTGGACCCACTTTTGAGTCTCTTTACATTAATTACCCTTCCAAATAGTATTTATAGGCCCCTTAGACCCATTAATTTTGATCTAGAGGATCATTTTAATTGAGAAATCACATAAAACCCAAAAAAACAACATTTAATTACATCATACCCTGACAACCCACCTTCCAACAATAGTAGTGGGACCCATTCGCCACCTTTGGTGAATGAGTCCCCTTTTAGGGAAAATTCAAAATCAAGCAGGAATTTAATTAATTTAACTTTAATTTCCAATGAATGTCAGGATCTTAGGTTTAATTAATGGGAAAATAAGGTGTTGTTGCTTATAAATACTCATTATTATTCATTTTTCACAATATTTTAAATCTTTTTTAATATTTTTAATCTTTTTATCACTTTTCAAGAGCAATTTCTAAAGTCAAGTCTACTATCATAAGTCATATGAGTAAAAGTTGAAGTTTTAGGGCAACAAACTAGGATTTTTGCAGGTCTTGAATCTCACTCTTTTGATCAAGATTCAAAATTTCAAAGGGTTGATGATGGATGCCTATGGTGAATCATGAAGAAATCTAGGGTGAAGATGTGCAACTAGCCACTAAATCATGCCTAAGGACTTGGTTTCATATTGATTCCATCTTCCATTATTACTCTATCTTCCAATTAAGGTTTACATCTTATTTTTTTAATATTTGCATAATTTCATCCCTCTTTTTCATGTGTTGTGATATTTCTAGGGTTGAGATCTTGCATCATATAAATCATTCTTGCATGTCTTATTCTAGATCAATAGAATAGGGTTTTTATCATGATTCAGACTTTCCTAGTCTTTAACACATCTAAGGCTAGGGTTTATGCATATTTTTCTCTATTCAAGGTTTAATTATCCAACTAGGGGTTTGACTAAGGAAAAACCCCCATTCGAAAAACAATTTTAAAGTGTTTTGTAGGAATTTTTTGAGATCCGAAATCTAGTTTTCATCAGAAATTGTTGTACAGGTGTTAAGGTGCCAGATAGAGTTTTGTAATTGTAGAAATAAGAAAGTGGACTAATTCACCATGCATGGTGAATGAGTCCCTCTTGAGATGAAAATTTGAGTCAGATACATTTCTAGATCCCCGACTGTCAGAAAATAGGTCATGTGCAGAAAGGTTTTGATCTGGGATTGATTCGCCCAAGGTGGCGAATGAGTCCCAGTTAGCCCAAGTTCAAATTTTATTAGTCTTCTAGATCATTTCCCAACCTTCTATAGTTTACTAAGTGGACACATTCTGAGAAATAGTCTTCTATTTGGTCTAATTTGCATTTCTATTCACTCTTTCATGCTTTTTGCATATCACAGCGTGTTTTCAAACATAGTATAAATCTTAATTTAGCATTTGTTTTTGTTCATTTAGATCAGTTAATTGAATTTAGTTTTCTTCATCTATCTTAGAAAACATTCCAAAATACATAATTTGAATGAACCATATAGCATTTTTGGCCTAACTCTCTCCTTATAGGTGAAAAACCCTAGAAGAGTAAGAGAAATCCTAAGAGCCAAAAATTGATGGTTCAAAATCTTACCTATGTAACTATTCCAATGTCCCCATCTCTAGTAAGAGATGACTCTGTAGGGTATACTCCACTCCCCTACATCTGGTCTCCTATAATTTCCACATCATGGAGGTCATAATCAGAAGAGTCCAAGGGATGCTCAACGGGCTGTACAAGAGGACCCAAGCATATCTGGTGGCACATAGTGAAAGTATGTGGCACATAGATATGTGGACTTGAGGAGTATGATGCAATAACATTCAATCCATTTCCAAAATCACCAACATGTGGTTGAGCTACTATAGTAGTATGGGAAACCAAAAGATCACTCAAAGAGTGAATAGCCTAAATAGTCTGTGTGGCTGCATCCTCGATAATATCTGGATGATGTATTGGAGGTGGTTGAGGAAGGGGAGGAGAGGGAACATATGGGCCCTGGAATACTCTAATTTCCCCTAGTCTATCTTGGGTCATACCTCCACCGACGCCCTAGAAGGGTTTAATGCCAAAGTAATTGACATGATGCCCTAACACAAACTTAGTGTATAACTTTTTATTAAAGTAAAATGGTACATCAATACATTGTTGTTGGGTGGTTTATCAAAAACCATCCACCAATGATCCCAAAAGTTATCTACAATGTCCTTATTCGTGCACCATTTTATAGAAAGTTTTGGTTTATTAACATTAACTGGCAGATCGGTGTGGGGTAACAAATAAAGAGGCTATTTGGGTTTTTTTTATTTTGAGATCTTTCACATCTTTGTAAGACAATCCATGGGATTAATATTCCCTCATGGTTTCTTGCCGCGAAAGAATGGCATTATGTTGGGTGGAACAGGTTTCTATATTTTTAATTATTTCCTTCAATGTGTTTTTCATCTGGGATAATCGAGGGATTATCTTATAAACATCACAAATTCCCCTCAATTGCTCCAATTTTTCACCAATTAACTCTTCAATTGATGGACGTGGAGGTGCTGTAGAGTTTGGCATTTGTGTATTTTCATTCTCAACCATAATACCTAATTGAAGTTAAAAAATAATTAATCTAATTGAAATTACATAATATAAATGAAATTATTGTAAAAAACCCTAGTTTTTAATAAAAATTCATAAAAACCCTACTTTTTAATAAAAATCCATGATAACAAACTCTATTTTTAATAAAAGTCCATAAAAAACACTAGTTTTTAATAAAAATCTATTACAAAGTATAGTTTTTAATAAAATTCCATAAGAAACTAGTTAAAATTATACAAAACTAATAGAAAAATTGATTAAAACAAAAAAAAACAAAAACTTACCTTGCAAATCAAATATCGGCTCGAATCAGATATCAGATACGCCCAGGTCGCACTCATTGTGTTTTTAGCCATTTTAAATGATTGGAAATGACTTTAAATTGCCGCATATATTCATTTATACCTGACCCAAATCAGATATCTGATTTGTGATCCTTTTCTTTGGGCATTGCTTTGGAGCAATGTACTAACACCCAACCTAAGAAAAGTCAACTTAGAATTTTTCACATTTTTTGGTGGATGCATGTACCATCTTCTATTCCAAAATCTTCACAAATAATCAATGAAACAACATCATAGTGTATTCTCTGTGACAATTTTTCCTAACATCTTGTTGAATCTGTGAGGATACCACTTTCATCCAATTAATTTGACAATGTTTCTTTCCTCTGGCATAAAATTTCATTCTAGACAGTGTATCCAGAGTCAACATCTACTAGCACATATAGTATTTTATTGTATGTAAAAAACTTTAACTTTTGTTGACCACAACGCCTTATTGTTGTTGTAGAGCTTGAATCTGATTAGGGATCACAAGATTACACATTTTTCACTTTTAGATCCTTGAATTACTTCTTGTGTTTCATAGGACTATGGCACCTTCCTATTCATCTCATCTTCATCAAAATTGGTGATGTAACTGAAAGGTTCAATATGGCATAGCTCTTATTTTATGGCCCATGACAATCATACTAGAAAATGGAATCTAGGGAACTAGTATTGATGAGTGCCACTAGTATAAGAGAGAGAGCAAGGGGAATGTGGAAAAATCATCAAAATATATAATGCATCCCAAAATGAAATGGGTAATCATTAGATTTTGATTTCTTGACCTTTTTGCATTGTGATCAAAACAAGTCAGGTGGCTTCCGCAATCGCCTTGGAAAATTGATCAAAAATTCTCTCAGAGGCATGAAAATGCACCAAAATGTTGAGTTATGATAAGGGATTATAGTTGTAAAATGGATTAGCATGAATTCATCTGGGTTGAAAACTGTTAATGCTCAAAGTTGCTTATTTAGCATTTTCTAAAAAACTGCACCTGTCAAACTCATCTGAAACTCACTAATTTTCCTTCTTGAAAAAATACCAAATCTTTCTTTGGGAAGTTTCAACTTGGGAAATCGGTTCATTTAGGTCCCATGGACATGTGTGCAAAATATTTTTTCACGAATCCTCTTTTTCCACAAAATGTCGATTGTCAAAGTTGACCTTTTTGAATTTTCTTGAAATGCAGCCACAAAACTGTGTGAAATCCATTTGGATTTGATTTTGAAAAAATACTAAATGAGGTGCTGAAGCTCTGAGAATGGGCATGAAGGTAGATTGAGGTGGGAAGAATCTGAAATTTCAATCGGTTTTTCATGAAAATCTTTCAGTTGATAAATGTTGGCCTCCAAAGTTGGTCTCTTTAACAAATTTTACTGTGTAAGCAACAAACCTTTCCCAAAACCTTTCAACTTGATACTTCAAAAAGTTGTTAGATTAGATCATAAGAAGCTGAAATCAGGTAGAAACACTCACATATGGCATATAAACATGCCCACAAAGTGGTTTGGTATGGAATTGAACCGATTTCAAATTGTGATTTTTCAAAGTAAGCTCCTGGAGTATATTTGACAATTGTGTTTCTAAGTATTGTAGTCCATTTTCTTCATTATGGGAACCTAAAATTTTGCAAAAAATGGTAGGAAATTTTAGGTTCCAACAGTGGCTCCTTCTGGGGATGTATGCCCCTTGTGGGCATAGTAAAAATCTAGGTCTCCAGAGGATTGAATGTTTCACCTATTGGGAAACAAAGTTAAATTTCCTCTTTGCTTTGAATTTACATGATTTGCAAAATCACGCCACAACTGATGGCTCAAGTCCACCCCAAAAGAAATTCCTTTATTTACCTCTATCATGTACCTAATTTTTGTTTGGGTTCATCAAGTTCCATTTGAAAAAATTCACACAATCTACCCTTTTATATCCATTTCCATTGGAAACTTTCAAAAAAATACTACGTTCAACTTTTCCCATATCTCTTTTACCATCATACATAGTGTATCCACTTTCAATACAAAATTTATTATTATTCTGTTCACTGTTACACATTGTGGAATGATCTCGCAGCTGAACTGAAAATTGAAAATACTTACAATCCACCCCATTGCTAAGATCATTAGTTCTGATTTTATCATGAGTTTGCATAAAAAATATAAAATCATCATGTGGCCATTGATGCAAATTGGAAAAATAATTATGCTCCTTCATGCTGCTCATTCCATTATCTAAATGCTTCTCACATGGGTCTAAGAAATCTATCATATCAATATCTTCTGAGATACTTAGATCTAAAACACCTTCTATTTCTTCCATATCACTAATTGGTAGTGACAAAAATGCCTAATTCATATAGTCATCATTATGCACATTTGAAACAATTGATGTTGAACATGTATTATCCATGATATGTGAATCAATGCCATTCTCAAAGATCTCCAATTTTGATTTATATATCTCCTCTTGAATAGGGATAAGCATAGAATCTTGATCAACTTCAAGAGTTTTCTCATCATTGTCACACAAAGTGCTATAATTGTCAAAGCAAATGCACACTAGACATGAAACTTCCAAATCATTCTATTATCATGGAATCTAGTAGCAATCAATTCAGGGATAACCCCCTACAAAACTTGTCTATTTCATAGTTCTGTGTACTTCAAGCACACAAAATGAGGTGAATCTCAATTCAACTCGATGTGCGGTCCAAAACCTCAAATAGTCCGCTTGTGTGTTCCCCCCCATCTGTCTTTCAAAGAGCTTCAAAATGAGCATCTTCGTTAGCTCTTAAACTTTAGGAGTTAGAAAAATTGTCAAACATGTTAGAGCATTGAAAATCAATGCTCCTACATGTTTCCTTGGTGAATTTAACTCCAAGTGTTGGAGCACTGATTTTCAGCGCTCCTACACTTGTTGCCTTAGCCAAAATTGCAAAAGTGGTGAAAATCACCGCTTGTGCACTTTTTGTCCAACTTAAGACTTCTTCATGCACAAGCGGTGATTTTCACCGCCAGTGCATGTTTCATGTTTTTTCCTCCAAACTTCGCGCCATCATTAATGCACCAATTGAGTTTATTTAATGACCTTTTTAAAAGGTTTTAAGTGATTTTTAACTAATCATCACCATTCTAATCTCCATTCACCTTCTCCCTACATGCTGTATGTTTTACCAACTCCAAGCTAGGTCATGATTTTGAGGTTTTCTTCTAAGCTTTGATCTCGGGTTTTCGTCATTCTCTAGGTGCATTGTCTCTTCTCTTTCTTGTCGAAGTCTTTCCTTCTATTTTACTTTTAGAAAGCTATGTCATTTCTTCCTCTAAGTCACACTCATTACATGCACTCTACTTAGGGTTTGTAGTTTATGTTTGTGTTTCTTTGATTCACCATAGTCTTTGCATTTTTCTTGTTAGGGTTTCTTCTTACTTTCCAAACATGCGCTATATTTTTCCCTTCTTTTTTTTGTTTGTCTTCTTTTTTGTATTTTCATTTATCTTTCCCTCATTCCCATCAAGTCCTTCCTATTGTAAAAATGTTGAAGTTTGTAGTGTTAGAAAATTTTATGATTGAAACACTTCATTTTGAAGTCTTTTCCTCTCAATGTTTAGGCAATAAATTTCAGCACTTAGACATTGAATGACCTCACCCCAAATGTCAAAGCAATGAATTTCATCACTATTACACCAAGGTCTTCCCAAAAATCAAATACTAAATTGGTGTTTTTAACCACTACTACACTTCAAATTTTTTCACCAAGTCCATGTAGGAGTGGTGAAAACCACTACTCCTACACGAAGTACTTCATTCCTTTAAATTACTAGGAAGTAAAAAAGCCCACACTTACACCTTGTATTTTCCAAGTTGAAGGAGACATGCTCAAGTGCCGATTTTCAACACTTAAGAATATATTTGAACTTCATCAAAATGTCAAGGCACTGATTTTCAATGCTTTGACACTTCTTGCATATCAAAGTGCCTACATGTAGGAGCGCTAATTTTCAGTGCTCCTACACAAATGGCAGTTTTTCCCTCTAACACTCTAAAATCAATCCACTTGCACTCCGAACCTCCTTTCTTCACCCATGCTCCATTTTCTATGCCAAATTGCTTGTTTCCACTTGCTTCACATTTCTTGCTTGCCTCATGCTTCCCAATGCTACAATTTTTCCTAACATCTGTTGATTCACCATCCTTGCAGTTTCTCTCTAGATCTCATCAAGTGATCATAAAGGTGATATCCTTTGATCTTGGTTCTTCCAGATGACAAAAAAAAAACCTCTATCATCTTCTAAGAAAGAGGGAAAAGTGAAATATAAATACCAAGGTGTCTTTCTTCCTACAATGGTGATGTCGAAGGTGGAAAGAATCAAGGACACCAATGTTGGTCATCGGGATCTTGAAGACTTTGTAAAAAGAACTAAACAAAAGCCCTTGGAAGATAGCTTAAGATCCATTTTCCATAGAAACTTGCATCTAGTGTCCTCATTCCCGACATCTGCTCATAATACAAAGTTCATTCTTTATGTTTCATGTCACTACATTTGAGAGAGAATTGTAATAGATTACTCTAGATAAGTGATGATGAGACTAGACCCTAAATTCTTTGACATTTTTTTTAGAGTTCCACACATGGAATAATACACAAATATTTCAATGCAACAAGCACAAGAATTTTATGATGCATACCCAACTAAGGCTAAAAATTTGATTAACAACCAATGGTTGAAAACACCTAGGCCCACTATCTCAAGATGGTTGAAGGGGTTTCCTTGAAGAGACTTCAAAGAGGATGTCAGGGATATGATTATGATTGCCCGAGTCATCTCATTTTAAGTAGTGGATGTATGAATACATTTAGATCATCAGGAGAAAGAAAGCTCATATTGATTAGGGAACCCAAATCAATGATGAAATTAATGAGAAATTGATAAATGTGTCGACCACTCTCAAGTTCTACATGACTTCTTATTTGGTGTATGTTGCTACTATGATGAGGAAATTCCCAGGGTTATCCACAAAAGGAAATTGACATTCTGTAGCTATATATGAATATTTTTATCAGTTGAAATTGAAAGAAAGTCTTCATCATTTCAGGAGGGTCATAGATTCCTTCTTTGCACCTTTGCTAATCAATTTTGATTCAACTCTCAAAAATAAGAGGGTGTTAGATGAGGAATACAAAGTGGTGAGTAAGGTTGGTTGTATCTTTTTGCAATTTCTGAATTTTACTTATATGAGGGTAGATTGCTATACCGGGTGCCCTTACATGTTTCCTAGATATCCGTCAGATAAGTGGATACTCATGGAAAATTGGGAGGTATACTATTCACAGTGTGCAAAAGGAAAAATCAGTCTATGAAGAGATGTATATTGTAACTATTAGGACACACAAATATTTAAATTTTATTTTGATTACTAGGATGTGAAGAGAAAATTGAAAAAGGATCACATGCATGTCCATTGTTTTGAAGACATATGGACTAATTGCAGGGATGAAGAAGAAATCCGCAAAATGGAATTTTGTAGGTTAACAGTAGAGAAAATCAAAGAGCTAGGTGTGGTTAATCTACAAGAGGATTTCTAAAATCTCAATGACATCCTAAACTCTTCCTTTGAAGAAGATGAGATTTCTAAGAGGCCCTTACCTCCGATTGAATGGTAAAGAAAGGAAAGTATCTCTATCAGGGAAAGGCTTACTCCTATCTTGTACAACACAACATAATGGTTTCATAAACACGGTTTCCAAATGAAATCTTTCAAGACTGAATCAGAAGGAGAAGTACTAGGAAAAGAAACTAGCCAACAACCAGAACTCTACTCAATGAAAAAACAAGTGGCTATTCCCTCTTCTTCCTGAAGAGGTCCTAGAATCAAGTTCACTATTGGAAAGAAATTTACACAAGCTGTTGAAGACCAAGAGGCAATAGAGTCTAAACCTACACATGTAGAAGGAAAAGATGTTGCTTCTAAAGAATAAACTTCTAAAGAAGAAGGAAACAAAAGCAAAGAATCTTCAAAAGAAGAGGAATCTAAAAAATATGAAGGAGAAAAATAAGGTAATGAGGAGGAACTTGGGCATGATGATGAACGACAACTATCTACTCATGGGAACATTGTTGAAGATCTTCTCTAAACATCATTTCCCATAACTTCAAATGTTCTTCATACACCTCCCAATCATAACACTCCACCTCCTCCCACATCTACCATACATGTAGTGGATGTTTCTCATCCTCTTCCTACATCAACCATCCTTTCCACTCCTACAATTTCAAATCTACAAATTCTTGATAAATTGTCAAGCTCTACCTCATCTATCCCAAGTTTGTCATCTCCATCTTTTTCATTACATCTGAAGCCGAATTTGATAGATTTATGAATGAGATTTCGCAAAATCAACTTGGTACACAGTCTACTAGAGCAATCATGCTAGATACTACCTCGATTGTTACCATACCAAGCATTTCTATAGAAGTGACTGCAACTCAAGAGTTGAAGGTGATTCAAGAAGTGTATACTTCCTCTCTTCCCCCTTGGTTGGTATCTCAAGTATCAAAGCAAAAGAAATAAATGATCTCTCTAGAAGAGCTCATTCTTAAAGAGATAGCCCCTCTAAAAGCCAAGGGGGAGAAAAATTCCAAAGTGCATTCAAGACTTCATGTTGACAAGACTAGTCGTAAGTTTTTATAAATTGGTCTACCCCCGCAAGAGGAAGGAGATGTAAATATGGAGGACTACACTGTCATGAGAGTCTAGCTCAGCAAAGTAACAAATGAAAGTGCCAAGGAAAATGCACAAGTAGTCTTGGATGCGTTGGATAGAAGGCTTGACAAAATGGAACAAGCCTGAAGAATGTACAAGGACAAGGCTAAGCGTTATGCAACTATTTTGAGAGGACCTGCAGTCTCTTCAAGTAGTGTACACCTTTGGCTATGGTAAGCCTTGAGAACCCATCAGTGAAAAAGATGGAGAATTTTTCCTCTAAAGGTAAAGTGTTGTATGATTTCATTAATGAAATAATAAAACATGGTTCTCAAGTCATAGTTGTTGCAGATGAGAAGGCCACTTAAATAGCCAAGCTTAGATTAGAGCTTGATAAAGAAGAAAGCATTATTTCCCAAGAGAAAAAGAAATGGAAAAATTCCTATCATTTTGGTCACGAATGAAGGAGGTAAAGCGTAGTAAGTTAGTGGAAGTTGGGGTAATTCTCGAGAAGGAGAAATATGTGGAGGTAAGAGAATCACTCAAGCACCACATCCAAGTGATAAAGTCTATAATGGAAGATGTTTTCCAAGTGCAAGAAGATGTTGAAGGACATCATACTATCCTTGAAAAATGGAATTAAGGAATTATCGGGTATGCTCCTTGATGAAGACAATATTTTCCTCTTGGCCAATGAACTTTCCAAGATCTAAAAAGAAGCTATCATGAAGTAAGTTGAGGATGAAATTTTTTCAAAGACCTCCATGCATGCCATTTGTGGCATACAACTAACTCTTGATAATTTGAAGACGCATCTTGACAGGTGCAAGAATATTCATTCATTTTCCATAAGGTCAATCACAAGAGTTCATACCCTTGTCGATTACACTGTTAGTCTAGATGATACATTCATAGAAGAAACCAAGAAGAAATATGAAGCCTTCCGTGCCCAAAGAAAGGAACCATGAAGACTCATTTTCTCTAGTTTTGAATATTTTTATGCTTTCTTTTACACATGTAGTAAATAGTTTTCGACATCTTAAATGTCTTTTTTCAGCAAATGTAATTGCATGTAAAAATAGAGATGTTTGCCCAAAAAGATGGAATTTTTTTTTGACTAAGTCAAAGTTAGGTGAGAATTTCCTAATTTAGCTTACCTAACTTTCCTAATTTTCTCTTCCCTCTCTTTTATAAATAAGAGGGAATTCTATTGTAATTTTGATCTTTTATCTTTTGCAATGAAGTGCTACCCAAATGTTTGAGAAGCAAATACATGAAAATTTGTGTTCATCTTTGTGAATCTATTTTTATCAGTAAGGAAGAAAGTTGCATACTAGACTTTGTGTTGGATCAAGCATCTTTTGGATTTGATTAAGATTGGCAGTGATTAGTGTGTGATATCTAAGGGCTTTGAATAAATATATGTAGAATTTGTGTTGCACTCTTTATTTTGATTTGTGTTTATGTTTGGATAACTATTGGTGGATTATCTACAAGATTTTGTGCTTGTAAGTTTTCATGTTGTTCATGTAATTGTTGTATCTTAGAAGACTTTTTACTTCTAATATGACAACCATTACATCTCTTAAGGATCCATTGGTGAAAAGCTATGGAACAAATTTGTTCCTTTGTGAGCTTTTGTTTCTTATTTTATTATTTATTATTATCATATTGGTATCTCTAAGGTTTTCTTTGACAAGATAGAGATATTGGAATTACTGCTTTATTTTTTATTTAAAGTCGTATCAAATTAGAACTACCAACTGTGAAGCATTGTAAGACATATTATTTAAAAAAAGAGAGAAGTATGAATGTGACACATCCCCATCTCATAATTGTAGTGTAAATTTTGTGAATACTCAATTAGTTTTACTTTAGTTTCAGTAAGCAGTAAGAAGGGTTCCTCCCCTTTCTAAGAGGAGAGATTACATCTCACACAACTATGGTTGAAATAAAGGTTGTGTAATATATTGAAAGACATGCAATTAAAGCCTCACGCTTTTGATTGAAGTGAATAAATTTTCCAGTTTCTTATTGTGATCTTTTATATTGTTATTTTTAATCTCTATCTTGTTTTGGATCTACATTTTGGTGGATAGAAGGTATACACGAGGATTGAGGGATCAAGGAGTAGAAAATCCACTTTTTGAAAACTTGTTGCAACATAATTCTCCACCCACTCCTCCATGAGTAAGGTCACCATTGAAGCACACAATAATTTATCCTCCACGAAGGCTAAGGTCTCCTCTTTTGAGTGAATTCTCTATTTACCATAGGCGTCCAATTCAAGTACTTGTGCAAAAAGTCATGGTTGCACCACCTCCAGTACCATGGGGAAATTCTTTTAGTCCCCTCCATTTGGCTGCACCTCTGCATGAGCTTCCATGTGTTTCAAGAAATCATCTTCTAAAGTGTCTAGGAAATGATATACATCATATCGATGAACACATTTCTAACTTCTACATCATTTGTGGTGTTTTTGACACAGAGCATGAAGATGTTTCTATAAGATTGTTCATCGAATCTCTCCAAGGGGTTGTTGTTGAATGGTTCTATACTCTTCCAACTGCTTCAGTCACCAACTGGGCCACTCTTCACCAAGTTTGAAGGAATATTCAAACCTACCGAAGATTCACATGCCTTGTTGGCGAAACACACAACCATGCAAAAAGAGGCCCATGAACCCATGCGTGAGTTCATGGCTAGGTTCAACAAGCTGGTGACAAAGATCCCAAATGATGGAAGACCAACTGATCATAATTTGAAGTGCTTTTTCATCAATATGCAACTCTCCAAAGTAAGTTTCTTCTTGCGTAGGGAAAATCTTTCCAACATTGAAGCAACTCAACAATTAGCTACCAATATTGAAGATGATATGATCGTTACTGGAGAAATAAGGATGACTACCAACAATAAGAAGAAGATGAAAGTATCATGATCTTTAGCTTCTAATGCTAATTCTCCAAGTGATAATTATAATTTTACTAATCCCATGGTTCAAAGGATGGCAAACAAAATATTGGCTTTGAAAAAGAATGTTTCTAACAACAACACCTACAAGGATGTTCCAAGAAGGAATTTTCCTAAATATGCTCAAAATAGAAATCATAATTGTTTTCCAACACCACAAGGAAGACTCGTGCTTGAAGCTCCACCTACCAATACTACCATGGGATACTATGAGGCTAAGCAAGATGAATACGCACAACTAGGTTATCCCATGGAAAAAAGTGTTGATCTCTTTCAAGATGAAGAATGGAATCAACTAGCAACTCCAACATTGGCTACATGTAAATGGAAAATGAAACTAATGAGGAGGACCTATTGATGAACACGTACACTATTTTTATGTGGCAACAAAAAAATCATCTTGATCAAGCTCAAGCTAATACTCCACCAAAAAAGGATAAGCCACAGTTACTATTTCCAAAAGAGGGTCTCATCTCCCTTGGAAACCAAAAAATGCATCGAACCAACAAGTACATGCTCTCCATCCCCCTTCATCAGTTCCTACTGTTCCCAAAGTCAATCTCCTAGTTTTGAAGACTAGTGTGCCTTTTTTTAAACCTATCAGTGAAGTTACCAAATCCACTTTACAAAATTCATTTTAGGATTTTGACATTATTGATCATGCCAAGAAAACAAAGATCCAAATGTCTAAAGCTGAATACCTCAAGGCCAATCCTGACCAATTTGATAGGCTTGTCAAGTTCATGAAGGATAAAGGAATTACCCCAAATCAAGATTCATCTCCTGATATTCCTATTGCTCCAAAGCCACATACACCATAGAATAGCCTTGTTTTAACCCCTCCAGTTGCATTTGGGTGTATTGATCCATTCTTTATTTCTTTACTTGTCAATAGCTTTAAATTAAGCAACTGTGTTATATATTTCAGTGCATCAAATAATGTCATGCCAACTAAGGTAGCTACTACCTTAGGTTTTAATTTGACTGAAACCTTTAGTTGTTGTGTCACCATGGAGAACAAACAAGTACATTTGATCGGTTAGATCAAAGATGTGTAGTACGCATTCACTGCATATCCAGAAAAGAAAATAAAGATGACGGTTCTAGTAGTTGATGTGTCAGCATCTTATGGAATCCTCCTTGGACATAATTTCCATAAAGATGTTGGAGGTGAACTAAACATGGACATGTCTAAATCCAGGATACCTATGAAAGGTGTGATGTAGAAATTGATTCTTGAAAGGGAATCAAAATTTATAGTAATTCAATCCGACAATCCAAGAGCTCAAATTTTGTTTGAGTCTTCAGGTGATGGAACATATTATCTACAAACAAAAGAGGTTGGTGAATGTTCAATAAGACATGAGTTGGAGAGTGATGATTCTTTATCAACAAAAAATGAGTCATCATCTAGTGATTTGTCTGTCTCAGATCATGAAGCTTCATTAGATGTTGAAGCTATAAATTTTAACACTCTTCATCTTGGTGACCCAAATGGTGTTTGTTACTTGAGTTTGATGGTAGTTACTTGTCCACTGGTTCTAGAGAGGGAATGGTTTTCATTTTCCCTACAAGAATTTTTTTCCCTTTCTCTTTCAAATTATAGTTTGAAAACACTAATAACACTTCCAAATATGAATATTTTTTATTAGGAATGCAAGTTGCACAACAAAAAGGTATAAAAAATCTTCATGCACAAGGTGATGTCGAGTTGTTGTGTCTTAGGTAAGGAATTTGTATCAGACAAAAAATGACAGGCTTAGGCATTATCACAATCTTTTTTGGGATTGCATTGAAGAATTTAAGGCTTTTGATATATCTGTAGTTCCAAGGGAATATATATAAAGAGCCGATTCCTTAGCAATTTCAGCCACACTTTTGATATTGCATAAATACTTTCCATCAAGCTGGTTTTCCATCGAAGTGTTCTTGATAATTTAGAGAACTAGCAGATTTTCAATGATGACCATCAAATTGTTGCCTTTTTGGAGAAGGAAGTTTTTTGATGAATTGCACTTTGAAGGAAGTGATTCTCCACATCAAGAATCTATGTTGGATATGGATCTAGTTATGGGTGAAGATTTCTTGCAACTCAAAGGGAATAAAATTCCCAATGGATTGGTATCTCTAGAGAAAATTTCTGATAAACATGATCGCTATGTCAAGAAACAACTCTCAGACTCTGGTTTGTCTAATGAGGTTGAACAGATCAACTTAGGAACTAAAGTAGATCCTAAGATGGTAAACATTGGTAAATGTTGCACGGTTGAAGAAAGGAAGCAATTTTCCAAGTTGTTACAAGAATATATGGATATCTTAGCATATTCATATGAAGATCTGAAATCCTTCTAGCCAAAGGAGGTGCAACACGACATTCCCCTTAAGGTTGGAGCATTTCCTTATAAACAAAATTAATGGCAATAAAACCCAAGGATTTCTGGAATGATCCTTGTGGAAGTTCAAAAAATGTTGAACACTTGAATAATATTCCCTATCCATCATTCAACATGGATAGAAAATATTGTTCTGATTCATAAGAAAAATGGTGAGATCCGTATTTGTGTGGATTTTAGAAATCTAAACTAACTGTCACTCAAGGATAATTATCCTCTTCTAGTGATGGACCAAGTTCTTCAAAACACGACCAGATATGAAATGCTCTCAATGTTGAAATTTTTTTTTGGTTACAACCATATTGAATTCAATTCAAGTGATCAACACAAGATGGATTTTACAATGCCATCGCGTACCTTTGCATATCATAGAATTCCTTGTGGCCTGATCAATGCTGGCGCCATGTTTCAATGAGCTATGGACTTGGATTTTCATGATGTGATGGGTAAGTTCATTGTGGTGTATCTTGATGATCTTATGATTTTTTCTAAAAATCGTCATGAACATTTTTACCATCTAAGGAAAATATTGGAGAGATTCTGATAACATGGTATTTCCTTGAACCCCAAAAATTCAATTTTTGGGGTTAGAGAAGGTAAAATTCTTGGTCACGTGGTGTTTATAGAAGGAATCAAGATTGAATAAGAGAGAATTAAAAGTATCAAATCACTCACTCTACCATCAAGAAAGAAGGATGTCCATTCCTTCTTTGGAAAAGTAAACTTTCTATGAAGATTCCTTTCATAATTTGTAGAAAAGACTTGTCATATTGTTAATATGATGAAAGGTAATACCACTTTTCATGGGACGACAAAAGGAAAAGTTGTGTTCAATGATATTAAGGAGGCCATTGCTCATGTTCCAATGTTAGTCTTCCCAAACTACACCAAGGAATTCATCATGTATAGTTATGCTTCCGAGCATACACTTTTGGCGATTTTGGTGTAAGAAAACTGTGAGGGTTTTGAATCTCCGATTGCATTCATGAGCTGCCCTCTAAAGAATTATGAATTTAAATATTCCTAGATGGAAAAACATGCTTTCACTATGCTCAAATCTATTAAAAATTTCTGGTTCTACATTCTTAATAGCCATGTCAAAGTTCTAGTTCCAAATTCAACTGTTAAGTCCCTCTTAACACAATGATAGTTTAGAATGAAAATAGGCTATTGGATTTCTAAGATTCAAGAATATGGCATAGAAATGAATCTTACCAAGTTGGTATGTGGGTGAGCACTATGTCAACTCATCACTAAAAATAATCTTGAGGAAGAAGTTTAAAGAATGAGGAGTCACATCCAAGTGAACTTCCAATGGTGTTGTTTGTCAGTACAACTGATGAGTGGTATTCCAACATTTCCCATTTACTCACTTATGGGGAATGTCTTGATCATTTAACTCCAAAGGAAAATAGAACCATCAAGTTAAAATCAATAAAATTTGTCTTATGGGACAATGGTTTGTACAAGCGTGTAGTGGATGGAATCTTTTTGTGATGTGTGGATGATGAAAAATTGATGAAATTGTTAGTCATACCATGATTTGGCATGTGGAGGACACTTTCCAGCACTAGTAACTGCTCACAAGATTCTGAGAGTACAATACTATTGTCCCACACTCTTTTAAGATGCATACTCTTGGGTGCGTAAGTGAGATGTTTCAACAGTTCATAGGTAAGCCAAAACTAGCAACTTTTCCTTTAAAACTAGTTTTTATTGAAGAACCCTTCCAATAGTGGGGAATTAATTTCATCAGTGCGGTGAATCCACCATCAAGTGTGGGACACACCTATTGCCTAACTGCAACCGACTACTTCACCAAGTGCGTGGAATCAATTTTGGCTAAGCATGCTACTTATGAAGTGGTATGTAGTTTCTCAAAGAAAATATCACTTCTAGGTTTGGTGTGCCAAACAAAATTGTTGTTGACAATGCTTCTATCTTCTCATCAAGTGAGATAACTGATTTCTATTTTGAATATGGAATAAATTTGTCACATTCTTTTGACTATTACCCTAAAGGTAATGGTCAGGCTGAATTAAGCAACAAGAACTTGGTGACTATAATCCGCAAGCTCGTGGATGAGAATCAACGTTTGTGGCACAAAGGTTTGTACAATTCTTTGTGGGCAGACAAAATAACTCCAAAGTAGGTCATTCGTATGTCTCCTTTCCAACTTATGTACAAGTTGAATGCAAAAATTCCCATAATCTTAGAACTTCCAGACCTCAAATTGGCTAAGGCCATTGAGGATGAGGCTTTTGATAATTCGTTTGACAATCGGATAATGTATCTCTCCAAATTGGAAGAGAATCGAGTTCATATGGCTAACTACATCACAGAGAATCATGACCAAGTCAATAATCTTTTTGAAAAGAAGGCCAAGTCTGGTGATTTTGAAAATGGTGATCTTGTTCTCCTATGGGACAAGTGAAGAGAACTAAAGGGTATGCATGGAAAGTTTGATTCACTATGGACATGACCTTTCAAAGTTTATCAGTTGCATGGTAAAAATAGTTTCTTGTTGGCATATGAGGATGGAATGCTATTTTCCATTCCTCACAGTGAGAAACATCACAAACACTTTACATAGTAAGGTGATAAGCGTTCAAATGTAAATATTTTCATTTTAGTCCTTGCATCTTATTGTTTTTGAGTCTTTGTGTTGTCGTCGCCCAACTCTATGCCCAATGGATGGATAAAGGCACTTGAATTCTAGAGTTATTCTCTCTTCAATCATTTCTAAGAATGATTGAAGGAAGATCTCCAACTAGAGCCAACTGTTATCATGGAATCTAGCAATGCTTGATTCATAGATAACCCCCATATGAAACTTGTTTTTTTCGTAGTTTCGTGTACTTCAAGCATGCAAAACAAGGAAAATCTCAATTCACCTTGATGCGGGGTCCAAAACCTCAAAAAAATCATTTGAGTGTTCCCCCCCCCCCATTTTTATTTTGAAGAGCTTTGAAACAAGCATCTTCATCAGCTCTTAAACTTCCAGAGTTTGAAAAATTGTCAAACATGTTGAAGCACTGAAAATCATCGCTCCTACATGTTTCCTTGGTCAATTAACTCCAAGTGTTGGAGCACTATTGTTTAGCACTCCTACACTCTTTTTCCTTAGCCAAAATTGCACAAGCGGTGAAAACCACTGCTTGTGCACTTTTTTTCTAACTTA
The DNA here is from genome assembly GCA_007258455.2 of Sequoia sempervirens. Classification (NCBI taxonomy): domain Eukaryota; kingdom Viridiplantae; phylum Streptophyta; class Pinopsida; order Cupressales; family Cupressaceae; genus Sequoia; species Sequoia sempervirens. The sequence continues at coordinate 334,320,788 of VDFB02105785.1, forward strand.
AGACTTCTTCATGCATGAGTGGTGATTTTCACTGCCAGTGCATGTTTCACATTTTTTTCTCCAAACTTCGTGCCATCATTAATGTGCCACTTGAGTTCATTTAATGAAATTTGTAAAAGGCCTTTAAGCTATTTTTAACTAATGATTTCCATTCTAATCTCCATTCACCTCCTCCTTGCGAGCTGGACGTTTTACCAACTCCAAGCTAGGTCACGATTTTGAGGATTTCTTCAAAGCTTTGATCTCGGGTTTTCATCATTATCTAGGTGCGTTGTTTCTTCTCTTTCTTGTCAAAGTCTTTCTTTCTATTTGACTTTTAGAAAGCTATGGCGTTTCTTCCTCTAAGTCACGCTCATTACATGCACTCTACTTAGGGTTTGTAGTTTATGTTTGTATTTTTTTGATTTACCATAGTCTTTGCATTTTTCCTATTAGGTTTTCTTCTTACTTTTTGATGGAACCTTCAAAATTTGAAAATTTTAAAGGTTCCCATCTTGAAAATTTTTTCTTGCACACTAAAAAATGCACTTGAAAATTTTTCCCAAGTGACATACTTTGGAGAGTCATAATTCAAGCCCGTTTACTTTCATGCAAAATAAATTTGTGGGCATACTCATGTGACATATGTGAACATGTATGTAAAATTTCAGCCCCATATGATAAGTTTTGATAATTTTTTGAAGTGCAAAGCTAGAAGGTTTTGGGACTGTTTTGTTGTTTGTGCACTCTCAGTTCTACGAAGTGGCCTCCTATTCGAGTTGATATTTTGCAAATGGGTGATGGTCAAGATAAATAATTTGGTGATCTCCATTAACCCACATTCATATGCTCCCTTGTCTAGTTTCAGAGTCTCATGATCAAATTTGATATTTTTACCAAGTCAAAAACAAATGTAGTTTATTCACTTACACCTACAGTTTTAGAATTCTTCAAAGTGGTCATCTTTGACCCTTAATATCTTTTGATGAATGTGGATTGAAGCGTATCCATATTGCACACATGATCAATGCAACTAGGTGATTTAGTGTGTCTATTGTAAGTTTCCCAAGAGATGATTTGACAAATTTTCAAGGAGGTGACTTGGTGTGCTTGAGTTGGTTTTTGATGGGTAAAATGGTAGAAATGTCTGTGTAGGAAACTTTGGAATTTAATATTTTGCACCTTAGGAAGAATTCTACCATGTCATTTGTTGCACTAGATTTTTAGTTCAAATGGTAACATGCATGCTTGGTTTCGCGCCTCTTGGATGAGCTTTGATGGGTTAACTAATCCTTTTCTAACTGTGACAACCCCAAAATTAGTGTTCGGAAAAGTTTCAAATTTTTAAAATATAAGGACAACCCATTTCTTGTTTTGGTCTAAAATATCTATAGCTCCACTTTCATAAAAAATAGAGGTTATATGATATGTTATTTTAATGCATTTCGGGAGTGGTGAACATGTCCCAGGGGCTAGTTTACAAAGGAGGTACCTAATTTTTGATGGTTGGGTGAAGTTTGAGGAAATGGGTTTTCTCTAAATATTTGACTATGGTCACACAAATTTTTTTTTGGCTCCATGGGTCACCATTTGTGCACAGTGAAATTTCTCTGTTTGGGCCACAGGCGTAATTAAAATTTTCCCATTTTCTAATGTTTTCAAATGTTCATATTTAAAATATTTAAAACATTTAAAATATTGTGCAAATGAAAAGAGGAATTTACGACAAACATAAAATACAATTTCAAATGTTCTGGAGGAAAAACAAGTTTAATTCTTGCTTGTGATTGGCTTAAAAGCGGCTTTCAAGACTTTCACTACTACACAGAGAACTCATCTCAGATCATTGTTTTGATCTCTCTTTTCCATTTTGTATTAGCGATTGGTGATGGTTGTATTATCCCATTTACCATCACATATTTGAGGGCTCTTTCCTTTTGCCAATCCATGATGGAGCATGCTCTAAGCTTCTCATCGCTCATCGCGGATTTCAAGTTTGGTTTTCATTTTAAATGAGCGATGGAGCAATATCACCATTCTAGGGAAGATTTTGATGGTTTTTTCTATTTTCATCAAATATTTGACATCTCTTGATCTTCATGGGGGTTCCTCTGAGGCATTTTGGGTGGATTCAGGCATGTATTATGCAAAGAGCAATGCTAATCATGCTTTTTTCCTTCCAACAATTTTTGGGGGTGTTTTTGAGCTCAAATTTGTTGCTCCAAGCTTTAATTTCATCCCATGACCATTCCTAATAATTGGGAAGAAATTTTAAGCATGTTTATGATGAATTTTGGGTGCTTGCAACCATAAACATGCCCAACATTTCCAAAAATGATCTACTCATTTTTCTTTGGCTATGGCTGCCATGATTCATGGTGCAATAGTTGAACTTGAAGGATAGTCAAGCTATGGAGTTCCCCTGATTGTGCATCACCAATAAATATCACATTTTCCACTATGGATCATTGATGGGTGAAGTTGTTTCCTCTATCGCACATTGCTGATTGATATCAGTTTTTCCACATTTTATTAGTAATGGGCCAAACTACTTTGCCTTCATCGTGCATCACTAATAAAATTTACCTTTTCATAATGTATTTGCGATGTGTTATGAATAAAATCAGATAAAGTTTGTGTGGAGTACATGGTGGGCCTGAGGATATTTTAAATGCACATTTTAAAGTTACTTTGATGGGAATTTTAAATGTTGCCTGATAAAATAATTAGGGACCTTTACTTTGTAAAAATAAAAACCTTTGAAATGTTGCATTCTTCCTTCTCATATATCGTTGATTGATATCTTCATTTTGTCATTCTATCCATGATTGGCAATGCTAATTTCTGGGAAATGAAGAAGTGGTGGGGCCAACGATTAATATTAAACATTATTTTTTTGATAAGTATTTTTACGATGGGAGATAAGTAAAGGTGGTGTGAAATACATGGGTAAATATTTTTTGCTCGAATAAAAATTAATGCCCCCATGAGTGAATGATTTTAAATTTTAAATGCTGGGAATTTAGAATTTGTAAACTCATGGATAATTATTTTTTATTGCTGGATAAAGTGAAATTAAGGCCTTAATAAAGTTAAAAACTTTATTTTTTGGGTATTGAAACAAAGTATTTGGCAGAGGTTGTAGATAAAAGTGAAGGGTAAATTGCACAGGTGGAATTGGGATTTTACAACCGAGGAAATTTTCACAGTAGAATAAAGTCTAAAGGATTTCGCTCAAGATTTTTTTTCAGCTACAAGACATGATCTAGAGGGAAAATCAAGGGAATATTTTTTTGTTTCAAGTGAATGATGAAGCAGGAACAAGGTGTGAATTGGGGCTTCTCTTGAAGCGGTGGATGGTTAGTGATCTATGGTGCGAAGTGTGCCAAATGTCTTTGGGATATCACCACTTAGGGTTTCCATTTTCCCTTGAGTGCTATTTTTTGCTCCATTTTGAGAGAGCTATTTTGTAATTAGTCACAAAGAATGTTTTTATGAGAATACAAAGCATTTTAGAGTCAAGTTTTAGGGTTTGAGTTTGTCAATATCTATGTAATTTTGATTACAATACTAGAAAAATAATGCTGAATGTTTCAAGTTTGATACTATTTTACTCTCCGGCTATGTACTGGTTTTATAGATTATGAATAGTACAATCAAGGTTGTCTTATTTGTCACTATCAATTTCAGATGGATGTGTGGCTCTATTCTTGTTTATTAATTCAAAGAATTAATGTAGGTGCTTGAATATGGCTATAAATTTGTATTCAATTCAGTGTTAGGATGGTAGTAAGAAGTAAAGGTTAAGACACAATGCTGAAATACTATAATGCAACATTTTAGAGCTTCATATATTGTCAGGTGTGAAAACTGTTATCAGATTATGTAGGTGTTTGAGTTGACTCCATTCCAAGGATGAGACACTAATGTAAGTGTTCTATTCACATTTGTTGGTTAAAACATCTAATCAAAATTTATACTCAATTTACTAATCAATCTTGTTGTGAGTGTGTGTGAAGTTCAATGAATCATATCTCTCATGTTTAATGTATACACTACCATGAAGGTTAGCCATACATCAAGGGTATTGTGTCTGTTAAGAATATAAAGGAGATTTATCTATTTACTTTGTGTTTGATTCTTAGACACACAAGTAGCTACAAACACACTATTGGGATCACCCTCTTGGGTTTCACAGAGCCCAATGTGCAAGGGAGAAGGGGTTTTCAATTCAATCTCTCATTCATTGGCCAAATCTCTCCTTGAATCTAAACATAAGGCCTTGCAGCCCTTTAGGATTCAAGTTAATCTATTGATTTGGGAACCAATAGATTGGCGACTCCATTGTGGAGAAATTTGAATCTCTAGTTGCAGACTATTTTATTACAGTCATATTATTTGCTGATTTGAGAATTTGGTTCAAATATTGAAAGAATTCATACTTGGAGAATGAAGTTGTTGTAGTGAACTTGAAAGTTACATGATCTATGGTGCTTTGCTATGGGAGAAGACCCAAAAGGAAATTCATCTTTGAAGGAGCTTCATATTTCTTGGAGTTCAATCCTTTGTGAAAAGAGGTGGGGACTCTGTCAAAGAACTTGATGAAGATGTGAAGAACATTTTAGATCATAAAGATTTCCAGTCAGGAAGAAGAATGTGCAGCAACTGCACATATCTAGGTATTCTTTAGTTTTTGGTTTTCAAGAAAGATAAGTCTGTATATGAAAACCATAGTTGTAAGTCTTGTAAAAAATTTATTCCTTATTCAGTGAAATTAAGCACTAAGAAAGGGAAATAGTAGTGATAGGCTTACATACTTCTGTATTACTAGATTTTAGTATCTATTATGAGTGATGTATGCAATGTTTTTGAAGAAACTCATTTAGAAGATCTTAAGCAAGTTTAGATATAAATTTTCATTGTAAAATCTTAAAATCAAGTTGTAAAAGAAGTTTGAGTTGCCTTGTCTAATTACATAGTATGAAAATGCTTGTAGAGCTGTAAGAAAATTATCATCAATATATGCATCCTTTTATGACTCCTAGTGCAACCATGGTTTGTAATCAACTCCTGTCATGTAATAAAAGAAATTGCAGCACTGGAAGACATAGAGCCATAAATTTTATTGGTATTAATAGTTACCCAAATGATATTCCATCTGACATCAAAGATAAGTTACCAAAATTCAGTGGTACAAAGAGTGAATAAACAAGAAAGCATCTACAAAAATTCAATAATCTGATGGATGATTATGAATTTGATCATGAGGCTATTTATTCAATCTCTAAAAGGAGATTCAAAAGATTGGTTCTCTGATTTACCAACATGCTCTATTTGTTCTTGGAGTTAGTTTATGAGAGTGTTCATGGAGAAATTTGGTGAAAAAATCAGTGCTAGTTCTTTGCTCAATAAATTTATGAGCATTAAGAAAGAAGAGGATGAGTTGGTTCCAAAATTTAACTGAAGATTTGCTAAAGCGTTGAGGGATATTCCTAATTTTTTGAGACCAAGTGATGTAGCATGTTTAGTTGTTTATTTGGGAGCTTTTGATAATGAGATGAGCTATCTATTGAGAGAGAAGGATCCTAAAACCTTGCATCAGGCATATGGGATAGCCATGAACATTGAAAACAACTTCAAATATGGAATGCAAAGGAGTTATTTGTCTACAAGTGTTTTTTTCCCGAGACACCAAATTTTGATGAAAAGTCTAGGTTAGAAATTAAAAATGAATATCAGAACACTTACACTCCTACTATTTTAGCTTACACATCCTTCCATAATGTTGATCACATAGAGCCCTAAACACATTGTCAAGAATCTGCATGCATTGGTGATCATATAGTCTATGTTCAAGCCCTCTCTTGCATAAGGAAACACGAAGGAGAATCATCATATGATCTCTATGCAAGATTTATGGATACTCTAGCTACAATTCCTGAATGTCACAGACCTAAAAATTCAGGGTGCATTAATTTATTTTATGAATCTTATGAACTAGGTTTGAGTTCTCTGCCAAAAGAGTTGAAGCCTATTAGGCTTGACCAAGTGTGTGAATAATTTTCTCTTTTTGAAAATATTAGAGATGATCATCAAGGAGCTATCATGTTTTCAACCTATGATGATAATGATTTTTCTACTCCATATGAGTCAAGTAGTGAGATATCACATGAAGAAGAAGAGAGCAGAGAAAATGTTGAAAATGTACACCTTAGTGAAGAAAAATAAATGTGTGGTTTCAATTCTTTTGAGGATTCTGACACTTTTTGTTCTATGGAAAACATAAGACTAAGCATTCAGTCTAAAAATTATGAACATATTTGCAATATTGATGAGTCCTCTTGCTATAGTAATCATGATGACATTGAGTAGGGTAAATTCTCTGTTGATTGTGATTATCCTCACGAAGAAGAGATAGAATCATTTGTAGAAGATGAGAAATGTGTTGATAATGATGGGAATGCATGTTTTTTGAGAAGGAACAATGTTCATCCTATGAAGAGTTTTCAGAATATGAGTCAGAGATGTAAACCACTGATGATGAGAATAAAGTTGAAAATCTGTCTATATGCTCTTCTAGTGATTTTAATAATTTTGAATACAATGATGATATGAAAGATTTGGACCTTCATGCTAAAGAGTCTGAGGATTTTATGAAAACAATGAATGTAAGGGAAAACCCATTATTTGATGATCCTCCATTTTCAATCAGAGATGGGAAATGATGATCCTTATTGGTGCATACATAATTTATTTTTTGTTGAGGACATTGATGATGCATTTGAGATAGGGTTGGAATGTGGCTTCAAGCAAATAAAGCAACACATTGATGAGCTCCTAGAGGGAAATGCCTATGAATGTTTTACATTTGAAATAGATGTTACAGATTAGGTTGAGTATCAAGATGCTAGCTACTTGGAAGAGTATCAATGCTTTCAGTTTCTTGTTTAGTTGGGAGGCATTTTGATGGAACATGACAATAAGATGAAGAGCAAGAAATGTTGTTTTCAATATGAATTTGTGTCATGTGATGATGAAAATTTTCAGTTTATGCTTGATTATATAATGTAGAATGGTAGAGATTAGATTAGCAATGGTCCGCCTAGAAAATTTGTGAGAAATGTTTGTAATTACACAAATTCTCACTTGTTCAAAAGAGGTCTGGCACTTGCTTGGGAAGGAATGAAGTTACTCTTGTTGCAATGGTATGGCAGAGGTACATGTGGGTTTAGGGAAATCAGTTCCTTCAATAGATTGGTGTTTGACAGAGGAAGACATTGGTTCTTCTTTTCATTTGGTGGCCTGGGGTCATCAAATATGGTTTAAAAAATTAAACAAATACTCTGTCACCCAATGTTGTGGCACTTGGACTACTTTCCCAAAGATCTGGAATCTCACCATTCCCACAAGGGGCATGTGTCCCCAGTTGGAGCCACTGATGGAACCTTCAAAATCTTAAAATTTTGAAGGTTCCCATCTTGAAAAAATGTCCTTGCACACTAAAAAACTCACCTGAAACATATGTCCCAGTGGCATACTTTGGAGAGTTATAATTCAGAACCTATTTAATTTCATGTAAAATCCTTTTGTGGGCATAATCATGTGAGATATGTGAAAATGTATGTCATATTTCAGCCCCCAATAATTATTTTTGCAACTAGGTGATGGTCAAGATAAATGGATTGGTTCTCTCCATTCCACCCACATTCATATGCTCCCTAGTCTAGTTTCAGAGTCTCACGATCAGATTTGATATTTTCACTAGGTCAAAAACAAATGCAGTTTGTTCACTTTTACACCTACATTTTCAGAATTCTTCAAAGTGGTCATCTTTGACCCATAATATCTTTTGACGAATGTGGATTGAAGAGAATCCCTCTTGCACACATGCTCAATGTACCTAAGTTATTTAGTTTGTCCAATGGTAGTTTCCTAGGAGATGATTTGACAAATTTTCAAGGGGGTGACTTGGTGTGCTTGAGTTGGTTTCTGATGGGTGAAATGACATAAATGTCTGAGTAGGTCACTTTAGAATTTAATATTTTTCCCCTCAAGAAGAATCCTGCCATGCCATTTTTTGCACTAGATTTTTGGTTCAAATGGTAAGATGCATGTTCAGTTTCACACCTCTTGGATGAGCTTTGATGGGTTAACTAATCATTTTCTAACTGTGACAAGGCCAATATTAGTGCTTCAAAAAGTTTCAAAATTTTAAAATCTAAGGACAACCCATTTCTTGTTTTGGTCTAAAATCTCTACAGTTCCATTTTAAAAAAAAAGGTTATATGATATGTTATTTTAATGCATTTCGGGAGTGGTGAACATGTCCTAAGGGCCAGTTTACAAAGGAGGTACTTGATTTTTGATGGTTGGGAAAAGTTTGAGGAAATGGGTTTTCTCTAAATAATTGATTATGGGTGCACACAACAAATATGTGCTCCAAGGGTCACCATTTGTGCACAAGGATATTTCCCCATTTGGGCTAGAGGCATAATTAAAATTTTCCCATTTTCTAAGGTTTTGAAATGTTCATATTTAAAATATTGTGCAAATGAAAAGAGGCATTTAGGGAAAACATAAAATACAATTTCAAATGTTTTGGAGGAAAAGCAAGTTTAATTCTTGCTTGTGATTGGCTGAAAAGCGACTTTCACTAGAGAACTCAATGTAGATTGTTGTTTTGATCTCTCTTTTCCATTTTGTATTAGTGATCAACGATGGTTGTGTTCTCCCATCACCCATTATGGATTTGAGGGATATTTCCCTTTGTGAATCTGCAATGGGGCATGCTCTAAGCTTCTCATCCTCATTGCGGATTTCAAGTCTCGTTTTCATTTTAAATGAGTGATGGAGCATTATCACCATTCTAGGGTAGATTTTGATGGTTTTTTCTATTTGCATCAAAAATTTGACAGCTTTTGATCTTCATGGGGGTTCCTCTAAGGCATTTTGGGTGGATTCAGGCATGTATTATGCAAAGAGAATTTCTAATCACGTTGTTTTCCTTCCAACACATTTTTGGGGGTGTTTTTGAGCTCAAATTTGTTGCTTCGGGTTTTAATTTCATCCCATGAACATTCCTAATGCTTGTGCATAAATTTTAAGCATGTTTATGATGAATTTCAGGTTCCTACAACAATAAAAATGCACAACATTGCCAAAAATGATCTGCATATTTTTCTTTGGCTATGGCTGCCAGGATTCATGGTGCAACAGTTGAATGTGAAGGATAGTCAAGCTGTGGAGTTCCCCTTATCGTGCATCGCTAATAAATGTCACATTTTCCACTTTGGATTAGCAATGGGAGAAGTTGTTGCCTCTATCACAGATCATTGATTGATATCAGTTCTTCCACATTTTATTAGCAATGGGCGAAATGACTTTTCCTTCATCACACATCGCTAATAAAATTTACCTTTTCATAATGTATTCACAATGTGCTATGAAGATAGCTGGATAAAGTTTGTGTGGAGTACATGGTGGGCCTGAGGATATTTTAAATGCACATTTTAAAGTTACTTTGATGGGAATTTTAAATGTTTCCCAATAAAATAATTAGGTACCTTTACTTAGTAAAGACAAAAACCTTTCAAATGTTGCATTCTTCCTTCTCGTATATCATTGATTGATATTTCCATTTTCTCATTCTATCCTCAATTGGAAATGATAATTGTGAGGAAATGAAGAAGTGGTGGGGCCCCTGATTAATATTAAACATTATTGTTTGATAAGTATTTTCATGATGGGAGATAAGTAAAGGTGAAGTGTGAAATACATGGGTAAATATTTTTTTCCAGAATAAAGATTAATGCCCCCATGAGTGAATGATTTTAAATTTTAAATGTTCGGCATTTAGAATTTGTAAACTCAGGGATAATTATTTTTATTGCTGGATAAAGTGAAATTAAGGCCTTCTTAATAAAGTTAAAAACTTTATTTGTTGGGTATTGAAACAATGTATTTCACGGAGGTTGCAGATAAAAGTGAAGGGTAAATTGCACAGGTGGAATTGGGATTTTATAGCCAAGGAACTTTTTACAGTAGAATAAAGACTGAAGGCTTTCACTCAAGATTTTTTTGTCAGCTGCAAGGCATGATCTAGAGGGAAAATGAAGGGAATATTTTTCTATTTCAAGTGAATGATGAAGCGGGAACAACATGCGAATTGGGGCTTCTCTTCAAGTAGTGGATAGTTAGTGATGTATGGTGCTAAGTGTGCTAGATGTCTTTGGGATAACACCACTTAGGGTTTTCATTTTCCCTTAAGTGTTTTTTTCTGATCCATTTTGAGAGAGCTATTTTATAATTAATCACATAGAACATTTTGATGAGAATACAAAGCATTTTAGAGTCAAGTTTTAGGGTTTGAGTCTATCAATATCTATGTAATTTTGATTACAATATTGGAAAAATAATGCTGAATGTTTCAAGTTTGATACTATTTTACTCTCCTATGTACTAGTTTTATAGATTATGAATAATACAATCAAGGTTATCTTATTTGTCTCTATCAATTTCAGATGGATGCGTGGCTCAATTCTTGTTTATTAATTCAAAGAATTAATGTAGGTGCTTGAATATGGCCATAAATTTGTATTCAATTGAGTGTTAGGATGCTAGTAAGAAGTAAAGATTAAGACACAATGCTGAAATATTGTAATGCAAAATTTTAGAGCTTCATATAATGTCAGGTGTGAAAATTGTTACCAGATTATGTAGGTGTTTGAGTTGACTCCATTCCAAGGATGAGGCACTAATCTAAGTGCTATTCATGTTACATTTGTTGGTTAATTCAGTAGCTAATCACAATTTATACTCAATTTACTTATCAATCTTGTTGTTAGTGTGTGTGAAGTTCAATGAATCATATCTCTCATGTTTAATGTATACACTGCCATGAAGGTTAGCCATACCTCAAGGGTATTGTGTTTGTTAAACATATAAAGGAGATTTATCTGTCTACTTTGTGTTTAATGCTTAGACACATGCATATCTACAAACACACTGTTGGGATCACCCTCCAGGGTTTCATAGAGCCCAACGTGTAGGGGAGAAGGGGTTTTCAATTCAATCTCCTATTCATTGGCTACATCTCTCCTTGAATCTGAACATAAGGCTTGGCATCCCTTTAGAATTAAAGTTAATCTGTTGATTTGGGAATCAACACTTTCTAAACATGCCCTGAATTTTTCCCTTCTTCTTTTTGTTTGTCTTCTTTCTGGTGTTTTCATTTATCTTTCACTCATTCCCATCAAGTCCTTCCTACTATAAAAATGTTGAAGTTCATAGTGTTAGAAAATTTTATGATTGAAACACTTCACATTTTGAAGTCTTTTCCTCTTAATGTTTGGACGATAAATTTTAGCGCTTAGACATTGAATGACCTCACCCCAAATGTCAAAGTAGTGGATTTCACTGCTATTACACTAAGGTCTTCACAAACATCAAATGTTAAGGCAGTGTTTTTAACCACTACTACACTTCAAATTTTTTCACCAACTCCATGTAGGAGATGTGAAAATCACCGCTCCTACATGGAGTACCTCATTCCTTCAAATGACTAGGTGGCAAAAAATCCCCCCCTTACACTCTTCATTTTCCAAGTTGAAGGAGACATGCTCAAGCATATATTTAAACTTCACCGAAATGTTAAGGTGTTGATTTTCAGTTCCTTGACACTTCTTGCATATCAAAGTACCTACATGTAGGAGAGCTGAAAATCAACACCCCTATATGTAAATTATCATTTCAAGATGTAGGTGCGCTAATTTTCAGTGCTCCTACACAAATGTCAATTTTTCCCTCTAATGCTCTGAAATCACTCCACTTGTGCTTTGAATCTCATTTGTTTGCCCATGCTCCATTTTTTATGCCAAATTGCTCATTTTCACTTGCTCTGCATTGCTTTCTTTCTTTATGCTTCCCAATGCTATGGTTTTTCCTAACATCTGTTGATTCACCATTCTTGCAATTTCTCTCCAGATCTCGTCAAGTGATCTTGAAGGTGATATCCTTTGATCCTAGTTCTTCTAGATGATAACAAAGAAGCCTCCATATTCTTCTAAGAAAGAGGGAAAAATGAAATATAAATACCAAGGTGTATTTCTGCCTATAGTGGTGATCTCGAAGGTGGACGAAATCGAGGACACGGAAGTTGGTCATTAGGACCTTGAAGACTGTAAAAATAACTCAAAAAAAGGCCTTTGAAGACAACTTGAGAGTCATTTTCCATAGAAACTTGCATCTGGTGTCCACATTCCCAACATTTGCTCATAATATAGAGTGTGTTCTCTAGGTTGCATCCCACTACATCTAAGAGAGCAGAGGTGTAATTGATCCCTCTAGACAAGTGATGATGAGACTATACCCTAAATTCTTTGGCATTGTTTTTAGAGTTCCACACAAGGAATAATACACAAATATTTCAATACAACAAGCACAAGAAGTTTACGATGTAGATCCAACTAAGGATAAAAATTTGATTAACAACCAATGGTTGAAAACACCTAGGCCCACTATCTCAAGATGGCCAAAGGGGCCTCCTCAAAGTGACTTCAAAGAGGATGTCAGGGATATGATTACTCTCTTGAGTAGGGTTAAAGGATTTCCTGAGTAATATCATTTTCAGGAGCGATGTATGAATAGATTCAAATCATTAGGAGAAAGAAATCTCATATTGATTGGGGAACCTAGATTAATGATGAAATTCATGAGCAATTGATAAATGTGTTGATCACTCTCAAGTTCTACATGAATTCTTATTTGGTGTATGCTACTGTAGTAACTTGCCATCGACTATCCCCATCCCTATCCGCTTCCCCTACTATCCATGCTTTCCCCTACTATCCATAGTTTACAACTATAGAAGGGGGGGGGCCGCTTACCCCTACTATCGTCAACTACAGGGGGCCCCTCCTCCCTCTCATTAAGTTTAGTGGGGGGCACCTCCTCCCTCTCATTTTGGGTACTCAAAAGGGTCTCTTCAGCGGGGGGAGGTAGTTTCTCATGTATGTGTTATCGGAAGAGGCTTGTTTGAAAGCCGGTCCACAGGTAACTCTAATGGCTCACTATTAGAAGACATACATTCGAGTGAGCGGTCCTCGGGCGTTGGAGGAGTGTTTGGTCAACTGGCCGAGAACCCTTGCTCACAACTATAACTAGAATTGAGACCGACTAATATGATAGGGCGTTATGGCCTATGAGAGTGCCGATGAAAGTGTGGTAGGGGCGGTAGGAAGACCATTGGTTCTCATGCGAGGGGTTGGAGCAATGGACTGACTAGGTTCGGTTAGGGTTCTTAGTTCCGGGTGTGCTTAAGGCCCCTACTATTCTATAGGCCCCTACTATTCTAAGGGGGTCGGGTCTTAATCCCTGTTTGAATCGTAGCTCGAGCGGACCAAGGTCGTTGGGACGATAACTGGCACGGAGGATTGGTCTCTCGCTCCTGATCGATCCACTGGCCCGGCCCATATAATTTTAGGGGCCCTCCCACCCGGCCGGGTTCCAGTTCTCAATCAAAGCATAATCCAAGTCTCCTGTGCTAAGGTCAGTCGAGTAGCGTTGTTGCCTGTGCTATCGAAGTCGTTATGACCGAGTATCCTGGGCTTGTTACCCCTTGCGTTGTTGGCATTACCAAAGCAGGAGAGTGGCTCTAGGTATATTCCCTTCAGTGTGTGAGCTCTTCTCTCACTCCCAATCCAACAAAGGGTTGTCGGATGTGTAATTCCCGCAGTTCACTCTCCAAGTCGCCCACCCCACTTCTCGGGCATTAATAGATGCCTTCTTTGCACCTCTGTTATTCAATTTTTTTCCAACTCTCGAAAAGAAGAGGGTATCAGATGAGGAATACAAAGTGGTGAGTATGGTTGGTTGTATATTTTTGCAAATTTCAACTTTCACTTATATGAGGGTAGGTTGCTATACTAGGTGCCCTTACATGTTGCCTATATATTCATTAGATAAGTGGATACTCATGGAGCTATGTAGACAATTGATATCAGTCCACAAGGAACACATGAGAATTCACAAATCGGGTTTCAAATTCCCATTGACAATTGGGAGGTATATTGTTCACAGTGTACAAAAGGAAAAAATAGTCTATTAAGAGTTGTAGATTGTAACTATCAGGAGATACAAATATAGATTTGATTTTGATTACTAAGATGTGAACAGAAAATTAAAAAAGGATCACATGCTTGTATATCATTTAAAGGACATATGGACTGATTGCATGGATGAAGAAGACATTCGTAAAATGGACCTTTTCAGGTTAATAGTAGAGAAAATTAGAGAGTTGGGTGTGGCTGATCTACCAGAGGATTTCCAAGATCCTAGCGACATCATGGATTTTTCCTATGAAGAAGATGAGATTGCTAAGAGGACCTTACCTCTAATTCAATGGTGAAAAAAGGAATGTATCTCTATCGGAGAAAGGCTTGTTCCCATGTTGCACAACATAGAAGAATGGTTTCATAAAGAAAATTTCTAAATGAAAGCTTTCAAGACTGAATTAGAAGAAGTACTAGGAACTAAAACCAACCAACAATCAAAACTTAATTCAAAGAACAAACAAGCAGCTATTCCCTCTTCTTCCTAAAGAGGTCCTAGAATAAATCTCACTATTGGCAAGAAAGTTACACGAGTTGTTGAAGAACAAGAGGCAATAGAGTCTGAACCTACACATGCAAAAGGAAAAGAGGTTGCTTATGAGGAACAAACTTCTGAAGAAGAAGGAAACAAAAGAAAAGAATATTCAAAAGAAGAATCTGCATCAAAAGAAGAGTCAACAAAAGAAGATGAATTTGAAAAGGATAGAGAAAAAGAAGGTAATGAGGAGGGACTCAAGCATAACAATGAATGACAACTATCTCCTCATGAGAACATTGTTGAAGATCTTCCTTGAACATCATCACACATAACTTCAAATATTCCTCATACAACTCCCAATACTAACACTCCACCTCCTCTCACATCTACCATACATGCAGTGGATGTTTCTCATCCTCTTCCTACATCAACCATCTTTGCCACTCCTACAATTTCAAATCTACAAACTATTGATATCTTGTCAAGATCTCCCTCATCCATCCCATGTTTGTCATCTCCATCTTTTGATGTTACATCTAAAGTCGAATTTCAAATATTTATGAATGAGAATTTGGAGAATCAACTTGGTACATATTATACTGGAGAAATCATGACATATACTACCTCGATTGTTACCATACTGAACATTTCTACAAAAATGACTGTGACGCAAGAGTTGACAGTGAGTTAAGGAGTGTATACTTCCTTTCTTCCCCCTTGGTTGGTATCTCAAGTATCGAAGTGAAAGAAACAAATGATCTCTCCAAAAGAGTTAGATCTTAAAGAGATAGCCCCTACAAAAGCTAAAGGGGAAAAAAAGGCCAAAGTGCATTCAAGACTTCATGGTAAAAAGACTTGTCATAAGTTTTTAGAAACTAGTCTACCCTCGCAAGAGGAAGGAGATGTAAATATGGAGGACTACACTATCGCGAGAGTCTAGCTTGAAAAAGTGACAAATGAAAGTGCCAAGGTAGATGCACAAGTAGTCCTAGATGCACTGGATGGAAGGCTTGAAAAAATGGAACAAGCCCGAAACATGTACATGGAAAAGGCCAAGTGTTGTGCAACTATTTTGAGAAGACTTGCGGGCTCTTCAGGAAATGTATAAACTTTGGCTATGGTAAGCCTTGAGGACCCAGTAGTGAAAAAGGTAGAGAAGTTTTCCTCTAAAGGTAAAGTGTTGTATGATTTCATTAATGAAATAATAGAACATGGTTCTCAAGTCATAGTTGCTATAGATGAGAAGGCCAATCAAATAGCCAAGCTCAAATCAGAGCTTGATAAAGAAGAAAGTATTCTTTCCCAAGAGAAAATAAAAATAAAAATTCCTATCATTTTGATCACGAATGGAGGAAAAAATTAGTAAGTTAGTGGAAGTTGGGGTAATTTCCGACAAGAAGGTAAGAGAATCACTCAAGCACTACATCCAAGTGATCAAGTCTCTTATTGATGATGTCCACCAAGTGCAAGAAGATGTTGAAGGACATCGTATTATCCTTGAAAATGGAATTAAGGAGTTACTAGGTAAGCTCTTTGATGAAGACAATATTTTCATCCCAGCCAATGAACTTTGCAAGATCTATAAAGAACCTGTCATGAAGCAAGTTGAGGATGAAAATTTTTCAAAGACCTCCATGCATGTCATTTGTGACATACAACTGACTCTTGATAATCTTAAGATGCATCTTGATAGGCTCAATAAGATTCATTCATCTACTAGAAGGTCAATCATAAGAGTTCATACCCTTGTCGATTACACTGTTGGTCCAGATGATACATTCATACAGGAGACCAAGAAGAAATATGAAGCCTTCCATGCCCAAAGCGAGGAACCATGAAGAATTCTTTTCTCAAGTGTTGAATATTTTTATGCTTTCTTTTACACATTTTGTAAATAGTTTTTGACATCTTAAATTTCTTTTCGAAAAATGTAATTACATGTAAAAATAGAGATGTTTTCCCAAAAGTATGGACAACATTTTTTGACTAAGTCAAAGTTAGGTGAGATTTCTATAATTTAGCTCACCTAACTTTCCTAATTTTTCTCATCGAATTTCCTATATTTTCTCTTCCCTCTCTTATATAAATAAGATGGAATTCTATTGTAATCTTGATCTTTTATCTTTTGGAAGGATGTGCTTCCCATTTTGAGAATAAAATACATGAAACTTTGTGTTTATCTTTGTGAATCTATTTTGATCAATAAAGAAGAAAGTTGCATACCAAATTTTTTGTTGGATCAATCATCTTTTGGATTTGATTAAGATTGGCAATGATTAGTGTGTGATATCTAAGGGTTTTGAATAAATTTGTGTAGACTGTGTGTTTCTCTCTTTATTTAGATTTGTGTTTATGTTTGGATAACTAACTATTGGTGGATTATCTACAAGACTTTGTGCTTGTAATTGTTCATGTTTTTCGTGGAATTGCTATATCTAAGAAGACACTAGTAGAATTTGGCAAATAAATGACTACGTGACTAAAAAATTTAGTCACATGACTAACACTAGTAGTATTTGGAAAATAAATGACTAATTGGGTCATTTATAAGTGATTAATTTAGTCATTAGGTAAAATCAAAACTATATGACTAAATAATTGACTAATTTCAGACATAAAAATGTCTAAATAAATGACTAATATCAGACAAACAAAAATGACTAAATAAATGTTCTCATTATTAAAATCTTGGCCATAATTTTAATATTAATAAACATAGTCTAAAACCTTCGTCAAGACCTTATTTTCAATCGTAGCCCGCCATAATTAATAATAAAATATTACAAATAAAATTATTAATAAATATTTTTTGTGCATATGAACACCAAAGTTTCTTCTAAATTGATGAAAAACCACCAAATTATAAAAATTAACGAAAACCATAAGAGAACCTAAAAAACTAAAACCCAAAACCTTGAAAAACAAAACAAAAAAGTAAAAGGAAGAGAAAAAAATAAAAGATAAGAATATGCAACCAAATAATCTAAGAGGAAAAAAGACCAATTTTTTTTTTATAAGCATAATTTTCATTTTAATAAACATACTCTAAAACCTTGGTGAAAACCTTATTTTCAATGTAGCCCACCAAAATGGAGCAGTCAGTCGAAACCTTATTTTCAAAATAGCCCACCAAAATGGAGAAGTAAAGTGATGCCTAATTTTGGATTGTAAGCTCTGCCCATTTTTTTGCATCAGACACAATTTGTGCAGAATCTTGTGGTAAGTCACTTTCCATGGTGTTAGTTAATTTTACTTTTCAAATCTATACATGGTCAGGCTATATGATCCATTCTTTTTAATAATTTTACTATCTGCTTGTTGACTAACAGTGATTATGTTCTTTTTTAGGCTAATTATGGAAAAGCAGATCCATCTTGTGTTGCAAAAGTTAAGGATTTATATAGAGAACTTGGAATTGAGGTTTGTTTATTCTTTTCTTTTTTGTTATGAGATGTTAAAAGTGATCTTTTATTTTTAAAGTTTCCACTATCAAATTGCATAGTTCACAGGAGAATTTACTTTTATCTATAAAAATGATATTAAGGGACATGTAGATTGAGTTGTCTATGCAAATTTCAGAATTTGAACTCTTAAAATTAGCTTCCACTTTCTGAGGGGGCATAAAAATTACTTTTGAAGTTGAGCATAAAAAACATAGTAGCACATAAAGAAAAAGGATGAACAAAAATAAAGTGAAAAGTGGCTCTTCTATCAACCATGTAGAGTACAATGAAAGGAGCACATGGATGGTAGGAGTTTAACGTTTACAGTGCAGTGGAATAGTAGTTCATTTGTACAATAGATGTCATCCTACTTTGTTTGAGAACTCTTACTGAATTCCAAAAAATAGGAGTTCCCAAATGATGCCAATAGATATTATAAATAAAAAACAAACAACAATATTTTCATATAAAAACAACAAGAGTTGATTCATAGGCCTTATGAAAATATATAACTTTTTGGCTCCCCTTTGATACTTTTCTACATACTTACAAATTACATCTCCATGATTAATATGAAATTTAAGGGTTGAAAGGGAACATGTTAGTCTTTTCCATTTATTGGGAAATAAAGAGTTTGAAGTGACTGAAAGAATGAAATGTAGCTCTTTACTCTAGATACTTTATTCTCATTCAGCTATTAATATATCTAGATATAAACCATGATGAATTAAATAAGAAATAGAATAAATCTCATGAAAACTACAAGAAGAGATTAGTGATTAGATGAATCATGGAAATGAAACCAACTCCATAAGCCACAAAAAACAAAATATGCAATGCAAATGAGAATACAAGCCTTCAAAGGAGTTGTCATGGATAAAGAATCATCCTCCCTTAGATCTCTTGTGAGAATGCCTGAAATCTCTTCAGTTATCCACAATATCCACATGCTATGAGCTTTGATAAAAATATTGTGCATAGTTCTTCTCAATTTATTTAATGTGGTTCTATTATTTTTATCTTGTGATTTAGGCTTCATACCAACCCCTCTCATTAATATTTGTCTTCTAGAAATATCTAGAAGAGGGTAATCAAAATCAATACCGGAATATCTAAAAGTCAAAGATCCTTTCCCTCAAATTAAAGCTTTGTTCTCAAAAAACTAGAGCTGAGACAAGCCAAGAACTAGTGGAAGGGAAGTTGAATGAAAAATGAGAGCAACTAAAATCCTTCCTAAGAAAAGTGCCCTTTCAATTATAACTGTTCGTTCTAGTGTATCCTTGTTCATTTTTTTTGGCATCTCCTCATTTTGCATTTCTTGATAGAGAGATTTTGAAAGAAGTGGAAGATGTTATTCAATCTCAAAAATCAACGTTGAGATAAAATGGAAGCATTTCTCTTGCAAATAAGGTGCTAAATCATTTATCCTTGAAGGAGATTTATGTGCATGAAGAGAACTTAGGAGATCTTCTAGAATATTCTTGGACCCCTCATCTATGGTATCTTTTATTTGACTAACCTCAGTTCAAAAATAAGTGTTAAGGTGACCAAACCGGTCTTCATCATTTGTCATCATAAATCTAAAACTCAACCCAGGTAAATTGACACTTTTTAGGTCCCCTCTCTTGACAAGCTAGCCCTCACTAGTAGTTAATTTGTGCAAATGGGTTTCAACATCTTTGTAACTTGCCAAAGATGTAACTATGGCTTCAAGGAATTTACCAGCCTTAACTATAGTTGACCTCCACCCTCATGGTCTTGTTTCAATTCAGTTTCTTCCCAACCCTACAAATTGTAGACTAATAAATGGCAAGCCTTGAAATCATGAAACAAAAAACTACAAGAGACGAAGCAAGCATACAACATTAAAATTTTGACTTGCAACAGTAAAAGAAAAGTAGTAGGAAGTTTGATATACAATCAGAAAAGGGAATTTTATGAGGCTTCCTTAAGGAAGAAAATTAAAAATTAAATAAAATCATGCTTCAAATTCCATTTAAATGTTTAGTTGTATAGTAGATGCCATCCTTCTTTGTTTGAGAATTCTTACTAAATTCCCAAAAATAGCAGTTCCCAAATGACACCAATAGATATTATAAATAGAAAAAAAACAAGAGATGATCATAGGCCCTATGAAAATCTCTAAATTTTTTGCTCCCCTTTGATACTTTTCTACATACTTACAAATTACATCTCCATGATTAATATGGATTGGAAGGGTTAAAAGGGCGCATGTTCGTCTTTTCCATTTATTGGGGAATAGAGAGTTTGAAGTGACTGAAAGAATCAAATGTTGCTCTTTACTCTATATGCTTTATTCTCATTTGGTTATTAATATATCCCGATATAAACCATGATGACTTAAATCAGAACTAGAAGAAATCTCATAAAAACTGCAAGAAGAGATCAGTGATCAGATGAATCAAGGAAATGAAACCAACCCCATAAGCCACAACAAAAAAAATATGCAGTGCAAATGAGAATACAGGCCTTCAAAGGAGTTCATGGATAAAGAATCATCCTCCCTTAGATATCTTGTGAGAATGCCTAAAACCTCTTCAGTTATCCACAATATCCACATGCTATGAGCTTTGGTACAAATATTGTGCATAGTTCTTCTTATTTTATTCAATTTGGTGCTATTATTTTTATCTTGTGATTTAGGCTTCAAACCAACCCCTCTCATTAGTATTTTTCTTCTAGAACTATCTAGAAGAGGGTAATCAAAATTAGTACTAGAATATCTGAAAGTTGAATATCCTTTCCCTCAAATTGAAGCTTTGTTCTCGACAAACTAGAGCTAAGATGAGCTGAGAACTAGTGGAAGGGAAGTTGAATGAAAACTGAGAGCAACTAAAAGCCTTCCTAAGAAAAGTTCTCTTTCACTATAATTGTCAGTTTTAGTGTCTCCTTGTTCATTTTTTTTGGCATCTTCTCATTTTTCATTTCTTGATAGAGAGCTTCTAAAAGATGTACAAGATGTTCTTCAATATCAACAATCAATGTTGAGATAAAATGGAAGCATTTCTCTTGCAAATAAAGTGCTAAATCATTTATCCTTGAAGGATATTTATGTGCATGAAGAGAAATTAGGAGGTCTTCTAGAATATTCTTGGACCCCTCATCTATGGTATCTTTTATTTGACTAACCTTAGTTCCAAAATAAGCATTAAGGGGACCAAACTAGTCTTCATCATTTGTCATCATAAATCTAAAACTCAACCCAGGTAAATTGAAACTTTTTAGGTCCCCTCTCTTGGCAAGCTAACCCTCACTAGTAGTCAATTTGTGCAAATTGGTTTCAACATCTTTGTAACTTGCGAGAGATGTAACTATGGATTTAAGGCATTTACCAACCTTAACTCTCTCACATAGATCTGCAAATCAATCATCTATTATTTGTTTCATCCTACTAACAAACATGATTTCAAAAAGGTCATCCCACAAACTCTTTGAGTGCTTCAAAACAATCTTACACACGCATTGGCATGGAAACTCAACATTTGAACCAAAAACCATTTTTAGCCACTCCAAGCTCCCTTCAAATGCATCCAAACTGTCCAATGTTTCTATGATCAATGTCTCATTCTTTGCAAGTTCCTTGCCACTTTTTACAAGATCAAGAAAATACTTTCCCCTAAGCCTATCTATAGAGAGAATATCATCTGCACATGTCTTAAGCCATGCTAAACAAGACTAATATAAATTCGCTCAGAAAATAATCATGGTAGCTTGTAGCTTCTCTTTATGATATTTCCACATTTGCACCTCATTGTTTGGGTTTGGAATCCCACCAAACAACTATGATTTAGGTGGCACTACCAACATAGTCTTATAAAAAAGAGGCAAATCATTTAGAACCTCCAAGAAGAGTTCCACATCCTAACATAGTGTTACCTGTATGAATCTTACCACATTACAGAAAATGGAACTGACTTCCCCCACATTATCAGTCTATCAGTCAGATGTGTCTTCTGGTTCCAATGATGCATCGATGATTCTATTTTTCATCAGTGTCAAGATCTTCTATTGGTGGGATGAGGTCTCTTATTCCTATGATGGCCTGATGGGGATGTCTCCACTGATGACATCCCCATCAGACCATCATGGGAATAGGAGACCTTGTCCAACTGATATAAGATCCTCATGCCAATGAAAAAATAGAGTCGTTCCACTGATGACATCCCCACTGAACCATCAAGGGAACAAGAGATCTCATCCCACCAATAGAATATCCTCACACTAATGAAAAAATAGAACGGTCAATGCATTGTTGGAACCAAAAGACACCTATGACTAATAGAACCCTTGGTGTGTGAAGTCTTCTAGCCATTTATGTCACAATGAAGCAGATGGAGTTCATGGGTTTTGTTTCAGATGATATGGAAAATTTTGTTTGGAACCAAATAGAGCTGAATGGGTATTTCAAACTCAATCAAATCTTATTTAAAACAACCCAACATGAAGACAAGTGTACTTAGAAAATTGGGATTTCTTTTCTAATCATCATGATTTGGTTTTCAACATCTTTGTAACTTGCCAAAGATGTAACTATGGATTCAAGGAATTTACCAACCTTAACTACAGTTGTCCTCCACCCTCATGCTCTTGTTTCAATTCAGTTTCTTCCCAACCCTACAAATCACAGACTAATAAATGATAAGCCTTAAAATAATGGAACAAAAAACTACAAGAGATGGAGCAAGCATACAACATTAAAATTGTGACTTGCAGCAGTAAAAGAAAAGAAGAAGTAGGTAGTTTCATTTACAATAAAAAAAGGGCATTTTATGAGGCTTCCTTAAGGAATCAAATTAAAAATTAAATAAAATCATGCTTTAAATTCCATTTAAATGTCCAGTTGCATAGTAGATATCATCCTACTTTGTTTGAGAACTCTTACTGAATTCCCAAAAATAGGAGTTCCCAAATGAGGCCAATAGATATTATAAATAGAAAACAAAAAACAATATTTTCATATAAAAACAACAAGAGTTGATTCATAGGACCTATGAAAATATCTAACTTATTGTCTCCCCTTTGATACTTTTCTGCATACTTACATATTACATCTCCATGATTAATATGGAATGAAAGGGTTGAAAGGGAACATGTTAGTCTTTTCCATTTATTGGGAAATAAAGAGTTTGAAGTGACTGAAAGAATGAAATGTAGCTCTTTACTCTAGATGCTTTATTCTCATTTGGTTATTAATATATCCAAATATAAGCCATGATGACTTAAATTAGAACTAGAAGAAATCTCATGAAAACTACAAGAAGAGATCAGTGATTAGATGAATCATGGAAATGAAACCAACTCCATAAGCCACAACAAACAAAATATGTAATGCAAATGAGAATATAGGCCTTCAAAGGATTTGTCATGGATAAAGAATCATCCTCCCTTAGATCTCTTGTGAGAATGCCTGAAAGCTCTTCAGTTATCCACAATATCCACATGCTATGAGCTCTGATACAAATATTGTGCATAGTTCTTCTCAGTTTATTCAATTTGGTGCTATTATTTTTATCTTGTGATTCAAGCTTCAAACCAACCACTCTCATTAGTATTTTTCTTCCAGAACTGTCTAGAAGAGGGTAATCAAAATCTGTACTAGAATATCTAAAAGTCAAAGATCCTTTCCCTCAAATTGAAGCTTTGTTCTCAACAAAATAGTGCTAAGACGAGCCAATAACTAGTGGAAGGGAAGTTGAATGAAAATGAAGAGAAACTAAAAACCTTCCTAAGAAAATTTTCCTTTCCACTATAACTATTGGTTCTAGTGTCTCCTCGTTCATTTTTTCTGGCATCTCCTCATTTTTCTTTTCTTGATAGAGAGCTTCTAAAAGAGGTGCAAGATATTCTTCAATCTCAACAATCAATTTTGAGATAAAATGGAAGCATTGTTGTTGCAAATAAGGTGCTAAATCATTTATCCTTGAAGGAGATTAATGTGCATGAAGAAAACTTAGGAGGTCTTCTAGAATATTCTTGGACCCCTCATCTATGGCATCTTTTATTTGACTAACCTTAGTTCCAAAATAAGCGTTAAGGTGATGAAACCGATCTTCATCATTTGTCATCATAAATCTAAAACTTAACCCAAGTAAATTGACACTTTTTAGGTCCCCTCTCCTGACAAGCCAACCCTCACTAGTAATTAATTTTTTCAAATGGTTTTCAACATCTTTGTAACTTTCCAGAGATGTAATGTTAAGGCATTTACCAACCTTAACTCTCTCACATAGATTTTCAAATCCATCAACTATTATTTGTTTCATCCTACTAACAAACAAGCTTTCAAAAAGTTCATCCCACAAATTCTTTGGGTGCTTCAAAAAATTCTCACACACACATTGGAAAGGAAACTCAACATTTGAATGAAAAACCATTTTTAGCCACTCCAAGCTCCATTCAAATGCATCTAGGTTGTCCAATGTTTCTCTTATCAATGTCTCATTCTTTGCAAGTTCCTTTCCACATTTCACAAGATCAAGCAAATACTTTTCCCCAAGCCTATATGTAGAGATAATATCATTTGCACATGTCTCAAGCCATAACAAGCAAGAATTTGATATAAATTTACTTAGAAAAATCATCAAGGTATCTTATAGCTTCTCTCTATGATATTTCTACAACTACACCGTATTGTTTGAGCTTGGAATCCCACCAAACAACTGTGATTTAGGTGGCATTGCCAACACAATCTTATAAAAAAGAGGCAAATCATTTAGAACCTCCAAGAAGAGTTCCCCAACTTGACATAGCATTACCTGTATGACTCTTACCACATTATAGAAAATGGAACTGATTACCCCCACCTTATTTTGCATAAGCTTTATCTAGTACAGTGTGCTCCCACCTATTATATGGTTGGCTAAATCATTTTCCAAACAATTGGTTCCTTTCCCCCACTGGATTTTTAATTTTTTTCCACCTTGTTTGAGTTCTTGTGTTGCGTTAATGGAAAATTGGTTCATCAAATTTATGTGAAGGCCAATAAATTCTCTTCTGCCTTCACATTTCTATTATATTCTTTCATTGACTTGTTATAGGTTGAGGTTATATTTCATTTAAGTGATTTGATCTTGTTTGTTTGATGATTGGATAATGGTACGATAATCTTGGTAGGCTGACATGGTGGGTTCAATATCCATATATTGATCTGCAAAAAAGGTCTGTATTATTAGCATAGGCATCTCCAATATGGATCATGATAGCAATCAAGAGCACCATTCAACCTCACTTAGAAAAATTTCACAAAAAATAGGCTTCAATCTCTCAATTCCTTCAATCCTCAAGCACTTTAGACAAGATATAATACCATTTTTAGATACCCTTTAATGAATTCTAAAACATATTTGAAATTCACCATGCGTTGTTTTGGAACAACCTGCAAATTGCATTTGCTTTAAAGATTCTAAAGCCTTTTCAACATATCTAATTTGTGTATATCTTGCAATTATTGTAGTCCATGAGACCACATTTCTTTGAGGAATTTTTTCAAACACTTCAAGTGCATTGTCTATGATCCCACATTTAGCATACATGTTGGTGCAAGAGCACCTAAGCTTCCATTTTCAAATTTGAAGGCCATTGCATCTTAGTAGGTCATTTTAGCATTTGAGGAGGTCATTTTTTGTTAATTAGGTCTTGTGAGACCATTCACTATGAACTAGGATGATTTTAGAGTCAATTGGGTAAAAGAGACAAAGTTGCAAATAAGTTGAAAATTTGTAAACTATCAAAAGTTGTTGCATATCATTTTTGTCAAGTTTTGCAGAATTGCTAAATATAGTGCAACATGAAAATTTTTGCATGTCTGAGGAAAATAGATGCTCCTTCATTGAACAACAAATGTGCATTGATAAATTAAATATATACTTGATATGCCAATTTAAATGATAAGGAAATATTAAACTGGAGACAACCAAAAAATTAAATATTTTCAACAAACAATTGATACCAATATAAAGCCACAAAATTATAGATCTTTCATTGATTTCCTCTAAATTATATCTGCAACATAGTCTTTTGAAATGGAAACATTATGGAAGCTTTATGTTGTCTATCTATCCCTATTCACCTGCTATCTTCTCCTATATCCTTCTTTTGGTCCTAGTCTCTCTTATATACACAAGAGGCAACAAGCTTCAAACCAAAAGAAATGACTCTTGATAACAAAACATGATTTTGAACTTAATTTAAGAAACTAAAAAAATCATAAACATGTGTACCAATCCGTTAATCTCTGAGTAAAAGCCCGTGGTCATCTAAGACTTGTTCAAATATTTTACTGTATGATAGGGTCCACATCATTACCACCGACCGATTCTAACTATTGCTCAGTTGTGCCTAGATTATCCACTACCTAATTTATAAACAGATTGAAAGCTGAGAGGTGATCAATGTACCCCTATTCTACATGAGTTTTGGCATTGGATATGACCACCTTCATATCATACTCTATGTACATTAATTTCTCAATTTGTTTATGAGTATTCTACAAGACCATATCCTCATCGTTGATCTCTTGCAATGCAATTGTTAGAAACACTGTAAATTTTGATTTCCAATCATCCCTTTCTCAAAGATTCCCTATATCATCATGGAGTGCAGGAAACAAATTAAAACAATTGAGGTATTATTTGAGTCTTTCTTGATATTGGTTGTGGGATCTCACCAAGTCATTATATCTTTGCAGTGTTTGGTCTTTTAGGATTTGTTTACCTAGAAGTTCATTCATTTTATCAATCATTCTTCCTTTTAATTGAACACTCTCCTCTAGAGTTGATTGTATTTGCTTAAATACACCTCAATAATCATCAACTTGCTCTATCAACTTATTGAACCTCTCTTTGATTATCTTAGAGACAACATTGTACTTAATGATTTTTACCTCCTTTTCTAGTGTTTTACAGTTTTCTTAGGCTTTCAAATGGAATTTTTTCCAATAGGTTGTATCAGTTAATGCATCTAACACTCTCTTATCCTTTTCAAGCCATGGAGTGTACAATTCTGGAGTAGAAGAGGAAGATGACTTTTCTATTTTATGTGATAACTACTTTTTCAATTTGTCATTCTCTTTGACCAATTTTTCAATTTGTGCTCTAGTGAATTTTGCCTCATTGACATTCAGCTCTGTAGTTTCTAATCAATTAGTGTCTGCAACTCTTTTGACCAAAAGGTGTCTAAATAATTGATTAGGATTTTCAATCATTGTTGACCTCTTCTCATGAGGGTATAGTGACCAAATAAGCAAGTCATCCTCATCTGGATTGTATCCAAACCCTGAATATATCTTATCACTAGCTTCCTCTGATAAGTTCATTGTTGTATCCCCTCTTTTTCTAAAACCATCAAACACAATTGTTGAGCTCATGTCCCATCCTGGTAGAAGTAGTACCATAGCCTCTTGAATTAATTCTCTACCTCTTTCAAGAGTGATGGATTGCATTTCCCTGTCAAATTCCTTTTTCAATTCTTGTAAGGCATCAACTTCCTTTTCAAGAGTAATGTATTGCTTCTTTTGTCTTATTTTCTTCCCCTTTTACTCATAGAAAAATTATTTGAACTTAGGAGTTTTAAAAAAATCATTATCAGAAGTGAATTCATGACCAGCCTTGACCCTAATGTCATCAGAAAACTGATTTGATGTTTCAAAATTTACAAGTTCCTCAGGGGGCTCATATCGTGTAATCACAGGGGCCTCTATTTGTTCCACTAGTTGCTCCTCTCCATCACTCTCCTCATCACTTCCTTCCTCTTCACTGTTGTCAGTGGAGAAACATACATTAGGGGTGGGTTGTGGGGGTATGTCATCCAGAGGCTCCACATCCTTAGCCTGCATTCTTGTGTAGCTCATATGAGATGTATCAAAAATGTATAAGGGCACATCTTTTACTATTTCATTCATATGAGCAATAAGCTACTTAATCCTAGCCAAGGGATCTTATATATTAGAAAATGCTTCTCTATATGATGGGACATTCTTTCTCTTCCATTCCTCTACAAGCACAAATTTATTATATGAATCCATTTTCTCACCAGTGGAAGCTTCATCTTAGTTCCTGATCACATCATTAAGAGCAAACCAATGCTCATACCTTGACAAATTTTGAGTTAATCTTGCTTGATGAATAAATCCCTCTCCATCAAATCTCTTTCTTTCATACCCAAGAGGAAGGTTGTAATGAGCTAATTTATCATCGATTTCTTCATATCCTTCAATGTAACATACTATGAAATATCCAAAACAAAGAGTGCTAGGCAAGAGAGATTGTTTATTATGAATCTTGAGATGTTTAGTATCAGACCTTGCTAATTACCATACTATTTCCAAATAAGAAAATCTGCTAGGAACCACTCAGGGTAGTAAATGTGGAACCCCTTCAAATCCATAAACCCTTACTACTGTGAAATCGGAGAAGGCATACCCGTCTCCCCAATTATGGTTCACCTTGCCTCTCGGATTGTTTTCCTTTGGTCTCAAAAATATTTGCACCTCAGGGGATAAATTATGATCATATGAATAGACTAGCAACTTCATTAGTGGTTTAACCAAATATTCTTCAAAATATAAATAGTGATAGCTCTCACATCAACTATCCCATAGTGCAGTCTACATCTGTACAGGTTTAAATTTTCCATCTTTATCTATGTCTTTGATTCTTAATTCTTTACCCCACACATTTCTAGCATGTACCTCATATAAAAGTAAATGCATTAACAAATAATAGTGTTTGAAATCTATGCAATCACTATTGTTTTTTATTCTTTCAAGCCCTTGATTTAGGGAATTCGCTAAATAGTTTGCATAATCAAATGACCTAGCATATTTTCTTTGTATATCAGCTGCTAGAACCATAGATGCAATAGACATAAGTGGTGGAACCTCAATTCCCAATACTTGACTAACTGAATAGTAGGTATATTGGAAGTATTCTTCAAACAAATCTATATGAAATGGAGGATTTTCATTGCTTGAAATTTTTTTGAGTTGACCTTGCTCATTCTTAGGTCTGTGCAAAGCTAGCTTCCATCTCTTGTAACTAGTATCCATGCAATGGTATTCTATCAAAAAGTCTCTAATGGTGAATGGAAAGTTCATGGGACATTCTAATTGAAATACATTAGAGATCAGGTCTTGGGAGATAACAAGCATATCGGCCACATTTGTTGATTGGATAGTTCTTTTCTTGGCATTATCCCAACTGGCCAAAGCTTTCACCAATTCTACGTTGATAAACACGTTTAGCACCACAAGTCTTTCTAAGTTCAGTCCCCATGGTTTACAGACTGGTTGAAATCTGAATTTTTTTATGTAGTGATACATAAAAAAACTAATAGCCCAGGTGTGGCATCCAAACATCTCCAAGACCCCTATTTTTATCTAACAATTTACTTACTTGAAAATTTATTTTGGGTCTTAGCCTTGACCCCAGACACTGATCTATCAAGTCTTGGTTTAAATTCCTCTTTTCATTTTTTTGTTTCTTTGCCTTAGGTTTTTCCACATTTTCTTCCATTCAAAACTCTAAAAAAATGTAACTTTCTAGCTAAGAGTGGAGTACTTACATGAATTTTTGCTTCTCCTGGCTTCACTGTGTGATAGCTCTGAGTTCTATCCTTTCTACTTCTACCCTTAGCATAGCCTTTCTAGTTTCTACAAATTATATGATTAATTCGTGGTACAATTCACCTATGTGCTGGCTCATTAATATACCACCTACTTTAGTCTTGTCATTGGGGAGAGAATTTATGTTAAATAAAATAGACAATGATTTTGATGCCACATCAGCTAGTAGTAATCATTCATTGCTATATTGTTGGGACCTTGGTTCATTTTCTACCAATGGCCACCTTCTCCACTGATAAGTGTTTTTCTTTCGGTCTATTAGTAAGACATCAAACAATGTTACCTCAATGCATCCCAAATTCACCGATAAGTGTTAGAATTTTATACCTCGTGATTATATCAGGCTTTCAGGGGAGCTTCATCATTCATTCCACTGATGCACCAGAGCTACGACGATGGAAGGATATTACACTGATGTAAGGATATGAATTGCCCCTATCAGGCTATCGCTGGAGTGGTGATGGTAGTTCCACTGATAGAGTATTGTTAGACCAATGGTATCAAAACACTTCCATCAATAGAGTATTGTTACATGAACCTCAGTAATTTGTGTAGAGAGTGAAGCATTGGCTACTTTGATCTTTGAAATTGATGAATTTTTTACTAAATTGATAATATTTGAAGTTTATTTTTCTTTCTTTGATGTTGAGTCTAATTAATAAGTTTAATGTTGTGTTGCAACTTGCAGGTGAGTATGTTGATATGATAAAGGCTAGCATTGTCTATCCTCTAAAAGTTATCATAATTGTATTAGTTGATGCAAAAAGGTAAAAATATTTTTCTTATTTATAATTAGTTAACTTCCAACTACAATATCTAATAAAAATATACTTCCAAATATGCTTTTGATGGATGTTATATCTAATTCTGATACATTCACTATATCTAGCACCTAAGTTTAGGGTTCCATACTTGGAAAAGGAAAAGAAAATGTTTGAATTTTATCCTCTGTATTATTTGACTTTTCTAAGTTTTTGATGTGTAGATTTTGAAACCTTATTTTCAGGTGAGAACTCCAAATTGGAGAAGTGAAAGGTCATGAATACCAACAAGGAATATTTTGGAGGAGCCAAAACTAATATTGGTAGAAAAGCTATGGATTTCCAAGGGGATTAAATTTTTCAAGCCCCTATAGGAGGTTGATGCCCTTCCAAAAGGACTACAGTTAAGGAGAAAATAGTATAAGTATATGAAAATAGGAATATTAGGTTTATATAGTGTTTGTAAGTTGTACAGTGTCATTGAGACATTGAATGTAACCAATGAGATCTTGATTTTCCAATGAGGCTTAATGAAGTAAATTTTTAGAGTGGTTTTTATCCACTCATATATACTGTGTTGTGGCTCCTCTTGATTTGTAATCTATTTGAGTTTGTGTCTGATCAATCATATTTGTTTAAGCATTTTAGTCTTCATTTCATGGTATTTTTTAACATTTGAATATCTATGATACTTGAAGTTTATATGCATAATTTTTTGAGGATTAATTAAGTTAGATTTGATTTGTAATGACAAAAGTAGTGACTAAATACATGAATAAATACATGACTAAATTAATGATTAAATATATGACTAAATATATGACTAAATTAATGACTAAATATATGACTAAACAAATCACTACCATAACTAAATAAATACCTAAATTAACGACTAAATCAATGACAAAATCAATGACTAAATAAATGACTAAAATAGTTTAGTCATAAATTTGGTGGTGTTATAAATGACTACAAATAAGCCACTAAAGTAGTCACGTGACTAAATAAATGACTAAATAAATGACTAAATCAATGACCAAATCAATGACCAAATCAATGGCCAAATTAATGACCAAAATTAATGACTAAAATTGTCTAGTCATAAATTTAGTGGTATTATAAATGACTACAAATAAACCAGTAATAGTCATGTGACTAAAGTTAGTCATTTATATGCAATTTTTAGTAGTTTATTTAGTCATATATTGTTGTTTGTGTACTAGTAATACTTTGTGCTTCTAATATGACAATTGTTACATCTCTCAAGGATCCATTAGTAAAAAGCTAAATAATGACTTTGCGCCTTCGTGAGCTTTTCTTTCTTATTTTATTGTTTATTATTATCATACAAGTATCTCTGAGCTTTGCTTTGACAAGATAGAGATATTGGAATTACTAATTTTTTTTTGTTTAAAGTTATATCGAAAAAAATTATCAACCGTGAAGCATTGTAAAACATATTCTCTAAAAAAAAAGAGAAGTATGAATGTGACGCATCCCCATCTTGTGATTGTAGTGTACATTTTGTGAATACTTAATTAATTTTACTTTAGTTTTAGTAAGCAGTAAGAAGGGAACCTCCCCTTTTTGAGAGGAGAGATTACATCTCACATAGCTATGGTTGAAATCAAGGTTGTGTAATCTATTGAAAAGGGATTACATAATTTTCACCCAACATATTCCCATGTGTATATCTCTGATATTCCATTGTTAGAAAATCTAAAAGAATTTCACTGCTGAGTGAACATGCATCTTCATCCATCCCATTTTTGACATATTCTTCACACTTTTCATCATCACAATAGTACTCAGGATCATCCAAGAATGAAAAATCAAATGCATTAATTTCATCAACATAGTCACTTACTTCACAAGTTGATACAACATCCTGATTATCGGAAAATTCTTCATCCTGTTATAGAATGGATTTGAAAACACATGAAAGTCAATTTTTGATACACCTTGTAAAAATGTCATTTGATCTTCTTCTATTATTTGATCATATAATGATCTGTAATTAGAGGTTTACAAAATAATTTGCAAATTAATCCTAATTACAATTTTTCCCCGATTCAGACAGAATTGTGTGATTATGTTGTTTAACTGTTGAAATTACAGACTAAGTTCATTTAATTCTTTACAGAACTCAATGAAATTAACTAATTACTAAAATGTTTTAATTAGAACTTAAATGCCAAATTGAAAATACTGGAAAGAAATTAGAGAGAATGTAAGATAGGAGATAGAAGAATAATAAGACAGAAGATAGAAGAATCCGATGTAAGTTGATAACAGAGTTCGTCCAATTAGGACTACGTCTCCGGGTCCACTTCTCAATGTTGGACCGCTTTTATTAATATCGCCAAGCACCTGGAGATGCCTTCTTACAATATTCAAGCTTCAAAAACCTGCACAAAATTCCTCACAATCTCTCACTTTTACAATTTTGGTGTATAAGAACACCTTGCAATTCTTCCTCCCAAAAAGAATTCAACTCTCACAAAAGGATTATTTCTCCAAGTAGTCTTACTTATTTTCAAGCCAAAACTCTCCCCCTTTTATACAAATTTATTTGCTAATATAGGCTAAAACCATATTATTTGCAAATATACCCATATCTCCTATTTAAGAAAAAAATTCAATAATATCCTCCTTTAATAATTTTTGGAAGGATAATATCCCCTCAAAATAATTTTGTTTCCATTTGAATGGTTACCAATGGATTTATTCTCTATTATTTAGGGAATATTTTATGTAAGGTTTTATTTGATCCCTTGATTTAGGAATACAATTCCTAATATTTCCATGTAAAAGAAAATATTCTAGGCCTCTAAAAATATGGGATAATTTAGGCCTCTAGGAAAAAGGGATTTAGCCTTATTCTAAGGCTTTGAAAAAGCAATTAAATCTTTTAGAGAAAATGGTGGGTGGTGATCCCACCATCCTCTCCTCCTTTTAAGTTTTTCCCCTAAAGACAAGGGAGACTTCCAATATAAGGTGGGATACCCCCTATTCCTTAGGTGGCATCCCACTTTAATAGGTGGTGCCCACTTTATATATTTTTTTCTTTAACAAATATGGTTTAATCCATATTTATGCCATGTCATATACTCTTGCCACGTCACCACTTGCCACATCACCATGCTGACGTCATGATGACATCATCACTTTGACTGGTCAACTCTTTTGTCTGCAAACTTTGACCGGCTCTATTTTGCTCATACGGACTCTATTTTCGAAACCGAATATAGTTCCAGAATCGGCACAATGAGCTCTACAACTTGGTGTCATTTTTGTCTCATTTTGAGATAATCAATTTTTTGTCTTTTTGAATGCCTGATTTGCATGTTTGATTGGACCTTTGACTGCGCATAACTTCTGCATATGAACTCCTTTTGAGCCTGTTCAAGTTGCGTCAGGACCATGTCAGCGAGCTCTGTGTGATGATGCTAGTTTCATGAGATTTTGAGATAGTGAAATTTTCAAGTTTTCCAGGATCCACCTGGATCATTCCTCCCCATTGAGAAGCTTTTGGACCTCCAAAAGGTCTATTTTATGTACAATTTGAGCTAGGGAAATGACGCCCCACTTGCCTAGTATCATCTGTCCTTGTTGGAATTTTGAACACTTGACTCATCATAACAATAACCAAAACTGCACCGATATTGTTAAGTACATTAGCCATATACACATCCACATCCAATGTTGCCGCTACCAACCATACACTACTGAAAAGTAGAAGGCTAAATAACAAAATTGAATTTACAGACGAGAAAAATAATGTACCAATATCATGCTTGTCTTTCATAACTGGAACAACCTTAGAATTAGACATGCTCTTATGCAATGACATTTCTTGTGGTACATACGTAAGTACCAAATTATTGCTTGCATTAACTACCCTTTTCAAATGTCCCATTGTCACAAAAGACTTCCAGTCTTAATTGGATGAGAATTCACAATGTATTCAATTCCTTCCTTAAACAAGTGATATTGATTATGTTCCCTATAGAAGATAGCTTTCCTATCATACAAGTATGGGCTACCCAACACAATCCCACATATATCAAGTGGAACCACATCAAATTCAACCTCATCTATAGACTTAGATGTTATTGCAAATCTTAAATTGCATTGCTTAGTTACTCGCAATTTGCTATCATTGCACACCCAACCTAATGGATAAGGGTTTTTATGTGGCTTTGTTTTCAATCCCAACTGTTCAACAACTTCTTCTAAAATTAGATTAACTTGGGACCATTATCTATTAGTGTATCAATCTTAGTGTTCTTAGAAATCACCCTTATATGGAACAATTCACATATTTTTCTATCTTCAGGAACAACATGAATTTTTGAAGTAGAAGCACATGAAACATCAGTGACAGATTCATTACCAACAAAAGCTTTACCTTTGAAACCCACAATTGAAATCTTTGATTCATCACCAAATTCCATACCAAGGTCTTGCACAACAGCTGTGGACTTCTGCTTACCCTTTCGATCCTTGAACCACTTAGGCTTATGATCAGGATGCAATTTCCAACACTTCACATCTTCGTGCCCTTGCTTCTTGTAGTTTGAGCAATAAGGCTTCTCGTCCTCTTTCTTTATAGTAGTGGTTTGTTGTGATTTCTCCTTCCATTTCTTGCTACTTTTCTTCTTACTGGAGTCCAACAACATATTGTCATGGCTATTCCTTGAGCTTGTTTCCAAATGGATAGCTTGCACACTAACTTCATCAATGTTAGTTGGATTAAACATAAGTATAGTATGTTTCAAATTCTCACGTAATCCACCTATATATTTTAACAAAGTTTCTTGCGTGTATAAAGGAATGCCCAACATTAAAGACCTCTTCCTAAACTCTTATGTATATTCTTGCACACTTTGTCCTTTCTCTTGCTTTAATGATTGCCAATTCATCATTTCTTTTTGCATATGCCCTAATGGATATAACTGTTTCTTTAATGCCCTAATGGATATAACTGTTTCCACAAAGGTGAATTAACTTCAGATTTCACAAGTTGTTTCTTTTTGGAAGAGTTAGACGAAGAAGAAGATGAAGATGAAGAAGATGAGGAAGACGGGGATGGAGGTTCAGGAGGGTCACCACCACCTCCTACTCCCTTTACCTTTGTCTTCTTTCAATGAGGATTCAACTTCCTCCTTCTTTCTAGGCTTGCTTTCCTTTTTCCTTTGTCGCTCTTGCCTCTCTTGGAAAAGAACTTCCACCATAGCCTTCATTTCAAGAAATGCTTTCTGGAAAGCTTTCTCATCAAACTCTGGAGCTCCATGTTTAGTTACCATTTCTGACATTTTTGATGGCTTTCATTTCCCGATCTCAGGATTGAACTCTGTAAGTGCACCTTCTCCTTGCTTCAATTTCACCCTGGTTAACATTCACTTTTGTAATTTCCTACAAAATGGGCTCTGATACCAATTTGATCTGTAATTAGAGGTTTACAAAATAACTTGCAAATTAATCCTAATTACAATTTTTCCCTAATTCAGACAGAATTACGTGATTATGTTGTTTAACCATTGAAATTACAAACTAAGTTCACTTAATTCTTTACAGAACTCAGTGAAATTAACTAATTACTAAAATGTTGTAATTAGAACTTAAATGCCAAATTTAAAATACTGGAAAGAAATTAGAGAGAATGTAAGACAGGAGATAGAAGAATAATAAGACAAAAAATAGAAGAATCCAACGCAAGTTGATAACAAAGTTCGTCCAATTAGGACTACGTCTCCGGGCCCGCTTCTCAATGTTGGACCACTTTTATTAATATCGCCAAGCACCTGAAGATGCCTTCTTACAATATTCAAGCTTCAAAAACCTGCACAAAATTCCTCACAATCTCTCTCACTTTTACAATTTTGGTGTATAAGAACACCTTGCAATTCTTCCTCTCAAAAAGAATTCAACTCTCACAAAAGGATTATTTCTCCAAGTAGTCTTGCTTATTTTCAAGCCAAAACTCTCCCCCTTTTATACAAATTTATTTGCTAATATGGGCTAAAACCATATTATTTGCAAATATACCCATATCTCCTGTTTAAGAAAAAAATTCAATAATATCCTCCTTTAATAATTTTCGGAAGGATAATATCCCCTCAAAATAATTCTCTTTCCATTTGAATGGTTACGAATGGATTTATTCTCTATTATTTAGGGAATATTTTATGTAAGGTTTTATTTGATCCCTTAATTTAGGAATACAATTCCTAATATTTCCGTTTAAAAAAAATATTCTAGGCCCCTAAAAATATGGGATAATTTAGGCCTCTAGGAAAAAGGGATTTAGCCTTATTCTAAGGCTTTGAAAAAGCAATTAAATCTCTTAGAGAAAATGGTGGGTGGTGATCCCACCATCCTCTCCTCCTTTTAAGTTTTTCCCCTAAAGACAAGGGAGACTTCCCATATAAGGTGGGATAACCCCTATTCCTTAGGTGGCATCCCACTTTAATAGGTGGTGCCCACTTTATTTAGTTTTTTCTTTAACAAATATGGTTTAATCCATATTTAAGCCATGTCATATACTCTTGCCACGTTACCACTTGCCACATCACCATGCTGATGTCATGATGATGTCATCATTTTGACTGGTCAACTCTTTTTGTCTACAAACTTTGACCGGCTCTATTTTTCTCATACAGACTCTATTTTTGAAATTGAATATAGTTCTGGAATCGGCGCGACGAGCTCTACAACTTGGTGTCATTTTGTCTCATTTTGAGATAATCAATTTTCTACCTTTTTGAACGCCTGATTTGCATGTTTGACTGGACCTTTGACTATGCATAACTTCTGCATATGAACTCCTTTTGAGCCTGTTCAAGTTGCATCAGGACCATGTCAGTGAGCTTTGTGTGATGATGCTAGCTTCATGAGATTCTGAGATTCTAAAATTTTCAAGTTTTCTAGGATCCACCTGGATCATATAATGGGTTCAAAAAAATTGAAAATTATTTTCAGGTGTACAAACTTCTCTTTCATTAATTGTGTCATCATAGTACTCAACTACAACTGGATGTGTTCTTTGTTCTTTGTCAAGTAGAATTTTTCCTTCAATGGATTTACTGTTGATGCATTCTTCAGGCATTGTGTCTCCAATGGTTTCTTCCATATTGCGATCCTCCTCCAAAGTGAAGGATTGGTCTTTCATAATTTCATCTTCATTCGAATCCAAAAAAACTTCATTGCAATCTTCACTTGTACATGTTTCCTATATTGGTTGCATCATTTGATCAATTTCTCCATAGTCATCAGTGATATCACCATCCTCATGCCTTTTCTTATCTATGATACTAATCAATTCATATATCTGGTCCAAAGCAACTGGTTTCCATGATTCAGGCCAATAAATTGAATTAGGCTCATATACTCTCATAAAATTCTCAATGAAATCATACCTACTAGGCTAGAAATTAATATGTATTTCCCTACAAATATCTTCCATTCTTCTAAAGAAAGAATTCCCAGATTCTCCTTTATGTCTCCTTATGTCAAGAAAGGTGTCCAGAATACTTTCGCTTCTTTCTTGAATATGTAAACACATTTTTTGATGATGATCATGAGGTTGGATGTGGTGAGGTGGGTGATGTGTCCAAGGATCATTTGTATTTAAATATCCATTATGTTTAGACATTGTTATGTATTGTGATGAATCTAAAGTAAGCTTGACACCATACTTAGGCTAAACACTGTACTTTAGCAGCTCTTGAGCCAATTCTTCATATTTCTTTATTAACTCAAGCTTTTCCACTTCTTCTGACATCTTGAAAAAAAAATTGTAGTAGCCTTTAACCTTTATTTTCAACTGGCTATGATGTTGTTCCAAAATATCTATGCATTCTTTATTAGGTTCCTTTTAATAGAGTCGCCACCCACTTTTTCAAAAGTAGGAAAATGAAATAGATTTTGATACTAAGGTTTGAATGAATTATTGCTTGTTTATCCCCAGTGGAATCTCTTTACATCAACTATATGCAGGTATAATTACCAAATGGGAATTTCTGGTTGAAAATCCAATATAAAAATTTTAATTACTCTATAAGGCAAGATGGTTTGCTACTGGATTTTCTCAGGTTCTCCCCAGTAGAGTTGCTAATTTGTGAGGTCTCAAAAACACACGTTTTGAACCTTAAGAGGGTGCCAATATCTTAGTATGTTTCTGGCTAACAAACGGGGTGAATATGACTGATAACCCCTTGCTCTTCAGGCTTTGCTAAACCTAGGCCGGTGTACCTATATGATAAAGCATATTTAAAGGTTATGAGTGTAATCTCTAATCTCGACAATCTATTCATAATGGAACTTGGGAGTTAAATAGATGCAAGGCTAATGATTAATTCCTACTATGAATGTTTTTGAGAATAAAGTGTATGAGTAAAGTGATGCAGGAGCATCCATGGTAATTTGCAATCTTGTGTCGACAAAAAAAATGGTTGAATTTTTGAATTGAGAAATTTTGAATTTTTGAAGTAAATTAATTTTGGCTTGGATTACATGTTGAGGAGTGGAAAATTATTTATGTTCAAATAATTAAACTTTTCAATTAAATTCCTTTGCAACTTTGACAAGTTGACTAGTGGGATTTAAAGCAAAAAGTAGAATAAAGCATTTAAATTGCAAAATAAATAAAAACCCACTATGAGGCATTGAGAATGGGATAAGGGAGTTTTAAAAGAATTTAATTTTGATCCCTAAAAATTAGGGTGTGGGAAATGTGTTCCCAAAACTTTGCTTGGATTTTTTATATGTTAGGAGTCAAAATGGAGAGAATAAAAAAATTGAATTTCCTAACTTTAGAGGGTTGTTGTGAATGGATTTTAAATGGGTTTTAAATGATTTTTAATTAATTTTTGAAGGTTTTTAGGTGCACCAACAGAAAGGGTCTTGCCATATTGGAGGAGGAAAAAAAAGGAATGTGAAAATTAATTCCATAAAAGAGGAGTTAAGGAGAAATAATCAACTCTTCAGCAATGAAAGTTTGAAGAGAAAAGAGGGGAAGGTGGGAGAGAAGAAAGGAGGTCATAGAACCTACCTTGGAGGCTATTGGAAGCCATGAATGTTATAGGTTTTAAGTTTTTAGAAGAAAAAATTAAGATTTGCAAGTTTGGTGAGAGACAAGATTAGCTACAGGAAGAAGATTGTAGACTGATCTTTGGGAGAAGAAAGCAAGGTTAAAAGAGAAGATTGTGTTGCAGGTTTTGATGCTGAAAATAAACATGTGTTGTAGGCCCAATATCAGGCCCATGTGAGTTTTGAGTTGATGTAATAAGAAGCCAACAATATTGGCATGTGTTTTGTAAACAATTTATAAGTTTCAATGCAAAATTGTCTAGTTTTGCTTGCATAGTTTGGGGCTTTGAATCCATCTTATTTTCTATTTAGATAAAATTTCTTGGAGTTTTTGAGTG
This sequence comes from Sequoia sempervirens, assembly GCA_007258455.2. Classification (NCBI taxonomy): domain Eukaryota; kingdom Viridiplantae; phylum Streptophyta; class Pinopsida; order Cupressales; family Cupressaceae; genus Sequoia; species Sequoia sempervirens. The sequence continues at coordinate 334,360,629 of VDFB02105785.1, forward strand.
TGTGTTTTAGATGTTATTGAGAGGTAAAATAAAATTAAAATTATGTACAAAGAGGCCAATAGGGTTGGCACGTAGCTATGTAAACTTGGTTTAGATTTCAATACCAATTTTTTGAGTTATTGTTGCACCATTTATGTAAGTTTGTGTGAAGATTTTAAGAAGGTATTTAAGTGATATTTGAAGGGTGTTGCAGCCTCCTTTCATCATAAATTTTGTATAAAGTGTTCTAAATATGACTGGTGCCTAATCCTATTGGGTGAATGGAGTCAGATTTGTGTGATGATGGAGACATATATGTAGGATAGGTGGATCTACTTCTTAGCTTAACTCTAACTTGTTGGGAACTTTGGATATTTTCACCTTGTACAAATGTGCAAGTTTGTCAGTTATTGTACTCTTCTTTATGAATCACAGTGTTATTGTCCCAATTTACTGTGATATCATGAAAGTATTTTTAATTCTTAACTTGAGGGAAGCCACTCAAAATAATCAATTTAAAATAATTTTAATCCTTGGTAGGAACCAATTAAAATGAGTTACTTGAAAGTAATTTAATTAACTCTAGCCAGAACCCAATCAAGAAAATCACATAGCAACAACAAATGTGTCATGACAAATTGTATAAACTTGAATAATTGAGGAAAACCACTTTGGAGACATCACAATAACATATAGGAATGAATATTAACACAATAGTTGAACACTAGAAATAAATCGCTGATTATGAATAGTATTCTCCATTATATTGCTTCAAAAGATATACATTAATAGCGAAAGTTTTTGAGATGTGAAAATGGATGAGTGGAATATGATATACTAATGGACAAACCTATCTACTACCACTGATGATGATTCTAACCTACTATCTGATGATTGATGATATGATTCCATCTTATATATATACATTGTATTTTTAGGGTTATGACCCTTCACACATCCATTTGGTTCAACTCTTCATTTAACTAATTTTCCTTCGATAGATTAAAATATTTAATTTTAATCTCTATTGTCTTCTCGTGAAAATTAATTTTAATAATCTCCTTTTGTTGGTAATTTCACTTTGTATTTAATTTGTGCATCTTCACCTCGTGTAAAATACTCTTTGAGTAAAAATAATCGCCCATTACAAGGCTTTAAATTTTCCTTTAATTTCCTTTGTGAAAATTTTCACTCTCAATCATTAAAATATTCTCTAGGTAAAGTAATTACCTCTCCCTTGGTGAAAATATTTCATATCTTGGCGAAAATAACATTATTTCACATTACTATTACACAAATAAAGCATTTTCTTGGTACATTCATTTTAAGCTTTTACATTGTATCCAATTATAATCTTCATGGGGAGAAAATTTAATAAATTTCCCTTTAAATATAAAGCTTCTACCACAAAAATTTATTCGCATTTGTTGTCGTCGGAGGATCGGAGGGACCAGTGCCTCACTCCTACCAATAATCAATTCTCTCTTTGATATACTTAAATACTATCAGGCTATTGGGGGGATAGTGCATTGAGTCCTAGCGATGTATGCCACTCACCCTGATATGTTTATAGTGGCTTGTTCCATCGTCTACCAGTGGGACTTTGAAGTGACTCCCAGTGATAGGCATTTCTCTAGTCGATGAATGCTTTCCTTTGCAATATTGTACCATTTTAGGGTTTATGCATTTGGTGATGTGGGGTATACTCTCCTATTACATTCTCTACTATTCTTACACAATTCACCAACACAAGAGGTACTACTTCATTGATTTGCTACTTTAGTTGATGCTATTTCAATATTTTGGTTGTAAGTGACCTTGTGTATGCTTCCATATATTGTATATATGTCCATCTAGGTACTCATAACTATAGTTTGGAACAAGAATCCCCCTTTTTCTTTACTTAGATGGTTGTGTAGGTCCTATTCCACAACTCCCATTTTTGGTGTAGGCAAGGAGGATAATGTTAAAGTTTTTCTAGCATTATACCTATGAACTACATTTGCTTGAATGTTTCTAAAACTTATTCAACAAATCAAATCATGTACACAATCTGCAATCATTTCATTCCATGAGACTAAGTTTCTTTGGGGATTTCTATCGAACAATCTACTTGCTCTATTTATGCTTTTGTGCTCAAATTCATGGTCAACCTCTTGTCTTTTGTGCCTTAGTTTAAAATGTATTCCAAAGATCCTATTATGGTATTGACATAGTGGATACTAGAAAATACCTTTGAATAATTCCATTGTGTGAAACATCTCTTTGAGGAATTTTGTAGATATACATAAAACCCTTTTGAAATGCCTGCTAGGAATCACCAAGTATTTGTGCTTTAATAGCTCCATTATATTCATGTAAGAACTCATCTACAAATCCTTCACAAGTTAATTAAGAATACATAGGGGTGACTATGTCCACATGACGATCTAGTAAAATAAGTGTATCTCTAACACAACAGGTTGTTCTAGTGGTATATGACTTAATATATTTACAACATTTGTGGTTGCTTTACCCTTCACTCCTAAATTTGGTATGACCCCAAAAGCAGATTGAAGGTTGTGGATAGTTTTCAGAACATGCAAAGGTGAAATTATATCACCTTTCACTTGACACTCTTGATATGCCAATTCAAGTTCAAAATATAGAACATCGTCACTAGCCAATATCATATAAAATGAATACTTTGCAATTTTGACGATTGCGTGCACCTTATTATGTTGCAAAATATTCACAAATAATTAATGAAACATCATAGTGTATTCTATGTGACAATTTTGCCTAACATCTTGCTGAATATGTGAGGATACCACTTTCATCCAATTAATCTGACAATGTTTCTTTCCCTTGGCATATCATTTCATTCTGGATAGTGTATCCAGAGTCAACATCTACTAGTGCATTTAGAATTTTATTTTATGTAAAAAACTTTAACTTTTGTTGGCCACAACACCTTTTTGTTACTGTAGAGCTTAAATCTGATTAGGGATAACAAGATTACTCCTTTTTCACTTTTAGATCCTTGAATTACTTCTTCTATTTCATAGGATTGTGGCATCTTCCTATTCATCTCATCTTCATCAAAATTGGTGATGTAACTAAAAGGTTTAATATGGTATAGATCTTATTTTATGCCCCATGCCAATCATACTAGCAAATGGAATCTAGGAAACTGGTATTGATGAATTCCATTGGTATAAGAGAAAGAGAGCAAGGGGAATGCGAAACAATCATCAAAATCTATAATGCATCCCAAACTGAAATGGGTAATCATTAGATTTTGATTTCTTGACCTTTTTGCATTGTGATTAAAACAAGGTAGGTATCTTCCAAAATCACCTCAGAAAATTGATCAAAACTTCTCCTAGAGGCATGAAAATGAGCCAACATGTTGATCAAATGGATTGGCATGAAGTTATCTGGATTGAAAACTGTTAATGCTCAAAGTTGCTTATTTAGCATTTTCTGAAAAACTGTACCTATCAAATTCAATTGAAACTCGCTAATTTTCCTTCTTGAAAAAATACCAAATATGTCTTTGGGAAGCTACAACTTGGGAAATTGGTTCATTTAGGTCCCATGAACACATGTGCAAAATATTTTTTCACCAATCCTCTTCCTCCACAAAATGTTGAGTGTCAAAGTTGACCTTTCTGAATTTTCCTAAATTGCAGTCACAAAACTGTGTGAAATCCATTTGGATTTGATTTTGAAAAAAATACCAAATGAGGTGTTGAAGCTCTGAGAATGGGCATAAAGGTAGATTGAGGTGGGAATAATTTGAAATGCCAACCGGTTTTTCTTGACAATATTTTAGAGTATAAATGTTGGCCTCCAAAGTTGGTCTCTTTAATAGATTTTACTATGTAGACAACAAACCTTTCCCATAACCTTTCAACTTGATACTTCAAAAATTCATTAGATTAGATCATAAGAAGCTGAAATCAGGAAGAAAAACTCACATATAGTAGATAAACATTCGCAAAAAGTGGTTGGGTATGGAATTGAACTGGTTTCAAACTATGTTTTTTCAAAGTAAGCTCTTGGAGTAGATTTCACAGCTGTGTTTATGAGCATTGCAGTCCATTTTCTTCATCTTGGGAACCTAAAATTTTGCAAAAAATGGTAGGAAATTTCAAGTTCCAATAGGATGCTTGGAAAAAATATATCAAATCATAATAGTAAGCAATAGCATAGACAAGACAACGAGTAGTTTGAAGTAGTCTCATGGTGATGGAATGGCATTCCATCACCATGAGACCACTTTTCTTTGAGGCATTTTTTCAAACAACACACTGCCTGAAGAATAGAAACCAAGCCTTTAGGAAAAATCCCCCTCCTAATTCTTTTCAAGGTCCTCATCCTCATCCTCAATTTACCAATCCATGGAACCTTCTACCTTTTATTCCACTTGTTCATATCGCCACCCCTCCCTCTTCATGTCATGATTTCCCTTCATCTCATAACCAAGACCACACTATACCATCCAACCCATCCCAACATAATACCACAGAGAAGGAAATGAATTGTTTGAAAACATTCCTCAAAGAAATGTGATCTCATGGTGATGGAATTCCATGACACATTTGTTTGTAATGGAATTCCATCAACATGAGACCACATTTCTTTGTGGAATTTTTTCAAACAATTCACTACCTTCTCTATGCTACCACAGTTATTGTACATGTCTACCAAATCATTTTATTAGATGGTTCACCACTTTGATGCTATGGATAAAAACCTAAAACAGGTGCTTTCAAACAAGCTATGGATAATGAAAATAGTAAGCATGATAGTAAGAAATATATAGTTCAATAATTACTCTCTTTTTTTTCATTATCTCATACATTATAAGCCATGATGTGCATCACTATTACAGTTTTCGTGATTGAATAATTTGCTGTTTTATTTTCAAATGTTGCAAGTGTAAACATCTCTAGATGTTCATAGGGAAATGAAACTTGGTGTTTCTTCTACTATAGACTCCTCAATGACTCTCACGAGGGTATGATGCATATTACTAAATTTCAATTTACCTTTGTTGTTATAGTTGTTAGTTAGTGAAAAATCAAATGATTATTGATTTGTATATTAATTTTTCTTTAGATGGTTTCTATAGGGCTTCAACACCCCATAGCATGGGCATGCGAATATTTCCCTTGAGGAGAGTGATCATCTATTGGAGGTAAGTGATTATTTTGTTAAATATATCATTTTTATAATGTAATTTATCTATATATTAATGTCTTTACTTGTTATTGCAATAGATAAGGCTTGATCAACTAAACCCTAGGAGGAGCATGAAGAGCACTTGTCAACCTCAGAGTAAATGAGTGACAGGCTTATCGCCATCTATCCAACCAACAAAGGGCAAGAGTTTGTTTCAAGAGCCTGGGGAACAATAACTTTTGATTCTAGAGCCCTTTGTTGTATCCCTGTATGGCATTTTTGGACATATTTTATATTGCATATATTTGACATTGTATGCCTATATGACATTCTTGTATACCTATATGGCTATGTTGTATATATTTCGTAATTATATCGACATATATTAATTTATGCCTACATGGCTATTTGGTTAATACAAATATTTTTTATCGATGGTGTCCATATTTTCTTTATAAATCCACGTTTCAATAGATATGAGTTGCATGTATTCATGTGTATACTTTACAACTTATGTGTATACCAATGTATACTTTGCATTGAGACTTATGTGTTTTCATGCATACACCTTATATTCATGCATATACTTTGTATTAATGTGTATACTATGTATTCATGTATATAATTCAAAGCTTATGTGTACTTGAGTACTTGTGCTTCACTTATTCATGTGTATACTTATTAATTGGTTAGTCCTAGCATTGCTCATTGTTGTCCTTCACGGTTTGTCTTGAATATTTATGGATTGATGCTAAAAAACTTTATTAGTTGATGCAAACAACTTCAATATTTCCAAAAATGATTCACCAATGATGTAACATTTACTTATGTGCTAATTCAATATGGTATCCAAGGAAGAATTTAAAAGGGATAAAGCTAGGTGGAGAGGGAAGATAGATATTTATAGTGTAACCTATTGAACCTTCTCTATAGAGATCACTAATGGTTCTTGTATGATTTTCTATTCAATTTTTTACTTTTCATATCCCATTTTCATAGGTGATTAGAGCCATCATATGAATAAGAAAGTTACCTAAATACAAGATATTAATAATAATAAATTCAATGTAATTATGATATCCACATAGTAATTGGATCATAAACTATACAAGAACAAAAAGTTTCAGGCTTTCCTAAACTATTTTGACACCCAGATGTTTTACCTCTTTCATGCAATCATATGCTTTTGGTGTGGAAAACTCAGACTTGTCAACTGTCATGTGAATCTTTCTCTTTTCCTTTGTTTTGCATGCCATCATAAGGGATTGGGCTGATTGAAAGTAGCTTAGAGTGATTCAGTGTGTTTGGTTGTGAAAGATTAAAAAAACCAAGAGAGGTTATTATAGAGGGGACCAATGCAATCTTGGTTCCTTAGATGAATATTTTGTAAGCATCACGGTTTTCAAAGAATATCCTATCAAAGATTGCAGTCATTTTGCACTTTGGATTCTTAAGGGATTGAGCCGGTTGAACGTAGCTCAAAGTGATTCGGCATGTTTGAGGGAGAAAGAGGACCGTGCCTAGTGTAAACATACCCATTTGGATGGGTTGGAATAGTCTGTTTGGTCACATGAGTTGCAAAACAAAAGTTGTACCGCTTTGCAACTTTACACTGCTTGCATTTGACACTTTTTCCATCAAGTGAAAACTGGACACCATGGGAAAATGAATTTGAGATAATAAAGACTGAAAGAGGTTATTGTAGATGGGCCCTACATGATCCCAATGCCTCAAATAGGATGCCCGTAAGTGACATAGTCTCTGAGTAACAAGTTTTCAAAGATTTCTGCCCTTTTGTAATTTAGACTCTTGAGGGACTAGATTGCATGAATGTAGCTCATACCAACTCAACATGTTTGAGTGAAAGTGAGAAAGAGGACCATTCCTATCCTAAACATACCCATATGGACATGTTGGAACTGTTGGTTTGATCGTACGAGTTGTAGAATGAAAGTTGCACCCCGTTGTAACTTTGCACTGCATGCATGTAACACTTTTTTCCATCAAGTGAATATTACAGTTAGAGGAATATGAAAATATTTGATGATTCATCTACAATCTTGGATATATATGTGGAACAAAGGAGGGAAGAATCAAATTCTTTTACAAATCAAATCAAGTGAATATTATAGGCAAATAGCTTGGTCAACACTAGAAGCAATTTGATACATCACCATGAAATTGGAAAGGTAGTGGGCTATTTGAAAAAATGGGTCCAAGAAATGGGGCCTCACAGTGATGTACATCACCATGAGACCCCATTTCTTGGACCCATTTTTTCAAACAATCCACTTGGTTTTCAATTTCACTGAATTAGCAAGCTAGTTGGCCCGCTTTGGCAGTCCTAATTGTTATGTGTGTGCTACAATTGTCTAATATGCTTCATAAACTAGTATGACACCCAAGTGCTTGTACTTGTAGGCACAATGCTTTCTCAAAACTATCAATTGGTAATACAAAATCATGAGAAAACAATCAACCTATGTGAATTCCAACACCCCACTTAAATCAAATATTCAATCAATGTGCCCCATTTTTATGCACACAAACACAAATTATAAGATTCTCTTACAATAACTAAAAATAGGATTCAAAGATGCCTTAGGTACTCCCTTCTCATAGATCTTTTACAATGTCACTCATACATTCTAGATGCTCTTATAAAGTCTACATCATATCTGCTCATGATGAGGTTAAGTTCAAGTGAATAATTCAAAATTCCCTCTCCTTGACACACAATTATCACTATTCAGTCTAGTCCATTTAATATATTAAAAAGTAATTTTTATATTAATATCAAGCATACTTCCCATCTATCAGTATTAAACTTTAGAGGGTCCTTGAAGTAATGAGGATCAATATGAATATAATGTAACCAAACTATTACTTTCCAACCTTTTGGAAACTTGTAACCTACTATAAAAACAACATAGTTTAATCTTTCACTTAGTTTACTAATCTATTGAGAATATCCTACATCAATTTTCTTTTCATATTTTTAAGAGAAAATAAAATACCATTGAACTTTGTATCCTTTTCCACAATTCTAAACATAATTTTTTCCACATTTGTAAGTTTGATAACTTCATCAATCACCTACATACATGATATAAACATTATATGATAGAATTGGCATGATATAAATAAAAGGTCTAACTATCAACTAATCTTGATCTGTATACTCTAAATTTTAATAAAAATTAATGTGCATACTTACAAATTAATAAGAACCAATGTGCATACTTATAAATTAATCCAATGTACCATCCAAGTCTATTGTAATCTTTATTGTGTCAAGTATTTCCTCATGGTTAGACTCACACAACTTGCATAAGGTCTTGTTCAAAGGTCTACCCCCATATTTAATCAAATGAACATTGGATGCCATGAAAAGGTTTGAGTAATAAAGAATCTTCTGATGTGTGTCAAAGTCCTAAAACAACAAAAAATTAACACTCTTATGTGTGTACCTTCTAAGTCACATTCCAGTAACAACCACTAAGCCTGTAGCGTATTCGATGTTTTCTCCATCTATAAGTGGGGCCTCCAATTTCTTTTTGGCCTCAACATAATGACACAAGTAATAATTCATTCCATCTTCATCTACAATAACTACATAAACATTCCCTAGATTGATATGTGCAACAAATTAGATGAAATCTATCAATAATACAAATACACTACAAAGTAAGATAACAATAGGAATTTCAAAAACTATACAAGTAGATATTTTACATGGTTGAACTAGATTTGATAGTTGGTCAAAGTCAACTGTTGATTCCATCTATATCAATTCCAATACCATTGGAGGGCGATATGTGTGAAGTGGGAAAAGATAACTTAACCACCATTTGTCTACCCACTCCTTTGATTCACACTCATCCTAGGCTTGCATTGCACATGAAGAACAAAAACATGACATCTTCCACATATGGGTACTCCATGAACCTGAATTTGAGCTAAGGAAAGAGTGTAGCTCACTCAATCTTATTAGTGTACATCAATCCTCATAAGGTGCAATGTTAGTATCATCTATCAACCAAAAAAATATATGAACTAAAGAATTACCTTCATTACCTGGACCCATTGAAACATTACACCACTCGATGATTGATTTTGCATCTGTCAACTTTGCATTGTCTTTATACTTCAACTCTTCTCAGTCTAGTGCTATTTTGACACATGCTCCTACACCATCATGCTCCCCCTTTCCATGCTTGACCTCACAAAAGTTCCATATATGTTCAACACCTATAATGACATGCATCTTTCTCAATCAATAGAACTTTTGTGAGTTCTTGAACTGTGTTACATAGTTATCCAACCATATTATATGTTGACTATATGTTATGCCCCTTTAAGCCAAATCACTATAGAACAACTAGAAGCAACCTTGCACAAACTCTAGAGAATGTGTACGATCATCACTAATGTAAAAGTGGTACTCCCTCAATACCTTCCTTTGGTCCTTTGTACTATTAGCTACATGAATGAATGTTATGTGCAAGAATATAAATACCTAGATGTGGAGTTGTAATATTGTGACTGCACCTCATGCTGGGGCTATAGAGTGTAGTTATATGTAAATTTGATCACTGAAATATATGCTACCAACTAGAAAGGTGTCCTTGCATAAATTGAATTATAAGTCCAACCATTGAGCTCTATGGGCATGCCTTGCATACTCATACACTATACTGTCATGAAATGTAGAAATAAACTTATACATTGGAATCTTCTGAATAACCAAATCACACCTTTTTTCTTGATTACCATATTTTGTATTGTATTCCATTGCTTTATACTTGTCAAACTCTACTAATTTCTTTCCAACTGCATGCGTGATTTCCATATGTTGACATATTGGCATTTGTTGCAAGCCACCACAACAATGACATGAACCATCCAAGCATAGTTTCTTGTAGAATATTTGGCCATCCTCTCTTTCACATAAATTTTTTGATAATAAGTATTTTGAGGATGGTGAGGGCGTGTATACCACAATCCTGGAAAACATTATTAGTATGCAAATTTCTAAACATATAGAACGATAAACATCATAATGGTTAGAAAATTCAATATGTAATCTACAACAAGAAGTAGTGCATGTGTGATTTGTCTTGACATGAAAAGGTTTAAGCATTTCAAAATATCTTTGAAAATTTTGAATTTGAGGATAATCCTCTTGAAATTTATGAAAAATTTATGTTTGAGTTGTATTAAAAAAATGCTTTGGATGTGGCTCACGGTTCTAACTACCGATTCTCCTTCTTACCACATCCCTTCTTATCGATCATCCTATAGAAGAGTATTTCTATCATATAAAAAGGTCACATGAATTTTTGGATGGAATCCTTAAAGAAATGTGGTCTTCTGGCATGCCATGATTGCAAGATAGTCACAAAATGGAAGCATGGACAAGGCATGTGAATTTTTTGACAATAATGTTTTTGGTAGACATGTATGCAAAATGTGGTACCTTTTACAAGATAGTGATCTCACTAGCTTGTTAATGTAGTAGGGTTGACAAGGTAGGGGTTTGTTTGAAAAAATGCCTCATATAAATGGGGTCTCATAGTGATGTACATCACCATGAGACCCCATTTTTATGAGGCATTTTTTCAAGCAACCCCCTCACTAGCTTGCAAATGCTCACATGAATTTTTGTATCCAATTCCTTAAAGAAATGTGGTCTTGTGGCATGCCATCATTGAAAGATAGGTTCAAAATGGAAGCATGGAAAAGGCATGTGAATTTTTTTGACATTAATGTTTTGGTAGACATGTATGCAAAATGTGGTACCTTTGAAAATCTAGCAAGCTCACTAGCTTGTCAATGCAATAGGGTTGAAAAGGTAGGGGGTTGTACAACATCATGACATATAATCGTGAGACCACATTTCTATGAGATATTTTTTCAAACAACCCCCTACCTTGTCAACCCTACTACATTGAAAAACTAGTGGGCTCAGTAGGGGGATGCTTGAAAAAATGCCTCATAGAAATGTGGTTTCATGGTTATTATATCACCATGAGACCACATTTCTATGAGGCACTTTTTAAACAACCCCCTACCTTTTTAACCCTCCCGCATTGAAAAGCTAGTGAGCCATGATTGCAAGATAGGCTCAAAATGGAAGCATGGACAAGGCATGTGAATTTTTTTACATTAATGTTTTGGTAGACTTGTATGCAAAATGTGGTACCTTTGACAAGCTAGTGAGCTCACTATCTTGTCAATGCGGTAGGGTTGAAAAGGTAAGGGGTTGTTTGAAAAAATTCCTCATAGAAATGGGGTCTCATCATGATATACATTACCATGAGACCTACATCACTGTGAGACCCCATTTCTATGAGGCATTTTTTCAAAAAACCCCCTAGCTTGTCAACCCTACTGCATTGACAAACTAGTGAGCTCACTAGCTTGTTAGTGGTCACATGATTATTTGGATCAAATTCCTTAAAGAAACATGGTCTTGTGGCATGCCATGATTGCAAGATAGGCTCAAAATGGAAGCATGGACAAGGAATGTGAATTTTTTGACATTAATGTTTTGGTACATGTATGCAAAATGTGGTACCTTTGACAAGCTAGTGAGCTCACTAGGTTGTCAATGCATTAGGGTTGACAAGGTAGGGGGCTATTTGAAAAAATACATCACCGTGAGACCCCATTTCTATGAGGAATTTTTTCAAACAACCCCCTACCTTGTAAACCCTACCACATTGGTAAGCTCACTAGCTTATCAAAGGTCACATGAATTTTGGGATCCAATGCCTTATAGAAATGTGGTCTTGTGGCATGCCATGATTGCAAGATAGGCTGCACATTTCCCCATGTTGCTAACTTAGCCTTGAATAAAGAGTCTTGAAATATTGGAGAGAAGGGTTAATATCCCTTGTAGGTAGAATAATCATGGAAACATTAAAAATATATCACAACATTAGTGATGAGGAAGGTTTAGTGATGAGGTGAGTTTAAAAATAGAGATGAAAACCAAAATAGATTCAAAGATCCATCAATGTGGGAGGAGTATATTCCAATTTTGGAGAGACATGTATGGAAAATTTGGTATCATAGACAAGGACATCAGTTCTTTGAACAAATGAACATCACCATGAGACCCCATTTCTTTGAGGCATTTCTTCAAACAACTAATTGCCTTGTCTATGTTGTTTGATAAAATGCTTTGGTAGAAATGTATGGAAAATTTGGTAGCATAGACAAGGAAATTAGTTGCTTGGTAGAACTGTTTGATAAAATACCTCAATGAGATATGTCCTTGTGGAATAAAATGTTTGCAAGATATGAAAAAAATGGATTTGTTGAAAAGGATTTAGAAAATTTCAAGCATATGCAATTTCTAGGTGTAAAACCAAATTCCACTATATTTTCCAACATCCCCCATGCCTATACCAAAATGAAAGCTTTGGAAAGGGGTATGCACATCTATAGAAAAGGATTGAGAAATGATGTATTATTTTACATACTTATAACTTCTCTCATATATATGTGTATATAAAATGTGGAGGAATACACAAGGTAGGTCAATTGTTTAAAAAAATGCCTCAAAGAGATGTGGTTTAAATATGTAATTGGCAAGTGTAAAGAATTGTCTAGTTTAAAATGTGCATTGACAAGCTAAGGTTATAATGATAAACAAAAAAATGATGAACATGGAATATGAAAAATAAAAAAATCAAATCAAGCCAAAATAGAATGAAAGAAAGTATAAAGAAAATGTGTAAATACTTCACATACCTAGAAAATGGAGATTCGAATGGAGGAGTTCTACCAAGTTATTTAGCCTTTGCTTCTTCTTGCATCAAACTCAACAATTTGAGTTTTTCAAAAGCTTGTTTCCTTTTCAATTTTCAATTGTATATCACTGTTGAATGGAATTGATACTTTAATTTATATATATCAAATTCAACGTGAAAACTCTTCTATTTCATGCAAAGGTGGTAGAATGTAAAAAACTTGCATACACACTTCACAAAAAAAACTTCTTTTTGTCAGAACATGCACATAACTAGGAGAATATGTACAATGTGGGCCTAGAGATCACAGGTATATTGAGTTTTTAACCATTTTTAGAGCAAGAAAAAACACACTAACTTTATAATGTGCTCGTGTTATAACCTGAGTGCATTATGTCTTGTTAAACAAACAGCTACATCTCAAGTTCTTCAAAACATGATCGCATTATGAGAAAGTTGTTTTTTTCTATTTGTTTATTTTCTCTCTCTCTATCCTTAGCCATCCACATCCCTTAGACATCTAGGTCTCTCACTTATCCCTAAACCCTCAACCCTAGATACTATGCATTAAACCCTAATCCTTAAACCTTAAACCCTAAACCCTAATCTCTCTCTCTCCCTCCTACCTATCTCTCTCCCACTCCCACTCCCTCTCTCTCTCTTAGGTCTCTCCCTCCCACCACCTCTGCCTCTCTCTCACTCTCACTCTCCCTCTCTCAGGTCTCTCTCTCTCTCACTTACTCCCTCTATCTCTCTCCCACTCCCCCTCTCTCTCAATCCCTCTATCTATTTCCCACTCTCTCTCTCTACCTCCCTCTCTCTCACTCCCTCTATCTCTCTCCCCCCATCTCTCTCCCCCTCTCTCTTAGGTCTCCACCTCCCAACCCCTCTACCTCTCTCTCTTTCTCAAGTCTCTCCCTCCTACCCACTCTCCATCTATAGAGTCTCTCTCTCTCACTCACTCCCTCTATCTCTCTCCCCTCCTCCTAGCCCTCTCCTCCCTCTCTCTCCCTCTCTCCATCTGTCTGCCTCTCTATCTCCCTCTCTGTTGGGTCTCCCTCCACCCCCTCTCCTCTCTCTCTCTCAGGTCTCTCCCTCCTACCCCTTCTACCTCTCTTAGGTATCTCTATCTATCTCACTCTCTCTATCTCTCTCTCACTCCCTCTATCTCTCTCCCACTCCCTCCCTCTCTCTCTCACTATATCTATCTCCCACTCCCTCTCTCTCCCACTCCCTCTATCTCTCTCCCACTCCCTCTCTCTCTTTTTCTTTGTCTTTGTCTCTCTATCTCTCTCTTTTTCTTTATCTCTATCTTTATCTCTTTGTCTGTGTCTCTATCCTTGTCTGTCCTACCCTTGCCTCTCTCTTTGGTCTCTATCTCTCACTCCCTTTATCTCTCTTCCATCCATCTATCTCCCACTCCCTCTCTCTCAAGTCTCTCCCTCCCACCCCCTCTCTCTCTTAGGTCTCTCCCTAAGGAACCCTACCTACATAACTAGATAACTCCCTCCCTCTCTCTCTCTCACTCCCTTTATCTCTCTCTCTTTCTTACTCCCTCTATCCCTCTCCCACTCCCTCTCTCACATTCCCTCTCTCTACCTACACAACTAGAAAAATCTCTCTCTACCCTAATCCCTTCTCTCTATCTCTCTATCTCACTTCTCCCTCCATCTTTCCCTCCATCTCTACCCGAATCCCTCAAACCCTATACCATATACCCTATACATTGGACCCTTGACCCTAATCCATCAACCCTATACCCTCAACCCTCAACCCTCAACCTTCAACCAAGTCAACCCTAAAAACTTAAACCCTCTACCCTCAACCCCTCTCTCTTTCTCACTCTCTTTACCTCTCTCCTATTGGATGATGAGGCTATGGTTATTGATATGTGGTTGTAATTAATGTCAACACTATTAGAATTTGGTATCTCAGTTGTATATGTCTAGGATATTGAGAAAATTGTAAAAGAAAGTACTTCAGGTTCCTAGTGGAACTGTGTAGGTCAAGAAGGTGTTTTGTTCTTTACATTGAATATTAGTTGGTGTGGTTTAAAGGGTTTATTGTTGAGTGTTTCTAGAACATCTACTAGAAGTTTCAGAGGTCTATGTGAAGTCTTGAGTATGTTGTGGTCTGACAATGTTTCTTTCGTCTTTTTCATTGTTCCCGAATGAAGATTGTGTGATTTTGGTAATCCTAATTGTTGCAGATGCTTCTCTAATGTTTCTTGGTGTTCTTTGATGTCTCTAGTTCATTATCTATCTTTGTGGTACATCCACATTACTCAAAGAGCTTGTGTTAAAGATATTTTCTTGCGCATGTTCAGGTTTTCATATTTTTGGTCGACATGTTGGTGGTAGCATGTTGTGGATCTTCATGGTGTAATTAATTAAAGTATTTTTGTGTTGGAGATGTTAATTTGGGTCTCCACTATGTTGTGGCCAACCTTGATGGATTTGAATTAGAAATTTATTTGTAAATTTAGGCCGACATTGAAAATATGTCTTATTCTTCTGACTGACTAAGTTGTGATGAAATACCATGAAGTGGATATATAAGAGTGATTGGTTGAGAAAATTTAGTGTGTGCATAAGTGTGAATGTATTCTAGAGAAAGTGTAAATGTGAGAATAGTGTTTCTATCATTCGATTACTAAGCAGAGAGTGAAGAATATTGAGGAAAGTGTGAAGAAGGTTTTCTAAGCTTAATTGGAACTATAATCAGGCTTGTGTAGAAGCTATTTTCTTTCAGTTCATACTCTATGGATATAATCCATATTTCTTTGGGATAGTGAGTCCTCTTTGTATTTGAGCAGTGAGCTCTAGGCAGTGTGCTTGAATGCATGTGTATTCCCCTTATTATTTCTCTTTATACTTATAATAGGGTATAATCTTGTGGACTAAGTAGACTAACATCCACTATGGTTTTTCTCCTAATAGGGTCTCCATGCAAAAATATTTGTGTTATCTATCTCTCTAATGTGTTAATTGTTTATGGTTAATTTCTTATTCATCAGATCTAAGATTAAGTTAAGTAATAAAAGTTTAAGTTTTTGTTACAACTAATTCACCCTGCCTCTCAATTGTGTGTCCTTGTTTTTCCAACAATTGGTATCAGAGTGGGTTCCTCTGAAGAATTATAAAAGCTTGAGGTTATCTGAAATGAGAACATTAAAGAAGGACAGTCCAAGATTTGATGGAACTAACTATTCACTATGGAAAGTTAGGATGCAATGTCACTTAAGGTGTATTGGTGAAGCTTTCTGGAAGATTACAAAATATCCATAAGTTATTCCTTAGAATGGTCGCTCCACTGCTGATGAGATCAAAGAATCTGAAAGTAATATTAGGGCTATTGAAGCTCTGGTGAGTGCTCTGACAAATTCAAAGATGGCTAATGTGGTAGGATTGCATACAACTCATGAGATTTGGGAAAAATTGGAAACTTTGTATGAAGAAGATGTAGAGGTGAAGATGGCTAAGCTACAAAGCTTGAAAGGAAAGTATGAGAATCTGAAGATGGGTGAAGATGAAAATATCACTTCTTTTATGCAGAGTATAAATGAAATAGTGATGGGTATTACATGTGTCAGTGGTTCTGTGGATAAGGATGAAATTGTGGATAAAGTTCTCAAATCCTTGCCTCCCTCCTACAAAATGAAGGTTCATGCTATTTAAGAGTTCATATCTATAAAAAAGATAAGAGACACATTGATAAGGAAACTTGCTACTTTTGAAATAAGTAAATTTGGTGAATCTACACCGAAGACTGAATCTAAATTCAAGGCTATTGTATCTGGAAGTAATAGGTAAGGATATAATCCAGTTAGAGAGTTCTAGGAAGATATCTAAGTATGATAAAGAACTAAAACAAATTGAAGATAAAGAGAGGTAGAAGAATTGGAAGCACTGATTACAAATCATGAAGGGAGAGGAAAAGGAAATTATTAAGATTTATTGCCTATTAAATGTTTTTCATGTAGTAAAATAGGTCATTTTGCATCAAGATGTCCTAAAAGAGTTCCTAGATCTAAGCCTAGAAAGTATATATTCCAAAGGAAATGCTACTTTGTTGAAGAAGTAGTGACTGATGATGAATCTAATAAAGATAATGGAAAGGAAGATGAATGGGATTTCATTGCTATCATTGAAGATAATCATGTGGCTATTGAATCAGCTAAAGATGAAAAAGCTCTTGCAGCTCAAGTTGAAGAAAAATATGAGTGGGTCATTGATAGTTGATGCCGATCTCATATGACTGGTGATAAAAGAAAATTTGTGAGTCTAGAGAAATATGATGGTGGGGTTGTAAGATTTGGAGACAACAATGTTGGTGTGATTCATTGCAGAGGATCTATTTTCCTTGGTGGTAAAGATAACACTAATTATATCCTCTATGTTGAATGACTAAAGCACAACTTGTTGAGTGTTGGATAGATGGTCCACAAGGGATATGATATTCAGTTCAAAGATGGAAGATGCAAGATATTTGGAATTTCTAGGAATACGATTGCAATAGGAAAACAAACAAAAGGTAATTTTTTTCATCTAAATACTGGTAATGGAAGGTGTTTAATTTCTCAAGTAGATAAAAGCTAGTTGTGGCATAGGAGGTTGTGTCATGTAAACTTTGATAACATTATCAATATAAGTTCTACTCAAGCAATAAGAGATCTTCCTAAGTTAGTAGAGCTTGCTAATATAATCTGCAAGGAATGCCAGATGGGTAAACAAACTAGAGTCTCTTTCCAGAGCAAATAGTTCCATTCAAATAACTTGCTAGAGCTACTACATACTGACCTTTGTGGTCCCTCCAAAGTTAGAACTGTTCATTGTGAAAGGTATTTTATGTTGTTCATTGATGATTACTCTAGAATGATTTGGGTTTCCTTTTTAAGAGAGAAATGTGAAGCATTTGGAAATTTCAATAGTTTCAAGGCTATGGAAGAAAATGAGAAAGGTCTAAAAATTAAGTGTCTAATATCTAACAGAGGTGGTGAGTTCATTTCCAAGGAGTTCAACTTTTATTGTGAAGAGAATTGAATTAAAAGACAGTTATTTGCTCCCCCAACCCCTCAATTGAATGCAATTGTAGAGAGAAAGAATAGAACAATTTTGGATGCTGCTAGAACAATGATGATGGAAGGAAATGTATCTTAGATGTACTGGAGTGAAGCACTAAGCACTATTATGTATACCTTGAACTAGGTAAATATCAATGGTAATTCTAGTAAGACTCCTTATGAGTTGTGGTTTGGTCACAAGCCTATTGTTAAGTATTTTAAGATCTTTGGAAGTAGGTGTTAGATCAAGAGAGATGATGATGTAGGTGTAATTAGAGGAAAATTCAAATATAAAACTATAATAGAAATATATAAAATCCTAACTAGCACAATAGAGTACGAGCAAGCATGAAATCACAATAACAAATGAATGCAAACCCAAATCCAAGCTAAAATCATTTTATCTCCATTGCTTTTCTCCACCTTCATAAGAATGGAGGATTTTGAAGGTTGATTATTGGTGGAATGTTGGTTGCTCAATTCAACAACATAACTACCTGATGAAAATGAAAAATGGAGAATGATAGAGACAAATGGAAGATTGAAGAATGATTTTGACAGAATGAGGAAACTTAAGAATCAACATCCCCTAAATGGATTGTGAAAGGTTGTATTTATAGAGCCTTGATGTGGACGAAGATAAGATTTGATAAGATTCGACAAGGATTTGATTTTTGACAAAAGAGGAAATGCAACGAGATGAGATGAGATTTTGAAAAGATAGAAGGATTTTGATTTTCTCTTTTAAAGGAAATAAATCCTAAAAAAGATGAGAAGGATAATTGATGAATTATCTAATTAAATAAATTTATTAGATACATATGAGTTTAGATTTTGGAAAGAAAGCAAGAATATCCTTTTTAGATTTTATTAATTAAATAAATAAATGTTAAATATTTAATTAACATTAGAAGAATGAATAGAAATGATTTAATTAATTAAATAATATAAATTATTTAATTAACATTAGAGGAATGGATGGACTAGACATAGGAAGGGAATAAATGAAATTAGTCAAATAAATAAAATTTATTTAATTAATTAGATGATGACATATGTACCTAGGGGAAAACATGCTACAAGATGTCTAAATGATGTGATGTTGTGACAAGGTATCGTAAGAGGAAATTTTTGGGTGTCTACATTTTTCCCCTCTTTGAGATGATGTTTGAGATGATGAGATTTGTGTTGAGTAA
Source organism: Sequoia sempervirens (assembly GCA_007258455.2). Classification (NCBI taxonomy): domain Eukaryota; kingdom Viridiplantae; phylum Streptophyta; class Pinopsida; order Cupressales; family Cupressaceae; genus Sequoia; species Sequoia sempervirens. The sequence goes on from VDFB02105785.1 coordinate 334,379,795, forward strand.
CATCATTTCAAAGAAGCTAAGGTATGGGTAAAAGAAAATGGATGGTGAAGGAAAGATAAGATAATGATGATGAGATGGGGAAAATGATGGGATGATGATGGAATGATGATGCCCCCTCGAGAAGATAGGTAGGTTGGAAAAAATGGGTAGGCTCTTGAAATGAAAGGGATGGGTCAAGAACTAAAGATGAAGGAATGGATAGAAGAAATGAAAGGATGTGTTATGCTGCAATGAAAGTGAGAAACCATGATGTTTGATTTAGCACTAGACGTTATGTACCAAGGTATAAGGACCAAGGTGATGATGTGTCATGTGCCCCAGTGTAATACAACCTTTTCTAAGTGTATGAGCAAGTAAACTTAGAGCACTAAAGTTCTAATGCACAATAGGTATGATGTGACCTTAGATGTAAAGGATAATGCAAAAATATATTCCAACATACACAATATATGAATATTAGCTAGAATGATATGGATTTGATATAAAAGCTAGATAAAATGATAACAAACACAAGAAAGCAAGCAAGCATGCACAAATGATTCAAAAGAATACAAGGTAGTACCCCTGCGAAGCTGCAAACCATTGATTGATGATGATAGTGTTGTCATTGTGGGGAATTATGTATCCCTAGATCAACACAAGGATGATTGATAATTGATTGATTGACTTTTATTGATGATGATAGTGTTGTCATTGCGGGGAATGACATATCCCTAGATCAACACAAGGATGATGATAATTGATTGATTGATTGGGTTTACAACAAGATCAGGATCAAGACCAAAGGATGTGATTGGATAATTTGACAAGATTGATTGAATTGATTGGTATGGATTAAGGACTGAATTGCATTTGGATTATTGCTTAGACTAATTTGATTGATTTGGCATGGATGAAAGGATGTGATGAATTGAATAGAAGAATTAATTAGAAGAAATAATTTGGTTTGATTTTGTTGCTTGGATTTTTCTTGGCTATTTGATTTTTTTCTCTTTTTTTAGGACCTTTTTCCATTTTTTTTGTATTTTTGGGGATATTTTGAGTTGTTTCTGGAATTTTGAAATGTTTTTATTTTTTTGCAATTTTGAAATGTTTTTATTTTTTATTTATTTTTGAAATGTTTTGAGGTGTCAAAGGATGAAAATTTGAGTAGCCTTTGTGCTAGATACCAATGACAAGGGGAAAACCAAGTCTAGGTGCAAGGGTGGGTGATGGGATAAGGGATAAAAAGCTCATGATAGATGGATAGATGGTATGGATAGTTCATAATGAGTGGAATGGGTGTATGCATCATAAGAGAGCAAGGATGTGATTTCCAAAGACTATGTCACATATGAATAACGTGCCCCATTCTAGGTACAATACTTAGGATTTTTCATGACAAAGCTTATGACAATAGGATAATGATAGGCTTGTTTGGAAGGATGAGGTATATCAAAATATATTCAAAGCGTGGTTCAACATTTTACCCCTATATCTTCATTAAGATTTAAAGGAGAAGGGTGGATGAGTGGACTCATTATGATAGGTATGTATGATGGCTAAAGATGGTAGGTAGGATGGAAATGATATGACATGAAAATGATAGGTTGGATAGATAAGGCATTATGCCCCCAAGTGTAAGTGACATAGAAGATCAACCTACGCATGACACATGTTTTCCAGGTTTTCATCATAGTACTTGTTAATAAATATTTAACCAGCTCCCTTCGGGTTTATTTTTCTATGCATCGGCCTATACATCGCTAAAGTCTGCTCAACCTTTTATCAAGGTTTTGATCTGCTGCTCCACATGTCTACTCTTCGCAACATCAAGTATCGACATTCCCTTCGGATCCTAGGAAACTCCGTTGTGCTTCCATGTGTTGCAGCTGTGAGATAGTTTTGGGTCTTTTTCCTTGACACCTCATTGGGCTGTGAAATGCTGCCATGAAGCCCTCATTCCAAAAAGGTGCTAGCGGGTCCCACGGTTGTTGACTACCATATGCACTTGCTACATGTCAAATGTTCACAAATCCTTCAACACAGAGATGAAATAGCAATCGCAGGTAGCGAAATGTTGCCACGTGTCTTTTGCACTTGGCTAATAAACGTTCCCTCCATTGTGATAAAGTACTCGGCCCATTCGACACTTGTTGCATTAACGCAAATCCTCTGTGGTGAAGGAAGAAAGGTTCATGCAGGTAGTGAAAGGCTGACACGTGCCTAACCAGAGGATCTCATATGTAGGCGATGAATCAGATGAACCAAATAATGCTATTAGTTGCTGCTTGTCATAATCATTCACACAAAGGGATGACACTTGTCTGATCGGGCCTAGCTGGGACCACCACCATCATTGCAAAAGATGCACCTGAGCTTGGAATGACCAGATGCTTGGTTCTTGAACATTTCTTTTGTAACGACTTTGAGGAATATTCTTTTTATGGCATCATTGCAGGGGATTGCGAGATCTTTTTTGTTACTGCTCTCCAAGGTAGTGGGAAGTTTTTTATGCTATATATACTTTTCTCTATATTGAGAAAAGGTTCTTGAACTTGGAACTATAATGTTGGTTTTATTATAGATTCTAGGCCTTTATTAATATTTTATTTAATTTCAAAAACTCTCAGACTGTGCCAATTGTTTGACCTTTCTTTTTTTCATGCTATTTGATCAAACTGTGAACTGTGCCTTTTATTGTCTTGACACTTCATTTGAGAACTTCTATATATATTGGATGCAAGTTTGCTTACCTAGATCATGTCTAAGGACTCTTCTTGGTAGTAGAAATGTATGCAATGTTATTTTATGTCAATGAATGAATTATCTATGCTATAATCTTAAGTCTCTATTGTTTTGGAGCACTACAACACATTCAAGCCCTTAAATATATGATTTACCATGCCCGTCATTGAATTTTGGCACATCGCCTTAGGTTAAACTTCATTTTATTATATCCGCTTCCTTTTCCCTTTCCAAACCCCATTATAGAAGAAGCTGACTTCTCTAAAAATTTGGAGGTTACTCAGTTTAGCACAAAAGGTCCCCCTTAAACTAAGTTTCCCATAAGACTCTATTACCTTATCAATTTTTGGCATCAATAGTTTGTTCTTTTTCTGGCACGCCTAGTGGGACTTAGCTTAAATGAAATTTCATTCTAGAAGGGTGTATGTGTTGGAGTTAAAATTACATTGAGAGGGGGGGTTGAGTCAATGTCTTAACAAATTTGACCAATTTTCAAAAATTCAAAAACCATAGCTCAGTTTTGATCTCAATATACTCTGATTAATGCATTCATGAGTTGAATGTAATCATTCATAAACAAAATTAAGAAAAGTAATAACCAAATAGTGAACTAAAATAACAACAACACAGTAAAGTAGAGAGAACTTAGAAGAACAAGGAGACTCAAGATTTTACCGAGTGGAAAACCCTCCTAGGGTATAAAAACCACTCCTGAAATTCCTTCCAGGCTTAATCTTTTAAACAAATGTTCACAATGCCTTATAGGCTGATTTTGAGCACCCACTCAAGGAGCACCAACCCCTCATTTAGAGATATCTATCTCAAGGAGTACCAACCCCTCAAATTATGCATCTGAACAATAAAAATATCTCAGAGGATCTCTCTATTTTCAGTCAAGCTCATAACTCTCTGCTTTCCTCATCTACCTAATACATTTTTGATATAGCCAAAGAACAATATTCCAGAATTACAATCAAAGACTTTTTTAATTTTCAACACTGGTATTTATATACATTTCAAGTATGTCTATCAATGAGAAGGTCTTCAGAGAATGCGTATTTCATCAAAATCTAAAACTCACTTGCTAAATTTAGATGAATAATGAAAATTTGTAGATGATGGTAAAAATCAAGAGTAATGCTTATCCAGAGAACTACAAATCATCCATTATTTCAAAAATGCAACTGCTAAAAAAGGAAACTCAATGAATATTCTGCCATGTACCGGTTCTAAGATTCGATGCCAATCAATGATGTCGGCATGCAACTATACTTAGAAAAATCCATGCTGGCCAGAGTGTATGAGTCTTCGTTAACCATTTGCTGAGACATCCAGATAGTCCTTCTAAAGGAAATTAAATCACTAGTCATTCCCCTTAGTTATCTCTTTCACCAAGACCCATCAGAGTCAGGGAGAAGACATAACAAATACATTATGTCACGTTGAAAGCCATGTGTTATGTTCTTTCCAATCGCTGAGACATAAGCAAGTTTCTCATTAAGATCCTCTTGTCATTGTAACCTTTTGATATCAGAAAGACATCTCGTAGACCAGTCTTTGTTTTGCTGAGAGCTCCTTGTGATCAAACATGTCACCGTGACAATTCAATACCTATGTCAAAGGAAACTTTATCGCCGTTAGTCATCCCTCTGTTTGTCACCGTGACATTCTACTATTGGGGAGATGTTATGTAGATTTCATTATGTTTCATCGAAAGGCTTTATCCATTTTGAGTCGTTGAGACATTACTAACTTCTCGCCGAAAGCCCTTCATAAGACTTAGTCGGCAAGACCTGATGGATTCGCTATGACAACATATCGAAGCTAAGGCCTCTTGCCGATATGCCATTTTTCCAATGGCGGTTGGCAAGACTAAAGTAAGCTCACCAAGATGTTATAAAGAAGAAAAACCTTTCGCTGATGAGCACCCTTCGTTGCCAGTCGAGGAGACATGATGAGTTTGCTAAGACATCATTCTGACAGTATAACTTATGTTGATATGATCCTTTTCTGTCGCCGAAACAAAAGAGAAGTCATGCCGAAAGCTGCCTATGAAACTCCATGTGTAATGTCAGCGAGACCGAAGGTCACTCTCTGAGACCTCACGCTGAAAACCCTAACTCTTACCGATGTATCTTCCTGCCACCAGTTGGTGTGACAAAGTGTAATTGCTATGACTTCACACAGAAATAAATATGTCTTGCCAAAGTGAATCTTTAATGTGCCAGTCAATGAGACCTGAATCATTTGGAAAAACCTCTGCTGGGTGCCGCTCAGTTTGGCTGAAGTGTTCTCTCAATGTGTTGTTCAGTGAGACTCCTGATAATTTAGATAAAACCCTTATGTCGGCAAGACCCAACAAAGTCATTGAGACATCACTCTGAATATCATTAACTCATACTGATATAACCTTTGTGCACAAGTCAGTAAGACACCATGAAATCGCTATGACATTTCATCAAAGCCACAACCTTTGCCGATAAGACCTTTCGGTGCACAGCCGGTGAGACAATATGTCTGTCATGCCGATAGATGCCTGGAGATGGATCCTGATCGCTGTGACATCAAATAAGTCTTGCCGATAGGCAAAACAGACTCATACAAGTAGAAAGACAATATGGATCAAGAAACCCTTGACCAACACATGTTGATATGAAATTTCTTGTCACCGAAACAATGTATAAATAAGATAACCTGAGACTGCATGAAGCTCAAACTAAACAATACCATGAGATATAAAAATTCTGAATGTAAACTATCCATTGAATGCCAAGACATGTAAACCATATAGACACAACTGTATCAAGATAAAGCATGAGAAACCAATCAGAAACATTCAACAAGTAGAATCAACTGAAGGGAATTTTGTCATCAAGGACAAACCATATGATCACAACTAAGAACCAAAAAACTCCCCCTTTGTCCTTGATGAAAAAACACAAATGACTCTCCCCCTTTTTGCCTCAATGACAAAGGATAGAAGAGAAGAATGTGCAATGCTAGGAAATAGAACTGAGAAGAGAACCAAAAGTATCATCAGAAATAGCTGCAAAAAGAGTAACATTGTAGCAACCAAGATTTTAGGAGAGCTGTAATTGAATCAAAATATATAACATGCTCCCCCTAAGCAGAAGCTTGGTGAATTTGGAGAAGTAACGATTGAGAGATAACTCCCAACCAAAGTCTCAGCCTTTCAAATAAGTCTTTTGCTAAGGGCTTGGTAAAAATATCAGCCACCTGGTTTTGTGATCCAACAAAATGTAAACATACTTCATTAGCTAGTACCTTTTCTCATAGAAAATGAAATGTGATAGCAATATGTTTAGTACAAGAGTGCATAATATGATTTTTGGAAATATTTATCGCACTTGTGTTATCACAGAGAATAGAAATAGGTTTAGGAACTTTAATACCCATATCAGATAGAATTTGACTCATCCAAAGAACTTGAGTATAGCATGAAGTGGCAGCAATTTATTCTACTTCAGTAGTGGAAAGAGAAATAGACTCTTGTTTCTTGTTGTGTCAAGCCACTAAATGATCACCAAGAAAGAATGCAACACCACTGGTGCTTTTCCTATCATCCAAACAACTAGCCCAGTCATCATCAGTATAAGCAATCAAAGAGAAATCATTACTTCTAGGATACCAAAGACCATATTAAGAGTCCCCTTAATGTATTTAAAAATCCTTTTAACATCAGTGACATGGGATTCTTCAGGTGATGCTTGAAACCGTGCAATAGTGGAAACTACATGCATGATGTCAGGTCTAGAAGCAGTTAAATATAACAGACTACCAATCATTGATCTATATTCAGTTTGATTTGTATTAGGAGAATCATCAACCTTATTAAGTTTGCATCCAGTAACCATTGGAGTGCTAACTGGATGGCATTCATCCATCTGAAATTTCTTAAGCATCTCTCTAGCATACTTGGTTTAAGAAAGAAATATTCCATTTTCGTGTTGAGAGATTTGAAGACCCAAGAGGAAATTTAATTCTCCTAATAATGACATTTCAAATTCAGATTCCATTAGTTGAGAGAATTTTTTACTCAATGTAACATTGTTGCAGCCAAAGATAGTGTCATCAACGTAAATTTCAACAACCAGAATATTAGAACCTTTAGTTTTAACATAAAGATTGATATCTACACCTCCTCTAACAAAACCATTTGAAAGAAAATGACTGTCCAGCCTAGAGTACCAAGCTCTAGGTGCTTGTTTTAAGCCATAGAGGGCCTTTTTCAATCTGTAAACATGATCAGGCTTATCTTTGCACAGAAATCCTTCAGGCTGTTCAACATAGACTCTTCATCTAAATAGCCATTTAAAAAAGTAGTTTTGACATCCATTTGATAAACAGTAAAGTCTTTATAAACAGAATAAGCCAAGAATATTCTGATAGATTCTAATCTAGCAACGGGTGCAAAGGTTTCACCAAAATCAATACCTTCTTGTTGAGCATAGCCTTTGCAGACAAATCTTGATAGATTCTAATCTAGCAATGGGTGCAAAGGTTTCACCAAAATCAATACCTTCTTGTTGAGAATAGCCTTTGAAGACAAATCTTGCTTTGTTGCGAATAACATTACCATTTTCATCAAGCTTGTTTATGTATATCCATTTGCCTCCAATGACATTCTTGTCATCTAGTCTTGGGACTAACTCCCAAGTCTGATTTTTCTCAATTTGATCAATTTCTTCCTGCATAGCATTAAGCCAACATGAGTCTGTGAGAGCTTCATTAAAAAATTTAGGCTCATACTGAGTAACTAGACAAAAAGCTATTTGTACCTTTTCATAAGATTTTGCAGCCTTTCTTCTAGTTTGAACTCCTTCATTTTTATCCCCAATAATCTAATCTTTGGGGTGATATTTAGCTAGAGATTTTGATGCAACCTTTTTAGGACTTTTTGTTTCATTTCTAGGGCTTGCTAAATCAGTATTAGGCTTTGCTGTTTCAGCTCCTTCTGAAATTATTTCTAGTTCAAGTTTTTCTTCCTCATTATCATGCAAAGATTCAGCATACAAATGTGGTCTTTCATCAAATTTTACATTAACAACTTCAACAATCTTATTAAGCCTTTTGTTAAGGAATTAATAAGCTTTGCTGTGATTTGAGTATCCCAAAAAGATACCTTCATCACTCTTTGATTGAAAGCTCCCAAGGTTATCATCATCTTTCTTGATAAAACACTTACTTCCAAACATTTTGAAGTGTTTGACAGAAGCAGTTTTTCCATACCAAATTTTATAAGGAGTGTATTTAGATTTCACCCTAAGCTGCACTCTATTCAAAATGTATATAGCTGTATGAACAACTTATTTCCAATACATATCAGACAACTTAGCTTCATCTAGCATGGTTCTAGCCATTTCTTTTACAGTTCTATTCTTCTTTTCAACTACCTTGTTTTGTTGAGGTTTTTTTGTTGCAGCATACTATCTTTTAATACCATGTTGTTCACAGTAATCAATAAACTCTTGAGAAGTGAACTCACCTCCTTTGTCAAATCTTAGACATTTAAGTTTCAAATTAGATTCCTTCTCAACCAATTTATGAAAGATTTTAAACCTTTCAAATGCTTCCGATTTGTGCTTAAGAAATGTGACTCAAACCATTCTAGTATAATCATCCACAAATAGTATAAAGTACCTTTCACCATTAATAGACCTTGTTCTAGTTGGTCCACATAAATCAGTGTGCACAAGCTATAAAGGTTTTGAAGAAGAGTGTTCTTTTGTTTTGAAGCTAATTTTAGTTTGTTTACCACTTAGACATTCTTTGCACACAAAATTTTTTGGCTTGTTAAGGATTGGTAAACCTCTAACATTCTGATTCTTACTTATTCTAACCAAATTTTCAAAGTTTATGTGTCCTAATCTTTTATGCCATAACCAGCTTTCTTCAATTTGGCCCATTAAACACATACCTTGATTATTGTCATCGCTTGATGTGTTGAGAAGATTGTACACATTTCCTTTTGTCCTCCTTCCAACTGCAATAGCCTTTCCTAGCTTGTTTTTAATCTCACATCCCTATGAAGTGAAAAGAACATGATAACCACTATCACATATTTGACTAACACTTAGAAGATTGTGCTTGAGACCTTCCACATAGTACAAATTATAGATATGAGTGTCTTCATTCAGAAGAAGTGAATTTCTACCTTTAATTTGAATACCAGAGTTATCACCAAACTTAACATATCCACCTACATAATCTTCAAGATTTATAAACTTATCCTTGTCGCCAGTCATATGGTTAGAACATCCACTATCCAGGACCCATAAGTCCTTTTTCTTGGAATGAAAATCTATTTGAACCAACATAGTTTGCTCAATGTTGTTGATAGTCTTGGGTTTCCTAACCTTTTTAATTTTTTGTTGTTTAGATTGCAGATCAGTTTTGCACTATTTGATAGAATGTCCCAAAGTATTGCATTTAAAACATCTGATCTGTCTTACAAAACCATAGTGTTGTCTAAGACCAAACCTAGGTATTCTAGGATTCATAAGCCTACAAGTGCTCACCTTATGGCCAAATTTGTTGCAGAAAAAACAATAACCATAGAAGAAAGGATTGACTCTGTATGAAGATCTATTACCTCTTAAAGACTAAACATGATCCTTACCAAATTATGAGTGATTTGAACCTGAACCTTTGACTTCAGAAGAGGGGTTTTTTTTTGCATTGTAAATTGAGCATTCACCCTTTTCAAAACCAACACCAGTTTTATATTTGTACATCTTCTGCTTGCTAAGCATCTCATTCAGTTTTAGAGTGCTTTCGTATTTTTCAATTTCCTTCCTAAGACAGACTACTTATTGCTCCAGTTTTTGAATTTCTTGATCTTTGCAACTTACAGTCTCTCAAAGACAGTCTTCAACTCTTTTAGCTTCTTCAAGCTAAGTTTTCAGAGAGACCATTTCTTGATCTGGTTTATGTTCTTAAAAAAGAACTTGTTTTTTAAGTTTTCTGATCTCTTGTAAAGCACATTTCAGCTCACTTTCAAGATCTACTTCACCTTCTTCAATGTCAATGGTGTTTGTATCATTTTGCTGAGTAATTTCAGCCATAACAAAGTTTCATCTTCTTCAGCCGATGAATCTTCAGACTCAATATCAGATTCATCCTTACTAAATAGACTTTTCTTCTTTTTGAAATAGAAGTTTCGATTAGGTTTGAAGGCCTTCTTAGGCAGTTTTTCAGTTGTCTCATTGTCACAGATTTGATCATCATAGGAACACTTTGCAGCAAAGTGACCTATTTTTCCATAGTTAAAACATTTAAAGGGGAGTTTTCCCTTATATTTTCATGATCCCTTTTTAAATATTCTAACAAAATGGGATTCTTTAGAATCAGACAACTTTGATTCACTGACTTTGAATTTTTGTTTCTTTTTAGTGTTAAAGGCAACTTCTTTTCTTGTTGAATTATTTTTGCTAGTTCTCATTTCATAGGCATTAAGTATTCCTTGCAGGGTTTCTAAGGTAAGTTTATCAAAGTGTTTCTTTTCTTCTAGGGCTGAAACCTTAGATTCAAATTTGGATGGTAAGGTTCTAACAACCTTTGTGACCACATCAAATTCATTAATCTCTTGACCTAGACCTTTCATTGCATTGACAACTTCATCAACTCTTAGGAAATATTCAGCCACTCTTTCATTATCCTTTATTTTCAACTCCTCAAACTGATGTTTGAGTGTAATGATTTTTGATAGTTTGACTTTCTCATTCCCTTGATATATAGTTTCAAGATTTTCCCAGATTCCATGAGCAAATTTGCAATGCATGACTTTAATGAACACATCTTTAGTTAACCCACACAAGATGGCATGCTTAGCTCTGGCATTTGTTTCATACCTCTTTTTTTCAGCAGCATCAGTGGGAATGGAGTCTGGTACATTGTAATCATTTAAAACAATGCTCCAAACATCAACATCAAAAGAAATAAGAAAAGCTTCCATTCTGATTTTCCAGAACACATAATATGTTCCATCAAATAATGAAGCTCTGGTTACAAAGGAACCGTCTTGAGAATGTGCAATTAAAAACAAACTCCAAGACCAAGATCAATCCAAGGTGATTAAAACCTATCAGAGGACCCTATGCTCTAATACCAATTGTTGGAGTTAAAATGACACTGAGAGGGTGGGGGGTGAATCAGTGTCTTAACAGATTTGACCAATTTTCAAAAATTCAAAAACCATAGCTCAGATTTGATCTCAATATACTCTCATTAATGCATTCATGAGTTGAATGCAATCATTCACAAATAGAATTGAGAAAAGTAATAACCAAATAGTGAACTGAAATAACAACACAGTAAAGCAGAGAGAACTCAGAAGAACAAGGAAACTCAAGATTTTACCTAGTGGAAAACCCTCCTAGGGTATAAAAACCATTCCTGAAATGCCTTCCAGGCTTAATCTTTTAAACAAATGTTCACAATGCCTTATAGGCTGATTTTTGAGCACCCACTCAAGGAGCACCAACCCCTCATTTAGAGATATCTATCTCAAGGAGTACCAACCCCTCAAATTATGCATCTGAACAATAAAAATATCTCAAAGGATCTATTTGTTTTCAGTCAAGCTCATAACTCTCTATTTTCCTCATCTACCTAATACATTTTTTATATAGCCAAAGAACAATATTCCAGAATTACAATCAGAGACTTTTGTTATTTTCAACATTGGTATTTATATACATTTTAAGTATGTCTATCAATGAGAAGGTCTTCAGAGAATACATTTTTCATCAGAATCTGAAACTCACTTGCTAAATTTAGCTAAATAATGACAGTTTGTAGATGATGGTAAAAATCAAGAGTAATGCTTATCCAAAGAGCTGCAAATCATCCATTATTTCAAAAATGCAACTACTCAAAAAGAAACTCAATGAATATTCTGCCATGTAATGGTTTTGAGATTCGATGCAAATCAATGATGTCGGCATGCAACTATACTTAGAAAAATCCATGCTGGCCACAATGTATGAGTCTTCATTAACCATTTGCTGAGACATCCAGATAGTCCTACTAAAGGAAATTAAATCGCCAGTCATTCCCCTTAGTTATCGCTTTTGCCAAGACCCATTAGAGTTGGGGAGAAGACATAATGAATACATTATGTCACGCCGAAAGCCATTTGCTATGTTCTTTCCAATCGCTGAGACATAAGCAAGTTTCTATCCGAGATCCCCTTGTCATTGTAACCTTTTGATATTGGAAAGACATCTTGTAGACCAATCTTTGTTTTTCCGAGAGCCCCTTGTGATCAAACATGTCACTGTGACAATTCAATACCTATGCCAAAGGCAACTTTATTGCCGTCAGTCATCCCTCTATTTGTCGCTGTGACATTCTGCTGTCGGGGAGAGATTATGTAGATTTCATTATGTTTCACCAAAAGGATTTATCCATTTTGAGTCGTTGAGACAATACCAACTTCTCATCGAAAGCCCCTCATAAGAATTAGTTGGCAAGACCTGACAGATTTGCTATGACAACATATCAAAGCTAAGACCTCTTGCTGATATGCAATTTTTCCAATGGCGGTCGGCAAGACTAAAGTAAGCTCGCCAAGACATTACAACTGAGAAAAACCTTTCGCCCATGAGCACCCTTTGTTGTCAGTCGGGGAGACATGATGAGTTCGCTAAGACATCATTCTAATGGTATAACTTATGCCGATATGATCTTTTTCTATCACTAAAACAAAAGAGAAGTCATGTCAAAAGCTGCCTGTGAAACTCCATGTGTAATGTCGGCGAGACCAAAGGTCACTCGCTGAGACCTCACACCAAAAACCCTAACTCTTAATGATGCATCATCCTACCACCAGTCAGTGTGACAAAGTGCAATCGCTATGACTTCACACCGAAAGCAATATGTCTGGCCGAAGTGAATCTTTAATGTGCCAGTCGGTGAGACCTGACTCATTCGAAAAGACCTCTCCTCGGTGCTGCTCAATTTGGCCGAAGTGTTCTCTCAATGTGTTGTTTAGTGAGACTCCTCCCGATAATTTAGATAAAACCCTTATGTTGGCAAGACCCACCAAAGTCGTTGAGACATCACTCCGAATATCATTAACTCATACCGATATAACCTTTGTGCACAAGTCGGTAAAACATCATGAAATCACTATGACATTTCATCAAAGCCACAACCTTTGCCAATAAGACCTTTTGGTGCACGGTCGGTGAGACAATATGTCTGTCATACCGATAGATGCCTGGAGATGGATCCCGATCACTGTGACATCAAATAAGTCTTGCCGATAGGCAAAACAGACTCATACAAGTAGAAAGACAATATAGATCGGGAAACCCTTGACCAACACATGCCGATATGAACTTTCTTGTCACTGAAACAATGTATAAATAAGATAACCTGAGACTGCACGAAGCTCAAACTGAACAATAGCATGAGATATAAAAATTTTGAATGTAAACTATCCACTGAATGCCAAGACATGTAAACCATATAGATACAATTGTATCAAGATAAAGCATGAGAAACCAATCAAAAACATTCAACAAGTAGAATCAACTGAAGGGAATTTTGTCATCAAGGACAAACCATATGATCACAACTGAGAACCAACAATATGAGCCATCGACCTATAACTAGATCCCAAATGATAGGCAATCCTAGTTTACTAGTACCTCCACTAGGGATAGTCCAAGTTGCAAATCAGCTAGTAGCCATTCCATTCCCACTGCCCTTTCCTCTCACCATGTTTCCAACCACCAACAGAAACTATGTAGCATGGGATGCCGAAAGTCCCCTAGTAACCCTGGTAGTGCCCGCTATCTAAGGCGCTATCCCAGTTTCAGCCATGAAAGCTATTCCTAAATTTACCGGAGATGGCTCAAGAACATCTGCAAAGCATTTGCAAGATGTGGTAGACGTATGGCTAGTACATGATATTACAACACAAAATGTATCCCTAAGGCTCCTCGCCATGTCTTTTAAAGGTAAGGCACTGGATTGGTACCAAACACTAACACCTAATTCAATTTGCACCTGGGATGAGCTCGAAGATCCGTTCTATGAAAGGTTCTTGAACGACAGAGATCGTTCTTCATTGTATTATCAAATATCTGTCATAAAATGAGCCTCCTAGGAGGCTCTAATAGACTTTAATGCCCAATTTCACATAAATTGGTAGAGGATTCCTTTTACCATACGCTTGACTCCTAAGTTGGTGTTTATATTTTATCTAAAGTCCATCAATTCTGATATTTCCATGATGATCAAGTCTTTGGGATTAGCTACTCTACTAGATACTTATGGCATCGCTATCAAAGTTGAGAATCACTTAATAGATTGCAAAAAATTGCCTCTTGACCTATTATGCCAATATTTCCTAAAATATCGATCTCTACTCAAGAGGTCGCATCAACTAGTGCACCCACAACTACCCAATCAATGTACACATATGCAACCACCCCACAAAATGTGGCTTCTACATCAGGTTCTTCCAAAGATGAAATGAGTGACCTCAAGGAGATGTTGCGAACCATCGAAAATGATATAACTACTCTTAAGTGGAAACAATTGACACCTCCGAAGCCCACATATCAAAACTATCAAGGCAAGTGGTCTTCCTATCAGCAAGAACCAAGGAGTAGAAACCTCCAAATTTGTCACCTTTTAATGTGGTAGAGTAATTGAAAAAATCATCTGCTAATGTGTCTCTATGGGACATTCTAGCTATCCCGGAACAAAATACACTATTATAGAAGGCTCTTCAGGAAGAGATCAACCCAACATCAATAGAGTTGTTTGCCAGTGCAGTGGTTGTTTATCAGATACCACCAGCTAAGGTCCTTACAAATGATACAAAGGAATCCCCTACTCAGAATAGGAATAAGTTGAAACCGCATCCCTTCTTCTTGACTCTCATTATAGGAAAGAATTTATTACACAATGCTATGATTGATTCTAGTGCTAGTACCATGGTTATGCCTAAACAAATAGATGAGGCTTTGGGACTCAGCTACGAGTCTAAGAAAAGAGTGGTAGTGCAGCTTGATGGTAATAAAGTTGAGACCGTAGGTGTCATAAAAGTGCTACCTCTAACTCTATTTTCTTGTCCTCGTATCACAGTCTTGCAAGACATGGTGATCATAGATGTTCCTCCTATGTTTGGTCTCTATCTATCCTAAGAATTTACTTCAAAGGTGGGTAGATACCTGTCCTTGGATTGGTCACATCTGATACTTAGGACCAAACATGACTCAAAGATGAAAATAGAATCAAAGGCTTTACATTCTAAACATGGAGCGAACGAAGCCTTGATCAATTTTGAAGCTGCACATACCTCTAACACCAAGCAAGAAATGTATTACATTGAATTTCTAGAGGAAGAGAAGGTGAGCAAAGATCGGAATGATAAAGAAGATGCTATGTTGAGCAAACACATGGAAAATGATCCTTTTGGAAATTATCATGCTACAGAATTGGGCACATATGTAATTTATGATGAAGACCAAGTGCTTTCGAGGGTCACCAAAGAATCCAAAGGTAGCCAAAAAAATGAGCTATGGACACTGTACTTTGACGGAGCAAGAAGTAAAGTGGGCATTGGAGCAGGAATATATCTAATATCCCCACAAAATGAAAAATTGTTGAGGTCTTTTTGCTTTGATTTTTCCTATTCAAAAAATGAGGCTGAATAAGAAGGACTAGTCCAAGGCTTAAGCCTTGTGGAACGAATGGTCATTAAGCATTTAATTGTATTTGGAGATTCCGAACTAGTAGTTAACTAGGTCCAATGAATTTTCATAGCGAAGACTGTCTGCATGAGATCTTATCGGCATCTAGTCTAGGACCTGATTGATGGTTTTGAAGCTTTCAACATCCAGAACATTCCTTGAGGAAAAAGTAGCAATGCAGATTGCATGGCCGTTATTGGTGCTCAGTTTGATCTTGTCTTTGATGTTATACATAACGAGCATTCAGTACAGGTAGTAGTCCAACCCACGATCCCTGAGAATGATCAGAGTTGGCAAGTTTTTGAAAGTGATGAACACATCACCTTGTTTATCCACCACTCAGGGGAGTTTGTTGATCAACTTCAACCAAAGATTTTCGAGGCTTATGAAGGAAAAATTATGTAGCTCAAATCTAATAAACTTCTGAAAGGATTGGTTACTCTTGAAAACTTTTTTGATTATGATGATGCCTGAAATGATAAGCGAAAGTTCGTGGCAGAAAAAAATGATTATGTGGACCTTCGAGTCTCTGATGATAGGAATCTCCGAGTGGGAAAAAATGTCCCGCACCATGATAAGGAAAGACTCATTAGTTTTTGCAAAAAATATGGAGTAGTGGCCTGGTCCTATGATGATCTGGAGGGATACGATCTTGGCATCATTCAACACACTATTGAGCTAACAGAAGGTGCAAAACCAGTCTGATAGAAATAGAGGCTAGTCAACCCTAAAATTGAAGCCCTAATGGTGAAAGAGATAACTAAGCTCATTGAGTCACACATTGTCTTCCCAATCAAGCATAGTACTTGGGTATCAAATTTGGTCCTAGTTTGAAAGAAGAATGGATATATTCATTTATGTGTGGACTTCTGAGACCTAAACAAAGCATCCCTAAAGGACCACTATCCACTACCTTCAATGGAATCAATCCTACAAATAGTCGTAGGGTTGGAATTTTTTTCTCTATTGGATGGTTTCTCGGGCTACAATTAGATCCGAGTTAAAGAGGAGGATCATCACAAGAATACATTCACCACAAAGTCAGGAAAATTTTCATATTCTAAAATGCCTTTTGGTTTATCCAATGTAGGGGCAACATTCCAGCGGGCGATGGACATTGCATTCAGTGAACTAATCAATAAGTTTATTCTAATTTATTTAGATGATCTTACTATGTTTTCTAAATCTAAGGATTATCATTTTGATCACTTAGAATTATTTTTTCAGAAATGCCAAGATTTTAGAGTTTCCCAAAACTCGAAGAAATGTGTATTCAGGGTTCCATAGGGTAAGCTGTTGGGGAATTTTGTGTCTAAAGAAGGGGTTTCAATTGACCCTAAACGTGTAAAGGCTATCAAAGAACTTCCCCTCCCAATAAATAAGAAAGGTGTGCTGTCTTTCCTCTACAAAGTAAATTTTTTCAGCAAGTTTATTTTTGATTTCACAGGAATAATTAGGCTGATCACCCTAATGCTAAAGAAAGATCAAACATTCAAGTAGACGACTAAAGCTCGGGAAGCTTTTGAAAAGGTCAAGGAAGCTATTTCCACAACTTTGATACTGGTTAATCCTGATCAATCCAAGGATTATATAATGTATGTGTTTGGTAGTGTGTCTAGTATCACTATTGTCCTAACCCAAAAGGATGGTGAAGGAAGAGAAAAACATCGAGTGGCGTTCTACTCCCAGACCCTAAAGGAATATGAGGCAAATTATAATTTCGTCAAAAGTTAGACATTTGCAATAGTGAAGGGACTTAAAAGGTTCCTCCATCTAATTTACTATAATAGACTACTTATATATGTCACACATTCTAGTGTGCGTGAATATATCATGGAAGGGGAGATCACAAAAAAAAGGGCTAATTAGATCACCAAGATCCTTGAATATGACATTGAAG
Organism: Sequoia sempervirens; assembly: GCA_007258455.2. Lineage (NCBI taxonomy): Eukaryota > Viridiplantae > Streptophyta > Pinopsida > Cupressales > Cupressaceae > Sequoia > Sequoia sempervirens. Next base: position 334,397,153 of record VDFB02105785.1, read on the forward strand.
TCAAGCCAACTAAAACTATTAAAGGAAGAGGACTGTGTGAGTACATGGCAAATAATGATGAGGTACCTGCCGCAGAGGAGCAACTAGAGCTTGTCTTAATGAATGAACCATAATCAGAAGGTGGTTGGCTAACTGATAGAATGAGGTTCATGCAAACCAGAAAGTATCCGCTAGGTCTCTCATCCCAAAAAAGGAGATATTACCGGCTGCAAATTTGTGGATATACGCTAATAGAAGGAGTCCTTTTCAAAAGGAATTTCAATGGTGTTCTCTTGTGATGCGTCACTTCAGAGCAGGCGAAGAGGATCCTCGACACATTCCACAATAGCGTTGCGGGTGGACATTTCTTTGCCAAAACCACTGCCATTAAAATCATACGTGATGGCTATTATTGGCCTACAATTTTTAATGGCTCCCACTCTTTGGTGAAGGCCTGCAAAAAGTTCCAGTTCTTTACTAACAGAAGGAGGATTTCCGCAATGCCCCTCAAACCCATAGTGGTGGACTAACCATTTGCACAATGGGGCCTGGACTTCATTGGAATGATCAACCCAGTTTCTAGCACTAGACACAAGTGGATTCTGACCGGCACATATTACTTCACAAGGTGGATGAAGGCTATTCCCCTTAAAAGTACAATAGAAATAGAGATTGTAGATTTCCTTGAGGAACTGGTGACAAGGTTTGGCCCTCCAAAAACTATCATTTCAGATAATGCCAGAGCTTTCCTAGGCACAAAGGTATGTCACTTTGCATTAAAGAATGACATATTCCTCAAGACATCGTCAAACTATTACCCATAGGGAAATGGTCTAGCAGAGTCAACGAACAAGAACCTAGTCTAGCTCCTTAAAATGATTGGTTTGGAACACTAGAGGGAATGGCATAAAAACCTCCAAATAGTGCTCTGGGAAAACTGCATAACTCCTAAGCAAGTCCTTAAGACTTCGCCTTATGAGTTGGTATACGGGAAAGAGGCACTATTACTTATCTCCATGGAGATTTCGACAATGCAGTTGTTGAAATCTCTTGAGATAGAACAAAATGAATCCATGGAGGTTCAGCTCACCGAACTATTAGAAGTACAGGAAAAAAGGGAGAATTTCTTAATAGCTATGACAAGCCATCAATAGGTGGTCAAATGATGGTTTGACAAGAAGGCTTCCGACCAAGGTCTAAAATGTAGAGACTTAGTGTTAAATTATGATAAAAGGCATGCTAAGCTAGGTCAACACAGTAAGTTTGATAGCCTATGGGAGGGTCCTTTTAAAATTATTTGGTGCAAAGAACATAAGACTTTTGAGCTAGAAAATATGGAATAGGAACCCTTAGGAATCCCGGTCAATGGGATTCATCTTAAGCTATTCCATTAGGCACTGGGCTCTATTTTTGTACATATGTGAATAGTGCTTTTATTTTATTTTTGTTTCTTTGGCCGATCTTTTTCGAAATTAGTTTGTGCTTTCATGAAATTGACCCATTATTATGGAGGGTGGAATACTAGGATTGCTTTACACAGAACACACCCATGTGCAGAGAAATAGCAAAGTGAAAGTTGTGAGCACATAAAACTAAAATACAAAATGAAGAAAAGAACATGGATTTTCTTTGAAAAAGATATATATCTATTCTTATATATTCTTTACATTGCAAAAGTGGTTGGGAAGCCATAATCCAAAATTTAACAAGTATCCGAGCTATTATATATATGTTAGCATTTTTTCTAGCTTATATACAGCTATAGGAAGGCATTCTAAGCAGCAATAGGAAATGGAGTAAATAGGGAAAATTTTGAGCAAGTATTGGGAGTTTTCATCTAAAGGCATGGCTGGCAGCAATTGATGCATTAACAGCAGGATCTACATCTTCCTCGTCCATAGGTTCTTTGATAGCATTGACAACATCATTCGGCACAACTGCCATAAGCGGAGGGAATACCGGGTTCTTAAAATTAGTGTACCAATCTATGTCGTAGAAGGGTATTACATTGTAGCTGCGGAAAAGGAAATGTAAGGCATGAGTAACCCTCTACTAGTGCTGGTCATGAGTCTGTAGGCAGAATCCACTGAGAAACAACAACAGCTTCTTCCTCGATAAAGTGACACAGGTCGCTGGCTGATGGCAGACCTACTCCATAGGAAACATAAGCAACAACCTCACCAAGACCATTTAGGTACTTTTTGGGGAAGTTGTCTTTAACAAGTTTTAGGATAAGTGGTCGGGGGACGTTGATTTCTAGCATGGATGCTATGAAGTGGGAGCATATGTCGGTGTTCAACCAATACTTGTCCTAATAATCTATATAGTCTTTGCCTAGAACAAATTTTATGGCTATCAGGACCAAAGAATGCTTATTCTTGGTCATCCGTTCCAGCCTCCTTGTAGAGACCTCCCCTAGGAATGTCATCTATGACTTATACGAGGTTAAATGAACTAGAATGTCCATAGTTCTGACACTATTCCTATGCTTTTGAGCTATGCCGAATTTTATCTATCACCTAACCTATGAGAAGGCTTGCTTAAAACTCTGTTACTAACCTATCACTTCTTGAATGCTTAGTATGTTTTCCTCACTACTTACTAACCTATTTATAGAAAAAATGACAAGATGCATGCTAATTTGTTTCAAGAAAACATGATAATAAGCTAGTTGCTAGCTTGAAATGCATGCCTACGTTTGCTCACATTTTCAGGCTAGTTGCATCTGTGAGAGTACGACTAAATGCATGCTAGATTAATAGGAGCTAATTAATTAGCTTTAAAAAAAGTGGCACTCATTGATAGTAAGACATATGGCTGTAGGCTATTGTGTCATCTCACAAGTGTTTCCCAAAGCCTAAGGAAATATTCATATCTTTTCAGGCCATGATCATTTACTTGGCGTAATCATTATGGCCAGGATATTAATTTTTGGTGCATACTAATGCAATGTTAGAAATGAAATTTCTAGCTCAAGTTCCAAGGGGATTAAAGTGTATCACACGATTTCCAGACACAATAATGAACTTTGGCCACCTCAAATTGGCAAGCAGTTCATTTTGCATGAATTGAAAAATTAACGGTACATGTCGAATTAAATGCAAAAGCCATGCTTTATCCTACCACCTTGAGAAAAGATTGCCAAATATTGCATGAAAAGGCTTAATATTTCAAATTCTTTTCACAAATGCCAAAAAGAAAGTGCAGAGTTGTTCTTCTCCTATGTATCCAGAACAGAGGAGAATTGCAGAGCCAATAACTTATAGAAATCTTTGAAGAAAGGAAAAATGTCAGAGACTTAATCTCAGCCAATGCAAGAAGAAATTAGCTAGGAACTATTTACAACTATAAGTTCTTTAGAGGAGGTATATGTCTATAAGGATATGGTGTACACTATGCCTGGAATACCTAGTAGGTCGAAGAGGGCTTATACAGAAGAACTGAATAGGCCTAAGAATTACAGAAACTAGAAAAGGGTTGAAGAGAAATGGGATAATATCTACTATCTACGACTCGCTAAAAACCCTAAGCCCCTTAGGGAGGCAGCCTGTGCAAGGTTGATGGCACCAAAGGTAGACAAATATATAGCGAAGAGAGTTTGGTACAGTGGTATCCCTCAATACATGGCCCCACTGGTGCACTATTGCTCGGAGGTAGTTGATGCTTCTATCCAATGTTATAACCCCGATACCCACTACATTGAAGGCTGCAACTTAAGGGTGCACATCACCCCATAGGCCATTTAGCACATGTTATGCATCTTAAACCCAAGTAAGAGAAAAGATAATATCGAGCCCTTTCACCTTGGCAAGGGAGAGAAAATATAGAAGAAGATGATAAAGAACTTAGAGTTTTTGTTGAAGGAGACTAGTAGGAAAGGCATCTTAGCCGCTAAATTTCCAAGTATTCCATTGTCACACAGTGCGTTACGCAATGATCTCTAGGATGCCATGTCCATGCTAGCCTTTGTATGCTACCGAGACTCTAATGAGAAGGTGGAGATCTTTCAACTAGGACTGACATTCCAATTTCGCAAGCAACATGATATCTTCTAGTATGATTTTGTTGAGTTTATGGTAGAAGAAATGATACAGAAAATTGAGAATTACCAGGTGGAGAAAAAAATTAGGTTTCTTTCTTTCCTAGTCTACATGTTTTAGCATCAGAACCCATATTTCTTCTCCTGATTTTTTCTGTTACCAATTTTTGATGAGAAAAATAAATGGAAGCCACTGTCTACATGGACGCCTTTTCTTTCTGTATCATACGATTATTATGCGTTTTCGGACTATTTCATAGCTTTGGTCTTGCATGATTTAATCAGAAAGGGAAATATAATCTAGCTTGATAAGGAGCAGAACGTATTTATGCAGAGTTTCACCCGTGCTTGTGACTGGTTCTTAGGCAAGGATTTTAAGATCCTCTGGATGCGGGGCTTTACTAGCAAACCTTTCCTGCTTCCATCCTATGTCATAGATAAAGTGCTTTCACTGGAAATGTTTCGACATGTGTGTATCATTTATTTTACCATTTGTAGCAGTGAAAAGGTCAAGAGGAAAGGATTCTTCTCGTGTCCGAAGAATTTCAAGTCGATAACTCTGATAAAGAAACAATCGGACTAGTTGTTAGAGGACAAGTTGGCCTATCTAGGGTTGGTACTGGTGAATAATAAGTGGGAATACAACCCTTTCGATGACTTGTTGGAGCAAAATATGAGAGTTAACCATGTTCCCTGACCATACTAGAAGAAGCAGCGTAACCCGCAAGTGGACAAAGATGAAAATTTTGTTGAATTGGCGCGTATCCCTACACAAGAAACTAGAGGTCCATGGTAAAAATTCTACTTTGCTATGGCGGTGGCTCAGGATAATGTATGTTTATGCCCGTCGCTACCACTCAGACCTTCCTCGCGTCACTTTTGGAAAGCATTCCCCCTATGAGTGGCCATTCTTTTTCCACTATTATTGCAAATCCTCTTCCATCGCAACAGGTTGACACCCCATTGACAACTCCTCCACCACTCCAGCTAGTGAGCCTTATGGCCGATTCTCCAATTCAGTCATTATAAATGACTAGCCTTGTTGTTGGTTCTCGAACCAAACTATGGAACATGCCCCACTTCTCCCCACAAACTATCACTCTCTAGAAGAAACAAATGTCTATGCCTATGAAGGTTACCTATCCCTATGCCCTGCCTTTGGGTGCTCCTTTCACTGGTGGACTAGTTTCCTCACCAACTAAATTCTTAGCACAAATAGATTGTAGAAAGGAGGCATGCGCTAATAGAATGAGAAAGCACAGGGAAAAAGATGATAGTGTTCTTGTTGAGCCAAAAGTATAGGCTCTCTATGATGAGGCCTGACAAGAATTGAAGTTCACAACCATGTACCCACGGGTAAGCAAGCCTCAAGGAGAAATGCAACCAAAATACTATGAGATATATGATATGGGACTTAGCATGAAGGTAGCCCCACTGTAAGATAAAGTTGAAATCATGGAGGAAACATAATGGGTAGTCACTTCCAACTTCCTTAAAACTGGTTGCCAGCTAAAGAAGGATGAGTAGCTTAAAGCAACAAGAGAAAGGGTTAGTCTTTTGGAGAGGAAAGAGAAATCCTTAGAGGCGGATATTTCTCGTATGAATGAAAGGGTGCTGGCAGCAGAGGATGAGAGGAATAGACTTCAAGGAGAAATTGCAAAGACTCAAGTTGCTGACCCTAGCATAATAAAAGAGCTACAAACTAAGAGCCAATAAGTGGAGAAAAATCTACAATTGAAAGATGAAGAACTAGAGCATTTTTGCCTTGAGTATAGTCAGGGGATGGCATATAAGAATGAGGAGCTGGAATGCCAACAAGTTCAATATGAGCAAAAACTACAAGAGAAAGAGGCTGAATTTAAAGGCCTAAAAGCTCAAATAGAGGAAGAACTCCGAGAGACAAAGGCTTCTCTAGAAGAGCACTTAGCAAATCACTCCCGAGCTGAGAAGAATTGGAATAAAGAAATAAGTAGCTCTGTAAAACAATTGGCATCAGAGAAAAAGAAAAAGGAAGAATTGGCTAAGGCCATTATTTCAAGAGGTGTGGAGATTGCTTCTCTTAAAATCTCTCTACTGCCTCCCTCTACACAGCTAAACATTATTCTGCTAATTAAGGAATTGTACATTTCCCACTGGGAAAGGATTAAAGCCTTTTGCTTAACACTACAGCCTACCCTCTGATTCATCACCAAGACATCAAGGCTAAGCCAGGAGGCTCATAATATAGTTGAGCAGTTCCCACAGTTCATCTTGGAGAAGGTTCCTAAGGTGAATGATCTACTCATCAAGCTGTACTCGGTCTCTGATCAGAGCCTAGTCGGAGCAGGTATTGAAGATCGACATGTTGCTATCAAACAGCAAAAAAATTTATCTATTGCCACTCTGCCTTCCAGTGCGCTAAGGCAGCCATGGCTATTTTGAGTAAGACATTGGATAGCATATGGGGAAGTTTCTCCGAGCTAGGCAAGATGGGACTGCCATCCCTGTTCTTTGAGGATGGCTCTATTGCCATGACCGAGCGAATTGCGAAAAATATAGAAGAGAAGGAAAATGACTCGGAGGCTTTCAGGGAGTTTAGCCATCCTCCCATGGTGAATGACATTGAGGGAGTCATTCATCCGCTCTCACAGCTACTATTTCATATACAAGCAGGGGCCGGTTTACCCAATGTGCTACCTCACAAAGAAACTATTAATCTAAGTGGAGCAAGGAAAATTTTTGCAACATAGTGAAGCCATCCAAGGATGAATGGTCATCTTTGTAGGAAGCTCTTTCCAATCTCTGACTCCATTAGCTTAATGAAATGGCACTCTGGTTTGCAAAACTAGAGAAATTTTGGGTTCTTTGCTCCTTAATTGAAACACCCCTAATAGTCGCCAAAAGTTGTTAATAAATATTTAACTAGCTCCCTTCAAGTTTATTTGTCTATGTGTCAGTTTGTACATCACCAAAGTCTGCTCGGCCTTTTATCAAGGTTTTGATCTACCACTCCACGTGTCTACTCTTCACAACTTCAATTATCGGCATTCCCTTCCGATCTTGGGAAACTCCGCTGTGATTCCACGTGTTGGGGCTGTGGGATAGTTTTGGGTCTTTTTCCTTGACGCCTCATTGGGCTGTGAAATTTTTTCACGAAGCTCTCATTCCTAAAATGTGTTGGTGGGCCCCACGATTGCTGACTATCATATGCACTTGCTACATGCTGAATGTTCATGAATCCTTCAGTGCAAAGATGAAATAGCAATTGTGGGCAGCAAAATGCTGCCACGCGTCTTTTGTGCCTGGCTGATAAACGTTCCCTCCATTGTGATAAAGTACTCGGCCCATTCGACACATGTTGCATTAACACAAATCCTCTATGGCGAAGGAAGAAGGGTTCATGTGGGTAGTGAAAGTCTTCCACGTGCCTAACCAGCAGATCTCATATGCGGGTGATGAATCAAATGAACCAAATAATTCTATTGGTTGCTGCTTGTCATAATGATTTGTACAAAGGGATGAGACTTGTCTAATCGGGCCTAGCTAGGACCACCGCCATCATTGCAGAAGATGCACTTGAGCCTGGAATGACCGGATGCTTGGTTCCTGATTATTTCTTTTGTAATGGCTTTGGGGAATATTCTTTTTATGGCATCATTATAGGGGATTGCAAGATATTTTTTATTACTGCTATCTGAGGCGGTGGGAGGTTTTTTTATGCTATATATACTTTTCTCTATGTTGAGAAAAGGGTCTGAAACTTGGAACTATAACGCTGGTTTTAGTAAAAATGCCAGGCCTTTATTACTATTTTATTTAATTGCAAAAACTCTCAGACTGTGCTAATTGTTTGGCTTTTCTATTTTTCATGCTATTTGATCAAATTGTGTATTGTGCCTTTTATTGTCTTGACACTTCATTTGTGAACTTCTATATATATTGGATGCAAGTTTACTTACCTAGATCATGTCTAAGGACTCTTCTTGGTAGTAGAAATGTATGCAATGTTATTTTATGTCAATGAATGAATTATTTGTGCTATAATCTTAAGTCTCTGATATTTTGGAACACTACAACACCATTCAGGCCCTTAAATATATGATTTACCGTTCTTATCATTAAATCTTGGTGCGTCGCCTTAGGTTAAACTTAATTTTATTATATCTTCTTCCTTTTCCCTTTCCAAACCCCATTATAGTAGAAGTCGGCTTCTCTAAAAATATGGAGGTTACTCAGTTTAGCACAAAAGGTCCCCCTTAAACTGAGTTTCCCATAAGACTCTGTTACCTTGTCAATTTTTGGCATTAACAGTACTTATCTAGGGCATCTATTTGCTAGGTTTTCACAGTTGGACGAAGGGATTTCTCTTTAGTTTTTTTTTTTTTTTAACTTTTTGGGAGGGACTCAAGTGTCTAGTTCCATGAAAGGTAATAGTCCCACTAGGGATGGATGTCATTGGATGGACCATGTGAAATTTTATTATGATCATAGATGTCGGTAAGGGATGACATGAAAGGGAGATGGAGTAGGTATATGATGGATTATGGAAGAAAATAGTGGATTATGATGTGGATTATGTAGGGAAGATATAGGACTTATATGGGACTTATGAAAAATATGAATGGGGAGGCTTAGCCAAAAGCATGGACCATAGGAAGATGGTGGGGGAGATATGTAGGATAATGGGTGAAGGGTGAGGAGATGGAGGTATGTTGAATTCTTGTGAAATGGAAGGTAACCATGACCAATGGTTGCAAACACTATGATAAATGTTGAAGCTTTTGATGCGGATGAGGTGTAGGAAGCAATGAAGATGTTTGCTTAGGAGGTGGTGGATGTAGTGCTTTTGGTACCCACATAGACTTAGTATTTTTATGACTTTTATTTTGCTTGTGGGTTTTAGGAATTTGATATTTTTGAATGGAATGTGCATATTTGATGGAAGGGGATGGTTGGGATTTTTGTGATGTTGATACCTCATTTGACTTGATTTATTTTTGCTTAGGTACCCAAACCATTTTTTTTTTAGAATTTTCTTTTGGAGGTATGGGCTTATATAGCTTTTTAGATGTTCTTGGATTTAACTTTTTGCAATTGTATGCTAAGGCATTAGGACCTTTAGAATTTTTGAATTTATGTGTAGAGGCATCCAAATTTTTATTTTAGAATACCTTGGGTTTGGTGGAATGAGTGGAAGCTTTATGTTTATACAATGTGTGCCATGATTGGTCATGATTAATATGTTTAGAGGATTTATGGGTAGGTGGATAAGGGGATTGGATAATGGGGATATTAGGTGTTGGGAAAAGTGGAGGTAGATTAGATGGAGGGATATTAGGTGTTGGAAGAAATGGTGGTAGAATGGATAGTGGAAGGTGTATGGTCACATGCTTTTGAAATTTTTAAGATGATGGAGGAGGGATGGAAACATATCTTTTAGGCATATGATAGGATTTGTGATGGAAAGTAGACTTAGGATGCATGGAGGAAATACCAACATCTTGAGATTGGTGTCCTTGGGGTGTATATCCAAGGCCATATGAGTGTGGACGAGGGACTTCTTTTACATGGATGGGCTCCAAAATACCTTGTCCATGAAGGTCTAAACCTTTAGCTTGGTGGTTTATGTTTTGGAGTATGCAATGGACAATAGGTCTAGGTGTAGGTGGAACACTAGACATGAGTTCATTATTGGATGGAGAAAATGAAGCAAGGGAAGGTAATGGTTGTTGTTGTTCTAAGGAGGAACATTCATGAATGAGGGTGGAAAGACCAATATGATATGATGGAGGACTTGCAATGGGGGACATAGTGGGTGATGGAGGATCATTAGGATCTTTATTAGCATTGTGTTCGCTTAGATCCAAGGTATTTGTTTGATCTTCTGTGTATGCTTGGGAAGCATATGTCTTATCAACGGAAGTGGATTTTGATGGATCATGGATAGAGCTAGGTAGGGGGTGGATAGGAGAAATGGAGGTTTCTTTCTCATGGATAGGTGAAGTGATAGGCTCTTGACCATGGAATGCATAAATTTGGCTAAGAGGATCATCATGGACTTCTTGATCATAGGTAAGATTGTAGAGGGGAGCTTTATCATAAATAGGACCAATTATGTTATGAGTCGGATCATTAGATGGGCCTAGATCTTGATTAGAATGAGAGGTTAATGTTTCATAATGCTTAGGATAATGATCTTGACATAATTCTTTGCTTTCTTGAATGGAAGTGGAAGGGGGTGACTCTTGTATGGGCTCAACATGTTCTAGATGGTTAACAACATGGAGATATGATGGAGGTTGACTTGGGCTCAATGGAGGAGACTCTTGAATAGGTTCAATGGGGAGACTACATGATGGAGTTGTAAGGATGGGCATGGTTTTTAAAGACTCTTTGGTAGGTTCAAACATATGAGTTGGATGACATGGCGATGTTTGATTCCTTGCTAGTAGCCCTTGGGTCACATCCTTTGTAGGTGGATGGGTGGATTTGTGTAATTCCAAAGGTTTACTTTTGAAATTTTTGAATTTAGGGAATAGAGATGATGTTGGGGGTAATGACGAGTTTGATGGGTTATAAGGTGGAGAGGCCAATGAATTCGGACTAGGACATAGTGGCTTAGGGATAGGCATTTGATTGGATGGTGGTAAAGGTGCATGAGCTAGATTGGTAGTCTCATTGTCAAAGGTGGAATTAAGACTTAAAGGCTTTTGATCTTGTTTCAAAGGTGCACTTTGGATTACATGTGATTGTTGTGGGATGAATTGATAGGTTGGTGTAGGATTGACTTGAAAAGAGGTAGGATAAGGTGATGTGGAATTGTTTTTATAGGTGGATGGATTAGATTGGTATGAGGTAGAAGGGGATGCCACATAAGGTTGAGGTGGCATTGGTTGGAAATGAATGGATAGGGGGTGATGTTGTGGTTGTTGGATTTGAAAAGTGGCAATGAATTGATTGGCTTGAGCTAGGTGTTGGATTTGAGGTTATTTAATTTGTTGAAAATTTTGGAAGAGGGTTTGAAGGCTTTGTATGGTTTGGTGGAGTGTTCAAAAGAGGTTTTGAAGTTGGGATGCTAGGTCTTCTAATGTTGGCATTGTGTAAAATTATGTTGACTCCATTAAAGAAATGATGATGATTAGGATATGATGTGGAATGACAAGATTGGATGACTTGATTGATTAGGATGAAATGGATAGGATGTGGCTAAGAAGGGTGATTAGGATGAAAGTGATTGAATATGAATGTGTTGGAAGAACATGTAGAGTGACTTGTCTTTATGTGTTTGGTGTTTAGCTTGATTTTCCAATGTTTAAATGAATGATCACACATTTACACACATAAATCACTCACATAAGACACATAAGCAAGTTTGAATTTTAAAATTTGAAGAATGTAATGATGATTATTAAACAAGCACACATAGAAGACACAACAACAATCCCTATGACTAGTCAAGTGGGGTATGGCCAATTAGGTCTCAAGCTAGTCTATATAAGGTTGACTAAGGATGATTTGAAAGAAAAATCCTACCACACAACTACCCGAGAAAGGGGTAACCCACCCTTCACCTTCACTTCCCAAAGGTATATATTTCTTTGGGGCTTAGCCAAGAGTGACAAGATTTTAATTCCCAAACAAGCATGTATATCAATTCAAAATTTGATTGAGGTCATCCCCAAGGGTGATGAAATCCCCTAGTAGGCCTCCTATGAAGGGTTTGACAAAAGTAAACCAAGTGAGGTGTTTGTGATCACACACACACTTGATTCACAGTCACAGTTGTTAATTGACCTTAGAAATGAAATATGTGTATGCAAACAATGGAAGCACTTGTTATTTTTAACCCAAAACCAAATGTGTAGGAAGATAGTGGTTAATTTTAGATCCGATTTTCGATATGTGATTGAAGACAATATTTGTTTAAGATCCAAAATCCAAATGTGTGACAAACACAATTAAGAGATGAAAGATTAAATGAGCTCACCCATAAGTTTTTTCTTTCTAATTTACTATCTATGACTGATATTGCTGCTACTATAGCTCCTTATGATCAACTGCAAGATCAAAAAATGATATTATAATGCAGCTGTAAAAAAATAAGCTCATTAAAAAATTGCAATTTTAGATACATGTTTTTGACATAGCCGAATTAGATTTCATTATTTGAAGATTTTATTGATCTAAAAAATAAAAAATCAAAGAAGAGATCCCTGCTAATTTTTTGAGAGCTTTCCATAAATGTAAAGAAGTAAAAAAAATTCCCTGTTTTGCACCCAAAAACTTGGATTTGTGAAAACCATATAGAAAATGAAGATCGAATTTTTTCGCATTGTATTTGACCTCCAAATTAAATTTGTAAAACATATACCCCCATTATAATTTCAAGAGCTTTCGAAAAATGTAAAATAAACCCTTAATTATTATTTTTATCCTCTTGAGGTGATGCACAAGATTCTTTGAAAAAATTGTAGAAAAATTCATAGTTGTATAGAAGATATGAAGAAATTTGTAAAACCTATGTTTTTGTGCAAAAAATGGCAGATCTACAACAAAAAGTCAATAAAACCTACAAAAAGCAAGCTAGATCAAAGGATTCACATTGGGTTCACTAATGTAATTTGGAGAAAATTAGATATAAAACTAAAATAGAAATATATCAAATCCTAACTAGCACAATAGAGTACGAGCAAGCATGCAAATCATAATAACAAACGAATGCAAACCCAAATCCAAGCTAAACTCGATTTATCTCCATTGCTCTTCTCCACCTGCATAAGAATGCAAGATTTTGAAGGTTGATTGTTGGAGGAATGTTGGTTGCTCAATTCAGCAGCATAATGACCTGATGAAAATGACAAATGGAGAATGGTAGAGATAGATGGAAGACTGAAGAATGATTTTGATAGAGTGAGGATACTTAAGAATCAAACCCCCCTAAATGGATTGTGAGAGGCCGTATTTATAGATCCTTGATGTGGATGGAGATAAGATTTAATAAGATTTGATAAGGATTTATTTTGTGACTAAAGAGGAAATACATCGAGATGAGATAAGATTTTAAAAAGATAGAAGGATTCTTATTTTCTCTTTCAAAGGAAATAAATCTTGAAAAATATGAGAAGGATAATTGATGAATTATCTTATTAAATAAATTAATTAGGTACACATGAGTTTAGATTTTAGAAATAAAGTGAGAATATCCTTTTTAAATTTTATTAATTAAATATTTGATTTATTTAATTAATGTTAAATTTATGATTTCATTAATTAAATAATATAAATTATTTAATTAAAATTAGAAGAATGAATAGAAATGATTTAATTAATTAAATAATATAAATTATTTGATTAACATTAGAGGAATGGATGGACTATGTATAGGAAGGGAATAAATGAAATTAGTGAAATAAATAAGATTTATTTAACTAATTAGATGATATGTGTACCTAGGGAAAAACATGCTACAAGATGTCTAAATGATGTGATGTTGTGACAAGGTATCGTAAGAGGACATTTTTGGGTGTCTACAATAGGTAAATTTGATGCAAGGAGTGATGAAGGAATCTTCCTAGGTTACTCCACTAAGAGCAAGGCATATCGGTGCTATAAAAAAAGACCGAGAAAGATGGTTGAAAGTGCAAATGTCAGAGTTGATGAGGATTTTGTCAAATAATCTAGACATTGTAATTGTGATTCAGATGAAAAAATTACAAGCTAAGGGAATAATTATCAAAGACAAAATGTACTTCAGATTATTCCATATGTTCTATTTAAGAAACCTCAATTTGTTTTGGTGAATCAAGTCAGTTAGGAAGCACAAAAAAATGCAAGTGCAGAAGAAAAATCAGAAGAATCAGAAGGTCTCAAAACTCCAAGGTATGTAAAGTTGAATGATTTTGAAAATAAAATTATAGGAGATAAAAGTAAAGGAGTGCAAACTAGAAGAAATATTGTAGAAGAATATTGTTTAATTTCCAAGTTTGAACCTAAAAATGTCACTGAAGCCTGTCAAGATGAACATTGGTTGGAAGCTATGAAGGAAGAGCTGACATAGATTGAAAAGAACAACACATGGATACGGGTTCCCAGACCTAAAGAAAAAAATGTGATTGGTACTAAATGGGTGTTTAGGAACAAACTGAATGAAGAAGGTGAAGTGGTCTAGAATAAAGCAAGATTGGTACGTAAAGGGTATTCTCAAATGGAAGGTATTGATTTTGAAGAAACCTTTGCTCATGTCACTAGAATTGAAGCTGTTAGATTATTTCTTGCTTATGTTGCATACAAATACTACAAAGTATATTAGATGGATGTAAAGTCAACATTTCTGAATGGAGAACTAGAAGAAGTATACATTGAACAACTAGATGGATTTCAGCTAACTAACAAGGAAGATATGGTCTGTCGGTTAAAGAAAGCTCTATATGGACTTAAGCAAGCCCCCAAAGCATGGTATGCTAGATTGGAAAAATATTTTTTGAAGCTTGGATTCACTAAAGGTACTACTGATAGCAACTTATACTTCAAATTAGATAATGATAAGGAGTTAGTTATAGAATTTTTTCTTGATAACATCATTTTTGGAGGAGATGAAAATCTATGTATGAATTTTGTTGATGAAATGAAGAATGAATTTGAGATGAGTATGATTGGAGAAATGAAGTTCTTTCTAGGATTACAAGTTACTCAGTTAGACAAGGGGATTTTCATATCTCAGTCCAAATATGTAAAGGAACTGCTGAAGAAGTTTGGAATAGATGACTCAAAACTTGTTGGTACTCCCATGGTGATCGGATGTAAGTTGACACAAAATGATGATTCTCCTAAGATGAATCAAACTAGATATAGGTCAATGATTGGTGGATTTCTCTATTTAACTCATACTAGACCAGACATTATGAATTTTGTATGTATGGTTGCTAGATTTCAGGCTGATCCAAAAGAATCACATGTGACTGTTGTGAAGAGAATTTTTAAGTATCTAAAAGGAACAGTTGACTTTGTACTTTGGTATCCAAAGGATGATGATTTCATTTTGTGTGCATATATTAATGCATATTGGGTTGGAGATGTAGATGATAGGAAAACTACTAGTGGTGGTGCTTTCTTCCTAGGAAAGAAATTGGTGTCTTGATTGAGCAAAAAGAATAATTCAATTTTTGTTTCCACTGCTGAAGTAGAATACATTGCTGCTAAAAATAATTGTACTCAAGTGATATGGATGAAATAGATGTTGAAAGATATTAGGGTGGTATATGAAGAACCTATTTCCATATACTGTGAAAATTCAAGTGCAATAAATATTTCAAACAATCTAGTGCTACCTTCCAAGACTGAACATATATCAATCTAGTTTCATTTCTTGAGGGAGAAGGTGAATGAGAAAGAAGTTAGATTGGAATATGTTCCTACCAAAGGAAAAATTGTAGATATATTTACTAATCCATTACCGAAGGATACTTTTGAGTATCTCAACAGAATACTAGGGGTGATTACCCCTCCCAACAAGAACTAAAGATGCATTTATTTGCATCAATCCACACACTTCCTGATCATATTTTGATTTGGATTGATGTTTCTGTGGCTGCTACTCAAGGGGAGTAGTCAGATGTGCAGATATGTGGCTCAGAGCGGGTATATGGAAAGGTCATGGTTACCTTTTCCATTGATGTCAAAGGGGGAGAAGTGTATTGTGAAAAATATTTCTAAGGAGAAGAGCAGAAGAAGTATGTTGGGTTGATGGTATTTATCACATCATGTGTTGCCATCAATGCCAAAGGGGGAGATTGTTGGATGATGAGGATATGGTTGTTGATATGTGGTTTTCATTGATATCAACATTATTAGCATTTGGCATATTAGTTGCTGCAAATGTCGAGGATATTGAGAAAATTGTAAAAGAAAGTACTTCAAGTTCCCAGTGGAATTGTGTAGGTCAATAAGGTGTTTTGTTGTTTGCATTGCAGATTAGCTAGTGTGGATTAAAGGGTTTATTGTAGAATGTTTCTAGAAAACCTACAACAAGTTTTAGAGGTCCACATAAATTTTTGAGTATGTTGTGGTTTGACAGTGTTTTTGTGGTCTCTGTCAGTGTTCCCAAATGAAGATTGTGTGATTTTGGTAATCTCAGTTGTTACGGATTCTTCTCTGATGTCTCTAGTTATTTCTCTATCTTTGTGGTACATACATATTACTCACACAGCTCATGTTGAAGATCTTTTTCTTGTGCATGTTTAGGTTTTCATATTCTTGGCCAACATGTTGGTGGTAGAGTGTTGTGGATCTTTGTGGTATAATTAATTAAAGTATTTTTCTATTGGAGATGTTAATTTTGGTCTCCACTATGTTGTGGCTAACCTTGGTGGATTTGCATTAAAAATTTATTTGTAAATTTGGGCCGACATTGAAAATATGTCTTATTCTTCTGGCCGAGTAAGTTGTGATGAAATCACATGAAGCAAATATATAAGAGAGATGTGTTGAGAGAAGTTAGTGTGTGCATAAGTGTGAATAGTGTTTCTATCATTCGATTATTGAGCAGAGAGTGAAGAATATTTTCTGAGCTTAATTGGAACTATAATCAGGCTTGTGTAGAAGCTATTTTCTTTTAGTTCATACTCTATGGATCTAATCCATATTTCTATTGGACAATGAGTCATCTTTGTATTTGAGCAGTGAGATCTAGGAAATTTTCTTGAATGCATGTGCATTCTCCTTATTATTTCAATTTATACTTCTAACAGGGTATAATATTTTGGACTAACATCTACCATGGTTTTTCCCCTAACAAGGTTTCCACATAAAAATCTTGGTGTTATCTATCTCTTTGATGTGTTAATTATTTATGGTTAATTTCTTATTCATTAGATCTAAGATTAAGTTAAGTAAGAAAGTTCTAAGTTTTGTTACAACTGATTCAACCCCCCTCTTAGTTTTGTGTCCATATTTTGCCAACATCTCCCACTCCCTCCCTCTATTCTCCCCTCTCTCTCTCCCTCTCTCTCTCTCTCACTTCCTCCCTCTCTCTCTCCCCCTCTCCCTCTATCTCTCTCCCACTCCCTCTCTCTACCTACACAACTAGACAACTTTCTCTCTCCCCGAATCCCTTCTCTCTATCTCTCTATCACTTTTCCATTCATATTTCCCTCCCTCTCTACCCTAATCCCTCTACCATATACATTGGACCCTTGACCCTAATCCCTCAACCCTATACACTCAATGCTCTACCATCAACCTTAAACCATGTCAACCCTTAACCCAATACCCTTTACCCTCAAACCTAAACCCTTAAACCCTTTAAACCTTAAACAATCTACCCTCAACCCTAAATCCTTAAAATGTAAACCCTTAAACCCTCTACACTCTACCCTGAAACTAATACCCTCTACCCTCAACCCTATACATTCAACCCTCGACCCTTAAACCCTCAATCCTATAGGTCATCAATCCTATACCCTCAATTCTCAACCCTCTACCCTATACATTGTATCCTCAACTCCCATATCTCTTCGTCCTTCCCTCCTCTTTTCTCCTCTCTAACTCACTTCTCTCTCCATCTCTTCCTCCCTCTCTACCCTAATCCCTGAAACCTATACCCTCAACCCTCAATCCTTATACCCTCAACTATCAAAATTTAATCCCTCAACCCTCAACCCTTAAACCCTAATCCCTAAACCCTTAAGCCCTTAAACCCACAACCCTCAACCCTCTACATTATATGTTAAACCCTAAACCATCAATTCTCAACCATCTACCCTATACATTGGATCCTCAAACATATACCATAAAACCTATATACTCAACCCTAATCGCTCAAGCCTTAAACCCTAAACATCATCCCTCAACTTTTAAAACCTTAAAACCTCAACCCTTAACCCTTAAATCCTTACATGCTTAAACCCTCAACCCTCAACCCTATACATTAAACTCTCTACCCTATACATTGGAACCTCAACCCTAATCCTCAAACCTATAGGTCCTCAACCCCTATCTCTCTCTATATCTATCTATCTCACATATCTCTCCCTTCCTAAACCTTTAAACTCTACCCTAATCCCTCAACCCTATACCCTCAACTCTTAAACCCTTATATTCTCAACCCTTAACCTTTAACCGTCAACCCTCTACCCTCTACCAAATATCCTAAGCCATCAACCCTTAAACCCTTAAATCCTCAACCCTCAACTATCTACCCTAAAACCTAAACCTTAATCCCTTAAACATAAGACCTCAACCCTTAAACCCTTAAACCCTATACCCTAAACCAGCAACACATAATAGCTAAAAAATCACCCCATTAACCATAATCCCTAAAACCTCAACCCTTAAACCCTAAACCATCAACCCTTAATCCCTCAACTCTAATACCTCAACCCTCAACCCTTAAACCCTAAAACCTCAAACCCTATACCCTCTACCATATACATTGGACCCTCAACCGTAATCCCTCAACCCTATACCCTCAACCCACTACCCTCAACCTTAAACCCTCAACCCTCAACCCTTAAATCTTAAAAACTTAAACCCTCTACCCTCTATCCTCAACCCAATACTCTCTACCATCAACCCTACTCCCTCAAGCCTATACCCTCAACCCTTAAACCATTAAACCCATGTAAACTCTCTACCCTAATCCCTCAACCCTCAACCCTTAAACCCTTAAACCTCAACCCATATACCCTATACCCTAAACATTGTACCCTCAACCCCAATCCCGCAACTCTATACCCTCAACCCTCTACCCTCAACCTTAAACCATAAACCCTTAAACACTCTACCCTCTACCCTCAACCTTGAACGCTCTTCCCTCAACCATATACCCTCAACCCTTAAACCATTAACCCAAGTAAAATCTCTAAACTAATGCCTCAACCCTAATCCCTCAACCCTGAATCCCTCAACCCTTAAACCCTAAACCCTCAACCCTTAAACCCCAAACCCTCAAAACCTATACCCTCTACCCTATACATTGGACCCTAAAACCCGATACCTCAACCTTATACCCTCAATCCTTAATCCTCAACCTAAAACCTTAAACCCTAAACCCTTAAACCCTAAACCCTTAAATGCTAAACCCTTAAACGCTTTACCTTCTACCCTCAACCCAATACCATCTACCCTTAACCCTAATCCCTAAAGCCTTAAACCCTTAAACCTAAGTAAACTCTCTACCCTAATCCCTTGACCCTCAACCCTTAATCCATCAACCCTAATCCCTAAATCCTTAAACCCTCATCACTCTACCCTTTACCCTATACCCTAAACCCTTAAACTCTAAACCCTCAACCCCTATACACTATATCCTATACATTAGACCCTAAACCCTTATCCCTCAACCCTATACCCTCAACCCTCTACCCTCAACTTGAAACCTTCAACCCCCAACTATTAAACCCTCTACCCTCTACCCTCAACCCTAATCCCTCAACCCTATACCCTTAACCCTTAAACTCTTAAATCCAAGTAAAATATCTACCCTAATACCTCTAGCCTCAACCCTTAATCCCTCAACCCTAATCCCTCAACCCCTAAACCCTCTACCATCTACCTTCTACACTTTACCCTATACATTAAATCCTCAACCGTCAATTCTCAACCCTCAACCCTTAATCCCTGAACCCTGAACCCTTAAACCCTAAACCCTAAACCCTCAAACCCTATACCCTCTACCCTATACATTGGACCCTCAACCCTAATACTTCAACCATATACCCTCAAACCTATACCCTGAACCCTGAACCCTACACCCTAAACCCTTAAACCCTAAACCCTTAAACTCGCTACCCTCTACCCTCAACCCAATGCCCTCTACTCTCAAACCTAATCCCTCAACCCTATACCCTCAACCCAATACCCTAAACCATAAAAACTATAGGTCCTCAACCCTATACCCTCAATTCTCAACCCCCTACCCTATACATTGGATCCTCAACCCTCATTTATCTTTGTCCTTCCCTCCTCTTCTCTCCTCTCTATCTCACTTCTCCCTCCATATCTCCCTCCCTCCCTCCATCCCTCTCTATGCTAATCCCTCAACCCTATACCCTCAACCCTTAAACACTCAATCGTAGACCCTAAACCCTCAACCCTTAAACCCTAAAACCTTAAACCATCTACCCTCTACCCTCAACCCTAATACCTTAATTTTATATTGTCAACCCTTAAACTCTCTACCCTAAACCCTGAACCATCAACCATTAATCCCTCAACCCTAATCCATTAACCCTTAAACCCTACACACTCAACCCTTAATCCCTCAACCCTCAATCCCTAAACCCTCAACTATCATCCCTTAATCCCTCAACCTTCAACCCTTAAAACCTCATCCCTCAAACCTCAACCCTCAACCCTTAAACCCTAATCCCTCAACCCTAAAACCCTAAAACCCTAAACCCTCTACCCTCTACAATATACATTAAACCTTGAAACCTCAATTCTTAACCATCTACCTTATACATTGGATCCTCAACCATAATCTCTCAACCAAATACCCTAAAACATATATACTCAACCCTATACCCTCAACCCTCAACCATAAACCTCATACCTCAACTCTTCAACCCTTAAACCCTTAAACCCTCAACCCTTAACCCCTCAACCCTTAAATTATTAAACCATCAACACTATACCCTATACATTATACCCTCTATCTTATACATTAGAACCTTAAACCTAATCCATCAACCCTATACCCTCAACCCCTATCCCTCTATCTATCTATCCATCTCACCTCTTTCTCTTTCCCTCTCTACTACCCTCTCCCTCTTTATAATCAATCAATCCCTACCACTCTCTCTCTCATGCCCTCTATCTCTCTCTCCATATATCTCCCTCCCACTCCCTCTCTCTCGCTATCTCTTAGGTATCTCCCTCACATGCCATCTCTCCTAGGTCTCTTCCTTTGGAACCTTACCTAGGTAATTCTCTCTCTCCCTCCCCCTCTCTTTATCTATCCCTCCCACCCTACCATGATAATTCCATCTCACTCCATCCCCTCTTTCACACTCCCTCTCTCTCCCACTCCTCTCTCACACTCCCTCTCTACTGATCTCTCAAGTTTGTCCCTCTCACCTCCTAAAATTCTCAATTATCTCCCTGTGACACCCTACATACATAAGTCTCTCTTTCTAATCATCTCTCTCTCTCCCCCCTCTCTCTCTCCCTCTCTCTCAAGTCTATCTCTCCCACCCCATCTCTCTATTTCTCTCTGTCTCTCTGTCTCCCTCTATCCATCACACCCTACCTAGCTAAGTCCCTCTCACTCTAACCCCTTATCTCCCACTCCCTCTCTCTTAGGTATATCCCTTCCACCCCCTCTCCCTCTCTTAGGTATCTCTCTCACTACCTCTCTACCTCTCTCTCTCTATCAAGTCTCTCCCTCCCTTTATCCCTCCCATTCTACTTAGACAATTCTCTCTCTCTCTCTTAAAATTATCCCTACCTCTAAAGACATTTATATATACATACATACATACACACATACTTACATATGTACATACAATATTACATACATACAAGCATACATGTACATATGTACATAAAATCGTGCATACATACATACATACATATAGGCAGACATACCAACATGCTTACATATATACATACATGTCATACAAGCATGCATACATACAAACATATAAATATATATACATACATTCAATAGAGTAGAATTTAACACAAAGCAATACATAATGTGAGTGTGTTATAACGTGCTCATATTATGTTTTTCTAGACATGTCATGGGAACAAATGCAAAAACCATCCCAAAACTAAGAAAAAATGGGAGTACATTATAACACACTCATGTTATAACATGTACTGTGCTCGCGTTATTTCTTTCTTTGGGAATCCCCAAGCCTTGGGCTTGATATTTTCCTTGGAATACCAACCCAAAGGCTTGGAGTTTCTTCCTAATGTCTAGAGACATGTTTTTGCAAATTCTACAATATTTGACTTAATCGCGTTTGTGCTAAGCATCAAGTTTTCACATGTTTTAATGTCAAACAAATCAAATACCTAGGTAATGTTATGCTCTCTCTTAGCTATCTAATGATGTAATTTTTTTCACATTTTGAAAATGTTAAGCCTTTGATCTATAATTTCTTTTATTTGTGTGTTTTTTGGGTAAATCAAGTGTTTGGTGTTTTTTTCATTATAAATTAACTATTGACCAAATTTTCAAATAAATTACATTTTAAGAAAGTAGATTCCATTCTACACATATTAAAAAAAATATTTTGAATTAGTTTCCAAAATTTATAGGGGTAGCATGGCCAAAATTTTGTTTTCAGGAAGTGTCCATTTTGAAAATTAGAAAAAAGTCAAATATTCATTAAAAAATTATCAGAAAAATTGAGCATAAACTACATACTATTAGCTAATTTCTCACCGAAGCAATTTTAAAAATACTAAAAAAAAGTTAACCATTTGTGGGAGCCAAAAAAAGTTGCCATGTTATGTTTTTTTTGACAGAAACAACACCAATTTTTGTGGCCCCCTCTTTTGAACCCCTTAATCTCAACCATTTAAAAAAAAAAATAGTAGTTTAGAAAGTAGACTCAGAGCACTATGATCCTTGTTTTTGTTGCATCTCAAAATTTTGAGTGTAACTATCCTCAATTTCATGTCCAAGGTTTATATTTTCTGATTTTAGAAAAAAAATTGGCCACTTAAGCCCCCTTTTTGGCCCCCCATCTTTTTGCACTTAACCCCCCATTACATTCAAACAACCTTCCATGCTTTGTTACTCAATAAATCAACTTATGAAGTACCAAACCATAAAAAATTGACTATAGGTAGATGTGATAATTATCAACACGCTTCCAAAATCATAAGACCAAAAACCAAACTACAGAGAAATGTAGAGAAAAACCATTTCTTCCAGACACCACTACAATATACAGTGCACACACTAGTGAACACAACTCTATTTGAAAAATGATCCAAACAAAGAAATTATGGATATAGAAGCTCTAAAAACCTCTAACCAACATATTTGAACCACATAATTAGATCTTCAACACAAAATAAATGTGGAGAAAAACCAGAACATAACATTGTATACTAGAACATCTATGCAACACACCACTTTCTCTTTTATTCAATTTTTCTGAAAAACCTTGAAATTAAGCACAAAATTGTTGATACTCAATTATGATTGTCCTTGATAAACTTCTCTATAGTTTTAGATGATTCTCTCAGCTTGGTTATATTCAGTTGGTCTCTAATTTGCAGTGGACAATTTTCATTCATATATGGCTTTCAATGAACAGTTTACTTCCTTGGGTTTTGCTTTCAGATTCAGTGCTCAGTTTGAATTTCATTCATGTTCTTTAAATATTTTATCACTTGATGGTACAGATCAGCTCGTGTTCTTTGATAGCGACAGGTTATCTTAATGTTTTCAAGGTTTTTGAAAGGTTCAATTTTTCATGTTCTTGATCCTCTCTTTCTCAGGTATTTCATTGGTTCAACATTTCAATTCAAGCTGGCATCAATCTTGGTAATCGTTTTATTGATCCTCTTGGGAATATTATTGGTGAATATATCTTTGGAAAATGATTTTATTCATAATCTTTTACAAGGTTAATTTTATTATACAAAATTCTTTTGAGAAGGAGTTTTGGCCGAGTCTTGATATATTACTATACTATCTTCTGTCCAACATGAGTTTTATTTCAATCAATGTCAAAATGGTGAATGGGAAACTTCATTCTTTTGTGGGAAATTTGGTAAATACTTTTGCAAGGTTGGCATCAACTTCGGTTAGGTTCTATGGCCACTCTTTTATACCATCCTATACATATTGGTTATTTTGATCAAACTGATCCTATTCGACTTTTAAGTTTACATTTATCTTTTCATGGTATTTGCACATTCAACACATAATGATTATTGTGTGGTCAACTTTATAGCTTGGATATTGTTTTGAAATGGTCGACATGGTGCTTAGTAATCACCTTTTTTTCGATGGACACTTTTAATTGGTTGATATCTTCATACTTTTCGGGCAGTCAAGGTTGTGAACGGCTCATTCTTTATAGTCAACTTTATTTTCAAAAGTAATTATTCTATCGATGGCTTTGTTTTCTCTTGGACCTCAAAATGATATTATTCTCATATTACTTGGACTTCAAATCAAATTTCATTTTTGCTAAGTCATTTGAATGATGAGAAATGAAAATGATTAGGGAAAATTTCGTTGTTTTGACTCTTCACTTCGAAATGATTATGGAACCCTCATCTTTTGGCACCGCCATGGAGACATTTTTCTGGTTACATCATGGTTTTCAGATGTTTTTGAAGAATCTTTTCATACGTTTCTGGCTGTTTCATGGCATTATCAGAAATAAAACGTGGACAACCTTTTTGGGTACGTGTTCATTTGTTATTTCTTCAGCTCGACCAGGTAACAAAAGCTATTATGATCGCATTCAGATTTGTCATGTTTACTTGTCTTCTCAAAGTCGAATCTGCATGAAATGAGACTTTTTTTTCTATCAAAATTTTTATGAATTTCAGTGAGTGCATTTTTGAAAAATTGCAATCTTCAGTTGCATTTAGTGAATGGACTTTAAGTGGATCTTTGACAGCATCAAATCATTTTTTAAAAGGGTTTGAAATGCCTCAGTTAAATGGGTGTTGCTGTCTATGTTCTATTCTTGGCAGCTGTTATCATTTTCTGTTCATGGGTTATCATGATCTTCGAATTACCAGCAGTTACTTTGCAGATTTATTATTTTTCTGATCATGGGTATTCTAGAAAAGAAGAATACTGATTGGGGTATTCTGAAAATTAAATGATATCCATTCATATTTGCAGAGGGTTCTTGAAATTCTGAAACTAGGTAGATGTGCTCTTTGATTACCTTTCAGTTACTATGCGAAATCTTTTACATAAGTTATTTTCAGATCTTGGGTATTCTGAAAATGAAATTTTATTTAAAAGATTTTTTTTTCAAAAATTTATTTGGGCACTTGGGTTATCAACTATTTGTTTCAAATTGATATCAAATGCATTTGATTATGTTATGACTATTTTTAGCAGATGTCTTTGAGCAAGTGTCGAGATTTACTCTTGAAAAAGCATGGTCTTTCAGTCAAAAACTATTCTGCCCAGCCGTTACTACTGAAGACAGAGATTATTTGTCATTTATTCAAAATGGAGCTTTTATTGTCTTTACTCAGATCCATTGACCTTGAAATGTTTTGAAGACTTGTTACCTAAAAATGATGTATAAATGTATACAGAAAAACTATTTTCTGTTCTGGCACTATTATTGTAATTCTGAGTTGATCTTGGCTGAATGAAATGTATTGAAAACTCTGCATAAAAATAAGAACTTAAAAGGCAAAGATGTTGTAAAAATCTCTTCTCTATGAAGTATTTTAAGGACTCAAGCTTTGGTTCCTTAAGGTATTCTATAGACGAGAGAACATAGCTGTTTATGCTTTACTGAAAACAGAGTAATCCTCTGAGCTATCATTATTGTTCAAAAAATATAAGTTGAAGGGTTTGTACTCCTTGAGATAGTTGTCTAAAAAATGAGGGGTTGGTGCTCCTTGAGTGGGTGCTCTAAAACTTTCCAACAAGGCATTGTGAATAGTGGTTTTTTGATTAAGCCTACAAGGCACTTGGAGTGGTTTTTCTTCCCTGTTTCAGGGTTTTCCACTCGGCAAAAATCTCTTGTGTATCTTTGTTTCTGTGTGATGGCTCTTCTATTTCATGCTGCTGTTCTATTTATTTAAATTCTCAATTGTGCATGCAAAAGATTACATTCAATACATGAATGACTTAATCTTTATATTGAGATCAAAGTATAAATATGTTTTAACTTTCATTTTGAGCAACAAGTATCATTTTGGATTCATAGTGATTCACCCCCCTCTCAGTGTCTCTTTCAACTCCAACAAAAATACATACTCATCATCTTCTAAACTTCCTCGTCATTACTAAACTAGCTATAATTTAACTATACATCCATATAATCTTATCAAAGAAAAACTAGAGGTTGACACTAGTAGCACTCACCAATGACAACATAATGAAACTAATGAAAGCATCAACCTAGCTAGTCATCAATGATAATACAAACATATGCCTACAACAATCTCCCTCAGGCTTGTTGACATCAATGACCACCAACTATTCATACTTGCAACAATCTCCCCCTTTTCCACTGATGGAAACACATGATGTATGTGAAAAACCATCAACAACAAAAAATTGTCTTGATCATTAACATACTACTCCATATCAACTCCTCATTCTTTCTCCCCCTTACATCATACTCTCCTTTTATAATTGAATTTTTTTGACATTTATTTCTCTCCACCTTCGACACCAATGGAAAAGGGTAGCACATGTGCATATCTTTCTCCCTTTTACATCAAACATACACGCTTTCTCTCTTTATTGCTCAACATACTCTCCCTTAGGAGCACACAAAAAACTATCTCAACTATCAACCACTACAAATATCCTCTAACAATCAACAAACAAAGCCCCTACCTACTCCCCCAGAGAGGTAGCCCCCAACA
This sequence comes from Sequoia sempervirens, assembly GCA_007258455.2. NCBI lineage: Eukaryota > Viridiplantae > Streptophyta > Pinopsida > Cupressales > Cupressaceae > Sequoia > Sequoia sempervirens. The sequence continues at coordinate 334,423,692 of VDFB02105785.1, forward strand.
TCAATCTAGAACAAATTATGAATCTTGAAATACGCTAGATTGATACATATCCTTATGCATCTAGTTTAAGGAAGAAGGGGTAATAACCCCTAAATTCTCCTGGAGATACTCAGAAGTATCCTTAGAAAGAGTATTAGTGAATACATCAACAACTTGATCCTTTGTAGGCACGTACTCAAGCTTCATTTCATTCTTTGTAACCTTCTCTTTGAAAAAGTGATACTAGATTGAGATATGTTTTGTCCTTGGGTGCATCATTGGATTCTTTGAAATGTTAATAGAACTTGTATTATCATAAAAGATAGAAATTGGTTCATCATATATCACACTGATATCCTTCAAGTTTTTTCTCATGCACAACATGTGTGTGCAAAAAGATGTAATATAATGTATTTTGTTTCTACAGTAGATAAAGACATTGACTCTTGTTCCTCGCTCAACCAAAACATCAATCTGCATCCAAGAAAGAATGCACCGCCATTTTTAATTTTCCTATCATCCACACAGCCTTCTCAATAAACATCTGTATAAGCACTCAAGGAAAAATCAGTATCCTTTGGTCACCAAAAACCATGTTCCAGAGTGCCCTTCAAGTATTTGAATATCCTCTTTACTGGTGCAAAATGTGACTCCCTAGGATCTTAAAATCTAGCCACAAGACAAACTAAATGTATGATATTAGGTCTAGTAGCAATTAGATATAGCGGTCCTCTAATCATTGATCTATACTTACTTTGATCATCCTTAGGAGATTCATCATTCTTAATTAGCTTGCAATGAGTAACCATAGGCGCACATACCAGCTTAGAATCTTCTATTCCAAAATTCTTCAAAAAAATTTAACATAATTTGATTGTGAAATGAATATACCTTTCTTTGTCTGATTGATTTACAACCCAAGGAATAAATTCATCTCCACAAACATAGACATCTCAAACTCTTTCTACATCTCTTCAAATTTCTTGCACATAACTTCATTTCCTCCAAAAAATTATATCATCAACATACACAACCACCATCAATATTTGATTTTTTTCAACTTTGAAATAAAGATTACTATTTGCAGTACATTTGCTTAAACCTTGTTGTATCGAGTACTTATACAACATTGCATACCAAGTTGGAGGAGATTGTTTCAATCCATATAATTCTTTCTTCAATTTGTAGACCATATCCGGTTTGTCTAATAATTGAAATCCTTTTGATTGTTCAATGCATACCTTTTCTTTGTACTCACCATTCAAGAAAATAGAATTCACATTGACCTTATATGCTTTAAAATTTGTGTGTGTTTCAAAATCCAAAAGAATCCTAATATCTTCCATTCTTTCCACTAGAGTAGTAGTCTCTTCAAAGTCTATTCCTTCTACTTTTGATTAGCCCTTACACACAAGACTTTCCTTGTTTCTTACTACTGCTCCATTCTCATTTAGTTTGTTCTGAAATACCCACTTAATTCCAATTGCATTCATGTTTGTTGGTCTTGGGACAATTTACCAAGTTTGATTCTTCTCAATCTACATTAGTTCTTCTTCTATAGTCTTGATCTAATACTCATCGTTGCATCCTTCAATCACTATTTTGGGTTCAAATTAAGAAAGTAAACATAGGTTTACCTATTCTTTAGCTCTAGCAGCATTTTTTCTTGTCAAAACACCTTTTATTTTGTCACCAATGATAAGATTTTATGAATGATTCTTTTGCACATACTTAAGAGTCTTAGGGATCTTTTTTGGAGCTTCTTCCTCTTCATTCTAAACTTCCTTTTCCTTACCTTCATCTCTATCATTTTATTTGCAAGAGGACTCATTTGATTCATATCCATCTATCACCCAAAAATTCTTTTGTAAGTCTTCATTCACTTTGACATTTGCACTTTCAATAATCTTCTTTAACCTCTTTTTGTAGCATCGATAAGCTTTGCTTCTTGTGGAATATCCAAAAAAGATACCTTCATCAGATCTTGTATCAAAATTTCCTAAGTTCTCTTCATCTCTTCTAATATAGAAATTTCTTCCAAACCCTATAAGTATTTGATAGTAGGAATCTTTCCATACCACAACTCATAGGGATTCTTTACATTGCTTTCTCTTTCTTAAACTTTATTAAGAATGTAGATAGTAGTATGAATTGCTTCTCTCTAGTAGACTTCTAGTAGGTTTTCCTCTTTCATCATTATTCTTGCAACTTCATGAACAATCAAATTCTTCCTTTCAACCACTTTATTTTGCTGAGGATTCCTAAGGGAAAATAAATTTCCTTTTATCCAATGATTTTCACAAAAATTGTTAAGTTGATTGGAGGTGAACTCTCCACCTATGTCAGACCTCAAACATTTGATTTTTATATTAATTTAATTTTACACCATAACTTTAAATGCTTTAAATTGATTTAGAGCTTCTAATTTTTCTTTGAGAAAACTAACCCATGTCATTCTAGAATAATCATCAATCAATAGCATGAAATACCTATCACCTTGAAAAATTCTTACTTTGGTAGGACCATAAAAGGTCTATATGCACCAGCTCACATTGTCTAGTGGTAGATTGTTCTTTGACTTTGAAACTTCTTCTTGCTTCCTTCCCAATTTGACATTCCTTTTAGACATCATTAATAGGCTTTATGATCTTTGGTAGATCTCTCAAAAATTAAATTGAACTCATCCTCACTAGGTTATCAAAATTAATGTGACACATCCTTCTATTCCATAGCCAACTTTCATTAATCTGAGTCATAAAGCAATTTCCATCAACACCTATAAGCTTATAAACATTTCCATCTTTCCTTCCAATAGCAACCACAATTCCAGACCCTTTTCTAATCTCACATCCATCATCCTAAAACATAATATATATATCCTTTGCTACAGATTTTTCCAACACTCAAAAGGTCATGTCTCAAACCCTTAACATAAAGAGCACCATATGTATTATGATTTCCATAAAAACTAATTGAACCTTTTCCACATATCTTAGTAGATGTATCATCACCCAAAATTACTAGACCTCCTTCATATTTCTTAATTTTAACAAACTTACTTTTTTCACTGATCATATGATTTGAGAATCCACTATCAATAATCTAGTAGTTCTTCTCCTCTCTAGTACAAAAAGCAATCACTATAGTTCCTTCAATGTTATTACTTGCTTCTAGAGCAATATTTTTTTCACACATCTCTTAGATTTAGTAGAATTAGTTTCATCTTTAATAGCCATGAACAAGAATTCACTGTCCTCATCATCTGCTTAATCATATTCATCATTAGATATATTGGCATCTTCTCTAACGTAATAACTTTTCTTAATTGTTTTACCTTTATTTTCTTTTTTCTTGTCATTAAAAACTTTTCTTGGGAATCTTGAAGCATAATCACCTATCTTACCACAACTGAAACATTTGAAAGACAACTTACCTCTATAATTACCAACTCCCTTTTTCATTTTCCTCACAAAGTTTACTTCAACATCATCAAGATCCTTCTAATCTGATTTGTTAGTATTTTCTGATTTTCTAGCCTTAAAGCCAATCTAATTTTTTTCACTATTTGTACTAAATTCTCTCATTTAAAAATCAGATATAGCACCATACAACTGATCTCTAGAATATTTTCTTAAATTTTGAACTTCCTCAATAGCATACACTTTCTGACTATAAGATTTAGGTATAGTTCTTAGTACCTTCTTTCCACTTCTTCTTCTTCAATATTTCCACCAAGACCTCTAATGGAATTGAAAACTTCATCCACTTTATGCATGTTTCTTGTAATATTTTCATCTTCACACATCCTCAAGTTCTCAAAATGTGATTATTGGTGGAAAAATTGACACAACATGCAAGCAAGATATAAATACCTCACTTCTCTTGAAAAAGATAACCGGCCATAAAATCAACTATCTTCCAAGGTCTCACGGGTTGGTTTATATCTGTCTTGTTCTACTTAGTGGTCAATGTGACTATAATGTTCAATGGGCTAGCTGGTTAGTGGTAACAAATTGGGTATTTTGATTTCACAGATCTAAACTAACAATGAATTTTAAATAAACAACAAAAGATATTCCAAGGAGTTTAGAGTAGAAAAACGTGAACAAATATCATTCCTTCATTTAGAAATGCAATTTTGTAATAAGATTTTAAATTTAAACTAGTAAATGAAACAACACATAATGACTACGCAATTGTATTCATTCATAGTGTAGATTTAATAAGCAAATTTCTAATTCTATTTACCAAAATAAACCCCATAGCAAGATATATTGATTAACTCATCATATAATTATAGATCAATGAAAATGGGAAAATACCATTCACAATGAAACCAAAGGTGGCTTTGAATTTGGCCCCCTCTATTGAATTTATTCAAATACACAACAATTACACCCAAAAACCTCCATTGGTGCGCAAAAAACTATTGTCTTTGGTATCATTTCTAAAACTAAATAAATTAGGAAAATCTAACTATAGAAAATAAAAAAATAGTTCTTTCTTAAGGACTGCAAATCATACTTCAACTCGTCGACCTTTACAATGAGAGAAATTATATAATATATAGACTTTAAAAATTACATTTCCCTTAAAAAATAATTACATGCAATCCAAAAATCTAGGTGCCCTACATGCAGATCCACAATTATAGGCATGGTTGGGCATAATTGGAGTTGACACTTGGTGGAAACTGGCCACTAAGGAAATTGGTGCCTTTTTCTAAATGCATTGAAGATGCTCTTCAGTCTAACTACAAGGCCCTCCTATTTTATAGGAACTGCTCCAAAAGTTACATCTTCGACTTTATTTTGGTCAAAACAACATATTCCATATTTAAAATTTGAAACCTACCTTGACTTTTGTTGTTGATATTTTTTGAAATTAGCTAACACCTAGGTTAGCACTTCCTCATCAATTCTGTCTACCCAATCAAGTATGAAATTTTTCCTCTAAAAATGGGTAACTATTATTCCCATAGCATTTTCTAGTTGTTGTATATCACCTTTGGAAAATTTGGCATCCATCTTCATGTTCATCAACTTACCCAATATTGTGGCCTCGTCATCAATCTCTACTTGGAGGTTTTTATTCCATGCATCCTTAATAGCCCGTAGAGTTTCCAACTTGTGTGTCCCCAACAATTGGATAACAAAATCAATAATTATAATAATAAATTTTTTGAAAGCAAAATATTCATTCTCCAAATTCCTCTTCTATTTTAACAAAATTAATTTGTGTTCCACTATCAACTCCATACAAGACCAGATAACATTCTTACACTTCTCAATGAAATTATTGACATATCCATCACCCAAGATGGTTGGGTTAACGAGCTCTTCAATACCCATATCTTCCAAATCCTTCAACTGCCTTAGGTATACTCTTCATTTTTCCTCTTCATCTCTTAGATTGTTGGTGTACTCCACCAACTACTCTTCCAATGCGCAAGCCTCTTCATATTCCATATATCCTAAAATAAGAAGTTCATCCATCTCAGCTCTTAACTTCCTAACCCATTTATCAAAAATATGATCCTTCTTGTTCAGCCCCTTGAGGCCATCAGGCTCCTTTCTACTCATCAATACTGGTACTTTAAAAGAGGATGGATTTTTTGAAATAGGAGAAGTAAGATCTCTTATAAACTTCCTCATTGGTCAATTTGAGCCTTCAGTTCATCTTTAACTTGCTTATCCTTCTCCATTCTCGAGTTAGTTGAGCTGATTGCTAGATCAAGTAGTGACATTTTCTAGTTATAGGTATGCTTACCCAAATTGACCATTGTCATTTTGTAATCTAATGCTTTGAGTTCATGGTCATCTTTATCTACTAGCTCTAGCAATTTCTATAACTAACTCCCATGCCTCATTAATCTAGGTTGAGTGTATGGTTCTTGACTTCTTCTTCGGCTTCATTGCTTCAACTTCTTTCATTATTTCTTTCCAATTAAGAGGTTGTGCCACCACTTGTTGGCTCTTTTCCAAATTCAACTTTAACCAATTAGGAGCTCCTATATTCATTGTCATCTAATGCCTTTATAGATGGGTCTCCTCTCTTTCTTTCTCTTGCTTAGTTTGTTGTTGTTGGGCTTTCCCCTGTTCCACCTTCTCTGTTTCAACTTTCTCTTTCTCTTGGTTAGCCTGTTGTTGTTAAAAAAATTCTTGTTTCACCTTCTTTCAGGCCTCATCTTCCTTAGCCTTTTGTAGAGCTTCTTCTCTCTCATCACTTTTAATGATCTACCTTTTATCATCCTCAGTAAGAACTTGTTCTTCACTATCTTCTTCTTCTACTCCCTTGTCTTTGGCTTCAGATTCCCCCTCTTCTCATTCCTTTTCTTCTTTGAGAGGAATATATTTAGTAACTGAGGGGAGGGGAGATTTCATAACCTTAATAAATGGAGTTATTTCATCTTCTTTAGTAGCTACCATGGTTTTTGTGAAGGAGTAGTATAAGTACCCTCCATAGTTTTTTCCTCTCTTGGATATATTGTAGCAATTAGTTGCACCCCAAGCCCAAAAACAATTCCTACAGATGCAACCATGTATACCATTGAGGCCTTCTGGAATTTCTCTACCACCTTCTCCATTATTGGATCTTGTTCCTTAACTACTTGCTGAGAAGTCTTCTTCTTGAGCCTTTTGTATTCTTTTCATGGAGGAGAAGAAGACGTTTTTCCTTTTGCATTTTTTCTTTTCCTACCGGCTTTCTCTTAACAATCACTAAGGTGACCATCAATACAATTTAATTTCCTTTCCACCACCACTATGAAGACTTCATCAATATTAAATTCTTCTCTTTCCATCCAATTTATGGGATCTAACGCTTTAGTCCCCACTTCATCCTAATCATACTGTGGGTCAAGAGTTAGACCATTATCCAAAATTTCTTTAGGAACATCTTCCTTGATTTTGAATTTCAAACACTACATGGCTATTGGGAATGAGGCAACATGATCGAGGCTTGAAGATTCTATCTTATTTTCCCTTCGAGAGGAATCTTTCACAAAGTTATCAGACTTGAAAGTTTCTAATTCAATGTGCCCTAATGTTGTGTCCATGATTTTCATTAGCCTAGAAGTGGACTTTGAGATCTCCAAGACCCCTTGAAACTTATATTTCATGGTGTACAAATATTTGATAGTTTTAGTTATCTTAGTATTTTTCTCTCTTTGTTCTACCTCCTCAGTGCCAGGTTGTTCCTTAGAATCAAACATTTAAGACACCTAGAAAACAAACAATAGAGATTTATCAAAAACATATACAGATATTCAAAATATTTTCTTTTGAGATCAACTTACAATTATGTTTGATCAGGCCTTCAAACCTTGAAGAGAAACTTTCAAAATATATTGAAACCTTCTACCACTTTTGGGAATCAGGTTTGAGATTGGACTCTAGATCAAGACATTTGGTAAATAATTCCAATCAAAACATAAAGATCTGATGGGACTATGCATTCTATGGGAGGAAATCAAAGTTAGGAATAGACTTCAAACATGGCTCCTTGGGATTAGATCTTATCAGGATTCAAGATTCTGACAAGCCTCTCAATGTTTGGGTGTTGAGGTTAGAATTGGCCTTGGAACTTAGAATTTTGTTTTTAAGTCTGATCAGGACTAGAAGTCCCAATCAATCTAACTAAAAGAGGACCTTTTGGTTTACAAAGGTCTGAAGGATTGATGTATTGAGCACATCAAAATTCATGAGCAAGTTAGGATTTAAGACCTGGACCTTTAATCTTGGGTCCATTTGGGGTTAAGATTCCCATGTTGGAACTTAAAATTTCATGCAAATTTTAGGTCCCCATATTAAAAAAGAGGATTTTAACACTCAAAAACTCAAGTGTAAAATCAGTCTCAAGAGCACATTTTGAAAAATCATAATTTTGGATTTGTTCAATTTCACAAAAAATAATTTTGCAAACATATTCATCTGTCATATTTGAATGCTTATTCCAATTTTTTAGCTTCATACGATTAGTTTTGACAAAGTTTTAGAGGGCCAAGTTAAAGGGTTTTTGAGAAAATTTGCTGTCAGCAGAGTGAAATCTGTTAAAGTGGCCTACTTTGAAGGAAAATATTAAGCATCTGAAAAGATATTATGACACACCAATTGGTGCTCTTGAATCTCCCTATCTCAAGGTGCATCCATACCAATTTTTAGGGCATTTGAACATCATTTGGTATTTTTGCAAAATCAATTCCAAATGGATTTTACACAGTTGAGGATTCCATTTCTAGAACAACTACAAACGGGTCAAATTTGGCATTTGATATTTTGTGACGAATGAATATTGATGAAAAATAATTGTGCACACATGCTCATGGATCCCAAATAAACTAGTCTCCCAAGTTATGACTTCACAGGAAGTGATTTGACATTTTTACAAAATTGCAAATTGGTGAGTTTTAGCTTAATTTGACAAGCACAATTTTCCAGAAAATGGTTGAACAAGCAACTTTGATTGGGTATTAGGACATAATAACCTGACCAAAATAACCCTGGATAGAATAACCTGACCAAAATAACCCAAGGACAAAATAACCCAGGGTCATAATAACCCATGGACAGAATAACCCATGGTCAAAATAACCCATGGACTGAATAACCCATGGTCATTTTAGATCAAGCTAATAGACTAGAAATGACATAAAATAAATTATAAATATGATTGTGAAGCACCATAGAGGCTATTTAGGTCATTTTTAGACCGTATATCTATTATATACCCCTAAAATAGCCTTAAAACACCTTTAATATGCTTAAATAACCTATAAAATGTTAAATAATTATAAAGATAAAGGAAATTTCATGGGAATAAGTTGATTATTTTGAAGACACATGGATTGGCAGACTAACTAGAAAAGGAAACAAACGATCATCCAAGTTTCCAATCACAATGTGGAATCGCTATTCAGCTACTCAAGATGATCTTCCCATAACCAATAATACTATTGAAGGATGGCACAAAGGATTTAGTGAATTTCTTCAAGCATCACACAACTTAGTTTGGAAATTCATCAAAGCAGTGAAAAAAGAACAAAGTCTCCAAGAGAATAGAATAGAGAAATATATGGCTTGATACACTGGACAACCAAGCAGGAAAAAATACTGTGAACTCAAAGAAAGAGTAAAATGATTGGTTGATGGTTATGAAAACCATAACATTTTATTATATAAGAGGTGTCACTCATAATTTGATAGTTTAGTTGAAAATTTGAATAATAAAGTTCTTTTAGCAACATACATGTAATTTATAAATTTTGTTTTCCTTTCTCTATATTCTTATGGGGATATTTTTTCCATGGGTTATTCTGACCACGGGTTATTTTGGCTTGGGTTATTATGACCTCAGGTTATTTTGTCCCTAGGTTATTGTGACCAGGTTATTATGTCCAGGGTTATTTTGGCCAGGTTATTATGTCCCATAACCATTCAATTGTGAGCAGATTTCAATCCAAATAACTTCATGCCAAATCATCCAAAAAGCATGCTCTCCTACCATAATTCAATACTCTGGTACATTTTCATGGCTTTTGGAGATCATTTGATTAATTTTCAAAAGTCATTTTGGTGGCTATCTGGCTTGCTTTTGTCACAATACAAAATGGTAGAAAATAAGTTATGATAAGTACTTAAGTTTAAAGCATTTTTTGGGTTTTGATGATGAGAATTGAAGTATCATGAGATTCAATTATTTGGGGAAGTGCCAAGGGAAATAAGACCATTTAAGTTGGACTTTGTGTATAAGTTAGCTCTTACCACATTTCTTGGAAGATAATATCTACAATTTGAAGAGAATTATTGCTTCATTCAAAGGACTTCCTAAGCACGAAGACTCCATCAAATTAATCTATGTAGCGTTTGGAAAGGAAGGATATCTATAGGAGCATGCAGACGCTTAAAGGATTTGATAAATCCTATTAATAAACACTTGATTAATCCTAACAAATATTGCCACCTGATTCATGAAGAATACAAAATATACAAAATTATCCTAAGCAAGCTCTGAAATATTAGGCCATGTTTCAAACGAGTATCTCTATGCACTTAATGTTTGTAGCTATGAGGCAAGAAAAATTATTTTGTGTGTTTTTATTACAAACTATGTGTTTTGTCTATAAACCAAATGAGTATCTTACACTAGGGGAATTCTAATGAATGTATTCCTAGGTTCTACGCTGATCTGGGGGTTTTTTTATTCCATTCATGAAGGAAAAAGTGATCTTATAATACCATCATCGGTAGCCACACCTGAAGAATTTATTTCATTACATCATAAAGCTTTAGAAGGTGATTGGGTATCTATGAATCTGCATCATTGGATTAGTTTGAAATTTTGGTTATAAGTTAAGTGGCAATGCTTCTATTGCATCAAATAATGTAACATTATCAACCTTTGCGCCTACTATACGAAGGACAATGGGATGCTATCAGAGTTTTTCCATTGTAGTTGGTAGAACCACAAAAGGAACTCTCTCACCCAAATAATCATTGATGAGATCTATGGAGCCAATTCAAAGCTTTCTACAAGGTACGAGGATGGATTTCCTCATCATCACATGGAAACCTTAAAACATACGTAGCGAAGAAAACTCATTGGAATAACATGTGCAATCAGGGAAAAATTTCTTAAAGTCTTTCTGATTGAGAGTCTCATTGATGGACCAACAAATTTACTTCATCGAGGAAGCATCTACTATCGGCGTAAGATCTTCAATTCTCCCCGAAAATGTAAAGTCATACCAATGAAGCCTCATAGGGGAGAATACATCAATATCAGTGGAGGAAGAATAAGTCTCAACGATGTCTTAAGTTACCACAAATATATGCACACAGTTATAATGAGAGATCAAGTAAAGTGCAATTAGAGTGGGAAGTAATATTATTTTGAGAAAATTATGGAAGAAATATTATTTAGATTAAATGTGCAAGAGAAAACTAAAGGGAAAAAGCTTTGAAGTGGGTGATTATTTTTATGGTGAAGATGCACAAGTTAAATACAAGGAAAAATACTTTCATAAGGATGGAGAATATTTTTACCAAAGAAGTTACAAGAGCATGTAATGGGTAATTATTTTACCCGAAGGATTAATCTACTAAACTTGGCGAAATATTCTAACCAAGCTAGATATAAGCCATAGATTTTCCAGTGAAAGGATTAATGAAGATTATTAAAAGTATTATAATAATTATTATTCATGAGAGAACACAAAGCTGAAGATTAAAATATTTAATTTTCCAAGGTAAATTAGTTAAATATTTTTTTCAAAAGAAGAAGAATACTGAAGCGTTGTAGTGAATGGTTATGAAGGGTTGTAACCCTAAAATAGCGATGTATATATACAAAGTGAAATTGTATCATAAAAGGAGATTAGATCTAGGAGAAATAAGCAGTAGGTTAGATAGTTGGTAGTTTGAATAGTTGTTGAAACAAAACATCATGATATGTATTGTAAAATCTTTTAAAATTATATAATGGAGAGGAATATATTTATCTGGTGATCTAATTATGGTGTCAATTGTTTGTCAAATTTATTGAAAACATTATCTAGTTGTCTCAAAGGTTGTCATTTCCTAATTATTTAAATTGAAATATCAAGGATATTCTTCAATTTATCAAAGCACACTTCTTGTTCTTGTGTGGTTCAATTAACTGGTTCCTGCAAGACAAGATTAATTCCTTTTGATTAATCTCAGTAATTTGGAAAAGGAAATTTGGATCATTAAGAAGAACTTGATAATTACACTCTTGAACATTTACACAAGCTTTAAATAGTCACAAGTGCCAAGAAATTTGAATTATAGCCATTAATCAAGTCACCCATTATACAAATCTTGACTCCATTAGCCCAATAGAAGTGGCACTGGTCACACCATTTTCATTTTAGAATTTTATAAAATATTATTCAAACATTCACATCTCACATTTCAGTAGGAGTAGTTAGCAAGATTTCATCTATTACACTTTGTGCCATCGTAATAGATCTATTAATTCAATTAAGTCATATAGTTTTAAGTCTGCCTCATTCACATAGGTATACCCGCCTAGGTTTGGAAGCACCTAAAGAGAAGAAGTTCAAATCATTTGGCCTTGTTTGTTACCCTAAAACATATCAACAGATTGGAAACCTCGTGAGGCATTTCACCTGTATTTTTGAGAGCTAACATCCCAATTGGACCAAACATTAAAATTACCTTTAAGGTCAAGAAAACTTGAAGGACCATACATTAGTCTGCGTCAAAAATTAGGATCAAGATTGCACATTGGAATTGGTCCTGTTGGAAATACAAGGGCAGAAAACTGAGAGGGGGGGTGAATAATTTATCACAAAAATTCAAAATTTATTCAACTTATTAACCTTATTCTTTGATCTACTTATTAACCATGAAAACATAAATCATCAACACATCAGAAACACACATAACACCAATATTTTTTATGTGAAAACTCTGTTAGGGGAAAAACCATGATGGAGGTCAGTCCACAAGATTATACCCTATTAAAAGTATAATGTAAATGAAATATGGGGAATGCACATGCATTTAGGAACACTACCTAGAGCTCATTGCTAAATTACAAAGGAAGATACACTGCCTTACAAAGAGATTTAGATTAAATCCATCTAGATTTTGAACTAAGAAAATACCATTTGCTAATGCCTGATTATAGTTCAAATTAAGCACATGAACACTTCTCCACTCTTCACGCTTCTTTACACTTCTTCACAATTCTTCACACTCTTCTCTCCCTTTGAATGATTTAGAAAATTATTCACGCACACACACATTCGACATACATCAAATGAAATGAACAATCACTTTTATATATCCGCAACAAGAAATTTCATTGCTACAAGTCAACCACAAAGAAATAATAAAATGAATATAAATTGTCGGCCCAAAACATTGAAGATTATCAATGTGAATCAACCAAGGTCGACCACAACTTAGTGAGTACCCAAATCAACATATCCAGTATGAATACACTTCAATTAATTTCTCCTTGAAGATCCACAACATGCTACAAATACTATGTCGGCCAAGAACAAGAAAAGCATGAACACATAAGAGAAAATTACAAACCATGATCACAATGATCAATGTAGATGTACAAAAAATACAGAGCATCATCTATAAACATCCACAAGTATCACAAATCACAAGATAATCATACATAACAACTAAACTAACTAAAATAGCATCATCTTCAATCAGGGACATCAACTAAAGAAAAAAAAAATGTTTGAATGGAAATCTTCATAACTCAATCAAATCTCCATGTAGATATCTGAAAGTCAACATGGATAACATAGATACACTCAGAAACAAACCCTTTATTCCATAACCTCTGATCAACAATGTACAAAAATAACTACCATACTGAACTTCACTTCACCACTGACAACCTAGAACTCATTTATTACAATTTTCTCAATATCCTCAACATATACAACTTCAAATACATTTATGCTAATAGTGTTGACATCAGTGAAAATATCAACATCCAAAAATATCCCCCTTTGGAATTGATGGCAACACATGATGTGAAAAACACCATCAACGCAACTAACTCCTGCTTAGGTTTTAACTCATCTTCTCCTCAACACTTTCACATAATATTTCTCCCCATAAGGCTCTTCTCATTAGATAATCATCAGTTTTTCACATGGCTCTTCTCCCCCTTTGACATCAATGAAAATTTTCTCTAAGCTTTGAACTACATATCTAAATTTCTGAACATCTGACTACTCCCCCTAAGTAGCAGCCACCACAACATCAATCTGAGACAAGATATGACCGTGAAATGCACAAAATAATGCAATGCAATGCATCCTTAGTTTTGATTAGGAGGGGTAATCACCCCTAACTTCCCTCTGAGATACTCAAAAGTATCCTTAGGAAACGACTTGGTAAAGATTTTTGCAATCTGCTCCTTAGTAGGCACATACTCCAATCTGACTTCCTTTTCACTTACCTTCTCCCTCAAAAAGTTAAAATTGATAGATATATGCTTTGTTTTTTAATGCAACATCATATTCTTGGAAATGTTAATAGAACTTGATTTATCACAGAATATAGCAATAGGATCATCATATATAATTATGATATCCTTCAACATTTGTTTCATGCATGAGAATTGAGTACAATTATTAGCAGCAATAATGTATTAGGCCTCTGCAGTACAAAAGGAAATTGCATTCTGCTTCTTGCTTAACCATGAAATCAGCTTCTTATCCAAGAAAAATGCTCCACCACTCATACTTTTTTTGTCATTCACATCTCCTGCCTAGTCAACATTAGTAAAGGAACTCAAAGTAAAATAATCATCTTTAGGACACCATAGGCCAAGATCAATAGTTCCATTCAAGTATCTAAAAATTATCTTCATAGTAGTCACATGAGATTCTTTTGGATTAGGTTGAAATCTTGCAACAATACATACAACATTCATGATATCGGGCCTAGTTTGAGTTAAGTACAAAAATCCACCAATCATTGATCTATATCTTGTCTAATTTTCTTTTGAAGAATCATCTTTTGTTCTCAACTTGCATTCGGTCACCATGGGTGTACCAATTGGATTTGAATATTTCATACCAAACTTCAATAATTCCTTCACATACTTAGACTAAGATATAAAAATCCCTTTATCTAACTTAGTAATTTGCAATCCCAAAAAGAATGTCATCTCACCAATCATAGACATCTCAAACTCATTTTGCATCTCATTAGAAAAATTCATACACAAACCATCATCTCGTCCAAAAATGATATCATCAATAAAAACTTCAACAATCAAATCTTTATCATCATTCTTGAAATATAGATTAGGATCAGCAGTACCTTTGTTAAATCCAAGCTTCAACAAATAGTTGTCCAATCTTGCATACCATGCTCTAGGGGCTTGCTTGAATCCATACAATGCTTTCTTCAACCGACACACCATATCTTCTTTATCAGTCAACTAGAATCCATCAGGTTTCTCAACATACACTTCTTCGAATTCACCATTTAGAATAGTTGATTTTACATCCATCTGATAAAATTTGTAGTTCTTGTGAGTAGCATAGGAAAAAAATAATATTACATCTTCAATTCTAGCAATAAGGGAAAAGGTCTTCAAAATCAATTCCTTCCATTTTTTAATATCCTTTACATACCAGTCTTTATTTTTTTCTAACCATTTCACCTTACTCATTCAATTTGTTTCTAAAGATCCATTTGGTTCCAATGCCATTCTTATCCTTCATTCTGGGAATAAGAATCCATGTATCATTCTTTTCAATCTGTTTTAACTCTTCTTTCATTGCTTCAATCCAATGCTCATCTTTACATGCTTCATTCACACTAGTAGGCTCAGTCTTTGAAATTAGGCAATACTCTTCTGCAATCTTTCTCCTAGTCTGGAAACCTTTGTTCTTATCACCTATAATCTGATCTTCTGAATGATTCAATCTTACATATCTCAGAGTCTTCTTAGGGTTTTCTTCAACTTTAGGCTCTTTTGATCTTTCTTTTACTCTTTCACCAGTTTCTCCTTCTTTTTCATTTTCTTGATTTATTGGATTCATTTGCACTTGATTTGTAATCTAAACTTTCTTTCTTTTGATTATACTGTCATCTTGATCATCAAAGTCATATCCATAGGTTTTGGATAGTGTACCAAAGTCTTCATCAACCTTTACATTTTCACTTTCAATCATTTTCTTCAATCTTTTATTGTAACACCGATAGGCCTTACTTTTAGTAGCATAACCCAAAAAGATAACTTCATCACTCCTAGCATCAAACTTTCCTATGTCTTCATCTCTCTTAATATAACATCTTCCAAATATCTTGAAATATTTAACAATAGGATTTTGACTAGTCCACAGCTAAAAAGGTGTCTGACTAGTATCACCTTTGATTTCTACCCAATTGAGTGTGTACACAATAGTACTCATGGATTCTCTCCAATAGATATGAGGAAAATTTCCTTCTAGCATCTTAGTTCTAGCAACATCTTCAATTGTTCTATTCTTCCTTTTCACAACTCCATTTTGTTGAGGGGTCCATGGTGTAGATAATCGTCTCTTTATTCAATGTTATTCACAAAAAGTATTAAATTCACCGGAAGTGAATTCACCACCTCTTTCTGATCTTAGACATTTAATCTTCAAACCTGTCTCTATCTTAACCATAGCTTTAAAGATCTTGAACTTTTCTAGTGCTTCATATTTCTCCCTTAAGAAAGTAACACATACCATTCTAAAATAATCATCAATGAGTAACATGAGATACCTATAACCTTGTAAACTTCTTACCTTAGAGGGACCACACAGATCAGTATGCACAAGCTCTAACAATTCATTTGAATAATTATTTTTACTCTGAAATGAAGTCCTAGTTTTCTTTCTCAATTGACATTCCTTGCATATTGCATTGGTAGGTTTCACCAACTTAGGTAGATCTCTCACAACGTTAGTGGAACTTATCTTGACAATATTATCAAAGTTAAGATGACACAACCTCCTATTCCATAACCAACTTTCATCAACTTGAGCAATCAAACAACTTTTACTAGCAAAACTCAAGTGAAAGATATTAACTTTTGTTTTTGTACTTGATGCAATTTCATTTCTAGAACTCAATATTCTACACTTTCCATCCTTGAACTAAAGATTGTATCCCTTATCAACCATTTTACCAACACTCAAAATATTATGCTTCAAGCCTTCCACATACAAAATATTATCATTATTATGCTTACCGTCAAGAGAAATGCACCCTCTTCCACATATCACACCAGTTGTATTATCACCAAATCTCACAACACCACCATCATGCTTTTCCAAGCTTACAAACTTACTTTTGTCTCTTGTCATATGATGTGAACATCCACTGTCAATTACCCATTCATCTTTTTCTTCAACTTGAATAGCCAGGGCTTTCTCCACATTTGTACAACCAACAGATTCAACAGATACATGATTATTTTCCTTGAAAGCAATACATACCCATTCATCATCACTTCTATTTCCTTTATTAGATTCATCATCTGTAGCGCCTTCATCAACAACATAGGAACACTTCTCCTAAAATCTAGGCTTGTTACGTCTTGGTTTAGCAGCTCTTTCTAGACACCTTGATGCAAAATGACCTATCTTATTGCAAGAAATGCATTTAAGAGTAATTTTCCTTCATACTTACCTTTTCCTCTCAGTACTCTTTGTTGATGTGTTTTATATGCACTTTCTCAACATAGGCAGTGCATGGGTGTACTACCTCTCTTGAAAGGTGATACCCAACAAAGATTTGTTGAAAATCACCCCAAGTTCTCTTGGGTACCAGACCATGATGTGCATGGAATTTATGAGTTGATGTTTAATGTGATTTTTCTAGTAATCACAAGATAGATTTACGAAGTTAAGTTGGAGGCAAGGTGAATCTTAAATTGGATTTCCTCTTGATGGAAAGTTAGCGTGCAATTTGTTGTAGGTTCAAACAACAATCTTAAAATCCATGCACATCATGACCTGACCCCCGAGAGACCTTGGGTTGATTTTCAACAACTCGCTATTGGGTATTACCTTTAAAAAGAGGTAGTGCACATATGTACTGCCTCTGTTGAGAAAGTGCATAAAAAGTACATCAATTGAACTGGTGCTAGAAGGAGGGTAGTTTGAGCTAAGATGGATCAAGGTGATTCACTCTCCCCCAAGAGGTCCCAAAGAGTTTTAAGGTCTACTCCAAACAAAGGGGAATTTCAAGAATTACAACCCCCCACAAGGACAAGAAGAACTAATGGAGGGGATGCAACCTCTTCTTCCTCCTCCATTCCACCCACTTCACCTTTTCCTTCATCCATTTTTCTTAGTTGTACCTCACAACATTTCCACCTTTTTCTTCCCACAGCCGGGGTGCTGCCCCTTCCCTTGCCCTTCAAGTCCAAGGTGCAGTCCCAACTATCACTGCCCCTATGCAGCCCCAAGTCACTATTCAACAATAAATACGACCTCTTCATCCCCTCATGGCTGGGCTAGGGAATAACCCTTCTTTGTTTCTCTTCAAATCCTACCATGACATGCCTAATAATCTAGAGAGCTTTTGTATAAAGTTCAATCCTCAGGATCCACAGAGGACAGCCGAGGAGCACATCAAGATCTTCCAAACAACATTGAAAGGCATGCAGATCAATCAGAAAGATGTGGCGTGTAGGTTCTTCCCTTACTCATTGGGGGAAGAGGCCTTCTATTGGTATATTTACTTGCCAGAAGGATCCATTAGTTCTTGGGAATTGATGATGAATTACTTCTTGTAGAAATACAATATCATGATTCAGAGCTATATCGATAATTCATGATGGTCCGTAGGGAAATCAATGAGTCAATTGGCTCTTTCAATGATTGGTTCCACTGAACCTACACGAGGTTGCAAGCCTTATATGTGCTTAATGACATTGTTTCCCTACTGATTTACTATGTACCATTAGACAACCTCACAACTGCATTGGTAAAGAGAATGCGACCACCTCTAACCAGACTTATGGATGCTTATGCAGAGGTAGTTATTGCTAGTACAAACTTTGGGAAAAACATTTCCAGTCTATTGCCCTCCTTGGGTGTAGTGGATCATCTGATGCAGGTTAAAGAGCTTAATCAAGTGTTCACTCATCAGATACCTCTTATAAACCAAGTGCCTTGGGTGCCCATAGTCCCACATCTAGGACTGTCGATGAACTAGGCACCTCCCATGCCTTCATAGTTGCATTCTCAACAACAACAGACCTACTCCTAGGCTCTGCAATAGTAGTAGGCATAATCTTAGTAGTCCCAAACACCATTATACTTGCAGTGACCATAATTTCCTCCACCACATCAAAATTAGTTGGCTTCCCCTCCCATTTTCCTTCAAAATCAAGTGCCATAGCCAAGTAACACCAAGAAAGATCGGCTTGATGAGCTAACTGAAATGATCAAGAAAATGTCCATGGAGATGACACACTTGAGAAATGAGAATAATCAGTTACAAGCATCCCAGTAGAGAATTCAAGCTAACCTTAACAAAGAAAGCAAGGACGATATTGATGCAGGTCCTTCTTGAGGACAGACCTATGAAAAAGGATAGAATTCTAACCATAATTTCAAAAGGAGGCCAACCCAAAGACATAATAGAACATGGAATACTAGGCCCAATAATAGATGTGTTCCTACTCCACTTGACCAATCTACTAATGTTAAAAAGACAACTAGTGGTGTGTACCTTGCTGAAGCAACTCTCTCTGATGGTTCTAGATTCACAAAGTAGTAGGCACTCCTAGTTGGACTGCCCTGAGTTTCTCATGACTGTAGAAATCTTCCAAGTCAAAGTTCAAAATGTCATGGATAATGTTGGATGTTGTGACATAGTCCCATTCAAGCCCTATGAATCCTCATGTCTCATGATCAATCTAGTGCCATTCCCATGAAGCAAGCACGTCCTGAAATATGAGGATGCTCCACCAAAAGAGGATGAAATCCAAGAGTTAAGTAGCGAAGAAACCTTGTCTCAACTTTTCGATTTAGTAGAAAATGGTCCAAAAGATGATGAGGAACTATATGTAGATAAGGTTCATATGTTCCACCAGAGAGCGACTCC
The DNA here is from genome assembly GCA_007258455.2 of Sequoia sempervirens. Classification (NCBI taxonomy): domain Eukaryota; kingdom Viridiplantae; phylum Streptophyta; class Pinopsida; order Cupressales; family Cupressaceae; genus Sequoia; species Sequoia sempervirens. The sequence goes on from VDFB02105785.1 coordinate 334,443,290, forward strand.
CTACTACCTTAGAAATAGGTAGGTGGGTGGACCTTTTACAAATTCCACTCTGACCAATTACTTCAGCACCCCACTTGACCTAAATGCCAACAATAATCCTAGTCTTCCTCATGTGCCCACTCAATACTTCAACAAGAATCAGCAACAAAACCCACCACAAGACCAACCTCAAGGTTAGTCCCAAAATGAGTCAAATTAGACACTATCCCAACTTGCTAGCTTTGCCATTGGTAGATCCTTCAAAACTGAAATTGAACAAATGGGAGAATACATTGTAGAAGAGTTCAAGAAATTCAAGATCAACTTGTCCGCCTTTGAATTACTTAAGGTTCCTACAGTTAGGCATGCCTTCTTTAGAGTAATTAATGGGAATCCTTCCTCTAAGGCCATGCAAGAAATACATGCCAAGAGAGTCTCATTTTCGGACCCTTCAAGTGAGCCTGTCATTCAAAAAACTCATGGTAAGAAGGAAAATCTACCTCAAAATTAGTTGAGAGGTAAGGAACATGCAAAGGAATCAGATCAAAATAATAGGTAAAGCCCCAAAGATCAGCCCTCTGGGAAAACTAAGGATAAGGCTGGCAACAAGAACAAAGCTCAAGTAGCTCAAGTGGACATGCCTATGGTCCTCTTCCAAGGAAATTTGGAAACATTGTCCTTCCTCACCACCATTTGGATATTTTGAAAGAATTTGCACAATTTCTTACTTGATTTGGGAGTGTCAGTCAATGGAATGCCCCTAGAAGTGTGCATAGCTCTTGGGATTACCCCCACACCTTCAAGGAGAAAATTGACTCAACTAGATATCACAAAGGTCAATATTATGGGAAAAATGAATTGGATCCTAATGCATATCACTATAGATCCAAGGGTACAACAAGTCATTGACATCAGCTGGTAGACATCCCTGACACCTACAGGATTATCCTTGTGTGAGACTTCACTAGAACACTGAATGGATATGTTGCAACAAATGAATCTCACATGTGGCTACCATGGAAAGGACTACCAAACCAGATCCATATGGATCGAGAGCCATAGATGAAGTTTATGATCATGGAATACAACAACCTGAATGAGTTGTTGTTTTCTAAGACCGAGCTAGGGAACTACTCTCCCATCTCATATCAAGAAGATTTGGAAGATTCAGGAGAGGGGATGGTTGTAAAATTTATCCTGGTCCAATGTAGCCTTCCAATCGATTTGGCCCATACATCTCAGAGCATGAAAATGCTAGTAGATCCTGATAATGAGGAATCTCTTGAAGATGGCACATTGGGATTGCTAGATGGATTCTGAGACTTTATGGAAATATGCATGAAGAATTAGATGAGCTTGGGGGCTAGAATGAATTTCTAAGAGCTCCTACTACCTAATTGGTGTAGGATACACAATGCTACCCACTCTGAGTTTGAGTGTTGTTTGTGCCAGACATTAGTAGAGCATATCAAAGCATGGGTCACCCCTAAAGAAGAATTGTTGTTGATGGGGCAGCTTGTTGTTGACTACACTCAACCAACACCTACCCAAAAAACCTCCAATGCAAGTATGAAACCAAAGGAGAGGCCATGCCTCATTGGCCTTGAAGTCAAGGACTTGCTTAAGTTTTGGACTCTACACTTTGATGGTCCCAAATCCAAACAAGGAGCTAGCATCAGATTCAAGCTTATCAACCCTACGGGTATGACCTACTTTTCCACCCACATACTTGAATTTTATTGCACCAATAACATAGCAGAATATGAAGCCTTAGTTCATGGTCTTTTGATGGTTTTAAGAAAAGATACTAAAATTCTACAAGTTTTTGGTGATTTCGAGCTGGTGTTCAAACAAGTCAGAAGGTTGGAAAACTATAGGCATAGAGTCTGGGATATTTTAGAAGGTCTAGATGCATTTAATATACAACTAATCCCACGTCCTTGGAATCATACAATTGATGCTTTGGCTCAAGCAGCAACACTTTACAACCCCTATCTCTGTCTGGACTCAAGAAATTTATTGTGGAGTTGACTTCCAAACCATCTATCCTAGATAATGTCACTCATTTCTAGGTATTCAATGATGATAAAGATATCCTAGAATTCATCACTAGTTTCAATGTGTTTGCAACACAAATAATTGATGAAGCTGATCCAAAAGAAGTTGAATTAAACTTAGAAGGGGTCAGCAACCTCAAAACCAATATGATCCCTAGAGGGATGGTTCAACTTGAGCACATATTTGACCTAGATCAGATCTGATATCAAGGTCATAAAATGAAGAAAGATGCCATAAACAACTAGTGCAACACCCACGACCTCAGAACAATTGAGGAAGTCAAAAATGTTTTTATTGGAAAAGTGTGCATCGTAGAAGAAAAGAAAGGGATCGTTGATGCTTTGCAAAAGTATCACAATGTGGTAGCATGGAGTTATGAATATTTGAAGACCCACAATACCTCCATCATCACACATACCATCCCTCTCAAGCCCGACATGTGGCCATTCCGGCAAAGACAACACCCCATCAACGCTTTGTTGGAACCAATCATTTATAAAGAATTTTAGAAATTACTTTTAGCAAGAACCATATTTTCCAGCAGGAACTCCACATGGCTGGCCAACTTGGTCCCAGTTAGGAAGAAGAATAGAGAAATCATATTGTGTGTGAATTTTTGCAATTTGAATAGAGCTTCGGAGAAGGATAATTATTTGGTGCCTTCATTAGATGAGGTATTGTAGATCGTCAATGGCTTGCAGATGATGTCCTTCCCTAATGTGTACTCTAGGTACAACCAAGTAATGGTGCAGTATGAACCACCACAAGACAACATTCACCACCAAGTGGGGAACCTTTGCTTATAGAAGAATGCCTTTCAGGCTCATCAATGCCAACACCACCTTTCAGTGTGCCATGGACATAGCTTTTAAGGATTTGATTGGAAAGTGTATAATCATCTATATGGATAATTTGACGATGTCTCCAACTTATGCAAAGTATTCCAAAGGTGCAGGGAATTTGGAGTTTCCCTTAACTCGAAGAAGTGCATCTTCAGAGTTATTGAAGGGAAATTACTTGGGCAGGTCATCTCCAAACGAGGCATCTCCATTGACCCTAAGCACATCCAATCCCTATTGAGAATCCCACTTCTAGGTAGCAAGAAAAAATTGAAGTCTTTCTTCAGAAAGATAAAATTCATTAGAAAGTTCATCAGAGGCTTTGCTAAAATCGTTAATCCACTTAATGTTATGTTGAAACAAGATGCTAAGATCAAGTGGACTCCTGAAGCGAAATAAGCCTTTGAAGAAATTAAGAAAGCAATTACTGAGGCACCAGTGCTAGTCAGCCCAAACTATCTGAAGTTGTTCTACATTTATTCATTTGCTTCAGATCACTCATGTGCCAACATTTTGACTCAAAAAGACAAAGACAAAAATTAGCACCCAATTGCCTTTATGAGTGCTCCCTTGAAAGATGTTGAGTTGTGATATCACAATGTGGAAAAGAAATCCTATTCTATCATCAGAGGAGTTAAGAAGTTCAGGCATTACATGTTGCATAATAAGGTGTTTTCTATTGTTCTTGACCCAGTGGTAAAGAAATTTCTCATAAAAAATGAGCTAGGAGAATGATGAGCAAAGTGGGTGACCCTATTGCAAGAATATGACATGGAGATTTAGCTAATGAAGCTAGTAAGGGGGCAGGCGCTCACTCGAATGATAGCTGAAACAACATAGGCGGGACCTGAACTTATAGTGCAGTAGTACCAACCTGAGAACATTTCCCCAGGAGAGTGGTAAAATGACATAATCTACTATTTGTTGAACCAAAAATGCCCACCTCACTTGCAAGGAGTTTAGAGGCATGCCCTCAAACTAAAAAGTAGTATCTACATGTTTAAGGGATCTATATTGTATAAGAGAAATCATGAATATGTCTATTTTAGATGCCTTGGCAAAGAAAAAACAAATCAAGTCTTGAAGGAACTCCATGACATGTTTGGAACCGGTCATGGATCTGGTCCTTCTAGCATGCATCAAATCTTATGAGCAAGATACTATTGGCTGAAAGTCTTCAAGGATGCTCATAATCATGTCCACACATGCCACATTTTCTAGATCACCACAACCAAAGAGAAGAACATTGCTATTGTGTTGCAACCAATTTTGGAGGTGAGATCGTTCGTGCAATGGGGTATTGACTTCATTGGTCTGGTAAGGCCACCATCATCTACAAGACACAGGTACATTCTAACTGCTTCCAATTATTGTACTAGATTTTCAGAATCCATTACATGTAGGCAATGTAGAATTTAGTTAGTTACAAATTTTCTTGAAAGTTTCATTTTAAATAATTTTGGTTACCCCTATGCTTTGGTGTGTGACAATGGCCCTACATTTTCCACACTCAAATTTTCTAGTTGGGCCTTTGATTATGGAATTTCCCTCAAGTTTCTATCCAACTACTACCCCCAAGGCAATGGCCTGTTAGAGTCCACTAACAAGAACTTGATTACTATGATTAAAAAACTGCTTGATAGGAATCCCAAGGACTAGCACACCCAGCTTTGTTTTTCCCTTTGGGCAGATTGCACACACCTTAAGGCTTCCCTTGGTGATTCTCCATTCCACCTTGTTTATGGCTTAGAGCCTATATTCCCCATCCACTTAAAAATTTCCACCCTCCAATTCCTTAATGACTTTTATGAAGGTGGAGATCGTAGAGAAACTCACTTGGCTGAGCTATTAAGTTTAGAAGAAGTATGTGATCATGCCATAGAAATTTTTTTCCAAACATTAGAGTGTAGTCAAGAGATGGTTCAACCGCTAAACAAAAATAAAGGTCTTTCGAATTGCTAATTTAGTCCTATGTTAGGAAAAGGCCCACGAGAAGAAAGAGGTACATAACAAATTCGACAAGCTTTTGCTTGGCCTCTTTCAGATTGCTGAAATTCTTGGAGACAATGCTTTCCACCAAATGACCTTAACTGGTGAGGATATCCAATTTCCTATCAACGAGCAACACCTAAAGTATTACTTCTAAGCCTAAGCTCTTTTAGAGTTTCTCTTGTAAATACTTGTATATAGGTTAGTTTAGGTTGCTCTTGGTTTTCTTTCGTTTCATTGCTTCTCTTTATTTTTGCTCATTTCCTGGCTGTTTTTCTTTGACGAGAGTTTTCTTCATTTTTGGTATGGTGGTTGTACTCATTCAACGAATGGTTCACTAAGTTGTATTTCCTTAGTGTTCTTTGGCTAAATGTTCACTCCCGACTATTGGTCTTTGATAGCTACCATGGGATGATTTCCTCACTTGAACTTTGTTGTAGAACCCATCCCTTAATTGAGCCGTCCTCTTACATCCATCTCAGATCCAGCATGAAACGCATATTAATGGTTTCCAAAGAGCTATATAGTTGTTGTTATGGAAAATTAGTAAGTGAAAAATATCAAGTCCACTCCAATGATCATTGTTGTTCCCAAACCCATAGTAGGCGTCAGTGCTTACATAGTTGAGCAAAAGGAGAAAGTGTTAAAAGAAATATAAAAAAAATAAACAAAAGGAAAAATATGAAATCAATCAATCGTATGGGTGTGCAGATAACTCTATCGAGGCTATGGATGCTTGGTTTGTAGTAGAGAAATATTTGTGGGGTCATAGTGACAACTATGTCAAGGATATAGATGCCTAACTAGTAGTGGGGAAATGTCTAGGTTACTTTTGGGGTTGGATGATTTATGTAGCTTGCTTGGTTAGATTAATGGCTATTTTCCATAGTTTCTAGGGAAAAGGAATAAATTCACTAAACACAAACTTCTGAGATGTTTTGTAGGTTGATTCAGCTAAGGACCTCATTATCTTATTTCACCCTTGGAAGTCGACCCCTAGTCTGTGAAACCAGAGATTCTAGGTTCTAAATAAATACTTATCCTTAGAATGATTGGGAGCATTCTCAAGCAGAGCTACCATTTGTTGTGCCCTCAACACACATGCCCCATTCAGAATGGGGATGCTCTCTTTCCTTTTCCTTGTCAGGTGACTTTTTTTGTCGTCTTGTTTTGTGTGCCTCCTATTTTAGTGTTAAAAATGGTTAGTGAGTCCCAAAGCGTTCATCTTGAGTTGACCATGTTCCCCGCCTCAAATTTTCCTAAGTCCTAAGTCTTGGTGGGTCCCCATTTGTTGTTTTCCTTAGCTCCTTAAAATAGCATCCCTAGAGCTTATTGGGCCCACCTTGCCGAGTCGCCCCTATCTAACTTGTGTCTACTCTTCATCATTTCTAATGACCTTTCTTTGACGGATTTCCACTGGTTAGGATCTGATATCCCTAGTGTTGTTTAATCAATGCTAAACTTCCAAATGTCTAATGCTCAACGACTTCCTGCCAGTCAGGACCCAATCCCTCTGGTACTGTCTATTTTTCTCAAGCATCCTTCAGCCGATGACATCCTGACCTTCAGACCCTGGTGTTCCAGCAATTGTTTTGAAATTTTGAACCACAAACCTTTGGTCTTTCGTACAAGTATTTAATGGTTGCATTTAATGCCCTATTTTCTATAAATAGGTGAGTTTGAATGGTCATTTTCACATGTTAGTTTGATTAGAGCTAATCAGAGAGTTATCTTGTCGTGCCACCTCTGAGATCAACAAGTGTCACCACCATTCCAACATGTTTGCTAGCTGATTTGATTGGCCCTTTCATTGAGTTCTTGAGGTGAGTTTTCTGCCCACGCCCCATTTGGTTTTTTTTTTAATTTCTTGTAGAATGATGAATGAAAAGAAGGAAAAACACATAAACTAGATAAAGAAAAACAAGGCACCCAAAACCCATGTGCTTGAATGTTCATTAAACCTCAAAATTGACCCAAACATCACCCACAGAACCTTGTCCTCCCGACATCATTCTTTAGACAAAGTGTTCATGCTCTATAGGCTCGGGCCTCTTCATCACTGTCACCAACACTTAAAAAAAAAAGTAACATCCAAATGGAAAACCTCTCTATCGGGTCCGCCATTGTAGGAGGCTTCCATCCTTTCACCGTTTAAACTTGGTCCTCACAAACTAAGTGGAGTTCAACAAGTTGCCTGGATCTATGACCGCGAGACTCTGTCCCTGAGGCATTGTTAGTAGTCCACTATTCCAAATGGCATTCTAATCCCAACCTTCCAATGCATCGAGCCCTGCTCCTTCATCCATCGTGTAACATTGTCGACCTCATGCAAAAACAACTGGGTGCCAAGTATCCTACGTGTCTTGCCTCTTATGGTTGCCAACATCTAGCATTCTGACTTGCAAAACCCGACCCTCTCATGGCAGAAAAAATGAAAAAAAAAAATGACTTAGTGACCAACCTGTGTGGGTCATCTTCACTAGGTTTCCTTCATTGGGGTTCCGTGAGCACTCCACCATCTCTTACAACTTTCAAGTAATGACCTTCCTCCCTCTGGGTTTTGATCATCTCATGGCTACACAAATGAAATGGTGAAAAGTAATAAGTGATCAACCTCATTCAGACCCCTCGTGTGAGGTCGCTGTGATTGAGACTCTATCCTAGCACTGCCATAACTTTAAGGGAAACTATTTCCATCCTCCTGGCCTCGAGAACCTGACTCCACCTCAGTTGCTCAACTTTCAAAAGACTAAGTAAATGAGAAGGATAAAATCTTTTCTGAACCTAATTCCTTGGGTGGCTCCCATCGGACTTCCACGTGTCTTCCACCATTTCCAACGATGATCACCTCATGGATGTCTACCTCCTTTGACCAAAAACACCTAAGACCAATGGGTTATGCCATCATCTTCTAGAGATATAGGTCCCAACCAACAGAACTTTTCCCCTAGAATGATGTTCTATCAAGGTCGTCCCTAACATGAGACTCCTAATAGTAGAGCTCCTTTGTGGTTCTGATTGCCAAAATGAGGATCTTGATGCCCTGCAACCATCAAGTTGAATTTAACCCACATGTTGAAATAGGGAACTATCCTCGGTGGACCCCTCAAGTTGATCAAACATGAGGTTGGGTCAAGATAGGTAGGCCGTCGTACCCTGATTGTCATCCCTCCTGCAACTCCTCCAAAATAGCCATTAGGCTAGGGAAATCCGACCCCTGGGGCTTGAATCATACAAACTCCCTCCCATGAACTACTAATGTCAATTTGGATTATGTGTTAGATTTCTTAAATGTTGAATTATCCAATCTAACTCCTTCTTGCAAGGATTTTGCTAACATTTTCATATTTTCGTTCTTGAATATGCTCACCTCCATTTTTCCTATAGGATATATGGAATTAGATGCAAAACCCTTGGGAGAGTCTGTGGAAAAATATAAAGGAAAGAAAACAGGAGAGGCACCCCATGGAAAGGATGAAAAAGATCGGATGAAGTATAAGTTCTAAGGGGAACCTATGAACTCCAAAGTCACCATAGAGTGGAAGGAGGTCTCCAACACAAGCATCAAACATATAGACATTGATGAATTCAAATAGAGAGTCCAACTCAACCCTACAATGGAAAATGCAAGACTAATAAAAATTAGTGGGTTGGCCAAAGCTGCAGGCTTCCCTCCCACTCTTGTTGCCCCATAGTTCTTGTGCCTTCCTTCAACAATTTTCCTTCTTGTTCATCTATTATCCAAAGTTTACCTACATTCAAGTTGAAGGCTTTTTGGGAAAACCATACAATCTGTCCTAGTATCCCAATTATCAGATAATTCTATTAGAGCTCTCTTGGCAGCTACAGCAAGCACATGCCCTATTGGCACTCTCAAATTTGAGATGCCCATTTCAAAAAATTTGCCTCTTCTCTTTCAGAAGAGCATTGAAGAATCTGCCTAGGTCACCTACTTTGGAGGGTCATAATTTAATGCATGTTAATTTTCAAGAAAAACCCATTTGCAATCTCACTCATGTGTCCTATGTGAGAATGCATGTCAATTTCTAGCTTCCCATGATGAGTTTTGTCATGGTTTTGAAAAGTGAAGCTGGAGGGTTTTGTCACTTTTCTACTATTTGCAAACTTTCAGTGTTGCAAAGTAGCCTCCCGTTTGAGCTTGCAATTTGCAACCAGATGATTGTCATGTCAAGACAAATGTTGTTCTACATTCTCCATGCCAGAATGAGCTCACATGTTAGGTTTCATAGATTTATGAATTGATTTTCTATTTTTAGTATGTCAAATCCAAATGCAATTTCTTTATTTTTGCATCTACATTTCTGACCGCCTTTCAGAGAGGTCAACTTTGACCTTCAGTATTTTTTGGAGATTGATGATTGAGGCTAATACCTCTCACACACATTCTCTCTATACTAAAATTATCTATTGTGCCTAGTGGCAGCTCACTAAGAGTTGATTTGGTATTTTTCCAACAAGGTGATTTGATTAGTTTTAATTGGTTCAAAACAGCTGATTGTTGCAAAAAGTTCAAGTTGTAAGGAAAGCTAGATGCGGAAAACAACTCTCCTAATGTCAATACCATAGGGAAGAATGCAGATATACTTTTAAATTTTACAATTATAGTTCAACTAAGATGCACTATGAAGTAAATACCAGAAACAGAGTGTTTGACAATCACACATGAACACCAGATATACGTGGGAAAACCCTTATAGGAGAAAAACCCCACACCAAGAGAAGTCACTTTGTATTACAGTAATAAAGATTACATACAAGTTTCTAACTTATCTTTTTGATGCCTATTTACAGCAGCATTCACCATGAAAAATCTTGTACAGTAACCTTCAAGTTACAGTCTTTACAAATTAGAAGACATTTACTGATCATACAACCACCTAGCAATTTGTCGATCCAACCAACTGATCATAATCTGCAATCACAGAGTATAACCATGTCGTTCCATGTCTATTGAGCTTCCTCATAGAATCGTCACAACGAACAATCTTCCAACTGTTCAGATTCGACTTCTCCTATTGGTCCACGAGACTCCACATAAGACGGTCAAATGGTCAACAGAGCCCACATTGTATCGACATGTCAGTGAGACACAAGAAGTGTCTCCCCGATGCCCTAAAAGCTTCATATCGATGTCGCCAAGAGATATCGTTATCACCAAGATGTTTCAACGAGATTTCATGTGTTACATCAAATCACCAAATAGTTGGCGAGACCTATCACTTTCGCTAGGAGATCATAACAAGATCCAAAAGTCTCATGGATGTGAATTTACCATTCGACAAGAGTATCATTCTTCGCTAGGACCTCACACTGAGTCATCAAAGGTATACCGAAGTCACTTGTTATGCCGAGCTCCAAACACCAGTTGGTAAGACTTATTAATATCGCCAAGAGGTTTCTTCTAGATCACAAATATCACCCTGAAGTCATCAGTAGTCACCAAGACATATCACGTTTGCCGAGAGTTCTTATCAAACACATACACGTTTCACTGAAGACCATTGGTCACCATGAGTCTTATCGAGAATAGACTTCAACATCGGTGAGACATAAACACATCACCGAGACATCATAATGAAACAATCATTGTTACTCCGATGAACCCAAGTGCATTCCCATTGGCAAGACTTTAACTATTCGCTGGGACATCATAGTGGGAACCCTTTAGTTATCTCAAAGACTTCAATACAAAACATATTTTCGGTGAGACTTTAACACATCACCCAGACTTCTTCTCGAGACCATTTGGGTTACCACGATAGCCATAGGCTATTGGCAAGACATCCTCCAGTCGCTAAGAACTCTCCTCGAGATCTGATAGAATGGCCTGTCGGCTAGAGATCTCTACGAGCGGTGAGAGGTCACAGCGAATAGAATGTCACAACGATAGGCTCCAAGGTAAATGACGTTCAACAAGACTTATGCAGGGTCACAATGACCTTAACAATACAACAAGACTAAAGCTACTAGTCAGCCAGATATAAGAGATATCATACTGACTTTGCTCCAGTAGAGGTTACAGCCTGTGATGATTGAGGCATATATTTCCAACAATCTCCCACTTGACAAAGATCATGCAGGCACCTCTAGAGCACAACAAAACTTACTAAAAATCATGGGCACTAAGGCCCATTGAACTGGCACACCACCTAAACTTGTCTATGCTCACTAGATTTGTCAATGAATCTGCAACATTCTCCATCAACTTTTTCCAAACTGACCTTTCCATCCTCCACCATATCTCATACAAAGTGGTACTATACGTCTATATGTTTTGTATTGGCATGGAAAGTAGGGTTCTTTGCTAGACAAATTGCACTCTAACTGTCACAAAAAATAGTTATTTCCCTTGCATCAAAACCAATGTTATAACACAAACATTTCAACCGAACTGCTTCTTTACAAGCATGAGTAGCTGCCATGTATTTAGCCTCCGTAGTGGACAAAGCGACTACAACCTGTCGCTTACTCATCCAGCTCACTGCACCACCATTCATCATGAAAATATATCCACTAGTGGACTTCCTGCTGTCAATGTCCCCTGCCCAATTAGAATACATATAGCCTCGAATACTGAGAGTCCTCTATAATTCAACCGAGTTCCCATGGTAACACAGCAAAATCTAAAGTGCCCTTCAAATATTTGAAAACTCTTTTCACAACATCCCAATGTGTTCTTCTTGGATTAGCCATAAATCAACTAAGTACTCCCACTGCTTGGGCAATGTCTGGCCTTGTACAATCCATTGCATACATGAGACTTCCAACTGCACTAGCATAGGGTACATTGGTCATGTCCTTCATCTCAGTAGGAGATTTTGGACAGTCCTCAACAAATAGTTTCATTCCCTGCAAGACTAGAACAACTAGTTTTTTGCAATCATTCATACAAAATCTCTCAAGAACAGTCATGATATACTTACTCTGACTGAGCCATAGTTTTCTATTCTTCCTATCCCTGGTTATCTCCATCCCTAGAATATACCTTGCTACACCAAGATCCTTCATTTCAAACTTAGCAGACAACTGAGACTTAAGATCAGAAGTCATTAGCTTACTATTGCCTATGAATAGTATATCATCAACATAGAGAGTAATAATAAGAACTCGATCACTTTTAGCTTTATAATATACACAATGATCAGATTTTGATCTCACAAATCCCAAAGACAATACAAAAGTATCAAATTTCTGTTACCACATTCTAGGTGACTACTTTAACCCATACAGAGACTTCTTTAATTTGCATACCAGTTTTTCTTTACCTTTTTCAACAAAGTGCTTAGGCTGGGACATATAGATTTCTTCTTCAAGATCACCTTGAAAAAGTGTTGTCTTCACATCCATTTTTTCTACCTCTAAGTCATATGTTGCTGCAAGTGACAAAAGAAATCTGATAGATGTCAGCTTTGCTACAGGAGAAAAAATCTCCCCATAATCAATTCCCTCGACCTAGGAATAACCCTTTGCAACCAGTCTTGCCTTGTACTTTTCTACACTACCATCTAGACCAATCTTTTTGTTAAATACCCATTTTTAGCCCACAGGTTTTTTGCCTTCGGGCAAGGGCACCAAACTCCAATTTTCATTTTTCTCTAAAGATGCCATCTCTTCATTCATGGCTTCCAACCAAGAGTTTGAATTAGACATTTTAAATGCCTCTTTTACAGTCCTAGGCTCATCAATGCTAGAAATCAAAGCATAGGCACAAGTAGAATCAATCAAAGAGAACCCATACCTATCAGGTTCTTTTCTTTCACGGGTTGACCTCCTCAGTGCTGAGGCTGAGGTTGTTTTTCTTCTTCTGAACTTTCAGAACTGTTCGAGCTCTCCTCAGTTTCAGGTACATTTTGAATTTCCAATAACTCTTTCTCAGGTGTAGGAGGAATTTCAACTGCATCCTTATTGTTTTCAGACTTTGTCTCTGATTGCAGATCCAAGGTAGAAGGTTTCAACTCATGAAAGATTACATTTCTGCTATACAGAACCTTCTCTATATCAGGATTCCAAAGCTTGTATCCCTTTATGACAACACTATAGCCAATAAAAATATATTTGATAGCCTTGTTCTCCAATTTAGATCTTTTCACATTTGACACATATGCATATGCCTCATAACCAAAGACTTGAATATGTCTTAAAGAAGGCTTCTTACTAGACTAGGCTTCCAAAGGTGTTTTCTCAACAAGAGCAGAATTTGGAGAATGATTAATTAGATAACATGAAATAGATATAGCCTCAACCCAAAACTTCTGCTCCAAGCCAACACTACTAAGCATACTTCGTGCTCTCCATCACTGTCCTATTGAACCTTTTTGCAACTCCATTCTGCTGTGAAGTATAAGGTGTAGTCTTATGTCTTTAATCCCATGGTCTTTGCAATACCTCTCAAATTCATTAGAACATAATTCACGACCATTATCAGTCCTTAAGCATTTTATTTTTCTACCAGTCTGATTTTCAACAAGATTTTTAAATTCTTTAAACTGACCGAATACTTCTGATTTACTTTTCAAAAAATATACAAATGCTCTTCTTGAATAATCATTAATTAAAGACACATAGTATCTTGATTTAGAAAAAGAAGAAACATTCACTAGACCAAACACATATGAATGAATATAATCTAGCAAACTAGAAGATTTATGAGGACTGGAATAAAAAGAAACACGGTGTTGCTTTCCATAGATACAATGCTCACAGAATTCAAATTCAAGATTACAATCTTCAAGCCCCTCAACCGAATAGTTAAACCATCGGCAAGAGATCCTCATTCACTAAGAGTCTCCGAAGGTCACACCTCTCCTCGACGCTTCCTGTTGTCAAGAGTCTCACCGAAGACATCCGATAGGAACCAAACCATCGGAAAGAGATCTCCCTAGGTGAAGAGAGGTAGGGAAACTCATAGCGATAGGAAAGTATCAGTGATAACTCTAGTTGGTAAGACAACAACAAGGTCTCAGTGACCTGAGCATTCCACAAGGTTACATAGCTGCTAATTGACCAGACAAAAATAATATCACACCGACTTTTCTCTTTTAGGAGTTTCATGCCAGTAAGATTGAGACACATTTTCCAACATTCTCCCACTTGAAGAAGATCTTACTGACACCTCCAGAGCACAAAAAGAATACTAAAACTCATGGGTACTGAGGTCCATCAAACTGGCACACCACCTGAACTTGTCTGTGCTGACAGGCTTCGCCAATGCATCTACAACATTCTCCAGAGTATCCTCTTTTTCTCAAGAGACTATTCCATCCTCCACCATATTTCATACAAAATGATACTGCACATCAATATGTTTCTTCCTAGCATGGAAAGTAGGATTCTTCACCAAAAAATTAGCACTCTGACTGTCATAGTAAATTGTAATTTTCGCTGCATCAAACCCAATGTTAGAACACAATTTTTTTAACCAGATTGCTTCCTTATAGGCATGTGTTGCTGCCATGTATTCTACCTCTGTAGTGGACAAAGCGACTACAGTCTACCGCTTACTCATCCAACGCACTGCACCACCATTCATCATGAAAATATATCCACTGGTGGATCTTCTACTATCAATGTCCCCTGCCTAATCAGAATCCACATAGCCTCGAATGTTGAGAGTCCTTTGTGATTCAACCAAGTTTCCATGGTAACACAATGCATATTTAGAAGTTCCCTTCAAATATCTAAGTACTCTTTTTCACAATATCCCAATGTGTTCTTCCAAGATTAGCCATAAACCGACTAAGTAATCCCACTGCTTGGGCAATGTCTAGCATTGTACAGACCATTACATAAATTAGACTGCCAACTGCACTAGCATAAGGCACACTAGTCATGTACTCCATCTCAGTAGGATATTTTGGATAGTCTTCAATAGATAGCTTCGCTCCTTGCAAAACTGGAACAACTAGCTGCTTGCAATCAGTCATACAAAATCTCTTTAGAACAGTCTTAATATACTTACTATGACTGAGCCAAAGTTTTCTACTATTCCTATCCCTGGTTATTTCCATTCCCAAAATATACTTGGCTGCACCAAGATCTTTCATTTTAAACTTTACAGACAACAGAGACTTAAGATCAGAAATCATTAACTTACTATTTCCTATTAACATATCATCAATATAGAGAGCAATAATAAGAAATTGATCACTTTCAGCTTTGTAATACACACAATGATTAGATTTTGATCTTACAAATCCCAATGACAAAAAAAAAGTGTCAAAGTTCTGGTACCACATTCTAGGAGACTACTTTAATCCATACAGAGATTTTTTCAACTTCCAAACCAGTTTTTCTTTACCTTTCTCCACAAAGTGATCAGGCTGGGACATATAAATCTCTTCTTCAAAGTCACCATGAAGGAATGTTGTCTTCACATCCATCTATTCAACCTCTAATTCATACACTGTTGTAAGTGAAAAAAAGAATTTGATAGATGTTAGCTTAGCTATAGGAGAAATTTTTTCTCAATAATCAATTCCCTCTACCTAAGAATAACCCTTCGCAGCCAACCTCGCCTTATACTTTTCCACACTGCCATCTAGACCTATTTTCTTTTTAAATACCTATTTGCAGCTAACAACTTTTCTTCCTTCAGGCAAGGGCACCAAACTTCAAGTATCATTCTTTTCTAATGATGCCATTTCTTCATTCATGGATTCCAACCAAGAGTTTGAATCAGACATTCTAAATGCCTCTTTCACAGTCCTAGGCTCATCAACACTAGAAATTAAAGCATAGGCACAAGTATAATCTATCAAAGAAAACCCATACCTATCAGGTTGCTTTCTTCCATGAGTTGACCTCCTCACTTGCTGAGGCTGAGGTTGTTCTTCTTCTTCAGAACTCTCAGAGCTGCTTGAGCTCTCCTCAGTTTCAGGAACATTTTGAATTTTGAATTCCTCTTTATTTGGTGTCGAAGGAATTTCAACTACATCCTTTTTGTTTTCTGATTTTGTCTCTGACTGCAGATCTAAGGTAGAAGGCTTCAGCTCATGAAAGATAACACTTTTGTTGTATAGAACGTTCTTCGTATCAGGATTCCAAAGATTGTATCCTTTTATTCCAGCACTATAACCAATAAAAATACATTTGACAGCCTTTTTTTCCAATTTACATATTTTTTCATTTGACACATATACATATGCCTCACAACCAAAGGAACAAATATGTCTTAGAGAGGGCTTCTTTCCAGACCATTCTTTCAAAGGTGTTTTCTCAACAAGAGCAGAATTAGGAGAACGTTTATCAAGTAACATGTTGTTGCAACTGCCTCAGCCCAAAACTTCTCCTCCAAGCCAGCACTGCTTAGCATACTTCGTGCTCTTTCCATCACTGTCATGTTGAACCTTTCTACAACTCCATTTTGTTGTAGAGTGTAAGGTGTAGTTTTATGTTTTTTAATCCCATGATCTTTATAGTACCTCTCAAAATCATCAGAACAAAACTCACCACCATTATCAGTCCTTAAACATTTTATTTTTCTTCCAGTCTAATTTTCTATAGGGTTTTTAAATTCCTTAAAACAATTGAACACTTTTGATTTACTTTTCAAAAAATAAACAAATGCTCTTCTTGAATAATCATCAATGAACAATACATAATATCTTGATTTAGACAGAGAAGGAACATTTACTGGACCAAAAACATTAGAATGAATGTAATCAAGTAAACCAGATGATTTGTGAGGACTGGAGTAAAATGAAACATGGTGTTGTTTACCATATATACAATGTTCACAAAATTCGAATTCAAGGTTACAATCATCAAGCCCTTCAACCATTATTTTATTCTTCAAGGTTTTAAACCTTTTTCTCCAATATGGCCAAGCCTATGATGCCAGAGCATAGTCTTTTTTGCTGGAAGTTTAACTTCCAGAGAGTTTACACTATCATGAACTTTTACCTTCTTTTCTCCATGAGTATCTTTTTGTGACTTTATAGAGACACTATTGCATTGCACAACATGTGCATCTAGCTTATATAAGGTACCAATATGAGCACCCCTTGCTAGCACCATAGAGCCTCTAGTCATCTTGTAGCCATTTCCAGAGAAGATGACTTGCACTCCAATATCATTCAGCTTACTAACAAAAAATAAATTTTGATCTAGAACTAGTATATGCATTACATCATTGATTCCATTCACTCTTCCATCAGGGAATTGAATTTTGACTCTTCCAAGGCCAACTATTTCCAAATATGAATCGCTTGCCAAATACACCCTTCCACCATCATATTTTTCATACTTAGTAAACCAATCTCTATGAGATGTCATGTGGAAAGATGCTCAAGAATCAATCAACCAGACATCATCTGATGCCTGTGTAGCCAAGGCTACAATGAAAGCATCTGCATCACTCTGAGAAGAATCATTGTTGGAAGAAGTCTTCTTCTTCTTCTTTTTCTCCTCTTTGCAATCCTTTCAAACATGACTAGGTTGCGCACAATTCCAACACTTCACCTTAGACTTCCTTCCAGGAGACTTTGATCTCCCTTCTAATTTTGATTTGGACTTCTTGTCCTTCTTCTTACCTTTTTCTTTTGATCTGCCTTTAATAGCAAGAGCCTCCTTCACCATCTCAAAAGATTTTCTTCTCATTTCTTCTGATAACAAAGAAGCAACAACATCTTCCATCTTAAAAGTGGATATCGTACTCCCAATAGCCATCACCAGGTGATCCAAAGAATCTGGCAAAAAACATAATAACAACATACAATGATCTTCTTCATCAATCTTCACACCCACAGATGCTAACTATGTAATCAGCATGTTGAAAGCGTTCAAATGATCAGCAACAGACCCTCCCTCCTGCATTTTTAAAGTGTACAACTTCTTCCTCAAAAAAAATTTATTCACCAAGGACTTTCCTTGATAAATAGCTGCCAGTCTTTTCCACAGGGAAGATGTAGTCTTTTCTTCATGAACATTCAGAAGAATAGAGTTTGCTAAACATAGTCTTATCAACCCCTTTTATTTTCTATCTGCAAGGTCCCAATCCTCTTGCTTCATGCATATAGGCTTCGTTCCAGACACAGCAAGCCACAGATCATGATCAACCACAGATCTTCCATTTTGAGTTTCCACAACTCAAAATTACTGCCATTGAATTTCTCAATTTCAATATTTCATGATGTGCTTTCCATCTTAATCTGTAATTTAAATTACCATACTTCTACAAGACTCCCACTAAAAAAGAATTGACACAAAAAACCCAATGTACCCACAAGGATAACACAACTGGCAAGGCTCTAATACCACTTGTAAGGAAAGCTAAGGTGCAAAACAAACTCTCCTAATGTCAAAACCTCAGGGAAGAATGCAGAGGTGACTTTAAATTTTTAATTACAGTCCAATTAATATACTCATGAAAGAAATAACTGAAATAGAGAAATTAACATACACAGATGAACACCATATTTATGTGGGAAAACCCTTATGGGAGAAAAAACCACCACACCAAGAAAAGCCTCTTTGTATTATAGTAAACAAAATTACATACAAAGTTTAGACTTAACTTTTTGATGCCAATTTACAATAGTAATTTCAATGATCAACCTTGTACAAAACATCCCAGTTACAATGCTATTTGAATTGAATTCACACAAATTGATCATCCATCAAACTATTCATCCAACCAAACATCATCTTCAATTTCAGAGTATATCCATGTCGCTCATGGTCTATTGATCTTCCTCACAGGAATGATCATAACAATCCAACTACTAGCGGTTCCCATTCTGCTTCTCTGATTGGTTGAACACATACCACGTAGCATTTTCAAATGGTCAAAATTCATTCAAGTAGAATCACATGTCGGTGAGACACTATCTGTGTCTCCTCGGTGCTACAATGCTCCACTAGTGCTATCAGCATAACTTACAACTATCGACAAGAGGTCATAATGAGCTGCAAGAGTCATATCGATATCCAAGACCATTGCCCAGACTATCACTATCAGAAAGATCAGCGAGACCTCTCACCGAAGTCCATAGTAGACTCATCGGCAAGACTATCGCATTCACTATGAGTCATATAGAGCTCTTAAGTCTTACCAATGTCAATACATCTGTCGGCGAGACCAACAGTCATTGGCAAGAGATCATAGCAAAAACACCAGCCTGTCAGAAAAACCACATCCATCGGCAAGAGTTCTTACCAAAAGCAAATCTTCCAGCCAAGAGTTTCCTTGAAGACATCCTTGTGAATAACTGTTGGTGAGACTTCAACAATCTCTATGACTTCCAACAAGCCATTAGGTCACACTGAAGAGTTAAACCATCGGCAAGAGATCCTCAGTTGCTAAGAGTCTCTGAAGGTCACACCTCTCCCCAATGCTAGCTATCACCAGGAGTCTCACCAAAGACATCCGATAAGAACCAAACCATTGACAAGAGATCTCCCCAAGTGAAGAGAGGTAGGAAAACTCACAATGATAGGAAAGTCTCAGTGATAACTCCAATTAGTAAGACAACAACAAGGTCTCAGTGACTTGAGCATTCCACATGGTTACATAGCTGCTAATCGGCCAGACAGAAAGAATGTCACATTGACTTTTTTCTTTCAAGAGTTTCATGCCAGTAAGATTGAGACACATTTTCCAACACAAATGAGATATCACATTCACATGCGTACGAGCGAATGGAGTGAAAAATTGAATGGGATGCCTTTGTTGCTAGTATACATACAAAATGGTGTGTTAAAATGCTTTGAAACTTCTAAGCATATGTGAAAGGAGGTGTTATCTCTATATAGTGTGTATCCATTGATGTGTTTGAAAATTCTTTACAAACTTTCAAGAAAATGTATAATGGAAAATACAATTAGTTGCATTCAAAGCACACTTGGTATGGGTATGCAAATCCAACAAAGCATGAGGAGAACAAGAGAACACATGGAGGGAAGCTCCCGCTAAATGCAACACTAGGGCATGAATGGAGGCCAACAAACATGAAATGGAGTTGTTAAAATACTAAACATTGAAACACAATGATTGCAAGATGTGTAGCCCACACATAGAGGAGAACTAAAAAATTCTTTGAAAACTTTTAATGAAATACAAAATGAAGGGTGCGTAGTCTCCATACAAACAATATAGATTTTTGAAAATTCTTTGGTGACTCCTAAGAAAATGCAAACCCCTTGAATTTTAAACACAATTCAGGAAGCAAGTACACAAAATGGATTTGTTAAAAATCCAAAGAAACTTTCAAGCAAATTATTTTACCAGTTAAGGAGGCTTGAACTAGAGAAGGAGTTGTAAATGGAAATCATTGTCACCATGTGAGTTGCAGAAGAAAAATGAATCACTACCGAATGAATGAGATTAGGGAAACAATAATGAAAAATGAAATCAACGGTAGGGACCAAAGGATCAAATGGCAAATTAAATCTCCACCGTTTCCCACCAGATTGTGGGTTGAAATTGTAAATGGGTTAATACCCACATGATTAGCGAGATGATGACACGTGGCAGTTGTGGGCCCAAGAGGGATTGAATGCACGGGGTAAAATTTTCCGCTTCATTCAATTTCTTGAAAATCCTCCAACGAAAGGAAAAACA
The DNA here is from genome assembly GCA_007258455.2 of Sequoia sempervirens. Classification (NCBI taxonomy): domain Eukaryota; kingdom Viridiplantae; phylum Streptophyta; class Pinopsida; order Cupressales; family Cupressaceae; genus Sequoia; species Sequoia sempervirens. The sequence goes on from VDFB02105785.1 coordinate 334,463,735, forward strand.
TTTGAAGGAATTAAAATATTGCCTGAATAAAATAGAAGATGGGCCCATGAATTAAATATTACTCAAATGAAATATTTACATAGTTTATTTTAAAGAGTGTTTAAAGGGGCAAAATATTTTAATTGGGTGAGATTTTAAAGTGGAGTGCACAAAAAATTCATGGAGATGAAGTAAAGTAAATATTTTACTTTGTTGGACAATAAAATGAAAATGAAATATGACAAGGGAAAATGCAAGTAATTTCATTAGTTGAAGGTAAAATATTAAAATGCACAGAGGTATTTTATATAGTGAATAAACTGTTCACTATGTGAGATTTTATTCATTGGAAAGTAATTTTCCCAAGCAAGGTGAATTTCATATTCACTTTATAAGTGAATAAAATAAAGTGCAACTAATGTAAATGAACAAAAATAAGGGTTTTCATGGGGGAACAAGGAAAATATTTTCCAGTAGCTGGGTAAATAATGGATTTCCTCACATGGATAAATTTTTAGTTGCTTGGAAACTTGAGCAAAGGCATTTTGGAGGAAAATTCAATTGGTTGAGGAGAGAAGAGAGAGTCTTTTCCAGTTTGATGATCAATGGTGGATGGAATTTCTAGATACCATCTATGAATTAGATTGATCTTAGGGTTGCTTCCATTCTTCTTTTATTCTCTTCTCTTCTCATTTGTAAAGGGTTTTGAGACTTTGTATTGGGGTGGGTAGGTAGAGAAATGTTGAAATTTTGAGTCATTTTTGAGTCTGTAAGTTGTAATTTATGATTTCATGAGAAAATGTCAGCTAGTTTATGCAAGTAAACCATGAAAGTGTTTGAACATTCATGAGTATCTTCAAATTGTCTCCTTGTATATTTTCTGTCATTTGAATTCAATAATACCAAGTATCTTTGAGTTTTGCATCTCAGTTTCATGAGATTGTTTTATTTGTTCATTGTTTTGTTTCAGTGAAATGGTTAAAATGCTTTGAGTAGATGATTTTGATTGAAGTATGTAGGTTGGATTTGATAAGCAGAGTTTGATTGATAAAAGAGTGGAATTTTTGGTATAAGACATTAATAGTTGATGCAAGGAATTAACAATTTAAATCCACTGGTTGAAGTTTGTTTGCTGATGAGTTCATTTTATGTGTTTGACTCCATGGCCCAGAATTAGGCACTGATTTATCTTGCAACTTAGTGCATCTGAGAAACATTTTATAAATTCAAAATCATTTTAATCCTTATTGTTTGGTGTTGTGTTTTGCTTCCCAATTGCCGAGTTAGTATTGATTATACCAAGAGTTTAGCCAGATTTGAGGTTGTCAATGCTCTCTTTAGTGTATTTATATTGGGATTTATCTAATATAAAAAGCAATGTCAGTGCGTATGAGTGAACTAAGTTTTGGGCATTGTATAGGTTGACCCACCTTGGTCCTGTAGAGCTAGAAGTGCAGAAGATCTCAGTCTTTGATTGAATCTTGTCAGTTGGCAAAACCCCCCATTGAATTTCATCATTAGAAAGTGGCTAGTTTATAGGATTCAATTGGTTTGGTTCGATTTGGAGCACCAACATAATGACGAATCCACTGGGCACAATTCTCATTCTCTAGTTCTAGCCGGTTATCTCATAGAGTCATATTATTGTTTTCCATTTTTAATTTAGTTCAAATACTGAAGGATTTCCAACCTAGAGAAAGATTTGTTGCAGTGAACCTAATGATTTCAAGATCTTTGGTGCTCTGCTAGTGAAAGGAACTCAAAGATAGATCTATTTGTGAAAGAGCTTCATGTTGTTTGAAGTTTCGTCCTCTAAAAGAGAGGTGGTGACTCTATCAAAAGAACCTATTGAATATTTCTAGAAAAGTTCTAGATCTACACTATTTCCAGTTAGGAAGACAATTTACAATAGTTGCAACATTTCTAGGTATTTTTCACATAATAGGAAAGAACTTTGGTTCCCATATTTAGCGAAATTGAGCACTAAAATCAAGTGAGACTCAATATTGTAATTGAATAGTTGTAGGGGGAATAATTTTCATTTGCAAAATGCATTGTTGTCCTAATTTTCCCTCTACAAGTTGTAGTATCATGCTTAGAACACAACCTTGTCCTCAAAGGAAGGTGTTCAATAATGAAAGATACAACCCTTTAGATTTTAGTAAAATCCAAGGTTACCCACATTTTGTCCCAAGAAGAATTAATGAACATTTTCCTAAGTTTATAGATGATTTTGAAGAATCAGCATCAAGACATGTACAATGTTTCATTGATTTGATGGAAGATTGTCAGATTGAAGAAGAAGATGTTATCATGAAATTTTTTGTAAGAACTTTAGAAGGCATGGTTGAAGGTTGGTTTACTTGCTTACTAATGCATTCCATAGATTCATGGCATGAGCTCAAAACATGTTTTCTTGATACTTCTAAAGATGAGTCAATAGTGAATGATGGATGCTTGTCTGAAGATAGAAATCTACATATTCAAGAAGAATTTGAAGAGGAAATTGCAAACAAGGTTGAGTCTGAATCATATATTAATGCACTATGTGATATAGAAATATTGGAGGATGAATCTATTTATGATTTTCATGATAGATTTGTGAAGTTTCTGCTTGCTATACCAGAATTAGAGAGACCTGATGAATCATTTTGCATTGATTTTTTCTATGAGAATTATAAGCCAGGATTGAGTACTATGCCAACTCACTTGAGGCCCCCTAGCTTTAAATTCTTATATCAATGGATTTCAATAATTGAGGAGATGATAGATAAATGTGTAAGTTATTTCTTAACTCAATTATGTGATGGTACTTTTTGAAGATTTAGTTTAGTGGATGCAGATGGTATAGTAGAAAACAAGAATGATAGTGCATCATGCAGTGATAAGGATGTTGTTTCTAAACAACCTACAGAAGAAATATGTCCATAAGAATTTTGCAACCATGATGGTCATGAAGAGATAAATGAAACATGTAAGTGTCTTCTATTTCCTTTGAGAATACAAAAATAGAAAGCAAATTTTCTGTATTAGATGCAAATGACAGAGTATGCAAGGATTTTCAGTCAAAGCAGTAATGTGTGAGAAGTTTCCATGAAGAAACAAATGATGATTTTAACTTTGACAGTGAGGAATGCAGCCTTGTTGATTGTTGCAATAGTTTGAACAAAGAGAAGGATATGAATGTAGGAGATGTATTGAATGAATCAATACAAGTAGTTGATAATGATGAGAAAGGAACTCATGTTTTGATTGATGTTTTAGCTTCTTCTATTCCTTTTGCTACCTTTGAAGCCATTATTGAATGTTTGCATGAGGAAAGCATTTACATAGTTGTACTTGAAAGCGAAAATGTAGAGATAAATATTGGTAGAACTAGTTATATTTTTCATGATGAGTTTTTACATGAGGAACGTGATTTTGTCTATCATATAGATGCATATGAGGACCTTTTTTCTAGATTTGCAATTCATATTTCCTCTCATGAGCAGTATGTTTCAGATTTTTGTGTTGAAGTAGCAAGAGATGATGTTGATTTCAATACACCTTGCATTGGTGAATGTGTCTTTAACACTCACTATGACGAATTTGTTGCAAATGAAATTTCTGATTGACATGAGCCTATACTTGAAGTTTCCCTTTGTGATAACATGTTGAATGTTGATAATCTTGTCTTTGGAATTGAGGTGGAGAACATTGTTTGGGATGTTGGAGTTTCTTCTGAATGCCATGATTTGAATGAAGGTGAAGGTATTGTGGGTGTTGATAAACCTGATTTTTTTAATCTTGAAACACAAGGTAATTTATTTGGGTTGTATTGTTGGGATGAAGACAGGCTAACCAGTGATGCATTTCAGTTGGAGGAGACACAGATGCATGAGCAATCTTTGCTCAACACACAAGAGGATTTCATGTTGTTTTTCAGCTGTGATATCTCTTCTAAGCATGATCATTATGAGAGGGTTAGTGAATTTGGTCTTGAACACTATCCTCTCATGTTGCCACTTGATACAAAGGTAGAGAATAAAGAGAGTGGTGATGATCTGGCCTATTTGATTTGGTTTCCATGTTATGACAAAGATGAATGAAGAGAAAGTTTTCAACCACGTGAAGGCAGACTGATACTTGTGTTGGCACAAATGCAGTCACCTATGTTGTTTTGGTTTGACAGAGGAAAGCATGAGTTGAAAGTGGTCAACTCTTTTAAAAGAATTGTGTTTGATAGAGGAAAATATTGATCTCCTCTTTTCATTTGTTGGCTTGGGGACACCATATGAAGTTGAAAAAGAAGAATGAATAAAGGATCAATTTGAGGGCACCTAATGGACTTAGTATTTGGTCTACTCCCCAGAGATATGGAATCTTTCTATGCCCACAAGGGGCATACATCCCTAGTCGGAGCCATTTTTGGCACTCTCAAATTTCTCAAATTTGAGATGCCCATTTCAAAAAAAATTCTACACTTTTAGAAGTGCCCCTAAAGAATATTCCTACATGACCTACTTGAGAGGGACATAATTTGATGCCGGTTGATTTTCAAGCAAAAACCATTTGCAAGATCACTCATGTGTCCTATGTGAGCATGCATGTCAATTTTCAAGTTCCCATGATGAGTTTTGTTAGGGTTTTGAAAAGTGAAGCTAGTGTGTTTTGTCACTTTTTTGTTGTTTGCAAACTTTCTGTTGTGCAAAGTAGCCTCCTATTTGAGCTTGCAATTTACAACTAGATGATTGTCATGTCAAGATGAATGTTGTTCTGCATTCTCCATACCAAAATGAGCTCACATGTTAGTTTTCAGAGCTTTATGAGTTGATTTTCTATTTTTAGCAGGTCAAATCCAAATGCAATTTCTTCAGTTTTGCATTTGTATTTTTGACCGCCTTTCAAAGAGGTCAACTTTGACCTTCAGTATTTTTTGGAGATTGATGATTGAGGATAATCCCTCTTGTACATGTTCTCTCTATTCCAAAATGATCTATTGTGCCCATTGGTGGCTCACTAGGAGTTGATTTGGTATTTTTCCAACAAGGTGATTTGATCAGTTTTAATTGGTTCAAAACAACTGATTGTTTTAGAAAGTTCAAGTAAGCAACTTTGAGAGTGAATAATTTTCACCTCATGACTCCTTTTGTTGAGCCGTCTTTTGTATTACATTCTCAAGTCTGATGGCTACATGCTTGCAAGTTTTTATGTCTTTGAGAGGTCGTTTGACCAGTTTTCAAAGCTGATTCTAGAGCCAACTTGTCCAGTTTTGCTCATTTTTAAATGTGTCGGAAAACAAGTTTTAATGAAAATATAGCTTATATTTTCACTCTAGATGCATTCAAAAGTTGCATCAAGGTTAGTTGAGCATGAAATTTGTTTGGAAATGATTTTTTTTAGTCAGGTCACATGGGGCCTGACATGATTTGCACTATTAAGGAATGCTTTGGAGGAAAATTTTCAGTCATGGTTGTGAGAATAAAAGACAAGGGTGAATTGATAAGTTAGAAATTTTTATTAGTGGTTCACATCATACTTGTCAATTTGTGCTTCTATAGATTGAAATAAGGATGATTTGTGTGAAAGGGATTGTTTAATCAGAATACCTTCAATGATACAATCATTGGGAAGCTAAATTTTTTTTTGAAATGCTCTAGTTTCAAAGTGCAGAGATTGAAGATGGTGCTTTACTCAAGCCACTATGGGATAATGTCACAACATTACTTAATCTTGCTTGGTTTTTCAAATATCCACATGATATTGAAAAGCAAGTCTCTTATACATGTTGGTATTGATTAAATCTCTTGAAAAATATGGAAGCATAGACATTGTAAAAAATATCTAATTCAATGCCCAAATGAGATATCACATTCATGGGGGTGTGAGCGCATGGAGTGAAAAACTAAATGGGATGCCTTTGTTGCTAGTATACATACAAAATGGTGTGTTGAAATGATTTGAAACTTTTGAGCATATGTGAAAGGAGGTGTTAGCTCTACATAGTGTGCATCCATTGATGTTTTTGAAAATGCTTTACAAACTTTCAAGAAAATGTATAGTGGAAAATACAATTAGTTGCATTCAAAGTGCACTTGGTATGGGTATGCAGATCCAACAAAGCATGAAGAGAACAAGAGCACGCATGGAGGGAAGCCCATAGTAAATCCAACAACAAGGCATGAATGGAGGTTGACAAACATCAAATGGAGTTGTTAAAATACTAAACATTGAAACACAACGATTGCAAGATGTGCAGCCTGCACATAGAGGAGAACTATAAAAGTCTTTGAAAACTTTTAATGAAATGAAAAATGAAGGGCATGCAGTATCCATACAAACAATACATATTTTTTGAAAATGCTTTAGTAACTCCTAGGAAGATGCAAACCCCTTGAAGGTTAAATGCCACTCAGGCAGCAAGCACACAAAATGGACTTGTTAAAAATCCAAAGAAATTATCAAGCAAATGCTTTTACTAGCTGAGGAGGCTCAAACCAGAGGAGTTGTAAATGGAAACCATTGCCACCATGTGATTTGCAGAACATAAATGAATCATTGTCAAATGAATGAGATTAGGGAAACAATAGTGAAAAATGAAATCAATGATAGGGAGAAAAGGATCAAATGGCAGATTAAATCTCCATCGTCTCCTGCCAGATCGTGGGTTGAAATTACAAATAGGTTAATTCACGTGTGATCAGTGAGATGTTGACACATGGTGGGTGCGGGCCCGGGAGGGATTGAATGCATAGAGTAAATTTTGCTACTTCGTTCAATTTCTTAAAAAGCCTCCAGCGAAAGGGAAAACATTTGAAGGTATTAAAATATTGCCCAAATAAAATAGAAGGTGGGCCTGTGAATTAAATATTGCTCAAATGCAATAGTTAAGTAGTTTATATTAAAGAGTGTCTGAAGGGGAAAAATATTTTAAATGGGTGAGATTTTAAAGTGGAGTGCATGGGAAATTTATGGAGATGAAGTAAAGTAAATATTGTACTTTGTTGGACAATAAAATGAAAATGAAATATGACAAGGGAAAATGCAAGTAATTTCATTAGTTGAAGCTAAAATATTAAAATGCCAAAAGGTGTTTTATACAGTGAATAAACTGTTCCTTGTGTGAGATATTTTATTCACTGGAAAGTAATTTTCTCAAGCAAGGTGAATTCAATATTCACTTTATAAGTGAATAAAATGAAGTGTAGCTAATGTAAATGAATAGAAATAAGGGTTTTCACAAGGGAACAAGGAAATTTTTTTCCTGTAGCTGGGTAAATAATGGATTTCCTCACATGGAGAAATTTTTAGGTGCTTGGAAACTTGAGCAAAGGCATTTTGGAGGCAAATTTAGCTGATTGAGGAGAGAGGAGAGCGTCTTTTCTAGTTTGATGATCAATGGTGGATGGAATTTCCAGATAACATCTATGGATCATATTGATCTTAGGGTTTCTTTCATTTTTCTTTTATTCTTTTCTCTTCTCATTTGTAAATGGTTTTGAAACTTTGTATTCTGCTGGGTAGATAGAGAAATGTTGAAATTCTGAGTCATTTTTGAGTTTGTAAGCTGTAATTTATGATTTCATGAGCAAATTTCAGCTAGTTTATGCAAGAAAACCATGAAAGTGTTTGCACATTCATGAGTATCTTCAAATTGTCTCCTTGTATATTTTCTATCATTTGAATTCAATAATACCAAGTATCTTTGAGTTTGGCATCTCAGTTTCATGAGATTGTTTTATCTGTTCATTGTTCTGTTTCAATGAAATGGTTAAAATTCTTTGAGCAGATGATTGTGATTGAAGTATGCAAGTTGGATTTGATAAGTAGACTTTGATTGATAACATGAGTGGGATTGTTGGTGTAAGACATTAAAAATTTAACTCCACTGGTTGAAGTCTATTTGTTGATGAATCATTTTATGTGTTTGACTCCATGGCCCACAATTAGGCACTGATTTATCTTGCAACTTAGTGCATCTCAGAAACATTTTATAAATTCAAAATCATTTTAATCCTTGTTTTTTGGTGTTGTGTTCTGATTCGCAATTGCTAAGTTAGTATTTATTATACCAAGAGTTTAGCCAGATTTGAGGTTGTCAATACTCTCTTTAGTGTATTTGTATTGGGATTTATCTGTTATATAAAGTAATGTCAGTGTGTATGAGTGAACTAAGTTTTGGGAATTATATAGGTTGACCTACCTTGGTCCTGTAGAGCCAAAAGTGCAAAATATCTCAGTCTTTGAATGAATCTTGTCAGTTGGCCAAATCCACCATTGAATCTCATCATCAGAAAGTGGCTAGTCTATAGGATTAAATTGGTTTGGTTCTATTTGGAGCACCAACACGCCCTTCTAAGTGGCAATCATAAGGCGGGGATTCCTTATCACCTCTCCTTCGACCAAGGGAAATACATACTCCACACTTCCCAATGTGCAGACAACTCAGACAAGGAAGTCGTGGAATATCATTTGAGGTTCCATATTGCTAAGCTATGAATGGACCCTTATGGAAAATTGAAGAAGATGGTCACAATTGATTATGACCACTTGCATAGTGTTGAGGATTTTTGGGCCAATTACAAAAATGATAATGAAGTGTGAATGAGGCACTATATGCAAATGACAACATATTTCGTTTAAAGGGCCAACCTATTCCCAATGCTAGATCAGGTGGTGCAAGATGAAAACATGATGGTGGATCCCCAGTATGATGTAGTTGCCAGTATCCTACTGCCACTAATTGAATAGATTGAGCAAGAGGTTGATTACCTCGATATTTTTACCAAGCCTATTGAGGCTAGAACAAAAGAATGGGTTGATGGAAAAATTTCCCAATTGAAGTAGCAAGGAGTCACTTTGACCTATGAAGGGCTCAAAAATGAGCCAACAAGTGAAATAGATAGTGGGTCAACTACTACCCATCAGGATAAACTTTAGCACCTCCACCATCCACTAGGTCAAGAAAAAGAAAAGGGGCTACAAAACAACAACCCAACCCCAAGGTATATGCTAGGAAGGCTTCAAAAGGTGAACCTTCCAAGAAACATAAGAGATTGGGCAGTTTCATAGAGATTTCAACCATTCAAGAAGATCCACTCCATGATGGAGAAGAAATAGAGGTTGAGCAACCAAAATCTCCACCTGCTACCTCCACTACTACTACCCCTCTTCCTTCCTTGCAGGCGATGGTTGCTACATCCCCGCCTACGGTGGACATATTGGTCCACCTTGCCTCTTCTTCACCTACTAGAAAATTTGTAATGATTGAATCTTCCTTTGTCACCAGTTCTCTACTTTCCTCTACTTCTATGTCTCAACTATGTATTTTCCATTAGCAACAACAACAATACTAATGCCCTCTCTCTCGTTGTTGTAGGAATTATCCTAACATATGCAAAATGTTCCTTTAGAATTGTCAGGAGTATTGATGAATCCAACTATTCAAGCTACCCTAGCACAAATTCTTGCCAATATTCCTAACTCTACTCCTCCAACTGAACCACCTCAAATGAAGGCCACAATGGAAATATCCGAGGAGTTGGAGTGGTAAGAGAAAGAAGCCACAAAAGGGATTGAGGAGGAAGCAGATGATTACCGTGAGAACCAACAACACTAGCATTTGCAAATTGATAAGGCGGTCCATGAAGGAGAAGACAAAAAATATTCTAAGATTGATGAAGAAGATTCCAACACCAAATATATTGTGGAGAAATTTTATGGAGATCTTGAGGAGTTGGCTCGAAAACTCAAAGATGCTGGGGAAGAAACGAAAGGGACACCTTCTAAGAAAGAAAATGAACCAAGTGACAAAATGGAGGACACTAAACCTCCAACTAGGGAGCACGATAAAAGTCTTGAACATGATAGAGAAATGCCTCTCTTAGAGGAGTAAGAGGAATAAGAAAAGAAAGAACACAAAAAATGTGCCACCTCAATGTGAGGAGGAAGAAAAGGAAGAAGAAGATAAACCCCAAGAAGAGGTTGAAACTCATGAGAACCCAAAAGTGAAGCATCTTGAAGAGCATGAAGTTGAAGAGGAAGAAAAGGATACTGAAGGGGAGGACAACCCCAAGGAACACATGCCCACTAAGTCCCCCATCAAACACACAATGTTCATCCAGAACTTCAATGAAGAAGAAGATACAAGGGAAGAGCAGGAGGTTCTAGGAAATGAAGAGATTGAAATTAGAGAAGAAGAAGGTGGTCAGGATTCACTAAAAGGGGAATATCAAGTCCCTAAATGGCTTGATAAACAATTGGAAAATAAATCCCTTGCCTTAAAGGATCTGAAGGAAAGGTTGGAGGCCATCTTGGCCCAAGCCTAGATTAGCACAAAAAAGGAAAAGATGCCTAAAGTTAGATCCAAGATGACAATGGATGCTTACGGATCCTGAACTATGCAAATAGAAACCCCAATGGTGAATGAAGAAGGAATAAGCTACAATGTTTCCACCATCAACTTGGGGACAGGCTCAAGAGAGCAGAAAATAGATCATCTCCAAGAGTTTGTTGCCACAGTGGTACATTTGATACATAAGGACAAGGTCTCTAAGGAGGAACTCAAGGCACAACTAGTTGATTTGACTGACTATATCTAGCAATGGTCATTGGTGGAAGAGCTCCCCACCACATCCTCGGTGCTGCCACAAATATTATCCAAGGACCATATCGACAAGCTCAAGAAAAGAAAGAATTGGACTAAGACTATGAAGGATCGGTACCAACAGGTCCTATATGTGGGAAACATGGGCATCAATCATGCTTCAGGACAACAAATAATTTTTTAGAAGTACATAACTACCTTGAGGGCACGAGGAAGTTCTACACTAACTTCCCAATGATATACGGGTCCACTTATCCTAAAATTGAGGCCATCCTCAAGCTTGCTCAGAAAACATGGGAAAATGATCTTACACTGATAGAGGACGATCATTGGCTAGTGGATATGTGGAAGCTGGACTTCAATCACAAAAAAAGAGAAATTGGAGCAGGTGCTCTGCAAAGTGGAGCTAGACATTGATTGGGCCAAGGACATTAGGACAAACTATATTAAGTATCTGATATTAATGATAGGTTATGATATTCCCACCATCGAGATTGATCCAAAAAAGATAAAGCCTTATTTCCATAAGAGGATGGAAGATGGAATATCAGGCGAGATGACCACAAAATTTATGAGTTTTTATGCTCGTGCTTTTTCCCAATATAGCTGAACAAGTCAGGGATAACACAACTAAGTGTGATGAAGATTGAGATACATTCACAGGCTGATCTAATCAATGGAACTACTAGTTGCTCCAATATAATATAATGGAGATTGATAAGCTATAGACATTAATCAACAAGTTCATAGAGTATGCCACTTTGAAGAAGTAGGAAGGAAACCTAGTTATTGATGAAAATCTCCTCACATAATAGCTACAACAAAGAAAATCAACTAGATAACAAAGTGCTACAATGCTACCATAAGAGGAAAAAATAGGGAAAGAGCCAAGGATGTATTTTAAATTGTAATATATTTGGGGGTAGGTGAAACCCTAGTTTGTAGTGAATCTTGGCCACACAATGAAAATCAATCTTTTCCATTCATTTTTCTTTTGAAATAGTATAAATAGGGGGTCTCCTCTCATTTTTAGGAGAGAGTTGAGTTGTTGTAAAGGCATGTTGTAGAAATTTTAATAGAAGTTCACTGGCTTTTGGTGGAATCTTGAGTTTCCATTGCATGTTACATGGTTCATCTCCCATAGTTGATTTAGATAGATTTACTTTTTTGTTCTTCACATTTTAGATCACTTTGATAGATTAGTTAATGTTGCTCAATGGTTGTGAAGATTTCTGCTGTGTTGATGCCTTTCTTGTCCATACTTTTTATTGTTTGTTGATGGTAGACAATTGTGTAAAGTTAGTCTGGTCATAAATTAAAAGATGATCCAAACTTCTATCTTTTTTTCATGCATGTTTATGGTGAATGAATGGTTGAATATTTGTAGTCCTTAGAAGCTTGCACAAGTTTCATGATACTGTGAGTTGTTTTGGTTAAGTGAAATTTTGTTTTAAGGAAGTTGTACATAGAAGAACCCTCCATGATTAGTATTCATTTCTAGTTTCGGATCTAGGAACATCTTCTCTTCCCTACCCCTTTTTCCTTTTTTTTAATAAGTAGCCTATGCTAAGGTTCATTGTACATTGTAAAGCCAACTCTTAAGATAAAATAGGAGTTTAAGATTATTGTTTGAACCTACAACAAATTGCACGCTAACTTCCTATCAAGAGGAACTCCAATTTAAGATTCACCTTGCCTTTGCTTAACTCTGCAAGTTTTCCCTATGATTACTAGCAAAATCACATCAAACATCAACTGAGAAATTCCATGCATGTCATGACCTAACACCTGAGAGACCTTGGGGTGATTTTTAGCAACTCATTGTTAGGTATCACCTTTCAAGAGAGTTAGTGCACCTATGCACTTCCTGTGTTGAGAAAGTGCATAAAAAACACGTCAACACTCTTTTGACAATAAATGCTTCTAGCTCTTCTAGCTCTCTTTCTTCTTCTTCAATCTTTCTGATTTCATCCTTATACTTGAATGTATTTCTAGATGAACTCTCACCTGAATCATATCTTTGTCTATCACTTTTGGAAGTAGTAGCCTTAAATGCATATTCAACCTTAGGAAGGGCATCACCAAATTCGCTCAACTCAAAATTAGTCAGCTTACCAACCAATGTATCTTTGGTTATGTTTGTTATAGTCTAGAGCTCTTCAATAGCACTAGCTTTGAATTTGTAAGAACCAAGAATGGATCTAAGCACTTTAGCAACAATCTTAGATTCATCTATCTTTCCACTGGCATATCTAATACTACACACAAGTTCATTCACTCTTTGCATGAAAGTATTAATGTTCTCATCATCACCCATTCTCAACCTTTCATATTTCCCTTTCAAACTTTGCAACTTAGCAATCTTCACATTAGCATCACCTTCATACAAGGTTTCCAAATTTTTCTAGATCTCATAAGTAGTCTTAAGATCCATAACATTTTTCATCTCATAATTAGTCAAATCACTCAACAAAGCTTCCTTAGCCTAGATATTATACTTAGCATCTATGATCTCAACAGAAGTAGTAGGACCATTCTATGGAATAATATACATATTACTTGGAGTGCTCCAGTAGGGTTCACCAATGCATCTCAGATGGCACTCCTTTCAAGTCTTCCACAAAGAATATTTTTTCCATCAAATCTAAGACTATCCTTCTTGTAACTTGCCATCCCGGACCTCCTTAAGTTGTTAAACTTCTTCCAAGGAACCTACTTTGATACCAATTGATGGAAATACAAGGGAGGACAACTGAGAGGGGGGTGAATCAATTGCCACATAAATTCAAAACTTATTCAACTTATTAAGCTTATTCTCTGATCTAATTATTAACCATGAAAACATAAATCATCAACACATCAAAAACACACATAACACCAAAAAAATTTATGTGGAAACCTTGTTATGAGACAAGCCATAATGGAGGTCATTCCATAAGATTATACCCTATTAAAAGTATAATGAAAATGAAATATGGGGAATGCACATGCATTAAGGAACATTGCCTAGAGCTCACTACTTAATTACAAAGGAAGACACATTGTCTTACAAAGAGATTCAGATTAAAGCCATCTAGATTTTGAACTAAGAAAATAGCATCTACTAATGCCTGATTATAGTTCCAATTAAGCACATGAACACTTCTTCACTCTTCTTCACTCTTCTTCACTTTTCTTCACACTTCTTTGCAATTATTCACACTCTTGTATGCCTTCAAATGATTTAAAAAATTATTCATGCACAAAAAAATTCAACATACATCAAATGAGATGAATAATCACTTTTATATATCCGCAACAAGAAATTTCATCGCTACAATTCCACCACAAAGAAATAATAAAATGAATATAAACTATCAACCCAAAACATTAAAGATTATCAATGCGAATCAACCAAGGTTAGGAAAAACTTAGTGAGGACCCAAATCAACATCTCCACCATGAAAAAACTTCAATTAATTTCTCCTCGAGGATCCACAACATGCTACAAACACTATGTGGTCCAAGAACAAGAAAAACATGAACACGCAAGAGAAAATCACCAACCGCAATCACAACGATCAATGAAGATGTAAAGAAAAGATAGAGAATGATATAGAAACATCCACAAGCATAATGAATCACAAGAGAAGAATCTGCAACAACTGAACTAACTGAAATAGTATCATATTCAATTAGGAACACCAACTAAAGAAACAAAAAACATGTCTGAATGGAAATCTTCATAACTTGATCAAATCTTCATGCATATCTCTGAAACTCAACGTGGATAAACTAGATACACTTAGCAACAAAAAATTTATTCCACAACCTCTGATCAACAACATACAAAAATAACCACCATACTAAACTTCATTTCACCATTGACAACCTAAAACTCATTTATTACAATTTTCTCAATATCCTCGACATATACAACTTCAAAAAAAATTATACTAATAGTGTTGACATCAATGGCAACTAGATATCATCAATACAACCACAACATCCAATAGGTACCTCGACACAAAGAGCTCCTTGGAACTTACACTCCCTCATGGACAATGATAAAATACATGTGGGTTTTGAGATTGTAGATGGATGCAAAATTTTGACCATTGAAAAGGTCAGCACAAGGATGGAACCCTGTGGGGCTCAAAATTAATTGTTAAAAGAATGGTTGAGCAACCAGTATAGAAACCCTAAAATCATAGGGCATGATGGAAAAATAAAAACCCTACAAGAAGAACCAAATGGAAACAAAAAAACACTCGAAAGCACAAAATGAAAGACGATTGCAAAAAAAGAACTAGAACAAAAGGGGCACCAATGGGTGAAAAATAAAAAATGAACAAATGATAAAATTGAAGGAAAAGAAAAAGAGACAATGACATGATGCCAAGAAAAAAAATGACAAAAAAACAAGAATAGAAGCAAAAAAGAGCAAGAGAAAAAATAAAATGAAACCCTACCTTAGATCACAAACAAGGGACATGAACCAACAATAACTCAACCCTCCAAAGCTCCAATGCTCAAAAAGACCTTCATAGCTCAAATTCTCCAAAAAAATAATGCAATTATGACCATAGTCATGTGAAAAATCTAATTAAATATCGATCTAGTGTGTGCAAAAAAGTTTGCAATTAATGTGGTAGATTGTCAAAAAATCAGAATCAGGATGGATACGAAAACTTAGACCTTGGTCAAAAAATTGCAATTGGAAATCACATCCCCAAATGGACCTAAGGTAGGGAGAATATGAAAAATGAAATGAGATTTGGAATCAAACTCAGACTTGGACTTTAGAAGAAAAATTCCAAGTCCATCTTTGATTTCTGATCTTGAAAACAAACAATAGGGAGGAGGTAACGAAACCAAATCAGATTTGGACTTTTGGAAATAGAGTTCAAAATCTAATTCGAGATATGATCCTTGACAATACACAATGATAGGGAATCGGGAAAAAAATAGGTCCAAGGTCTAGTTCGACACCCAAATCCCGACAAGAACCAAAAGTGCAGAGTCGAGAAACCAAAATAGACATGGACCTTTTAGAGATAGGTTTGAAGTTCAATTTGAGGTTTGAAAATTTCTAGGGACAAACCAAAAAACTAAATCTAAAGAAGGAGAACAACTCCTCGGACAAAATAAAAAGAAGAAACCAAAACCCAAAACAAGGAAAGGAAAAGAAACAAAACACCAAGAACACAAAGGGGGACCCAATTTGATCAAAAAGAAAATGGAGTGGTTTATATGTAGGGAATAACAAATGGTGACTCAGCCAAGAAAACGGTTTCCCCATTTTCAAGATACTGAAGAATTCAACCACCCTAGAATCATTGTTTAATGATTGCTTCAACTTAGTATGATTGGTGGAGACAGACGAGACTTGAGCTAAAATCTCAAATTGAGTATTGTTGTGAAATTTTCAAATATGAGATTGTGCACCTGATTCATTCCCTTCTCCACTTCAATTATCCCTAAAATGATTCTACTCCCACTTGAGCTACGTGAGATAGGGTCACATTATTTTCAAGTAATGACATACTAGGCATTAATCCATTGTCAACCAAGTGTCTATAGCCCCGATGAAGATACCTCTAGTTCTCTCTAAGCATCACTCTACTACTAGCCAGGCATCCATAGCCCCAATAGAGATACTTGAATCACCCTTTCCAATTGATTTTATTTTCATATTTTCTCTCAATTTCTCTTTTCTTTTTTCTTTAAATACTGATACTTTTGAAGCAAATTTTATTGTTTTCCTCAATTCTTAGATAATGAAGCTTGAGTATCAGGTTGAGAATCACAGTGGACATCATGAAAATAGTGTGATACCATTATTTTCACTCGGAGTGGGAACACAACCTCCTAAGAATAGCCAATTTTTTTTGGGATTTTAATCATTTAATTTATTGAGTGGTGGATTCAACCATGTTTGACAAGACCACTTAAAATGTTCCCATTTGTATAAACCCCCATATTGGCATAAAAATAACCAAAAGCACAAATTCCAAAACAAAAGTGGACTAAAGTAACTCTTAAAAATACCTAAATCAAATTATTTTCCCTCATTAGGTCTTAGTATACTCTGAATAATCACCCAACCTTCAAAATGATAAAAAATATTCCCTACAAAGAAAGAAAAACAACTAAAATTGAGCACAAAGACACATAGAAAAATGAAGAATGAGCCAAGAGTGAAACCACAAAGAACAAAATAAAAGTAAAAACAAAGAAAAAGAAAGGAACAAGAAACAAAAGCACCTAAACTACTATAGTGTAGGAAGAAGTATCCCATTTTCACACTTAATTTGGGAATAATTAACATTAAACTGAGCATAATATTGCATTGAGTTGGTATTGTAATGTGTTTTACACATTCACATTATGTCTAGGGCTGTTTTAAACTAACTGAACCTAATCATACCTTATTTAGGGTGTTGTAAAGTGTATCCTAATACTTTCACACTAACCTAGGTCTTTATAAATTAATTGGGCTTATTTATGCCTTAATTGGTCCTATTTTGCATCCACAAGCCTTATTAATTGCATCTCTCCATAGATAGTCCTAAAACTTATCAAACAACCAATCATAATTCAATGTTTTAGGTCATGTGTTCTAGATCTGGTGATCTGGGATTCATACACCACCTTGGGTGTATGATTCCCACCTAGGTCTTGGCACCTAATTCCAAATTTCACATTGAGCATTACCTTTCTTGGAGTTTGTGTCCCATTTTTGACCCACTTGGATTCATTCACCACCTTGGACATATGAGTCCCACTCTCATTAGGACCCATTTTGAATTCAATTCTTGGTGGGATTTTATCATCCTAGAGCTGGTGTCAGCTTGTAGTGTTGTAATTTTGGGAAATTTGGTATAAACAAGTTTAAATACAAGGTTATTTTAGATAGTTTCATCCTATAATTTCATAAGAAATCAAGAGAACTTTCACAAGAGTTCACAAGAGAATTCAAGACCATTCAAGAGCATTTCAAGAGTATTGAAAGGCAGATTTGAAAAATATTATTGCAACAATTCAAAATCCATTATCATGTCAAAGGTTTGATGCATCACGCATGTGGTTTTGAGTTAATGTTGTAATGTATTGTTCAAGATTAATTCAAATATTCAAAGGTATTATCCTTCATCAAGAATCATGATCAATATCTACATCCATTGAGGCCACTTCATGCTTGTTTGTAGAGCTACAAGGTTTCAAAAAAGATTCTATTGTTTCATCTTATGTTTCATGTTTCATTTAATTCATGTTTCATTTCTCATTAAGGTTTGATTACCAAAATGGTGTTCGACCAAAGAAAACCCCCATTACCTAAAAAATAAACATTTTTTCCTCTCTTTGATGTGTGATTGCAGATCTAGGTGGTTTAGATCTTGAAGATCCCTTGAAGAAAAAGTTGCAAGATTGAAGAAAGTTTTCAAGATTGTTACAAGGTCAAAATTCAAGCTTTTAGACTCGAAGAATTGGTAGGAGGGAAGCTACAATAGATCTCTAGAGGATACCAGAGTTTCAACCAGACCCTAATACTAGGACTAAATCACCACCTTGGGCATATGAGGTCCAATACAACACTATTTCCAATTTTTAGAAGATTCTGATTAGTTACTGTGAAATTCCAATTTCTGCCCAGAAACCCTAGTTTGGGACTAAATCACCCAATTTGGCATATGAGTCCCTATGAGCATTAAAATTAAAAAATTTGTGTTTTTGGAGCTTTTTTTAATCACATATTTCTTCTAGGTACCTTTTTGTTTCATTCCTTTTTATCAATTTGCTTTTAGGTTCTTAATTCTCTAGGTTTCATAGCTAGATTGGTACTTTGCTCTCATTCCATTTCTTTCTAAGCATTTTCTTAGTAGTGAACTCCTTTTTTTATTTAATCACACCAAAGGAAACTATCCTAATCATCCAACCCATCCCACAATCAAGCCAATTGGTTGAGGGATCTTGGTTTCCTTTAATGAAACTTGAGTGAAATAGGTGGAGGATCTCTAATTCCCCTTTAGTTTCATCTCCCAAAAGGTGGAGCACTATTTCTAAGGTTTCATTTTGGTGAACCTAGCCTTTTGAAACCTTATTTTCTGATTTGTAGTTCATCATATTCCTAGATCTAGCTTACATTAACTTTGCATTAGTTAATTTGTATCTAGGGTTTCTAAATATTGCATTAGTAAAAGTGCATATAGGTTACATTTTTGCATCTTAGATTATTGAATTTCACTAAAATTCTACAATTTCAAATAGTCAAGTCAACATACAAGCTATAAACCTTAATAATCACTTACAATTTGTTGAATTTGGTGGAAAAACCCTAATCTGGGGCTCATATGCCCCTCTAGGTGATTTAATCCCTATATAGGTACTTTCCCAAATTTTTGGGAATTCTGTGATGTTTTCTTTTTCACTGTTTGAACCCTTCAAAAATCATAACTAGGATTCATATTCCCCTCTAGGAAATTTAAACCCATATTAGACCTAAAACTACCTTTTACAACATTAAAAATGTCATTTTTGTGTTTCCATTTTCTGTTACTAGCTATCTGTTTCAGCTTGCCAAGTTTCTATTTTTTCCATTGCATAGGATCTAACTTAATTTGGTTCAGTTATTACATAGCTTAATTTCAAAATGGCATTTACAAAATTTCATTTTTAGATTGTTTCATATTGTAATCAGCAAATTACATTGTTTAGAATCTGAAAATTGCATTTACACATCTCATTCTAGGACATTACGTTGCATATTAAGTTTCTTTCCATTTTAAGTTTGTATAGATTACTTTTCAAAAATATGAGAATCTTTCTTTTTCTAGTTTGGAAATAAAAACTTAGTCAATAAGCCTGTTAGTCATTCATCTAATACATTTCCTAGTTATGAAAGTCTCTTAGTGGAAGAAAGTGAAAATATTGACACATTCCTTAACTCCACAATCCCTCATATCTCTCTTATTCATGGGAATGATTTGATAGAAGAAGATGAAAGCATAGACACATATGATAATCATATTTTCTCTTCTCCTAATACCTCTCCTACATGTGATGAAGGTATTTTGATGTTAGAAGATGCAGTCATTGAGAATCATGAAAATGTTGAAAGCTCCTCTCCTATAAACTATCCTACATTGGAAGATATTATAACACAAGAGAATGATATCATAGACACATTTCTAAACATCACCTTACCTAATTTCCATTCACCTCTTTCTCATGAGAATTTTTTAGTGAAAGAGGATGCAGTTTTAAGAAATCATGACAATCATATTATTTGTGAGGAGGATATGTTGGTATTAGATGATAAAATCTTTAAGATCTATGACAACCCTATTAAATTTTCTTCCTCTACGTATCTTATGGGAGAGGAATGTAATCATAGATAACAATGATACTCATACTTGTTATTCTCCTAATAGATATCCTATTTGTGACAAAGATATTTTTATGTTAGAAGAACTAATCGATGAGAGTTGTGAGATTCATACTTACCTCTCTTCCCATAGGAAAATCATCATTGAAAAAGAGAATACCATCCTTGACAAACAAGACAATCCAACCATTGATAAATCCCTTTCTTGCGGTGAAGTAATTTTAGAAGAGCCAAACTTTGAATTTCATGAGCATCTAGTTTGTAGCTCTCCTAAAAACTGTCCTCCTAGGGAAGATATCATGGTGCAAGAAAATGAGAACATTAACAATAGTGATGTGAGTTCCATAAAAGATAGTGAAAAGATGACACTAGACTCCCCTTCACTAGGAAAAAATCAAACTGAAACCATTGAGGTTATAAATGCACAAGTGTCCATTAGAACCCCCTTGATTATTGGAACTCCTAAATACCCTATGGGACATCCTAAGAGTCCTCTAATTCTTTACCCACCCTCATAATGACCAAAAACTCAAAACAAACCCATCCTCATCCTCAAATCACCTAAGAACAATATTTTGCAGCAATTGAATTATAACACAGTTTCTCATACATATAACACTAGAAATAATCTGCAACCAAGAAAAACAACTTCAACATCCCTCCCATTACCTCAACCTATCTTACCTAGTCCTCCTCATTTTCTCTCACAAAGTGGAAAGGAGTATGACCTTGTTAAGAAACTTAAGAACGCTCCTACTAAGATATCATTATGGGACCTTATTCAAGCCTCCCCTCATTATTAGAACATGATTCATAATACCTTACAACAAGTTCCTACCCCTCCTAATGTGCAAGAAAATTTCATAGAAAACATGATTCAAGGAATGAATGCTGACATTTTTTTCCACCAAAGTGAGCTTCCTCCTTTGGAAGTGCAAAAGAAAAATGAAGCTTTCATGATAATAGCTCAATATAAGAGTATGTGCAGGATCATGATGGGCCAAAAAATGGGAATATGATGCGTATGTGGTTGACGACTATTTTTTCACCCAAAATTGATGAAACAAAAAGGGTTTTTAAAGGAGATTCTCAGCTTTCTACTGATATAAATTATGCTTTACTTTGAGTTTAATAAGTAATTATTATTCATTTCCTATTCAAATTATGACTAAAGTTCTGATTGATAGGATGATTGAAAAACAACTATAGCTTTCAAACGGTATCAATTTTTTTGAATCCAAAACATGTATCACATTCTATGCTTCGCATACTATAGGATTAAAAAAAGAAAATTTGAATTTCATGAATTTTTGACCAAGTTAAGGTGGTCAGACATACAAGTTTTTATATTTTTTAAAAAGTTGTAATAAAAAATTCATAATTAATTATTTACTTGGAAACAAATTACCAAAAATATGCATCACATCGGGCATGATTCATCTACTTATATCTAAAATCTTATAAAACAATATTATCATTTTATTGTGGTTAGGGTGGTTAGATAACACCTACTTATTTTTTACCTAAAATTTAATGCACTACGCATTGAAATTTAAATTTTCACCAAATAGATTTTTTCTTTTTAAACATACCTAGTAGTTTAGAAACTGCATTCAATTTTCTATAGATTCTATTCTTACACATTTTTGAAAGAACATATATAACTTATTCAAATTTTTACATCAAGTTTCCTAACTCTGATTTTTCTAAAAATTTTGCCACTTAAGGGCCTTTTTTTTCCATGATGATCTTGCACATGCCCATAATAGGACATGGATAAAGAGGACCCTTGTTGACAATGATTCCACCCTTAACGTTTTTAGCATAAATTTTTTGGACAAGATTAAAGTAGATAAAATCCAAATACATCTTGCCTCTTTATCTATTAGTGGGTTTGGTAATTTGGGAAAACAATCGCTTGGTGTGATCACATTACCTCTTATAGTTGGAAAGACCACATTACAAACCCTGATCCATGTTATGCCTCATTATCTTCCATATAATATTCTTTTAGGAAAACCTTGGATTCATGAGATGCAAGCAGTTCCTTCTACTCTTCATTGTAAAATGAAGTATGTCAACAACAACAAAGTGTACACACTTGACACTAATCATGATCCCTACAATGTTTTAAAACTTGAGAAAGATAAGGAATGTCCTTTGAAAACATTGACACCAACTACAAAAGTGGAACCCATGCAAGAGAAAGAAAAATCAAAAAAATATTGAGGAATTCATGAAGCTATTAGAAGATGATTGGGGTTTCTTAGGTTTCACAACATTCATGGGTGAATACAAGATCATAATACAAGATTCTGGAAAGGGAAAAGAAAAAGTGGTAATGTCAAGAAAAAATTTAGAGTAACCTTCAAACGTATCCACCTCAACCACTTTAGAAGAAGAAGCAAATTATGCAACAAAATTTGATGAAGTTGATTATGAACAATCACTGACTCCAAAAGAAATGAAAAAGCTTTATGGAAAAGGTTATGAAATTATGGAACAACTTGGATATAGTGGAAAAGGATGTGGTACTAGAGAATAAGGTATTTGTGTTCCTCTATAGCCTAATACACAAGAAAATACTATTGGTATTGATTATTGTCCCTCGTAAGAAACAAATAAGCCTTCACTTAATATCAACACTCTTACAAAAGATTCTTCTAAGCCAACTTTAACATTAGTGCATCCTAAATTGATAGACACTAGTGGTCTTGATTATTGTCCTTTGAAAGAAACAAATAATTCCTTGCTTAACATCAATGTCATCACACAAAACACTAACGATTGGAGTTCATTACATTTTACACCCTCCCTTGAAGGAGACAACAAAATATCACAATCTAAAGAGTCTTGTGTAAGTATGACATCTTGTACTAAGCAACAGATATCTTTGCCACAAAATAAATTAATATTTTCTATTTGATCAAGAGAGTATCTTTTTGAGACTCCTCCAAGATCGCTTGATATCTCCCTTCAAGAACATGAAATAAATTTTACTACAAGAATTCATTTTGTGTATATCATAGAGTTCATGGTCATTCTACTAATGAATGGATGGATTTGAGTAATAAAATCCAAAATCTTAAATATTATGGTGCTTTTCCTTGTGTTCAAGCACCTAGTTCCTCTAATTGATACTTATTTTCATTCTATTATATTTCTCATCAATCATTTCAGCTCATCCTTGCCCCGCACTAAGTGGGGGAAAGGGGTTTTGTAGCCTTTTCCTCATATGTCACTTGTCATTGTCTCTATTGGGCTACTTGAACACCTTCCATGTATATATAAGATAAAGCTTGGGATGTGGATGACATGCCTTAAGTTGGCTTGCATGTGACATATTGAGTTATCTTTAGAAGTTGCATTTGGGGGTAACCCATTATCCATGATGTAGTTTCATCTAGGAACATATGACTTGGCATAGGGCCTTTTGAAAAACCTTTCATGTCTTCTTCTACTTTAAAGAAATTGCTCACAACAATAGTGTTAGAAACCACTTTAAAGTGGGGGCATACATCAACACTCATGTTTAACTATGATATTTCTTTCTTCTTGAGATGCATCATTTTCTTGGTGGTGTCATTGGGTTTTATTTCCTCAGAGAGCATGATATTTCTTTCTCGTCCCCTCTTGGAGACATCACATCAAGTCATGTATCAACAAGATGAACAAGTCAACAATGTCATTAATTCAATCAAACAAATTTCCAAAGCAATAACTAAAAAAATTAACTTATGTCTACTATAGGATGTGTCCTTCCTAAAAACAAACATCATCAAAAAAATCAATCTATGTCTTATATAGGATGATTCCTTCCTAAATATAGACACTGCCAAACAATCATCATAGCCTTACATAGGTTGTCACATCAACTACATCAAACTCAATTTCTTATACGGTACGTGTCTTTTTGAAACCAAGATTTGTCATGCTTTATACAGAAAATCACAAAATTAAAACCAAACTCAATGTCTTATATGGTATGTGTCCTTCCTGAAATTAGGTTCTATCAATCAATTATCTACTCAATCTAAACAATCAAACAAACAAATCAAGTTTTGGGAAATATTTTTACTAGTTGTTAAATTTTTGGCTTGTTTATCTTATCTTTTCATTTGATTTGATCTTTGAGTCCTGTTACTAGCTTTCTCGAGGACATCCCATGAAGGATTTAGAGAAGCAACAAAGTATCAGGACTCTATTTTTCTTTGACTATTGTTTGTCAACTATCTTTTGGTTTTATTTTTGAGTTATGTTACTAGCTTCCTTGAGGATGTCTCATGACCCATCTTTTATTTGTTTGTTGTATATGTTTTGTCTTGACAAAAATACTAGGGAAAATTTTCCCTTAGTATGAGTTAGGACATTCCTTGTCTACAACTGTCTATTTTTACCAAGTGGACAACCTTGCACACCTTGGTCTATCTCATATCATGGTGTTTGTTGTCCATGTGTATAGTTACCACCCAATGATGATTTAATGTAAGGCCTATTTTGTTACGAGAAAACATTGAAGATTTCTAGTACTAACATTCATGTCTTTTTGTTACCTTTCATTTATTTTTGTACTAGCATTTCTTCTTTCTTGTATTGTGATGGAGTCCTATGACACACAAAAAATAAAACATCCTACATATGCATTCATGTTAGAAAAATCATTTAGACATCATCATACATGTATACATATTAAATCATACATATATACTGCATTTGAAAAACACAAAAATATACACATCCATCACATTTAGAAATCCATAACATAACATCCATCCACCATCATAAACTATATAGCATTCACATGGAATTGTAAATACGTATATCACATTACATCTCACAATCATAAATTCATACATGACATCCATAGATACCATAAAAGTAAATGCATACATCATCATATAGAATCAACATCACATCATAAGATGCATTAACATCAAATAAGCAAATACTGCCATCCATAACACATGAATATCAAATAGAAGACTTCATAATCATAAATAGAACTGCATCTCATATAAATTGCCACAAAAATCATATATATATATATATATCACTCAAAAAAGTGTCATAGTACAATTTCAAATGTATATCTCAAAATGGAGCCTGCAATCTCTATGATCAAAATACAATGTCTATAAATAAATATCAGAATATGTCCCTAGCTGGAACTCCCACTGCTCCCATATGGAGAATGTGGAGGTGACTAATGATGGGATGTTAATGATCTCTATGCAGAAGGAGGCCTATCATAGGGTCCTGATCTATGAGGTCCTACGATCCCCTCAGTGCTCTGAGTCCTGCTATGTGATCCACTTTGTGATCTGCTACTATGTGCCTATGTATGATTGGGAGATCATCTCTCGGGAGGTACCTCCTGCTCATATAATTCCATGTAATACCTCTTTTGATCACCAACTCTAACCAACTCATGAGAAAAAGAAATAGCTGGTCTAGGAAATAGAGCCCTTAACTCTACAAATCTCTGCTCAGTCTCCTATCTCTAAGCTATAGCTTGATCCCTGTCCAAATATGTTTTTTCCCTCTCCATCTGAATAGTGTTCTTCTCTACTAATAGTGCTCTGACTTGCTCCTCCAAGGACTCTACTCTAGCTTGTAAATTAGCTAGTCATTGATCGATGGGACTTGACTCCTCCTATCATGGATTCTCTCATTTATCCACATCCCAGTCCTCCATAATCATCACCCACAACTCCCTCTCCTGATCACCCATCTCCTCCTTCTCATCATCATCCTGGTATCCTATAAGCATACAAAGAGCATCCATCTCCTCCTCCTCCCCAACCACCTCCTCCTTTGCCTACTCCTCACTGACATCCTCCTTTATGGCATGCACTCAACCAATGTCCTCCTCTCCACTGCCAACCTCTAACATTGCCACATCCTCACCCTCTCCCTCCTCCTCCCGGACATGTGACAAATGTGGGCCTCGACCTCTATGACCTCATCGACCCCTACCACCACCCCTTTAATCTCCTCCTCTCCTACCACCATGCCTACCCTGAGGTCCTATACCTCACCTCTTAATGGGTGCATCCTGATCTGGATCTATAAAGGAACATGCCTATGATCCACCCACCAAGTATCATATGCAGTCATCATCACAGGATCTGCTGCTCTGCCCCTCCATTGCCCTACATAGGCTGAAGTGCATATATATCAGCCTCTATTGTAGCAATAGGAATCTATGGCCCTCACATAGGAACCTCCCTAGAAGAACAAGAGAACTCTTCTCAGTCCCATGGCTCATCTTGAACCTCACCAAACTATCTCAGAATCCTATTTGGTAGATGCCTCTCAATGATGTGTACTCAAGAAACTATCCTCCCAATCAGGTATTGTGTCTGTCTGCAGAAGGTCAGGTGTTGATCCTCATTTGGCCATCACACATAATCTATGTAAGGCCTCCATATAAATTGTACCATGGTATCAATAGCATGTTGATAATACCCTATATCTCCTACATGTTTCTGGGAAATAACACCTACATATTAGAAAGCATAAGGAGCTCCATGATCTAACCCAATAGTAACAGGCAGGTGAAACACAACAATGTGCTCCCATGCCCATATCATAAGAAAAGTGGTACCATAGCTCATCGACTATGACTCCCTATATGCTATATCATGTAAATGAAAATATAACATAGCAAGCGAGTAAGGGCTCCATGCATACATGACCTGTCACTCTAGCATACCAACTAACATCTCACCCCATTCCATAGGAAATCCATGACCTCGATAGTCAGGTAGAACTATCCCCCTAATCAATGTGCATAACATACAATCTATCCACTCATACCTATTAGCCAAGACATGCCATCTAATATCATAGTGCTCTATTCCTAGCTGCCTAATATCACCATGCAAATAATATCGAGACATCTCACTAAAACCCCTCTGCATATCATACAAGACTCTCTCACCCCTAATTGAAAATCTCAAAATCCTATAAACATCCTCTAAGCTGAAAGTGGCCTCTCTTGTAGGAAAATGGAAAGAGGATGTCTCAGAATGCAAACGCTCACAAAGCGCAGCCAATAAACTTCAGTTTTCCTGAATGGTGGGCATGAAAGTAACATGATGCAATCCTAGGTTCCATATGAACTGTTTCTCACCACTTCACAACTGATCTCAAAACTCAAAGGTTGGTGGCCTTGACTCCCAGGTGTAAATCAAATCTAAAGTAACCTACAATAACTCATATCTAGTGTCAGAAATAGATCAATTTTTTTTTAAAATATTGACAGAAAAATGTGTTGCAAAAATGCACATGCATCATTTCACATTTCAAATTCCTCACACAAATTCAAAAGTGTGATTTAATCAAATAATTGTGTTCCTTAATGAAAATGTGACAAATGAAAAACACACCCAAACACTCATGCATATGCATCACATTTTACAAATGTAGTGCATTATTAATCAATTATTCAATCATGCAAATGCATATCAAATTTTCATACATGGAGTGCAATATTATACATGTGCTATTGTGCCTAACACATGTGACATTAAACTACAAGTGCAGTGTAGAAAAAATAAAATGTGTGCATTAACCTAAATGCCTCAACCACCCTAGATGGGTATGTGCAAGATCATGATGGGCCAAAAAGTGGCAATATGATGGGTATGTGTAGGGTATGTGGCTGATTTTTTTTTTAACTCAAAATTGATGAAATGAAAAGGGTTTTTAAAGGAGATTCTCAACTTTCCACCAATATAAATTATTCTTTACTTTTGAATTTAATAAATAATTATTATTCATTTTCTATTGGAATTATGACTAAAGTCCTGATTGATAGGTTAATTGAAAAAAATCTATAGCTTTCAAACGGTATCACATTTTTTGAATCCAAAACATGTGTCACATTTTATGCTTAGTATACTATAATAAAAAAAAATTTCATGAAGTTTTGACCAAGTTAAGGTGGTCGGACATACAGTTTTATATTTTTTAAAATTTGTAATAAAAATCATAATTAATTATTTACTTGGAAAAAAATTACAAAAATTATATGCATCACATCCAGACATGAGTCCTCTACTTATATCTAAAATACTATAAAAAAATATTATCATTTTATTGCGGTTAGGGTGGTCAGACAAACACCTACTTATTTTTTCCTTGAAATTCAAGTACTATTGCATTGAAATTTCAAATTTTCACCAAATATATTTTTTCTTTTTTAAATAAACCTAGTATTATAGAAACTACATTCAATTTTCTATAGATTCTATCCTTACATATTTTTGAAATAATATAGATAACTTATTCAAATTTTAATGTTAAGTTGCCTTACTCTGATTTTTCTAAATTTTTTGCTACTTAAGGGCTTGTTTTTCCATGAAGATCCTGCACATACCCAAACATGTTTTTGTATTTCATCATTCCACAATCACATGCATTTATCACAAATGCATATGTGTTAATTCAAAAGTGACACATTTAAAAATTAAACATTAAGTGCCTAAAAATGCATGAAAATCAAATTTTCAAAAGATGGTTTTCGAGTACGTACTGGGGGTCTTGCATCGGCTGGCCATCTGAATGCACGAATGTGATATCCAAAATGATCTGAGTAGGGAACTGGTGACATGTTTGCACAGAGCTCTACAGAAAAAATATCAATTTCCAAACTTGAGGGGTGCAAATGAATTGAAATTCCACCCTATTTCTATTTATACCTAGGGTTTTTGGAGGGATTTTCTCAAACCTTGTGTACTGGCCACACTATTTACCAACTTAAAATGACCATTTCACCTACCAAACTTCACTGAAACTCATTTATTTTACCACCATTGAACTTCTT
Organism: Sequoia sempervirens; assembly: GCA_007258455.2. Lineage (NCBI taxonomy): Eukaryota > Viridiplantae > Streptophyta > Pinopsida > Cupressales > Cupressaceae > Sequoia > Sequoia sempervirens. The sequence continues at coordinate 334,492,496 of VDFB02105785.1, forward strand.
ACCATTAAATTAACCAATTGCAACAATTTTCAATTGCTTTTGGAAATTTTGGAAATTTTTTCATTTTTCTCGAGGGGGCATACCCTTACCTATTTCATATTGGAGCATGAATAGGGCATGTTTTGACTTATTTTCTTTGACACAATGCCAAAATGACATTGTATCAAAGAGGGGCAAAATGTAGACACTAAAAATTGGTCTAGGCCTGTGACTTCAATTTCTTCATAATGCGTACTTTCATTGTCATAATAAAATAATGTTAATTATTTAATTATTTTCTAAAGTCATTTCTCATATATTAATTACATAACTTTAATTATTTAATTAATTCATAAATACCTTTATTCAATCCTAATTAATTAAATATATATTATTTATTTAATTACGTCACTAATTAAGTTTATCCTCTTTCTAAAATTAAATAAATTCTTATTTAATTTATTCTTATCACACTTTCGACTATAATTAAATAATCCTTTTAATTATTTAATTATTATTTTATCTTTTCTCTTGTGAATTAAATAAATCTTAATTTATTTAATCCTCAAATTTTGAATATTGAATCTAATAATCATTTAATTCATAAAAAGGTTTATTCTTGGCATATTCTTCTATGTTTGGATAATCGCGTAATTATCTAATTAGAGATTACCACTTAAGTCGCTATTTAATTAAATCGATCAATTATCTCCTGATTTAATATCTGATTGTCTTTGAAAAATAGACTCTTTATCTTAATTATCCAATTATCTAGTTTTAATTCTTCTGTGTGCAAACTTATATTAATTAAATATCTTTAATTAATTCATTAATTCATTTGTGCGTTCGAATAGACTGTTTCTTCTATTTAATCTTTATCCTTTACATGCGATCATTATTCTTCTGAGTTTCGAATACTTTCAACTAAAGATTAAATTATTATTTAATCTTAAGTCCCACCTTTTATGCTTTATCACTCACATTATGACTAGCATAAATCTTAATGCATGCCAAATCTTTCAATCGTAATTCTCTGTCTATCTTTCAATCTAAGCCTATCATTCAAGAATCACATTGTCTATAAATTGGCCCGACCTTCATCATTGTTACTCCTTCCAAAATCTTATGACTTTTGGAAGCAATCAATTATTTGAATCTTTGATATTTTTTTGAATCATACTATCATAGGATATACTTGCACACTTAGAAATCTAAGGGAAATTATCATACAATGGAAAAATGGAGAAGGACAATCATGGTTATGCATAGAAATACATAGATATTTAGTGAGATTTTTTTGTTTATTTATGTCTTTATCTTTTTCATTGTTCTTTGTAGTTAACATAGTTTACATTAGAGTTTATTGTATTGTGTTGCTTTGATCTTTCTTTTTTTCTTGTGTTACACATCCATATCAAGTACTATATCAAATATAGAAATACCATGTTGTCTGAACCATGCCAAGAATATGATTTCTTTATGTGTCTTTGACATCAAGGGCAACGACTAAGGGACAAGAACTTTATAGATATGTTGTAAAAAAAAAATGTGACCAAGAAAATCCATTTCTAATTAGTTATGCTCAGGATCTATCCACCCATCTGGAACAAGAAATGATCAATATTTTAGTATGATGCACATATAAATAAATAAGGCATCTACTCTTCACAATTAATTGCTTTTATTGTGAATTTTCTGACCAAGGAAGTTGTTTTACTTTTGTATTCAACAAGTTTTCTAACCTTTGAATATTTGTGCTACTATACATTTCTCAAAGCATTTAATAAGATATTGTGGCTTTTTTAGTTCTCTCAGTCTTGAGTTTCATGTGAATTTCCTACCTCTAGCTTAAGCAACTTACTCTGACTATTTTATTGATGAATGTTCAGATTTCCTACTATTTTGTGTGTATCTTGTTCCTTTGAGAATAATCACAAACTATTTTGATACATAGCACTTTTTACTTCTATATTTACTATATTTTTTTTCTCTCATCCTCTCTCTCTCTTTCTCTCTCTCTCTCTTTCTTATAATTTTTTTGGCCTCACTTTACGTGAGTGGCAAAACATGCAAATCACACCACTACAGGATGCACAAAATGGGTTTATTGAAAATGCCTTAGAATCATTTGAGAGAATGGAATTTTAGGCATGGGTCCATCCTCCACAACCCTTATGATCATCCTCCCTATTCAAGTAGAATGAAATATTTGGAATAGGGTATGCACATCGATCAATGCATATTTAGGGGTATTTCTACCTGATGTTATGGTTGCAACTACCAATGTAGACATACATGCAAAATACGAAAGCATAGACAAGGCACGTGAACTACCTAGGTCAACATCATTAAAAAAATCTCTGATGAGTCTAACAAGAGCCATATCTAGCACTAGTAGTATTGGCCTAGAAATTGTAGGAATCCATCATGATTCCATATCTCTATGAAGATTTTTTCCTACATTAGTTGTTTTTTTACTTAGATTTGAAAGCACTGGCATTGGATGCAACTAAACACTTTTTGTTACAGAGGGATGAATATATGGAGGATGAAAATAAAACTTCAGATAAGGATTTTTCTTCCATGATGATACTTCATCACATTTTTCAACAAGCTCATTCAACATCTTTTGAGTTTCAAGGGTAATGTGTTGCTTAGAAGGATCTAAAACACATAGAGAAAATACTTGAACAAGGAGTTGAACATGCTCATGAATCAAACAAGGAAACTAATCAATTTGATGAGCTATGAACCTAGTTAGCAGATTATTGTTCTGAATATGTACCTCATCATACCCAAATTGGCCAATCATAACATTTTTTCTATTTAGAGATCGAGATTGTGTCTGTAAACTTTCTGTCAATGGAAGCAAAGGATGAAGTGGAGTTTTTTCAAGTCCATTGCATGAACCATATTACCATATGATCACATCCATCAATAATCCCAAGACTGCATGGTCACCACTCCCATTCCTAATAAATTTAACATTATTGGCCTAGCATTAGTACATCAGGGGAACTCTCCTCATAGCTCCATTGATAGACTGATGAAAGCAACTCACAACACAAATATTAGTGTTAAAAAACTTTATTGGGAAAAAATCCAAAGGACTCTCCCCGATGTACCAACAAGGTCAACAACGGTGAACACATCAGTGTAACATAAGTGTATCGGTGGAACAAATACTATTGTTTCCCCAATGGCCCAAGTAAAGCATATCAACAACACTAGAACATATTGGCGGAAGATAACATGTCCCACTGATGGGGAGATACACTATACAATAGGGAGATTCAACATGTGGTAAAATAATATCGAGGGCAATCCTCAAGGGATCCAACCAAACAGTCCTATTTTATGAAAAACAATAGTTGTACACCTAGAAAGTAGCATCATTTTAGAATAATAATGCATTTAGGTATGAAGCATTCCTTAACGTAAGAAAATACATACAAAATTCAAGAACCATACTTCTATAACAACAATTTTTTTAAAAAAAAAAAAACCTTTCAACACAAGCCTCTGTACCCTAATGGAGGAATCAAAATAATGCTTAACAAATGCATACTAGAAGCATCCACTTTATGTATGGTGATTTGAAGTAAGGCTTTCAAGTACTTGTATGTCTTCTTGGTGAGATTGGGAACTTATATTATGTGAGAAAAGGTCTAGTCTGGCCCCATGTATCCATCATGGGCACTACTTAAGAAATGTTCTACCTAATAGGTGGCTTCCTATCTTATTGCACTATTGTTTGTAAGCCCCCTGGTATTTTTATGTGGCTTTCATAAAGAGATTAAAGCCTTTCTAGGTGATTTTATTATAACATGGCTCCCTCTTGTTCAATCATCCTAATTAATATTATTTCACATCAAATGTACAATATTCAAGCTAATTTGTTGATTTACACAACCTTTTGTTATTGTAACATGCATAAAAAATTCAAACTTTTGTAACTATGTATATTACTGATACAATGTTTCCTAGTTATCTTTTACAATTTTTAAAAAGATGAATTCAAGCAAGACAATAAAAAAATAGGAAATATTCAATTAGTGATATACAACTACCTTATTCCTGAATATTTGATCAATAGCTTGATCATCGATTGTAAATTTATAATTGATAAGCTTGAAAGTGTCCTTGCATGTGTGTGAATTGCAGCTTTGGATAAGGATATGAACATCCATCAAAAGCATATTTGGAAGTAGATTTTTATTACATATTGTAGTTGAAAGCTCCACTAATTATAATAAAGATAAATAGCTTTACCTTTTTGCATCAACTAATGCAATTTTGGTAACTTTTAGAGGATCGACAATGCTAGCCTTTATCATATCAACATACTCACTTGCAAGTTGCAACAAAACATTAAACTTATTAATTAGAATCAACATATAAGAAATAAAAATAAACTTGAAACATTATCAATTTAGTAAAAACATCATCAATTTCAAAGATCAAAGTAGCCAATGCTTCACTCTCTACATGATTCAACCCACTAGCCAGACTCTAGCAGAGCAAAGATTTTAAACTAGTTATCTAGAACATCATTAGGTTATAAATATAGGTTCCTATTGATCCATCAAGTTATTCACACATGGAAAGAATCAAGGGATATTTTAGCTTATAATATGTACTTGCAGAGCAACTCATAGAAGCTACATGATTCTAGTTTCACTTATTCTCAAAATAATATGGCAATCTTGGCAACTAGTTAGTGGTATGATAACACACAATCTTCAAACATTGTAAGACCCAACAACTTAGGATTAAAATTCTCTTTCAAATTATGTGATGTTCTTGGGAAGCAAGTCTAGACAAACCAATTGAGTTATAAAACTAGTAAATGACAAGTTGACTGAACTCTTCTATAAAGAACATAAAGATTGGCAACAAGTATTTGGATGAGAACATCCAAAATATGACAACCTTAATTGTGCATAGGATTTTCTACAAATTTTATCTCAACAAGAGATTAATTAGGATAGAACGTGAACCTATTGGTTTCTTCTTTTGAATGGATCAATGTAATAAACCACAAAAACAAAGTAAAGGACTATTGGTTTTACAATTTACCTCATCTCAACAATGAGAACCCTTAAGCACTCTTCAACCATAACACAAATCTCAAAGCCAATGTCAAATTATTAGTTTCTTCTTTTCCCCCAAGAGCTCTTCAAACCCCAATGTTAAGGGAAATTTTCTAGGAAAAATAGCCTACTTCCTAAGATTGTCTAAATTGACCTACTTAGCAATAAGTACTCCCCAACAAGCATTCTAGGATGTTGAATTGGCACTCCCACAATGATAGATGGTAGTTTCATGGGCTCTTCCATTGTATGAAAAGGTATAAAACTTGATGGTTTTTTCTTCCAACCTTAGTTGTAAGCTTTAATTTTCATCAAGTTTGGATTCTTTGAGGGATCCTCCCCTCACACAACTATTTTTACTTGTACTTGTTTTAGGAATAAAATTTTGGGCTTACCCCAATCATCCATTTCTTTGTTTTTTTTCTTTTCTTTGCTTTATTTTATTTTTTTATTCTTGCTTCTAAGGGCCATTTCCCTAATACTTTTTTGTTGCAATAGGAGAAAATTCTAGTCCCACTAACCTATTATTGGAAACTCATGGAAATTAATATAATTTTTTTTCTTCCTTTCTAAAAGATCCCTCAATAAGAGAGTACAATAGAAATCAAAACCTCACATATAATGATATGAAGCAAGTCCCACATGAATAGCCCAAACTAATTAGACTAGGGTTAGCATAATCCCATACCCTCATGATACTAACTTGAATTCTATGCTTATAACTAAAATAAACATGTTTAAATATACATATATAACTTAAATGAATTATTGAATACCACTAGAAATTTTAAAAAATAAAATAAATAGAAAATATATAAAAAATGTAGGACAAAAGTATTAGAAAATGATGATATACCAACAAGATCTATATAGATATTTTAGTCTTGGAAATTGTCAAATTCAAATATAAAGCCCCCTCCCTAAGAAATACCACAAATGTGATAATCAACTATTCACCCAGAACATAACCAAGCAAATATGCTTGGATAATATCAATCAATTTCTACATTGATTTGTTGATAAGGGCCTTTTAAGAAACTACAAACTTTAATGCTAGATCCTAAATGAGGTTTAAAATTATTGGCTTTGAACCTTCTTTATTGAACTTGTGACCTAAAATTTTTATAATTCAATTAAAAAAGAGCGAGTCACACAAACAACAACTTTGGCTTCCATTTCATAATGAATGAAATATAATAAGATCTTTGCTCACAACTAAAAAAACACATCCTTTTACAAATGAAACCCTAGTCAATGTAATATGTGCATCTAAATTACTATCCACATACTGTTACATTTAGTTGTGTAGAAATACATCTATAGTATATAAACATTACATTTCCCACTCTATTTTAATAATCTCTTTGTCATTTTTTAAAGATGAAAGATGAAAAAGGACAACCCTAGTGGGAAAATGGTCTGATGATTAACCAAAAATTTCAAGTAGCTTCAAGCACAAAAGATAGTAGGATTCCATAAAGCAGAGCTCATTAGACATGCTACAAGAAGTCCAAGCAATAGTATACAACTTGAAAGAACAATGTAGTTGTTGGCAAGAAAAGCATCATAAGCACATGTAAATCAAGGAGAACTAGCATTTACTAATGCTACTAACAACCAACTTTTGTTGTTGTGATTTTAAATGTTTCCCAACTTCACACATATTTTTAAACCTCTACTTTCCAGCAAGAAAAATGGTATTAAAATCATGAAGTTAGAACCTATTAGACTCAAAGAAAATGCAATTGATGGATTGATTAATTTCATTTTATTGATTGAACCAGTTAGAATCAAAGAGAGTGAAATTGATGTATTAATTGATTTCAAGTTATTGATAGAACCAACCTTGTCCTAGAGGTATGGTCTTCCTCAAGCATATCCATGAAAAAGGGTGTCAATTCGTATAGAATTACAATGGAAATGGAAGGAATGCAGGTTTTTAGTGCTAGATAAAATAAAGTTAAGACACATTAGGCAACATAACAGTTTGAGTTTTCTTAATTAATAGGAAACTTGCTAAACCTAAATCTTAATCTTGTTAGGTTGTTTCATAGTTTTTATTTCTATTATTAGGTTGCTAGCTTATACATACCAACATCATACAATGTAATTGTACAAATTCTCTTTCAATGACAACATAGTATCAAAGCCAATAGTATAATTGAGAGAATGCAGCTGGAATTGTACAAAGAGAAATACATGTTATTGTCAATGAGAGGACTAGAGTGAATGAGAACCTACACCAGGTTTACCTGGATAGTAAGACAAGAAATGTTGGGGAGTTTTTATACTTCTACATAATCTGACTACTTAGAGTTTTGGAATATCACCCTTGACACCTCAATCTGTCTTTTGAGGGGACACTTTAGTTGGGAAACACTAAGAATCTACATTTTTGAGCTTGATCATGTTTACTTGATGATCACTGATGGATGCCAAGGCCAAGGAAATTAGTGTGGTATTTTCATAATGGGAGATGCAAGAAGGAGGATTTGTGCCTAGAAAGTCTACACAAGGCACAAAAAAAGTGTGCAGTTGTTGGAGAAAACTAAGGTAGTTTAGAAAAATGTGCAATTGTTGCAAAAGAAGAATTGATACAAGGATGACCAGGATCAAGAGTTCCCATTCACTTGTTCATACATTCACATCTTTAAGAAAGGTCATGTCCCTTAAATATAAACTTCTATAATGTAAGTCGACCTCCCTTATACGAATTGATTTCTTAAGTAATTCAACCTTAACAAATAATTATAATGAAGTTATTTTATTATATAAAGTGGCTAGTATTTATTATCATTAATTCATATCAGATTACCACCCATTTGGTGATAACAATTAGTTCATACTTGTTTTATTATTTTGTGGATTTTTTTTTAAGGTGGTATAAGGAGGAATATTACACTCTTGTAAGCATACAATCATACCTCTTTCAATCTTGACATCAATGAGATGAATTGCATCAACACTAATGGCCAATCAATCAACAACCACTTTAACATCTTGAAAATATTGTCACAACAATAACATGAAATTGTTTGTCAAAATTGTATCCCAAACTATCACTTGGCATGAATATCATAAACACAAACATGATATTGTCTTGAAGGAATATAAGCATTATATTAATTTCCAAGACTCATACCAATATTATTGAAATCAAAGAATAAATGTTCAAACATATGTTCAAACAATGACAATGGGCTATTAACTCCCCTTGCAAAGGATACCTCCATAAAAAACTTCTCCTTCATGCATACCAATTTACATTAAGTTAACTATCACTACATGTAGTTTGATTAAATGGCATAAAATGGTACATGCATTTTTGAGTAGGAGATAGATCACATCCACAAACATGGGAGAGCTATGTGAAATTGGAGAAATTGGCTTGGAAAATGAAGGCAATCAGATATTTCCATTTTCAAGACTTTTACTTAATGTTATGGAATAGAAGAAAAAAGAATAATTTATCTACCACCATAGTGAAAAGTTAGCAATTGCATTTGGTTTGTTAAACATGGCCCATGGTACAACTATTAGAGTTATTAAGAACCTTCAAGTATGTTCTTATTTTCACACTACATCTAAATTCATCTTGTTGCAAGAGAAATTGTTCTAAGATATGTGAACCATTTCCATCATTTTAAATAGGGACAATGTTCTTATGGCGAATATTGGTGATGCTAAATGAAACAATCTAAAAAATAGGTCTGCACTATAATAATGTGCACTACATCAGATATCCAGTAATAACAAAGGGACATCCATCAAAGAATAAGATCGGGGATTTCTATAATATTTCTTAGTTCTTCTGCCAACTAGACTCATCATGGACCATGATCTTCATGGTTATCATGTTGACCTCCATACATGAAGAGTGAAAAGGGGGCTAGTGCAAATATTCTACAAGTTATTGCTAGATCTGGAGTCTTAGCTAGATATGATTAGTTGTAGTTAACTCCTTTCAAAAGATATTGCTAATAGTTAATTCCTTTCAAAAGATACTACTAATATCATATGCTATTTCCCACTCAAGCAACCAAATTTTCCTTCAAGGATTACATTAAGAAGATTTTCAACTTCAAGGAAAAAATTATAAGAGGGTTGTTTTTAAAATGGAAGATTATCAAGCTTTCGATGGTCCTTTATGTGCTCAGACATTATTACATACTTCTCAGCTAGGGAAAAGTGCTAGTGGATGATATGTACTGATGTAGATACGTTTATATTCTCTTTTCCTTAGTTAAATAAGCTAGGTGTAAATAAGGAGGACACAGTCCTAAGCAAGTGGGGACAATTCTAAAGACTTGGCATAAATATGAGCATAGATAAGATCTAAAGAAACCTTGAATAGTGACAAATAAATGTTTTTAGTAGGTCCAAGAAGGGATAAAAGGTATTTGAGAGACCTAGGAAACCTCATAATAGGCTAACAGAGTATAAGAGAAGAGTGAGTCTAGTGGTCTCATGCAACAAAAGGGAAGTATGATGGTTGAATGGGATAAGACTAGACATTGAACAAGGTATTTTGACACTCCTCACATAGCGAAGTGATAGTGATGCAGAGGGCAATCTTGATATCATAAGAGCATATATTGAAGGCTCCATGAAAAAAAGGGAAGTCAATTCTAAAGAGTGACAAGGCAATGAAGATGGTGATGTGACGCAAGTTATAGCTATTGATTATTCTTTACAAACATTCCATGTAAGATCTACAAATTTGGCTGGCAATTTAGGTAGATGAAAGTGCAAAGCCCTACGCATGTTCACAAGGGTGGCATTAACTACATTTGAATAAATTAAACCTATAATGAATAAGAAAGTGACTATACCACAAGAAGCTTTGTGACAACATAAAGGTTTCAAGTTGATTAGGTTAGGAGACAAAGATGTACATGGTAGTTTTCTTCAAAGAGGAGTTGTTAGGTGATGAACACAAGCCGATAAATCATGAAAATATTGGTTCAAGCACATATCTATACACCAAAACATGACAACAATTGATAATTGGAAAATATCAAGAAAGCTCATGGATACAACTACTTAGATATAGTGATAGTTGTAAGATCATGCACAAATGATACTCATAGGGTATGATTTTTATCCACTATTCATAGGAGATTTCCCACATGAGAAATATTTGGCTTCACACTTTAGGAGATTATGAATATTTTGATTGCAAAGTGTTGCCAAATATTTTTAAAGAGGTGGCTCTTAAAGCTATTGAAATGCATAGTAAAAGTAGATAGATAAATGAGAAGATCAACATGAAAATTTTCAATCATTCATAATAGTGATTTAAACAAAAGACACCACATTGGCAAACTAGATAGGGAGTAGTTCAATGATGGATAGTAAAAATCCAAATGGCATGAGCCCTAGGATGGAGGTACATAAAAAAAGAGGGACTAATCATTGGAAAACAATCTAATGAATATATGACAATGTTTGCATGATGGGGCAGAGGTGGTAGGTTTGTAAAAAATAAATCCATGAGAGTCAACAATTATGAAACAATCTCTTTTACATAAATCTAGGATAATTAAGTAAATGCAAAAACTTGCAAGAGAAATTTTTCTAAGAGATGTGAACCATTTCCATCATTTTAAACAGGTACAATGTTCTTGTGGAGAATATTGGTAGTGCTAAATGAAACAATATGAAAAATAGGCTTGCATTATAACAATGTGCAGTACATCAGATATCTAGTAATAATGAAGGGACATCGATTAAAGCATAAAAACAGGGAGTTTTTTTCATATGTTGTAGTTACAAGTGCCCTACTAGAAATACATGAAAATGTGGAAGCACAGACAAGGAAAGCGAACTGTTTCCAAAAATGCCTCAAAGAAATGTGATATCATGGAATGTCATGATTAAAGGATATGTTCAAAATGGGTTTTTTTGAAAAGTCCGTAAAAAAATTTAAGCAAATGCAACTAGTGGGTGTAAATCCCAAATCCTCAACCTTTAATCTATTCACAGTAAATGAAATTTTCTTAAACCCTAATAATTACACCCATAAACTATTGCTTCAATCTATTCACAGTAAAATAAATTTGAAACTAGCATGGTTTAAGGGCTTACTTAGATTTAATTATTAGGGTTTAAGTGAACAAAATTTTCTTAAACCCTAATAATTACACCATAAACTGTTACTTCAATCTATTCAGAGTAAACAAAATTAGAAAATATCAGGGTTTTAGGGATTACTTAGATTCTTGAGTTCAAAAAAAGAAAAACTTGAAATGGCATCAACAACATCAAATACAATATAGTCCATAGATGTGGCTAGAGATAGGTGACCCATACTCTAAAACCCTTAGCGAAACCTTATTTTCAAGATGCAACTTGCCAAATTGGAGAAGTGAAAGGTCAATACTAGCAAGGGAGAGTTTGGACCTGAGCGGAAACCAATAGTGGTGGGAAAAGCAACAAAAACTAGTGAGTATAACCAAAAAAAAATGGCAAAAAATGATGAACAACTAATATTTGTTTAATCGTCTTGCATTGAGACAGACTCAATTTTAGACCATTGATAGACCGAATGAGCCTAACAAAGTATAATTATTTTTTTATATAATGCAAAAAATTAATATATAAATATAATATAAAATATAATTTATATATTATATATATATTTAATATAATAGTAAAATAGATTAAATTATATATAATATAATTAGATTTATTATTATATTTAATAGTATATACAGATTATATTATTATTATATATTGTATTCTATAATAAAAATTACTAAGCATAAATATAAAATTATTATAATTAATAATTAATATATAAAAAATCTGATAGTTTAATTGATCTTTAGAGAGATCAAGAAAAAGAAAGAGAGAGAGGGGGAGACAAATCTATATAGAGAGAGGAATATATACTAACACTTGCACCTAAAGGAGGTTCAAGGATTGCACCGATAGAAAACTATATTTGTGCATGGATGTGCTACAAATTCCAGTTTCATGTGGCTAGCTTAAACAATTAATAATAAGTGCTAAATAATGGAATGAAATAAATTTAGACAAATATAGATTAAGGATTTGTAACATACTTCATGCTCCTTGGCTTAGATGTGGTGAAGTTAGGGATTCCTAACATGCTTCCTCTTTGACCACATCATGCTGGACTATGGGAACAACACTATTGATTCTTGATTTCTTCAATGATCTATTCAAATGGATTGAAATAATTAATAATATATATATTATATGTACCATAAATCTTATTGAATCACTAGTAGAATTATATGTTATCAAACTAGCTTCAAATCATAGTTAAAAACATTAATGATTCATTAACATAATGGGTAGTAAAAGTTAAAGAATGTAAATGTTAATTTTTTTTTATAAAATGTGTGAAGGCCTTAAGACTACACTGAGAGGCAATTACTTCCATACAATATGTATTTTTGGTGCACCAAGCAACCTAGGCAGCCAAATGGTCTGCTTAGGTAGGGGTCCCATGAGGGGGGCTTAAGCTCTATGGATTATGATCAAATTCAAAAGAAAAAAGAATAGAGTGATATTGATTTATTTAGTCATTTTTATTTGTCTAACCAATTATTATTTAGTTGTGCTTTTACCCAATGAACAAATTAGTCATTTATTTAGTCATTTATACTTGTGAATTGCAAAAAATTAGTTAGTCACGTGACTTAAAGTTTTATCACGTAGTGATTTATTTGTCAAATTCTACTAGTGAAGGTCTTACCTCATACACTAGTTGCAAAGGCATTGTTGGGCTATGTTTGTACATGTTGGTGAGCCTCTTGAAATACATGTGGCCAGTGATACCAAAACCTAAGGATTTGGTGAGCCATGGCATCTAAAAATCCAAGTCTAGTGTCATTTTTTCCTTGAAACTCCCTTAAGACTTGTTTGGCTTGCTGTTGATCTAGGCATCAAAAGTATACCTCTTCAAAGTTTCTTTTGTACAAAGCCCCATTCTTGATCATGTAATGGGAAATTTCAACCTCAAAACTCTTCTCTGTGTAACATTCATCCCTTTAGGACATTTGTTATTTAGTAGTAAAAAGATCAATTCAATGTACCAGGGGTCTCAAGTAAAGCACTGTACTGTATATTGATAGCATATAATTTTGGAATCTACCTTTGCTATTGCATTAGATAAACCTTTCCCTCAAAATAGTTTCATAGGATTAATTTCAAGGTCTAATTCCTATAGAATTTCCATCCAATTCCCTCTTCTCTCTCCCATTTCACTTTGCATGAGTAAAAATTTTACTACTGGATTTTGGATGAAAATTGTGATCTTGTTGTGCAAGATATAGTGTTGGGACTTCTTAAAAGTCCTTACCAATGTAAAATATTGTTTTTATAGTGGTGGATATCTTACCTCAAAATTATGGAGGGGGAACTCATGAAAGCAATCGGTCATTCATCCCCTTCTTCCTTTCATTGAGTTAGCACAATTGTGTAAGAATGTTTAAATGCAAATGAGTAAATAAAGAATGGTTGTAGGTAATCTAGACTAGTCAAGACTAGAGCTTCTAAAATAGATTATTTGAATTTGTGTGAAGGTATCCTTTTCCTCATCACTCCATTCAATCTTGCTATCCTTTTTCATCATTTCATGTTCAATGGCTTGACAATTTTTGCAAACCCAATTATAAATTTTCCTATGAAGTTTATTTTCCCAAAGAAAGATATCTCTTTTTTTACTAATGTGAATGGGTAGCTTCAACATTGACTCCAATATTTTAGGATCAATAGAGATTCCCCATTTTAAAATTAACATGTCCCAACAACTTTCCTTCTGAAACCCTAAATACACACTTCTTTAGGTTCAATGATACACCAAACCTTCTACATCTTTCAAGTAATTTTTCCAAATATACAACATGATCATCTATGATTTTCAAAAATACTATCAAATCATCCATATAAATTATAATGCACTTCCATATTGGGCCTTTGAAGGCTACATTCATTGCATGCTGGAAAGGAGCTCTAGTGTTGATTAGGCCAAATAACATCCTTTGGTAGGTGAATGATCCCCACTTGGTAGTGATGGCCATTTTCATTTGATATTCATACTTTACCAACAACTTATTATACCATGAATAGGCATCTAAAAATGACATCATCTATGAGCCATTAATAATCTATAATAGTTCATCAAGAGAAGGGAGGGGATAATTATCCTTTTTTGAGGCTCTGTTCAAATTCTTGAAATCTATGCATAATTTGATTTCCCCATTTTCCTTACATATTGGTACTAGATTGGCTACCTATGATTATGGCCTTACTAGAAAAATTATTTTGGTAGATAATAACTTTTGTACCTCCTTGAGAATGTTTGGTTCCAACAAAGCATTGACCAGTCATTATTTTTTATGGAATGGTTTCACCCGAGGTTTTAGGGGAATGGTATGAATTATCACTAAGGTGTCGAAAGTATTCAAATATTTGTATGCCCAAGTGATTGTATCCATGCCTTCTTTTAGAACTTTATTTATTTTATCATGAATATCTTTAGGGTAGGTTTTTCCAATAAGGATATTCTTTGCAGGGCCATAATCAACTAGATTATAAGTCTCGTATTTACCGCCATCAACATCAGAAGGCAATCTATCTTGTGTTCTCAGATCAGAATCAAAGATCCTTTCTAGTTCCACCATCCCTTTAGGAATACTATTTGTTTTGAGATTTATAATGCCTTTTGAATCTTGATCTTCTAACTCCAAACCTGCTAGATCCCTATCATATTCATCAATAATCTATCCATTGAAAATGTTTGTAACTTCTAAAAAGGAAAGGATATACTAATCATCATTGAAAACCTAGAAATACTTAATGTTATTGAGAATTATTGGGACTAAAACCAATTCAATGAAGAAATTTCTTAGCTTAGAATGTTTCATGGGTTCCATGATACTCAATAATATTGCTAGTGTGTCTAAAATTTGATTATTTTTTCTTGGAATTCCTTTATATCAAAGGAATCGAAGTCAATTAAACTCCACACCCTATTTTTATAGGTAGCCAATTTCTTATTATGGAAAGTGTATTGACTGTGAACCTTCTTAACAATCACTTCTGAGTCCCCAAATGCTCTAAGACACTATACCTTTTTATGGGAAAACATGAGTCCTCTACCCAATGCCTCATACTCTAACATGTTGTTGGTGCACCCAAATTGTAACCTGTAGGAAGTAAATTATATTTTTCCCATGGGGTTGATTAACTCATTTCTAGCTCCACTCCCTTTTTTAGAACTAGTTTTAGGGTGGACACTCCTTTTTGGGATCTACTTTAGGTTGTTGTGTGTGAGGAGTGGACTCTACATTTAGTTTATCAGAACTATTAATATCCTAATTCTTTCGCATCTCTAAATTTTTGGGCACTTCACTCGAAGTGGGAGATGAATGGGGGTAGTTTCTTGTGGTTCATCAGCCTTCAGTGGCAAATATATTGTATCTTCTTGTGGCTGATTTTTTGACTCTTCAAGGCTATCTACTAGGTGATTCTTAGGCACATCTACACCCTTGAGTAACTTCTTTAGAATATGAAGGTGAGTAGCGGGAGGGGTACACATTATTTCATGTGGTTCTCCTACCTTTATTTGAAGATATCTTAATACGTTATGAGGTTGATCAATTGATTGTAGAATATTACGTGAGTTATCATCTTGCATGGAGATGGGTGCAATGTTGATTTCTAATGAAAGTTGTTAATTTCTTGTCATTGGATCACTGGGTTGACCATCTCCAAACTGAAAAACCTAATTTAAGATATCCAAACAAGGTTGGAAAGTCAACTCATATTGGTTTTGATAATGAAACCTACACCAGTTAGGGAACAGTAAGTCCCACAAATATTCCTCCTCTCCAAGGACTAGGTTGTCTTGATACAAATTTTTGTCAACGAATCTCAGATGATAGAAGCCATACATTTATCATTTTCTACAATTCGTGGCATTTTTTCATTGATTGCTAGTGAAAATGTCACGATCTCATCAATTCTATAAACCGCGGCTTAGTTTTAAAGTAGGAAACCTCATTAGGGTGGTCATATTATGTTATCATATGTTTCAAATGGGGCTCACTCTTGATCCTAATCTGGCTAGCCACACCTTTCCACAATAGCCATACTTGGGAAAAGTCTAGTGAGAGATAGCCTCCTAAGGTTTTAACCTAATATCAGCTTAAGCACATGCCATACATCTCTAGAATATCAACCTGAATACCAATATACTATTGAATCCTAGGTTTTGATTCGATTTGCACAAGTACTTTCAATTCCCCAACCACATTGACTTCTGTTTTATCGAGTTTTGTAACTCTCTTGTGGGTTTGAATTGGAGTGAGGCCCAATTTCTTATATATGGAGTATGGTATAAAATTTCTCAAGGCACTAGAGTCTATTAAGAAATTTTGCAAATTTTTCTCAAAATTCCTCAAACTCAATAGAAAGGGAGGGACTCATGTCTCCCCCCTGTATAAGGCTATGTTCATATTTGTAGTGGGAGTTACCTTGTTTTTTCCTTTCAAATGATCCTCTTCAGCTAAGGATTTCATCACAAGCTCACTCTGAGTAGTGCAGTATTTAAGAACATCAAAGAGAAATAAGGAGATCATATATTTATGTATTTCTTTGGTTAGGTCACAATCCATGTCATTACTGCACTATTGTTTGGGGGTGAAAAGGGATTTACTCTACTAGGATGTTCAATTGGTCCCTTAGCTGGTGGAGGATTATTATTTACTCTAGGATTTGGGGGTACTAGATTATTAGTGGGGGAGGGGGGGTAGAAGTGGTATATGGCCCCTTATTTTGATTCCTTAAAAAGTGGCCCCCTTTTTATTAGAAATATTGAGCATCATAAGTCTTGGTTATAGGCTCATTCTCCTCCTGAAGAGGAAAGTTGAAATCATCAAAAGCTTCAAAGGTCATGGTAGTATCCGTGGGCCCATTATTCTTATTAGAATTGGCCTAGGTAGATTGGGAGTCATATTGAGCCATTTTGACCATTTTCTCCACTTTTGAGTAGTTCACTTTAGAATGTGCAATAGTATCATGTAACCTACACTAGTTGGTCATGAAGTTTAAATCTGCTTCATTAGAACTGTGGGTTTTTTCATCATTAGCCTATTTTTTGTTCATGACCACAATTTTATTTAGCTTGGTATACCATTATATATTGTAAGGCCTTTGATTGTATCCTTTGTTTTAATTTTGGAAATTCCTTTGGTTTTGATTATTATTCTGACTTGGATAGTTATATTGTTTTTGATAACCCCCTTGATTTTGGCACTAGGTTTGGTTTTGTGGAGGGTTGATCCTAAGTTGGGCCATATCATTCATAACTTAGGATAAATTTGTCTTCATTGTTTCCACCTCTGATGATAGAAATGTAGTCTATTCATTATCTATAGTATTCCTAGTTTGGTTGATTTTCTATGTTGGTAGTAGATTTACTTGAGGATTATGTCCCCCTAGGTTGTTTTGAGGATGATGTTGCTAAAGGAAATATGTCATCCTAGAGGCTTATTTCCCTGGGTGTTGAATAAGGGTAATGGTTCGTGGGGCTCATTCTTGATGGTGGAAAATTGATGGTAGAGGATTGTAAGGTCTACATAGACACGAAAATGGTTGATAAATTCATTCTCTATATCTACCCAGCTAGTAATAGACCCAATTTGTAAGTTCAAGTACCAATTTTAAGTAATGTCCCCCAGTGAATATGGGAACAACCTGCAAGATACATCATGGTGTTTTATTTGATCCCTTATGCATGCATCTTTGAATGATTGGATATGTTCTTCAACACTTCGGGATTCCCCATGGGCCTATCTAGGGAAAAATTGTTCTGAGTTTTTTGGCATATCATGAATACCCTTGGAATGGTTCCTAGGGGTGATAGATTCCCTATAAAAAATTACATTGGTGGAGGTAGACTAGCTTGGTGCATTGTCCATATAAGTGGAAATCCAGTCGGGCTTAATGGTGGTGGAACTCTATTTCTATGAGTAATTATGGGTTGAGTAGGAAATTGGTGTTCAAAAAACGGTTCCCTTTGGGGAGTAGATCTCAAGAATCGCTCAACCTATCAAGGGAAAAAGACCCAATTCACTCTAGCTTGTTTCCTAGGGTGCTCCTCTAGTGCTAGTTTTGTTAATGGCCAAATTGACACAACAACATGCAAGAAAGATATTGTGGTGTAGTAGAATGCACACCCTTGCATTTTCAAACTTGTTTGGGCTTGCCTTGCTTTTTTTATGCTTTGTTATGGCTTAATTGGTCCTATTTTGCATTTACAAGCCCTATGAATTAAATTTTTTAGCTATTCCCAAAATTCTCCAATGCATACATGATAATTTAATGTTTTCATCAAAGTGTTCCTAATTTTTAGGTCGAGACTAAAACACCACATAGGGCAACTTTTTCCCCTCAAGGTCTCAGGATCCTAATTTGGAGATATCTGGATTGGGCTCCTTTTTGGTGTTTGTGCCCCAAATTTTTATGACTTGGGACTAAGACACCACCTAGGGCATCTTAGTCTGCCTTGAGCCTTTTTCAAGATTTAATTCCAAATTTTGGTGGGATTTAACCTCCTTTATTTAATGAATTCATATGTCGGCTTGGTGTAACGTAATTTTAGGATATTAAGCTAAGCAAGTATAAATTCAAGGTTCCTCCTCTCATTTTCTCCTATGAAACTATCAAGATACCTAGCAATCTAAGAAATGAGGTCTTTTGTGAGAGCACTCTATCGAGCATTTGGAGCCATCATCAAGATTCAAGCATCATATCAAAGAGCTTTCTTGCATCATGTGTTTTGTTGTGCTAACATTTGTGGTTTAGCATTTTGATTCAAGCAAGAAATTAAAGATCATTCTTTTGGTTCAAGTTCCATATCCATTGCAACCATTGCACACAAGTTTGTAGACTTTACAAGGGTTCTATCTAGGTTAAAGTATTGAAGATCACTTAGATTGCAAAGTTCTAAAAGTTGAAAAGTTACATTTCAAAGTTGTCATCCTCACAGAAACTCATATACAGGCCATATTCGGAAGGCTCAAAACTTGAGATTGGAAAGGAATCAAGTGCGAACCTTGGAGATCAAGACCACATTCAGATTTTTTAGAAATCCAAAGTGGGAATAATACAACACCTTGGGTGTCTTATTCCTCTTGGACATATTTTTCAAATATTCCTTTAGATTCAGTTTTGACATCCAAAGACTTTGTATTTGCCCCAAAAAATAGTAGCAGGACTAATACGCCATCTTGGGCGTCTTTGTCCTCTGTGGAATTTCTAAACAAATTCTTTGAATTTCTAGAATCATCACAACATCTCTAGGCTTCCTAGGTACACACATCATAACTCCTTGTTTCATAATTTTCTATTATTCCTTATCTTTCTAGGTCATTTAGCATTCATTTGCATATCGCACTATGTTTTCCAACATTTTTCTTTTCCAAGCATTTGCTTGGTGGTGAACCCATTAGAGTTGAAAGAACCCCTCTGAGGCCTTCCTCATTGTGAATTGACTCACCTTGTGAGGTTGTTAGTCAATCAAATTAGGATCCTTCAGACATTATTGAGTGAATAGTGTGAAGAAAGGAGAGATATTTCTTTATCCCTTTTCCCCTATTGTTCAAATATAAATACCTTACTTCTAAAAAGATAATTGACCATAAAATCAACTATCTTCCAAGGTCTCGGGGGTTGGTTCACAACTATTTTTTTCTACTTAGTGGTCAATGTAACTATAATGTTCAAGGGGCCTGATAGTTAGTGGTAACAAATTGTGTATTTTGATTTAAAAAATATAAAATAATGGTGGATTTTAAATAAACAATAGAAAATATTCTAAGGAGTTCAGAGCAAAATAACATGAACAAATATCATTCCTTCATTCATACATGCAATTTTGTAATAATATTTTAAAGTTAAACTATTAAATGAAACAACTCATAATGACTACATAATATTTCCAATTATTTTTGCCAAAATAAACCCCATAACAAGATACATTGATTAACTCATCATAGAATTAAAAATCAATAGAAATAGGAAAATACCATTCATAATGACACCAAAGTTACTTTTGAATTCAGTTCCTTCTATTGAACTTGTTCAAATACACAACAATTACACCCAACAAACTCCACTAGTGCATAGAAAACCATTATCTTTAATATCACTTCTAAAACTAAATAAATCAAAAAAATATAACTAACTGCATAAAATTAGAAAATAGTTCTCACTTAAGGACTGTAAATCATACTTCAATTTATTGACCTTTACAATGAGAGAAATTATACAATATATAGAATTTAAAATTACATTTCCCTCCAAAAATAATTAGATACAATCCAAAAATCTGAGTGCCCAACATGCAAATCCACAATTATAGCCACAGTTGCACAAAATTGGAGTTTACACTTGGTGGAAACTGGCCACTAAGGAAAGTTGTGCCTTTTTCTAAATGCACTGGAGATGCTCCTCAGTCTAACTACAACTCCATCCCATTTTATGGGAACTACTCTAGAGGTTGCATCTTTGACTTTATTTTGGTCAAAACAACATATTCCATTTTTAAAATTTGAAACCTATCCTGACTTTTGTTGCTGATATTCTTTGAAATTAGCTAGCACCTAGGTTAGCACTTCCTCATCAAGTCTGTCTATGCAATCAAGTCTAAATTTTTTCCTCTCAACATGGGTGACTGTTATTCCCATAATATTTTGTAGTTTCTTTATATCGCCTTTGGAAAATATGATATCCATCTTAATGTTCATCTACTTATCCAATAGTGTGGCCTCATCATCATCCTCTACATCAATCTCTGATTTTATTTTGTTATTCCAAGCATCCTTAATAGCCTGTAGAGTTTCCAACTTGTGTGTCACCGAAAATTAGAGAACATAATAAATAATATAACAATAATTTTTTTGAAATTAGAATATTAATTCTCCAAATTGTTCTTTTGTTTTAACAAAAGTAATTTGTGTTCTGCTATGAACTCCATATGAAACCAAATAACCTTCTTACACTTCTCAATGAAACCAAAATCTCCATCACCAAATATGGTTGAGTTAAAGAGATCTTTAGTATCCATCTTTTCCAAATCCTTCAACTACCTCAGGTATACTCTACATTTTTCCTCTTCATCTCTCAGATTTTTGGTGTACTCCACCAACTGGTCTTGCAATGCACAAGCCTCTTCATATGTCTTATATCCTGAAACAAGAAGTTCACCCATCTCGGCTCTAAACTTCCCAAACCATTTATCAAAAATACGATCCTTCTTATTCAACCCCTTGAGGTCATCGATCACCTTTTTTCTCATCAATACTGGCACTTCAAAAGAGGATGGTTGTTCAGAAACAAGAGAAGCAAGATTTCTTATAAACTTATTTATTTTCTTAGTTTAAGCCTTCAATTCATTTTTAACCTACTTATCCTTCTCCATTCTTGAGTTAGCTGATTTGGCTACCAGGTGAAGCATTAACATTTGCTAGTTATGGGTTTGATTACCCAAATTGACTTTTTTTAGTTGGAAATTTGATGCTTGGAGTTCCTGGTTATCTTTATCTACCATTGGTGTAGAAATTTCTACAACTATCTCCCCTACCTCATTCATTCAAGTCGAGTATATGGTTCTCAAATTATTCTTTAGCTTCATCATCTTAACTTCTTTCATCATTTCTTGCAACCTTAGAGGTTGTGCCACCACCTATTGTCTCTTTTCCAAATTAAACTTTAACTAAGTAGGAGCTCCTATATTCATTGAAAATTTTTTCCCTTTTCAAAGGGTCTCTATTTCTCTCTCTTTCTTGATCTATTGTTGTTGGGATTTCCCTTGTTTCATCTTCTCTCTCTTTAGTTTCTCTTTTTCTTGTTTATCCTATTTCTATTAAATTTTTTATTATTAAACCTTCTTTTGAGCCTCCTCTTCCTTGGAATTTTGTAGATTTTCTTCTCTCTCAACACTTTTAATGATCTACCTTTTCTCATCCTTAGTAAGTATATGTTATTCATTATCTTCTTCTTCTACTCTCTTGTCTTCGACTTCAAATTCCCTCTCTTCTCATTCCTTTTCTTCTTTAAGAGGACTCTCTTTAGCATCTAAGGGGAGGGGAGATTTCATAACCTCAATCAATGTAGTTATTTCCTTTTCTTTAGTAGTTGCCACATTTTTTATGAAGGATCAATAGAAGTATCCCCATAGTTATTTCCTCTCCTTGATATATTGTAGCAATCAATTGAACCCCAAGCCCATAAAAAACTCCTACAGATGCAATGTTGTATGCCACTAAGGCCTTTTGGAATGTCTCTTCCACTTTCTCCATTGTTGGATCTTCTTCCTCAACTACTTGTTCAGAAGTATTCTTCTTAAGCCTTTTGTATTCCTTTCATGGAGAAGAAGAAGAGGTTTTTCCTTTAGCACCTTTTCTTTTCGCACCAGCTTTCTCTTAACAATCACCGAGGTGACTATCAATCCATTTTAAGATCCTTTCCACCACCACTATGGAGACTTTATCAATATTGAATTCTTCTCTTTCCATCCAATTGATGGGATCTAAGGCTTTAGTCCCCACTTGATCTTGATCATATTGTGGGTCAGGAGTCAGACCATTATCCAACATTTCTTTGGGAATATCTTCTTTGCTTTTGAAGGCTCACATTTGAGGAATTGTCAATATTTTTTCTCCTCTTCCTCAAATCGAATTCATCTTGAAAATCTTCCCAAAAGTGTTCTATGTTGGGCTCATGATGTGAGAAGAGGGACACATAGAAATCATTTATTTTCCCCTTTTGATCAAAATCCTTCCTTCGAACATATAATTTCATGTTTATTGCTTGTAATTCCTCTATAGTAGATTTGGCCACTAGAATTGATGGGAATTGATAATAACCAGGTATCATAGGGTATTTTTCTCCCTCATCCTTATGATTTCTAGAAAACTTCAAATTAACTTCCATCATTTGTCGAGAAAATTCAATCAAAATCAAATTTTCATTGCAAAACCTAAAGAACAAGAAGGGAGCTTTATCATAACAAAAAAAATAGATGTATGTTAACTTGGGGTACTAAATAAAGAAATTTCCCCATTCTCCCACCAATAGCATTACTTTTTTACTTAATATAAATCCTACATCATTGGTGAGTTGGTTAATCACTGCATACAAGAAAGCATCATTTACTCTTTTGAAGTGTTTCTCTACTATCTTGAGTTCTAGTTGGTCATAGTATTTCCAAATCTTGCTCTGACTTGTTCCTACTCTAACTTCCATGGTATTGAGGCATGGGAATTTTCCCATCATTGATACACAATATATGGCATATGAAGACATGAAGAATTCATTCATGTCTTTTACCTTAGTGATTTGATTGTGGATGGAATCAGAGACTATTTGTCCCTAGTTTAGATAGAACTCACCTTTTAGGATAACATTAATGAAGTGAAACATCCACAACTCATAAATATGTTAAATTTCCTTGCAAAAATCTTTGCTTGAAATAAAGAAATAATATTCCCCACTTCAGAGTGAAAATCTAATCTTCTGAATTTGGTGGGTTACTTGGTAATAGAATTCTTCTCCATCTTGAGCCACTTTTTATTCATGTACCTTTGGTGGGAACTAATGTCAGTTTCATGTTGCTAAATCACATGTGCTTCTGTTAAGTCCTTCAAGTTGGGGTATGGAGGAAAGTCAAAAAAAAACTTGATCATAGTTGGAGATAAGTCAATTATCCCATTCCCCCATGGATTAATACATTTGCATTTTATTGGATTGTAGTTCTAGTCCACTACAAGAATGAATTCTAGAAACTAAATGGCTATTGAGAATGAGGCAACATGAGTGAGGCTTGAAGTTGATATCTTCTTTTCCCTTGTAGAGGAATTTTATGAGAAGGTATCAAACTTGAAAGTTTCTAAGTCAATGTGACCTAATGTTGTGTCCATGATTTTCATTTTCCTAGAAGTTAACTTTGAGAGAACTGAGACCCCTAAAAATTATATTTCATGGTGTACGTGGCTTGGTCAACTTTGGTTATCTTAGTCTTTTTCTCTCTTTGTTCTACCTCCTTGGCACTAGGTTTTTCCTTGAAATCAAACATTTATGAAAGCTAGAAAAAAATAAAAGATTTATCATAAACATATAAAAGATATTTAGAAACTTTTCTCCTAAGATCAACTTACAATTATGTTCAATAGGGTCTTCAAACCTTGAAGAGGGACATTCAAAATATAATGAAACCTTCTGCCACTATCAACAATTAGGTTCTGGATTGGACTCTGGATCAATACGTTTGGTAAAGAAGTCTATTCAGAACTTAGAGATCTAATGGGACTATGCATGTTATGGTAGAAATTGGAGTCAGGAATAGACTCTAGACTTGGCTCCTTATGATGAGATCTGATCCAGATTCAATATTTTGACAAGCCTTACAATGTTTGGGTGTTGAGGTTGAAATTAGCCTTAGAACTTAGACTTTCATTCTCAAGTCTAATCAGGATTGGAAGTCCTAATCGAACTAACTAAAGAGGGCCTTTGGGTTTACAATGGTCCAAAGGGCTAATGTATTGAGCATTCCAAAAGTCAAGAGTGGGTTAGGACTTCAAACTCAAACCTTTAATACTAGGTTCGATTGGGGATAAGAGCCCTGAATGAACCAAACATTAAAATTACCTTCAAGGTCATGAAAACCCAAAGGACCATACATTATACTACATCAAAATTTGGGATCAGGTATGCATATTAGAATTAGTCCCTTGATACAAATATCTTCAGGGAACATAGACTCCTGCAAGGAAAAAGATAAAGTACATGCTAGTTTTTGGATCAAAGATGGATGTAAAATTTGGACCATTGAAAAGGTTGGCATAGGGATGGAAACCTCATGAGGCTCAAAATTTAAACATTAAAATAATGGTCAAGAAACTAACATGGAAACCCTTAAAATATAGGGTATGGAAAGAAAACAAAATCCCCACCAAAAGAACCATGCAGGAACGAAAGCACTCGAAAGCACAAAAAAAAAGACAACCACAGAAAAACACCAAAATAAAAGGGGCACCAATAGGTGAAAAAATAAAAATGAAAAAATGACAAACAACGAAGGCAAAGCAAAAGAGACGATGACATGACATTAAGAAAAAGTGACAAACAAACAACAAAAGAAAACAAGAATGAGAGAAAAAAGAAAACAAAATTAAACCCTACCTCAAATCATGGACAAGGGACACAAACTAGTAATAACACATCCCTCCAAAGCTCTAATGCTCAAAATTCCCTTCATATCTTGAATTGACCAAAAATAGAATGCAATTATGACCACACTTGTGTAAAAAACTTGATTAAATACCTGTCTAGCACCTGCAAACAAATATACAATTAATATAGTAGATGGATGGAAAATTAGAATTGAGATGGATGCAAAAACCTAGACCTTGGTCAGAAAAGTCCAATCAGAAGTCACACCCCCAAATGGACCTAAGGTAGGGAGAATACAAAATATGAAGTGGGATCAAGAATCAAACTTAGACTTATACTTTAGAATAAAATGTCCAAGTCCATCTTTGATTTCAAATCTTGAAAAAAAACAACAAAGATGAGGTCGAAAAACAAAACTAGATTTGGAGTTTGGGAAATAGATTCTAAAATTTTATTTCAGATATGATCCCCAACAAGACACAACAAAAGGGAATCAGGGAAAAACAAAATAGACATGGACCCTTTGAAAATAGGTCCAAGGTTTGGTTCAACACCCGAATCTTGATAGGTAACAAAAATATGGCGTCGGGAAACCAAAATAGACTTGGACATTTTGGAGATACGTCCAAAACCTACTAGGGACCCAAAAAAAAATCTGAAGGAGAACAACTCCTGGGATAAAATAAAAAGAAGAAAAAAAAATCAAAAACAAGACAAGGCAAAGAAAAAAAACACTAAGAACACAAAGGGGTACCCAATTTGATAAAAAATAAAATGGGGTGGTTATGCATGACATAAAAATGATCTTTAAATTTTTTGTCTTAGCTTGCTTGACTTTAACATCTTCATATATACTTTCCAACTTTTCCCAAATAGCTTTAGTAGATTTCAAATGCATAAATTTCAAAAGTTTGGTGTTAGAAAGACCACTTAAAAGAGCATACCTTACTTTACCATTTTTTCATAGGCCTTGATGTCATCATCAATACTTAGGCCACCAGTAGGAATATTATATCTAGTCTCAATAGACTTCTAAACTCCAAATTCAAGAGATACAAGGAAACCTTCCATCCTTATCTTCCAAAATCCATACTCCATTCCATCAAACAAAGGAGCATCCCTCTTATGTGCCATCCCATATCTACCTCAATCATTTAAGCTTTCTACCAAGGACCCTTTCTCTGATACCAATTATTGAATGCACACAAGACAACTGAGAGGGGGGTGGTGAATTAGTTGTACATTAAAACATCAACACCATGCATAATAGAACACTAGATTTACATGGAAAACCCATGAAGGGAAAAATCACGATGAGGATTAGCTCACAATATATAGTAATTACAACATCGATAGAAAGGGCTCACTACCAAAGGGCTCACTGCCCAAAAGAAGGGCTCACTACCAAATTACAAAAATGAAGAAAGAAGAATGTTATAATGAGAAATCCATGTCAATGCAATAGAAAAGTACACCATAACATCACCAACACATTTGCAGTCCTTATGAAGATTGTACACACCTTCTACTCACTACTTCTAGTGATCTAACTCATTAAGCTCACACTGTACTTCACAAATATGTACCAAATTTTTTTGAAATTCACATCAAACACTTCACTACTCAATTCTCCATCAACTCAAACTGTATTTATACCTTTTTCAACCTTAAAAAATTTCTCCAAGGTCGGCTATTCACCTCGACCATACAAATTTAAATTATGTCGACACCAAATCATTCCCGCAATGGAAAGGAATGAAGGAAGAACACACCTCATCTTAACTCAATCCTAAATACATTCATACACACCACGCCACACTTCCACAATCATAGAAGTAAATATGAAATTAGTGTAAACACCCAAGGTCAGCTAAACTTGTGTAAACACTATTAACATTTAAGTACACACTTCCTCAAATCCAAAGATGAATCGCAGACCACACAGAACACTTGAATAAAATTTGGAATATTTCACAAATGCCATGGAATCCAACAAATTCCTTCACAATAATATTCATTTGAATAATGTACACACCTAATACATTGAAACAACCTTCCACACATTGTTACATAAGAAATCAAATTCTAAAGCACCAAACCATGAACAACTTTGACTGTAGGTAGATATGATCATTACCATCACACTTCCATAATTATAAGACTAGAAACCAAACTATGAAGAAATGCAGAAAAAAACCATTTCTCCTAGAAACCACTAAATATACAGTTCATACACTAGTGAACACAACTCTATTTGCACAATGATCCAAACCAAGAAATTTTGGATATAGAACTTATGACCAATGTATCCGAACCAAATAAGTAGATCTTCACTATTGAAGAAATGTGAAGCCAAACCCTAAAAAACTCTATATACCAGAACACCTTTGCAACACACTATTTCCTCTTTTATTCAAATTTTCTCAAAGCACTTCAAAATGAAGCACTAGAGACATACTCATCATCTTCAACACCTCCTCATCATCACCAAACCAACTATAATTTAACTATACATCCATAGAATCTTATAAAAGCAACACTAGAGGTTGACACCAATAGCACTTAATAATAAAAATTTAATGAAACTAATCAAAGCATCAACACAGATAGTCATCAATGACAACACAAACATAATTTTGCAAAAAATTCCCTCAAGCTTGTTGACATTAATGACAACACTAACTATTCATGCTTGCAACAAGTATTTGGAGAGAGATAATTTGATGTTTTAGTTGAGACCAAACTTAGACCTCTAAATTAAGGAATATTTTTATCTCTAAAATTAAATTTTGAAGAGCTAACCCTGCCTAATTTTTAATAAGATTTCGAAAAATATTATTTTTTAAAAAAATCCAAAAAATTGTAGCCTCTAGAGAAAATTAATGAAAACTTTAACCCAAATTTTCCCACTAAATTAAAGACTTTATTTTATTTCCAATACTAAATTACAAATAACTAAGGCTATATATTTTTTGATAATTTTTTTTTTTAAATCTAAAAATTGTGGCTTGTAGAGAAAATTAATTCAAAAACATAAAATTAGAATAACTTTTTGAATACATACCCTCAAAGTCTAAAATTTATTTTGAGAACTTACTTTCAGAATATCTTAGAACCTAGAAAAATCTAATCAAAATTTGTATTGGTTTGGAAGATATGGTGGAAACAAGGTTGATGGCCCAAATTGTAGCTCTGATACCACTTGTAATGACATTTCTTGTAAATATTTTTAAAAATCAGAATTGTAGTAGACCACTTTGAGGGGGTTACCTCCAATAATAAAAAAAATATGATATAAATTTAATAAATGTTAATATGATGATACGCTAATATGGGAGAGAGTTCTCTTCTTTATTTATAAGATAAACTATGTAGGGACATACCCCATCATCCTAATTAAGAAGTATTAATGTATTAACTATTATTTATATTATGGTTAAGCATGCCACAAGTGCTTATCCTTAGGAATACATAATATATAGTTAGGAATGTTTCATATTAGGATCATAATAGTTGATATCATTGAAGTGTAGTAAAATACATACCCTTATATTTTCACACTTGTTTTGGCTCGCCTTGCTTTATTTATGCTTCTTTATGGCTTAATTGGTCCTATTTTGCATCTACAAGCCTAATAAACTATATATTTTTATGGAAAATCTAGAAAAACATCAAACTATAAATGATCATTTAATGCTTCTATTTGTGTGTCCTTGATTTGTGGAGTAGGACCAAAATGCCACCTAGGGCATCTTTGTCCTCCATGGGTCTTGAGACCCTAATTTTGAATGTACCTGAAAAGGTCCCTTTTTGAAGTCTATGCCCCAAGATTTGAGCATTGGGAATAAGACACCATGTAGGGCATCTTAGTCCTCGACTTATTTTTGGGATTCAATTTCAAATTCTAGCAGGATTTAGCCTCCTTTATTTAATGATTTCCTATGTTAGCTTGTTGTGGTGTAATTTCGAGATATTAAGCATGAAAAAGTATAAATACAAGGTTCCCTCTCTCATTTTATCATAACAGCATAACAAGCATTCAAGTATTCATTCCTAAGGAAAGTGTATACATTCAAGAGCAATTCATCAAGCATTTGGAGCCATCATCAAGATTTAAGCATCATGTCAAGGGTTTAGTGCATCCATTCATGTTGTTGATCCAAGATTGTGGATGTAGCAATTAAGATATATTTGCAACCATTGTTTAGATCATATCCAAGGATCTAAGATCTACATTATTCATGGCCACTACATGGTAGATTACATAAATTTTCTCCACAAGATATCATACAAGGTGATATCATTTACATATTTCATGTTTCATGCTTCATTTCATCATTTGGTTTAATTACCTACAAGGGGTTTGACCAAGGAAAATCCCCATTCACTAACAATCAAAATGTTTTTTCCTCTCTTGTGTGTTTGTATTTAAAAATCTATGTTGGAGACTTGAAGATCATCTGGAGTGCAAAGTTTTCAAAGTTGCAAAGTTGCATTGTAAAGTTGTCATCTTCATGAAAACTCACCTATAGGCTATATTTGGAAGATTCAAAACCTAAGATCAGAAAGGAACCAAGTGCAAACCTTGGAGCTCATGACAACATTTAGAGTTTTCAAATATTTAGAATGGGAATAATACACCACATTGGGCATCTTAGTCCTCCCAAGCATATTTTATAGAGATTCCTTCAAATCTAGTTTCGACATCCGAAGATTTTGCATCTTCCCTAAAAAATAGAAGTGGGACTAATACACTACCTAGGGCATCTTAGTCCTCCACAAAATATTTTGATATATTCTTTACATCTATAGAATCCTCATTACATTTCCAAACTTCCTAGGTACACATACCCTAACTCAGTGTAGCTTAATTTTATCATTTGCACTCATTAATTGACTTGCATTGCTTGATTTTGTCTATTGAATGCTTACTTTTCTTTTCCAAGAATTTTCTTGGTGGTGAACCCCTAAAAGCTTAAATAACCCCTTCCTAGGTCCTAATTGAGAATTGACTCACCTTGTGAGGTTGATAGTCAATCTTATTAAGGTTCTTAGGAAATTATTGAATGACCTAGAAAAATAGGTGGGTGTTCCCTCACCTCCATTTTTTGATGGTTCAACCACAAAGCTAGGGCTTGGAAAGATCAATGAAATGCAAGATCTAATGTTTAAACCTAGTGATACATGAAATTTGAATGGATGACCTAGAAATGCATATAAATTAGAACAAAAGGTTGTAAAATCAGAAGTGTGCACTGGAACCAATGAAAATGGGGGATAGGGTTTTGTTATGTGCTATCACACCCACTTTCAAAGGTATTCTACTCAAGGATAACCCTAGAGATCTCAATGTAAAAGAGAAAGAGATATTGCAATAGGGTTATCCTAGGAATTGAATATGATCTAATGAGGGGTTCACAACCAAGTGTAAACTTGGAAAATATAATAAAATGCAAGCTATAATGCAAAACCCTAATTGAATGCAAACTAACACTAAACAACCTAGAAAAATGAGTAAAACAACACATAAAACTGTAAAACAGAAAATGTACACCTAGGAATTTAGAGAAAGCATAATGGAGATATGGAATTCTAGAAAAATGATTTTACTACTAAATAGGACTCATTTTCCAAGCTAGGTGAATCAATCCTATTTTTGGGAAAATGTGTAGGCATATAAATCTACCAAAAGGATATCTAGATCTAGAAAATACTGAAAATGTACTGGAATTGGGACTCATTCACCAAAAGTGGTGAATCAGTCCAGTCAAAATTTTCAAGAGCTTTCAAAGCTGATTCTTTCCCTCACTGTCTACTCTATTTTTCCTGACATGTTTTTGGATCTGACTCTCTGATTTGCAATCTGTAGGTGATCTTTAATGTTCTCCAAGGCTTGATGACGACTTTGACAACTTTGATTACTTGAAATTTTTTTCCAATCTTGCTCCTTATTAAATATGCGACCTAAGCCAACAAGTCACACACAAAGGAGAGGGGAAAATATTATGGGGCTAGTGAATAGGTTTTTTCCTTGGCCAAACCCCTTGTTTGTAATTAAACCTTGAAATGAAAGAAAATATAAATGGAGAATGATGAATGAACAAAAGACAATGTTGCAACTCACCAAACCCTAGAAATAAGGTGCTACAAATGTTCTTGAAATGGCTAGAAGGGATGTGGTTCTTGAATCTTGCTTGAATTATGTTGATGTTGTTTGAAATACTTGCTTGAATCATAAACCCTACATCACAATTGTTAGCATAATAACAAACATGATGGATGCAATATTTGACAAGATAATTGGAACTTGAATGCTGCTCTAAAATGCTTGATAATCTACCCTTGAAAGCTCTTGAATGCTCTTGTGAATGCTCAAATTCTCTTGTGAACTCTCTTGAATGCTAGGTATGATTATGAGTGAAAGAACCTTGTATTTATACTCAATTATGCAAAAATTCATGAAATTACAACACTACAAGCCAACATCAGATCTAGAAGAATAAAATCCTACTAGAAAATTAAATTAATTTTAATTTTGGGCCACATGGGACTCATTTTATGAAGATGGAAAATGAGTCCCGTCTGGTATAATGTATAGGACCAAAAATTGAAAGTGCTTAGAAATGTGTAAAAACTAGTCTAGGGCCAAAAGATCTAGGTGAGACCCATTCTATCAACATGGTGAATGATTCTGAGATCACCAAATATGGGCTACACAAGCCAAAAAACCTAAATTATGATTGGTTATGTATTGGTGTTGAGATTATCCTCAAAAAAATAGAATAAATGAGGCTTTTGGATGTAAAATAAGGTCAATTAAAAGAGGACCCAATTATTAATGACAAGCCTATAGGAATGTAAAAGTGTGTCACAATACTTTACAACACTCTAAATAATGAAAGATTAAGGTTAAAAAGAGATTTATTAGGTGTAACTAATTAATAAGACCTTAGAAAAGTGTGAAAGTGAATTACAACACTTCACAATGCTTAAAGCAAGGTACCATTAAAATACATTATTTCACAAGGGCCAAAGATTTAATGTGAATGTGTGACCCATACTGCAACACTAAATCAAGAAAACATTAAGCCAAAGTCACAAGGAGGGCCCAAATAAGCTAGAAAAAGTAGAAGGGTTACTTTTTCAGTGACTCCATCTAGCCCCCACTTTAGTGAGAGGATGAACTTGCTTTAAACTCACACTAAAGTAGACCAATGCATATCAAGAGGGGTCCAAGTGTACCAATTCCAACAAGGTGAGATGATGATCAAGAGGGGTGATCAATTTGTTGAAAGGAACAAGACAACTAAGAGGGGGGGTGAATCAATTGTCACCAATAACAAACTCAAATCTCAAACAAATATCAACTTCACATCCACTTTATTCTGTTATTAAGTATGAACATGAAATTAAAATAACAAAAAGCAATATAAACACAAGAAACACTAGATTTATGTGGAAAACCCAATAAGGGAAAAACCATGGTGAGGATTAACTCACAATATAAAGTAATTAAAAAACTGATTACAATGAGGCTCACTGCCCAAGATAAGACTCACTATTTGGATATAAGACTCGTTGCCTATAGATATGACTCACTATCCAAAAAGGAGGCTCATTTCCTACAGATACAAAAAGATAACAAAAAATCCACCAGAACAACTTCTACACATCCACAACCTTGATCAAAGAAATGCAGATACCATCAGCTCACTACTTTCAAGAATCTAACAGATTAAAGTATTGTTGCCTTAATTCACTTTCACACACTCATTATTCTCACACTTGTGGATTTATGTCACATTATTCAATCCTTCACATCTTGACTTGCATTTATACCATATTCAACCTTAGAAAATTTCTCCAAGGTTGGCTACACACAAGTCATTTTACAAATTCAAATTAGGTCAGCAACTCAATATTCCCATGGTGGAAGAGAATGAGATCAGACCAAGCCAACACTTAACCAAGACCAAAAAAATCTTAGATCAATCACACACTTCATTAATTGATACTTATTCTTTGTATGATGTGTAGACACTAGGTTAGCCAAACCTAATGAAAACACAAATGAAATTTGAAGTAAAAACTTCCACAAAAAGAAGATAACATGAGGACCACATAACATGCTTCACCAAATACTTGAACACATCTTGGATACCATCAGATTCATCTGCAGCTAATGCAACAACCTTCATACACAAAATATTCTCCATCAATCCATCTGGACTGTATAGACACACATAGGAACTCTAAAACTTATCTTCAAGAGCATCAAATCACAAACACATTTGTAAGAACACATATACCATCATTACAAACCTTTTACCAAATATGTAAGACCTGAAACAAACCAACAAAGGACTACAAAATAGATACATTTCTCCCAATTCATAGACAAACAACTCTCTCAGACTAGTTCACACACTGGTGAACACAACTTTCACTCTTCATCAAACCAGAAGCTACAATTTAGGATATATCACCGAATGATGCCCATAAACAACACTTCAAATCCTCATAATCATATGATCAACATAGAAGAAATGCGGAGCACAAATTAGAGCTCATTCAAAACACACACATAATTCTGAATTCACTATTTCTTAAAAGCACTTGGTAACTCATCATATCAACATGCCTACAACATCATAAAGATAGCTTCATGTACTCATAACATCTCTACAGTATCTCAACTATACATGCACAACCTGCAAACACTTGATTCCTTTCTCTACAAAAACCTATACTATGGTGAAATCAATGACAACATTAATGACAATACCACCATACTCATTCATACTTGCAACAATATCCCCCTTTTTCATTGATGGAAAAACATAATGTGAAAAACCATCAAAGAAAAAATTCATTCCATTCCTACACTCTCCTTTATTTTTTAGATTAGACAAGATACACAACATTACTTGCACTCTCTTTTCCTCACAATATTCTCTCTCCTTTTTCTTTCACTATTTTTCACATGGCTTTTTCTCCCCCTTTGACATCAATGGAAAAGAATAGAAGGTTTTCATAATTCTTTAGCCATATGTAGCTTTTATCACTCACCCTTAGGAGTGCACCCATTTCATACTACAACAATGATACTTCCTACTCCCCCTGAGGTTTAGACCTTATTAATCAGTCTAGACAAATGAAGAATCTATAGATCTACTAGAATGATGCACCTCCATGTGCACCTAATTCAAGGAAGGAGGGGTAGTAACCCCCAACTTCTCTAGGAGATACTCAAAATTATCATTCAAAAGAGCCTTAGTAAATATATTAGAATTTTTATCCTTTGTAGGCACATACTCCAACTTGACTTCATTCTCCAACACCTTTTCTCTTAATAAATGGTATCTGATAGATATGTGTTTTTTCCTTGAATGCATTACTCGATTCTTTGAAATGATTATAGCACTTGTATTATCACAGAAGATAGGGATAGGCTCATCACATATCACTCCTATATCCTTCAATGTTTGCTTCATCCACGATACCTTTGTGCAACAAGATGCTACTACAATCTACTTAGCCTCTACAATGGATAAATAAATTGAATCTTGTTTCTTTCTTAGGCATGAAACAAATCTTCCTACAAGAAAGAATGCA
Organism: Sequoia sempervirens; assembly: GCA_007258455.2. Lineage (NCBI taxonomy): Eukaryota > Viridiplantae > Streptophyta > Pinopsida > Cupressales > Cupressaceae > Sequoia > Sequoia sempervirens. The sequence goes on from VDFB02105785.1 coordinate 334,527,394, forward strand.
CTGCCACTTGTACTCTTTCATTCATCGACATGACCAGCCCAATCTACATCAATGTAAGCACTCAAAGTGAAATTAGTATCCTGAGGATACCACAGGCCAGAATCTAGAGTGCCTCCTTTGTATCTAAATATCCTCTTCACAAATGTAACATGTGCTTCCTTAGGTTTTTCTTGAAATATAGAAACCAAACATACTACATGCATGATATCTAGTCTAGGAGCAGTAAGATATAATAGTCCACCAATCATAGATCTATACATGCTCAGATCAACTTTAGGAGAATCATCATCCTTACTTAGTTTGCATCCAGTCACCATAGGGGTACAGAGCGGTTTGGAGTCATCCATTCCAATCTTCTTCAACAAATATTTGACATACTTTGATTGTGAAATGAATATGCCCTTATTAGTTTGATTCACTTGAAGCATAAGAAATAAATTTAACTCACCAATCATAGACATCTCAAACTCCTCTTGCATCTCCTCTACAAATCTCTTGCAAATGCCCTCATTTCCTCTTAAGATAATATCATCAACATACACAACCACTAGTAGCATTTTGTTTCCTTCCACTTTGAAATAGAGACTACTATTTGAGGAGACTTTACTAAGCCTTTTTTGTGTCAAATATCTATCCAACATTGAATACCATGCTTTGGGAGCCTATTTGAGTCCATATAACACCTTTTTCAACTTACAAACTATGTCTATTTTATATCATAACTGAAATCCTTCTGGTTGTTCCAAGTACAACCCTTCTTCCAATTCTCCATTCAAGAATGTAGACTTAACATCCATCTGATATACCTTGAAATATTTATGAGCAGAAAATTCCAAGAGCATCTAAATAACCTCCATTCTTGCTACCAGGGAAAATGCCTCCTCAAAGTCTATTGCTTCAACTTGTGAATAACCTTTTAATACAATTCTTTCTTTGTTTCTTGTTACTTCACCATTCTCGTTCAACTTATTCCTAAACACCCACTTTATACCAATTACATTCTTGTTTACAGGTCTAGGAACCAATTCTCATGTCTTATTTTTCTCTATTTTTTGCAATTCCTCTTTCATTTCTCTAACCCAATTCTCATCTTTGCATGATTCACAAACTATTTTAGGTTCTATCTTAGAAATTAAACATAGATTTACCTCAGCTACCACCACTTTGCTTCATGTCTTTACATCTTCACTTTTATCTCCAATTATCTATTCTTCAAGATGATTTTTCAGTACATATTTTGGTGTTTTAGGAATAGGTTCTAGAGCTTCTTCTTCCTTATTCTCTTCTTGTACTTTTCCGTAGATAGGTTCATTCAGTTCAACTTCACTTATTTCAACTAGTCTGTGCATATCATCATCAACCTTCACATTTTCACTCTCAAAAATCTTCCTCAATATTTTATTGAAGCATCTATAAGCTTTTCTATTTGTTGAGTATCCAAGGAAAATACCTTCATCACATATTGCATCAAACTTTCCAAGCTTCTCCTCATCTCTTTTAATGTAACATTTTCCTCCAAACACCTTAAAGTACTTAACAGTAGGAATCTTTCTAGTCCATAGTTCATAAGGGGTCTTTGTGCTATTACCTTTGATCTAAACTCTATTAAGAATGTAAATAGTAGTGTGGATTGCTTCTCTCTATTATACATTAGGTACATTTTCTTCTTTCATCATAGTTGTTGTAGCCTCTTACATAGTCTATTTCTTCCTCTCAACAACTCCATTCTGCTGAGGAGTTCTAGGAGCATAAGAGTGTCTCTACATGTCATGCTCTTCACAAAATGTATTAAAATCACTAGAAGTGAATTCTCCACCTCTATCAGACCTTAAGCATTTTATTTTTAGGTTGACTTCATTCTCTACAATAGCCTTGAACACTTTGAATCTATCTAGAGCTTGAGCTTTCTCCCTAAGAAAAGTAACCCATGTCATTCTTGAATAATCATTAATCAAAAGCATAAAATACTTGTCACCATTAATACTTCTAGTTCTTGTGGGACCACAAAGGTTTGTATGAATCAACTCAAATATTTTGATAGATGATTTCTCTTTACCTTTAAAGTTGTATCTTGTTTGTTTTCCCAATTGACAACTTTTGCAAATAGTAGTGGTAGGCTTTGTGATTTTAGGGAGATCCTGGTAAAATTATCTTGAGCTAATCATGATCAGATTGTCGAAGTTCACATGTCTGATCCTTTGGTGTCATATCCAACTATCATTAACCTGAGATACAAAACACTATCCATAAACACCCTTAAGCTGATAGATGTTTCCATATGTTCTTCTTCCTACAACTACCATAGTTCTAGACCCTTTTCTGATCTCACAAGTACTATCCTGAAATACAAGCTTAAATCCTCTACTACACATTTTTCGAACACTCAAAAGAGTATGCCTTAATCCCTTAACATAATACACATCATCAATACTGTGCTTTCCATCCAAAATAGTTGTTCATTTTCCAACAATATTTGCACCATCATCATCTCCAAACATAACTAATCATCCATCATACTTTTCAAGTTTAGTAAACTTATTTTTATCTCTGGTTATATGATTTGAACAACCACTATCAATTACCCAATAATCTTCATCCCATCTAGCATGAAAGGCAGTAACCAGAGTACCTTTCATCTCTTCCTTCTTGATCTCCATACCACTTTCCCTTCCACATCTTCCATGGTTAGTAGATACTTATTTATTCTCCAAGGCTAGAAACAAGCACTCATCATCATCACCCTCAAAATCAAATTCATCATCAAAGATTCCAGCATCTTCTCTAACATAATACAATTTCTTGAACTTCTTATCCTTTTTGTCTTTATTGTCTCTATTCTACTTGTGTATAGCTCTGTTTGGACATCTTGAAGCATAGTGACCAATATTTCCACAACTGAAACATTTAAAGGGCAACATACCTTTGTACTTACCGATACCTTTCTTCAATTTCTTGTAAAGTTTGCTTCTAGCTCCTCTGAACTGTCACTATCCAGATCATCTTCTATCTTAGTGGCTTTGAAGGGTGATCCTATTTTCTCCTTTTCTTTTCCAAATTTCCTCATTTCAAATACAGTCAAGGTGTCAAATAGTTGTTCTTTAGTAAATTTCTTTGGATCATACATTTCTTCAATAGCTGAGACCTCATCATTGTAACTCTCTGGTAGAGTCATCAAAATATTCTCCTTTACATCTTCATCTATTATAGTACCACCTTGATTTTTGACTTCGTTTTTTGTAATATCAACCCTCTAAAAATAGCTTGCAATGTCTTCACCTTCTTCTATTTTCAAGTTCTTATATTTGTGCTTTGGTATTAGCTTCTTTGATAATTTCACTCTATCATTTCCTTCATAGATATCTTCCAATTTTTTCCAAAATTCATAAGCAGTGCCCAATGAGATAACTTTTGTCTGTTCAATCTTAAATAAAGCACTATAGATTGCATACCTTGATTTTTCATTGTCCTCATAGGTAGAAATATCATCTACAAAAGGACCACTTGGTGGCTCAACATATTTTGTCTCAAAAAATTTCCAAGTCTTGAAACCAAGAGATATCAGGTAACCTCTCATCTGCACTTTCTAGTCATTGTAGTCAGATCCATCAAACACAGGGATTGAAAATTTGTGCACCATCAGATCTACCTTAACTGGTTAATCTCTTATGCTAGGAACTAAAGCTCTGATACCAATTTTTGAAAGGCGCAAGACAATTGAGATGGGGGGTGAATTAGTTGTCACCAATCACAAACTCAAATATCAAACAAATATCAACTTCACATCCACTTTATTTTTTTATTAAAATTATGAACATGAAATGTAAATACCAGAAAGCAATATCAACACAAGAGACACTGGATTTACATAGAAAACCCAATAAGAGAAAAACCATAGTGAGGACTCACAATATAAAGTAATTGCAAAACTGATTACAATGAGGCTCATTACTAATTGGATCATTACCCAAGATAGGACTCACTATCTAGATACAAGGCTCACTTCCTATAGATAGGACTCATTATCCAAAAGGGAGGTTCACTTCCTATAGATACAGAAAGATAATAGAAAATCCACTGCAACAACTTTCACACATCCATAGCCTTGATGAGAGAATTTCATATACCATCAACTCATTTCTTTCAAGAATCTAACACATTAAAGTATTGTTACATTAATTCACTTTTCCATACTCTTTCTTCTAAAACTTGTCGCTTCATGTTGCATTATTCAATCCTTCACATCTTGACTTGCATTTATACCATCTTCAACCTTAGAAAATTTCTCCAAGGTCTACTACACACACTTCATTTTACAAATTCAAATTAGGTTGGCAACTCAACATTCCCGTGATAGAAGATAATGAGAGAGTACCAAGACCCAAAAAAACATCTCAAATCAATCACAAACTTCCTTAATTGATACTTATCCTACACATAGCATGTAGACACTAAGTGAACCAAACCTAATGAAAACACAAATGAACTTTTAAGTACACACTTTCGAAACAAGAAGATAATAGGTGTACCACATAACATGCTTCACCAAACACTAGAACACATCTTGGATACCATCAAATTCATCTGTAGCTGATGCAACAACCTTCATACAAAAAATACTCTCCATCAGTGCATCTAGATTGTATAGACACACATAGGAACTTTGAAACTCGTCTTTTAGAGCACCAAACCATGAACATATTTGTCAGAACATAGATAGCATCATTACAAGCCTTCTATCAAATCTACAAGACCTTAAACAAATCATCAAAGGATTGTGAAGTAGATACGTTTCTCCCAACCCATAGACAAACAACTCTGTCAAACCAATTCACACACTAGTGAACACAACTTTCACTCTTCATCAAAATAGAAACTACAATCTAGGATATATCAACTAATGATTCCCATAAAAAAAAAATTAGATCTACACAAGCATAAGATCAACATAGAAGAAATGCATATTACAAACTGAAGCTCATTCAAAAAACACACATAATTATGACTTCACTATTTCTCAAAACCACTTGGTAACTCATCATATCAACACACCTGCAACATCATAAATATAGCTCCATGTACTCACAACATCTCTATAGTATTTGAACTATATATGCACAACCTACAAGCACTTGATTCCTTTATTTACAACAACCTGTATTGTGTTGACATCAATGACAACACTGCCATACTCATTCATACTTGCAACACAAGACCCCAAGATCAAGATCCCATGAAAAACCAACATAGGCACAAAATAAAACATATGAGGATGATATAAAGAGTAACAAAAAGGCACAAGAATGCACTATAAAAGAAAAAGAGAGAAAATGTAAAATGATAAAGGAAATTCGGATCAAGCTTCAATCGTTTGTCCATCACGGTATGGATCAAATCTAGGTTGTTTGTCAAAAAAATGCATACTCACTCTGAGGCAATAGAAATCTTGGTTGTCCACTGGGTGAGAAGTCCAAAAAGATGAGAAACATACACTCATGGCTACTATGCACTCACATACACACAAGTGGCTATGGGGAAAGTCATGCCTTGGTTGAGCTTCTCACTCAAACCATACCAATGTTATACCTCCTGATAACTTTAATAACACACCAAACAAAAATGATTTTTTAGCTTCATGAGACAAGAAAAACTTTGTATGGTTAGAGCTCATGAACAAGAAACATGGCTCCACAGCCATGCAAGTTGTGTTATGTAAAGTGGCCATATAACAACAAATGCCATATAATTGATACTTATCCTACGCATGATGTGTAGACACTAGGTCAACCAAACCTAATGAAAACACAAATGAAATTTGAAGTACACACTTTCGCAACAAGAAGATAACATGCATACCACATAACACACTTCACCAGACACTAGAACACATCTTGGATACCATTAGATTGATTTGTAGCTGATGAAACAACCTTCATACACAAAATACTCTCCATCAATGCATCTAGACTATATAGACACACATAGGAACTCTGAAACTCATCTTTCAGAGCACCAAACCATGAACATCTTTTTCAGAACATAAATACCATCATTACAAGACTAATACCAGATATGCAAGACCTAAAACAAACTAGCGAATGACTATGGAGTAGATACATTTCTCCCAGTCCATAGATAAACAACTCTGTCAGACTAGTTCACACACTAGTGAGCACAACTTTCACTCTTCATCAAAACATAAGCTACAATCTAGGATATATCACCCAATGATGCCCATAAACAACAATTTAGATCTGCACAAGCATAGGATCAACACAAAATAAATGTGGAGCACAAACCAAAGCTCATTCATAACACACACACAATTCTAACTTCACTATTTCTCAAAAGCACTTGGTAACTCATCATATCAACACACCTACAACATCATAAAGATAGCTCCATGTACTCACAACATCTCTATAATATCTCAACTATATATGCACAACCTATAATCACTTGATTCCTTTCTTTGCAATAACTTGTATTGTGTTGAAATCAATGACAATATTAATGACAACACTGCCATACTCATTCATACTTGCAACACAAGCCCCTAGGATCAAGATCCCATGAAAAAAAAAATAGGCACAAAATAACACACATTAGGATGATATAAAGAGTAACAACAAGGCACAAGCATGCACTATAAAAGATAAAAGAAATTTGGATCAAGCTTCAACCATTTGTCCATCACAATGTGGATCAAATCTAGGTTGTTTGTCCAAAAAATGCATACTCACTCTAAGGCGATGGAACTCCTGGATGTCCAATGGGTGAGAAGTCCAAAAAGGTGATAAACATACACTCATGGATAGTATGAACTTTGGATATGGGGAAATTCATGCCTTGGTCAAGGCATAACTTTAATAAGGCACCATGCAAAAAAAAAAATTGAGCTTCATGAGACAAGCAAAAATTCAGATGCTTGGAGCTCATGAAAAATAAAGATGGCTCCATAGACATGAAAGTTGTGTTATGTAAGGTGGCCATATAACGACAAATGAGAAATGTAAAATAAGAAATTTTCAAAGGAGTCTTGCTTAGTTCATGTGAGGTCTTTAACTTAGGGAACATTATACCTGATGTCTCCAAGAGAGGACCAATCAAAGAATATGTAATTTGCAACTTATGGAAAGTAGTGTGTCACATCAAGCCACTAAGAGGAATGTAATATGCTAAGAGAGATCACACTCATGAAATACATTACACCCAATGTCATCCACAAAGCAAAAAATGCATCATATGAAGTAAGAAAACTGCACCATGAACCATGAAAAGGAAAAATGGAAAAAGAACAATGCCAATGTATGCCCCCACTTTAAAGGAATTTATAAACACCATACTATGAGGAATTACTTTAAAGTAGTGTTAGAACTATAAAATTTGAAAATTTTATAGTTGTCTATACTCGTAAAGCTTTCCAAAGAAGCCCATATCATGAATATAAAATTGATGTAATTTTCTTTGTCGCCCATGTTCTAGTTAGTATTTATCATTTGGTCCCATAAAATTTACCTGACCCTAAGCATTTGAATATATAAAATCATATCGACATGAGATGATACAGGTCTTCCCCACCCATAAGTCATTTTATACTAACACATATATTTTAGTGTATCGGCAAGAGGTTAGGAATGTCATACCAATAAACTATCATTTGAGGCTACACATCAAGAAGATGTAGTTCATAGTCTCAAATGAAAATAGACTCTATTAGTGAGATAATATTCATCAGGTTGACAGTAAGAAGTCATATCGAGCTTGTATATGTCTTACTGCTCAAAGCATAGGGAAATGTGTTGGTCAGACCAGTGCCATCAGAGTAAAATTCCTAAAGTCAGCCCAAGACATTCATCCAGTCTTGCCGATAAAGTAGAGGAGGATTATGTCAGTAGGATGATACTACTGGGATGAGTTCAAGATGTCCTGCCGACCCCTCATGACATACTGACATAATTGTATTGGTAAGGGACTTGGTGATATGTTTGGAGAGAATGATCATCGGAAAGACAGGATTCATGGTCTCATCAATGAAGAACTTCATTGGTGAGATGGACTTCAGTGGATAGAGATAATAAGGTCATACCGAGTGTAGTTCCATCGATAAGAAAACCATTATGACTTAACAATCAAAATTGATGAAGAAAACATACCGGTAGGATTGATAAAGAACAAAGGAAATATTTTGGCAAGATACATATCTTTGGAGTAAGCTGAAGACTCTTTGCCCGACATATTAAGTCACAATGATAGGTTTGCATTGATGGGAGTTATAGTGATATACTTGAGACTGAAGGGATAACTCTCGGTGAGACTCATAATGCTGGTGAAACTACAGGAAATCTTAGCGATATATAATATATCGAAAGGTGAAGATATGAGTGAATCAAAATAACTCTCAAGGAGACTCAAAGTGTCGGGGAAACTACAATATGTCCTAGTGGATGTTTAATGAACGTTGGTAAAATGCCTAATAAAAGGATCACCCAAGATTTGAAAATGTCTTGCCAACAATATTACATGATGTGACAGTGAGAGTTTAAAAAAAAAAGGCCTGCTACACTCATGTTTTAGCTAAAACATTAATGACACCACAGAACATAAGTAGTTTCATGAATTGAGGAAGATTTAATTGAAAACATTATTGCAGAATTGATAGCAAAGGAAGCAGAGGGATGAATGAAGAACCAGGGCATTCTTTCAGCTCAAAAGTTTTGAGAAAAATATAGTAAATTCTTCGTACCTTAATTTCTACAATTTTGAAGAATGGAAGCCACTAGTTTAGGAAAATTTAAGGGGAGAAAGCATGGGGAAAGTAGTCAGTCTAGAGGGAAAAAATAGAAAAACGAAATTGAGCCAAAGTGCACTGAGCAAAAGCTAAGCCAAGATCTTATCGACCAATTACCTGGCTCTGGACCTAAAGCCAGATGATCTGCACAACTTAGGTCATAAGTGGATAAATTAGATAAAAATGTAAGCTCATAGGAGAAATTTGGACACCAATAAGAGGTTATGAAATCTTTAGTTTTCATTACTATCAAAGGAATCGCTTTGAACTAGTATGTAATCAATGGAAGCTTAATTTGGGAAAGTTGGTCTTCCCTAATGTATTTTTCAATGTTGAATTGGTGAGATTGTTGGTCACTCATTATGATTCAAAACTCAAAGCCATCTATAATCCATCTAGGAAATCATTGATACATATATCAAAAGATGCAATAGGAGAGGTTTTCAAATTGGAAGGGGTTTGGAATGAGAAAATCATATGTGAAGAATTAGAAAGGGAATTTGGGAGGATGGACAAAATTTATAAATGTTGGAGGTTGCCACTGCACAGAATTAGACATGGCAGAAAACTAGTTCCACTAGAGTATAGTGATGGAACCCCCTTTCATGTTGATCTTTTTGAACCCTATATGAAGTATACTTATTTCTTGGTAGGACAATTATTGGGAATGGAAGTCCTTGAATATATGTCAATTGTGCCTATGATAATTTCAGTAGATATTCAATATCACAACTCTAGACCTTTTGATTATGCCTCATACATTTTTAAGGGGCTTGATTCTGGGTTGATGGTAATAAAAGGTGGAGCCTCTATATTACATCTTATGCATTATTCATTGTTGATGCACATAGTGTTGTATTTTGGACATGATTTGGGATTGTGGCCTAAGCAGATGAAAATTTCACAATTTGATAAGGAAGGTATGTCATTACCTATTCAATTATGGACTAGTGTTTGGGACAATGGGTTTGCTAATTGTTGTTTCATAAACTTTGAGGAGTATTTTGTAAAGCCATTGTACAAATTCTATAATCATCCATGTGCTTATTCTTTATCTAATGAGATAAAGAGGTTTCTTAGACCTAAGGAGTTCAATGGGCCAATTAATCACAATTGGGGGGATTGGTATCGATTGGATGATGCTACCATGATTAGGGTTTATGAATTTGAAGATGCCCCATTTATTTTTCCTAAAACAGTCCCATACAAGATTGCATACTTGGAAATTGTTAGACAGATGGAATTTTGCAATGTTATGAATTTGAGCTCCTTTGCAAAACAGGATTTTATGCCTGGTACATTGTGCTTCAGTGATTTTACTATATTGGTGAAGGAAGGGTACAACTTGGTTCTTGATAAGCCATTTCAATACAACATGAAAAGAGGACCACCAAGAAAGAATTTTGATCTAGAAGGATATATCAATTATGCTAAACAAAGATAAACTTTGGAGGCTATTAACATGTACCTTATCAATTTGATGATATGATCAGGAACCTAGAAGTTGAAGAAGTAGAAATGGTGGTTGAAAAATACAATCAAGGGTTGCAAAACACAAAGTTGTTATCTTCTGGGGAAGAGGGATATGAGGATATTGTGCCACAAGGTCAACCCAATAAGATGTCAAGATTGAGAACTCAGGATTACACCTACCCTGCCAGGGAATCAAATGTTGAAAAGAGTATAGATATAGATGCAAGGAAAGTAGGGTATAAGTCATTTGTAGCAGGTAATGAATTTATAAATTCTCCATAATTTAAAGTATTCTTATCTAAAGAAAAAGGAAAAGAGATAAGAGAAATAATTGACAATGTTACACCAAGTAATGAAGAACACTTACTGAATGATCTAACGATGAGTGTGGCCAGAGAGATGGTAGGTATGACCCCTGAAAAGGGAAGGAAATGTTAGAAAGTGTTGGTGTTATAATTTTTCTAGGATTGGATTTCAATTCTGCATTTGTCTTTGATAGTTTTTTGAAAAATAGTAATGCTACACAAGCTCAGCCTATAAAAGGTGACAAAAGTATATGCAGGGTCAAAATACAATCTAGATGAAGGGTCATTAATGATTTGGGCCTTGTAACCACCTCATAGGAAATCAATTGTCATTGATATTGACAAAGAATTCAAGTATGTTATGAATCTAAAGGTTGGGGAGGTTGATCCTATGGCAACAATAGAGATTGGGATCAACATAGAAAAACTGAGCAAAGCTCAAATACAACTATTGATCAAGGAAAAGGAGATGTAAAAAATGAATAATGAGAGGATGTTGAGAGAAAATGACTGCCTGAAAGATTTGTTAGGAGTTACAATGAAATCAACCAAGCTGCTCACTCATGGTGAAATTTCACAAGCAAAAGATCATTGGGAAGGAGCAAGTGCATATTCTCAAGGGAAATATGATGCACTTGTAGTAGTAATTAAGAAAATACAAGCTATTCTAACAACTTGGTTGAATAAGCTTCGGGGAACACACTCACATAACTTTGCAACATAACATGAACACGAAAGAATGGATGGTAGGATCCTCTAGGAAATAAACCATAGGGATGCTTCTGATAATGTGGTGATTGAAGCTACAAATCATCTTATGAATAAGACAAAGAATTCTTTGAAGAATTGTGAGGGGATGTGTAGGGATTAACTGATGTCACCAAAAAGGGATTGACTGCATTCTTCAATGATAGAGGGAGATTAAAAGAAACAAAACAATTTCTCACTTTTAAGAAAGTGAGTGGTGACTCTCAACAACATTGCATTGACATGAATGGTAGAAGGTAGAAATCCCAATGCAAAGGAGGTCCCACTGACAACAATAAGTGGCCACATAAGGATGATAAGGGTAAGAAGATCTCTAATGACATGTGCCTAACAAACAAAGACAAAACATCAAGACCACATTGTGAGACATATGACCATTATGATACATGGAGAGATAGTTTAGGAGGAGAACCTTGTACCCCTGAAGAATAAATAAATCCTTTTTATAATCCTCAGAAATAGGTGGAATTTGATGCTAAACTTGAAGTCGAAGGTGAGACATATGACCATTATGATACATGGAGAGATAGTTTAGGAGGAGAACCTTGTACCCCTGAAGAATAAATAAATCCTTTTTATAATCCTCAGAAATAGGTGGAATTTGATGCTAAACTTGAAGTCGAAGGAATTATATATCAACAAGAAAATGATAAGAGAATGGAGGGTAACCAAAATGAGCTCATTAATAATGTAACCCCTCAAGAAAGTTATGAGTTCTTGACTCACAAAGAAATAGAAATATAGTTGGAGTTTCATAAATAAGAAGTAGAAAGAGAAAAAGAAGAGCATGAACAACAAAAGCTCCAAATGATAAAGGAAATCCAAGACATGAAATTGCAAAAATCCCAAATTGATGCTCAAACAACTAGTATTTCAAAGTATGTACCACCTCATAGGCAAGGAAACAATAATGCAAGGCCTTCAAATCCATCAAAGGATTTTCAGAATCAGATACGAAATCAATACAAGCAACTAAACCATCCATTGCATACCTCCTCACAATATACAAATGCACTACCACCTCATGGTCAACAATATGTGCCACATCCTCATACACAATACAATAATCCATTGTACCAGTATCAACACCTGCATAACCCTCCCCCTCAACAATACACAACAATGATTAGAGAGTTTGATTTGATAGGGTTTCAATTATATCCTTACCCTATGGATAGTAGTTGGAGAAGTCTTGTTCCTAAGTTTATAAGGAGTAGTGCAATTACTATTGAAGATCATTTGAGGAGTTTTAATACTTTTATCCAAGATTTGTATATGCCTTATGAGGATTTACATATGAGGCTATTCATGATGTCGCTCACTGAAGAAGCTAGGGATTGGTTCAATAGCCTACCAATAGATTCTATTGATTCTATCCAAGAATTTTAGGATCAATTTCTTGAGCAATATGGGAATCTATGTGCACCAAATTATGCTTTCCATGAGTTAGTAGAGATTCAAAAAAATCAAAACAAGTCAATTTATGATTTTAACTGAAGATTCAATAAATTCCAGAATAAGATACCACTTGGGTCAAAATTTGCAAAACCTGTAGCATTGAGTACTTATTTGAAAGAATTTGATCCAAAAATAGGATATGAACTGAGGAATAAGTTTCCAAGATATTTAGTTGAAGCCCAAAATACAACACTAACCATTGAAAACAATAAGAAAGCTATTGGGATGATCAATAAGAGAGACAATCCTAGGGTTCCTTAGCAAGTCAATAATTATCAATACAAACATGAGAACATGTACATAAATGAGAGGCCTAGGTCACATGACATCCCTTACAGTACAAATTGGAAGGATGGAAAACCTGTAATAGATAGACCCAGGAATAAAAACACTTGATCCATTAAGGAAGAAGGGAGCATTTATGGTCAATAATAGTCATTGATGTGAAGGCTATGATGGGCCACATTCCCCAAATCACTACGTTGTAGCCCAAGAAATGCAGGAAGAAGAAATGTTAGTAGGAAATAGTGGAGAGGATCACACAGTGTATTTCACTTAAAATACTTCACTCTATTGAGGAGAAATATTCATCTTCAGAAGATGAAGGCTACGAGTACGATGTTTCAAATCAAAGGTGCAATGTCCACATGGCTAAACAACAAGTTTTTTCTGATTTTGAAGAAAATCATGTAGAAAAACATTCTATTGAGGTGCTTGCTCAATGCAATATGTGGAGACCCACTGAAAAGGAAATAAAGAGGTTAACCATTGCTGCAGTTGAAAAAGAAAAGAGAAAGTATTGGTTAAGAAATAGGATAGTGAATGAAAAGGAAGGTGTCCCCAGGGGAATATTTATGAAAGATGGAGAGGTAACACAAGGAGTTTTGAAGAAAATAGAAAATAAGCAACATGATAAGAACAAACAAAAGCTTGTTAAAAAGGAGGAGGAGAAAGAGTTACATAAAGAAAAGAAGAAGACTGATCAATTGAATAAAAGGGAAAAGGAAGAAAACAAAGGAGAAAAATTCTAGAGAAAAATAAAATGATTAAGGTGAAGGGTTCCTCTTTTGATTTCACTCAGGCTTTATCTTAGGTAAAAATGTCTGCCCCATTGCTCAGGATGATGAAAATTAAGGAGTATAGGGATAGTCCTATTCAATTGATATCAAATGAAAATGAGAAAAATACAAGTTCTAAAAATTAAATAGCCACTAAAATGGTTAATAAGCAAGAGAAAGTAAGTGTACCAGAAGTTTGCTTAAATGATGTATTAACAAATTCCCCACAAGTTGATCCTTTTTTCACCACATTACTTATAAACAACAAACTATTGAGAAATTGCATGATAGACTCCGATGTTGCTATCAATATTATGCTAGTTGGAGTTATGAAATAGCTTGGCATGTGGGTGGATACTAATGGAGGGAAGTTCTATACAATGGATAGTAGGCCTGTTCCAATAGTGGGTGTTATGAAAGATGTTGAAGTCAAACTAGCTGCTTATCCTTAGGTGGCCTATACTATATATATATATATATATATATATATATATATATATAAAACATTAATTGATACCCCTCCTCAGTTTCAGATGCTTCTATCAAGATAGTGGATGATAGTAGTTGGGGGAAATGTCCAATTTGATTTATCTTATGCAGCAGTTTCAGTGAATCAAGATAGTGGATGATAGTAGTTGGGGGAAATGTCCAATTTGATTTATCTTATGTCCAGTGAACAGGGAGCCAAGGATGAACCAAATTGTAGATTGAGTACCTCAAGATCAAGTCAATTTTTTTTGTGATGTGGATCTTGGGAATTTTAAGATAGAACCAACCTAGCCAGAAGTAGTCAATGTTAATCCAATTGATAAACATGTCACAAAAAACTGTGATGGTGTGTAGAAATGTACTTTAATGGAGGATGTAGCCAAGAAGGTAATGGAGTAGGAATAGTAGTCGTTTCACCTAAAGGAGTTACATTTAAATATTCATTTTTTCTAGCATTTGAATGTACGAACAACATGGCAGAGTATGAAGCTTTATTAACACATTTGAATATAGCTATAAAACATAAGATCAAGCTGCTAGTTGTTCTAAGGGATTCTGAGTTAGTTGTTTCTCAAGTTAAATAAAAATATGCAGCAAAACACAAGAGACTGAAGCAATATAGGAATGTTGTATGGGATACAATTGATTTGTTTGATGCTTTCTCCATTGAGTGGATAGATAGGTCAAAAAAGATAATGGTAGACCTTTTAGCCAATGTAGCACTAAGAAGAGATGACATTACACTATTGGAGTGTCTCAAATTGTGTTCAAACAAGAGTCGTTGTGCTTGACAATATATACAGTTGGCAAGTTTTTAATGATGATACTAACCTCCTAAAATTTCTTCACTATATAGATCAATATGAAGCTCAAGAAATTGACTTCAATGCCTTTGTAGAAGAAGTAGATGGAAAGATGGTATTCAGGAAGGAGATCTTACAACTTAAAACTAATAAGCTTCCCAAATGGCTAGTAGCATTGAAGAGGGTATATGATGGAAATGATCGGTCCCTCATGAAGCAGACACTAGTCAAGAGGGGGATATTGAAGAGGTCAATTTAGGGACTAAATTGGCACCAAGAAAAGTGTATATAGGGAAGAAAATAAGCCTAACAATTCAAAAAAATTTGATTGCATTATTGATAAAATATAAACATGTGTTTGCATGGTCCTATGAAGATCTTAAAGCATATAGGGAGGATTTGTTTCAACATGAAATCCTGTTGAAACTAGATGCAAAGCCATTTAGGTAGAAGAAAAGACCCATTAACCCAACATTGGAACCAAAAATGCAGAAGGAATTGGAAAAGCTTAGAGATGGGGGTATCATCAAACCAATTAGGCATTCAACATGGGTTTCAAACCTGGTTCCTATGAGGAAGAAAAATGGGGATACCAAATTATGTGTGGATTTTAGAAATCTAAATGTGGCATCCCTCAAGGATAATTATCCTTTACCTAATATGGAAGCTATACTACATAAAGTGATGGGGTGTGAGCTATTATCTATGATGGATGGGTTCTCTGGTTACAATTAGGTCAAGGTCAAATAATCTGAGTAGTACAAGACAACTTTTACAACCCCATGGGGAACATATGTTTATGTGAGAATGCCATTCTATCTCACAAATGTAGGAGCAACCTTTCAAAGAGATATGGACATAGAATTTAAAGACTTAATTAATGCTATAATGGTGGTATATCAAGATGACCTTACTGCTTATTCAAAAAGGGCTGAAGATCATGTAGAACATTTGGAAAAAATATTTATTAAAGCCTTATAATATTGTATTAGTCTAAACCCTAAAAAATGTCATTTTGCAGTCATAGAGGGTAAACTCTTAAGACATATTGTGTCAAAGGAGGGAATTAGAATAGATCCTAATAGGGTTGAGGCCATAGATAAAATCCCTATTCCTAAAACTATCAAGGCCATCCAATCATTTTTGGACAGATCAACTTTGTTAGGAGATTTGTCTAATTTTCTGAAATCATTAAGCCCATATCAAAAATGTTAAGGAAGGGACAAAAAATAGACTGGACTGCAGAAGTGTTGGAAGCTTTAATATCTATCAAAAAGGCCATCAAAGAAGCTCATGTCCTTAAATCTCCATATATTGCAAAAACCTTTCAAATATTTTCATTTGCTTCGTTGCACACTATAGATGTTGTTATGTTACAGATGAATGAGGAAGGTCATGAGCAGTTTGTGTCTTTTTTCAGCAAGTCATTGCAGGGGTCAGAATTGAAATATGATATAATGGAAAAACAAGCATTTGCACTGGTAAAAGCCACAAAGGATTTTAGACCATATCTTGTTGGAGGCAAGGTGATTGCTTATGTCCCTCATGCAACTGTTAAAGATATCTTGACATAGTCAAAAGTAACAGGGAAGAGATGCAGGTGGATTCAAGAATTTGATATGGAAATACAAATCCCTAAATTAGTGAGACGTCAGGGTTTGGCAAAGTTAATGGAAGAAGCAAATATCAAAGAAAATAAAATTTGTAATATAGAAGATGAAGAAAGTGCAGTTGCGAGTATTGCACATACTTCTTGATATAGAAACATCATGCATTACCTTAGATACATGAAGTTCCTTGAAGGATTAAGCATTAATAAGAGAAGAACTTTGAAGCTGGAAGCAACTAAATGTGTTCATGGAAGGAGATTTGTTTTGGAAGAACAAGGACGAGATGTTGTTGTGTCTAGATGAAACATAAGCTAAACATGTCTTAAGAGAGATGTATGAAGGGGTTTGTGGAGGCCATTATTCTACAAAGACAACTGCACACAAGATTCTCAGGGTAGGTTATTACTGGCCAAAAATTTTCAATGATTCCTTTTCACATGTAAGAAGGTGTGAAGCATGCCAAAATTTCTCAAGGAAAATGAAGTATCGGGGAGCTTTACCACTTAGACCTTTGTAGGTCAAAGCCCCTTTTCATCAATGGGGGGTTGATTTTATTGGGGAGATACAAGAGAAATCAAGTGGAGGACATAATGGATATTGGTAGAGGCGATTCCAACCAAGCAAGCAAAAAGTAAAGTTGTGATCAATTTTTTAATGGATAATATTATTAGCAGATTTGGTACACCATTAAGTTTGATTATAGATAATGGGATGTGTTTCAAATCTGATGAGTTCAAATATTTTTGCAGCACATATGGCATTACTATTTCTTATGCAACTCCTTACCATTCACAAGTTAATGTTCAGGCAGAGTCCAACAACAAAAGTCTTCTAAAAATCATAAGGAGAATGTTAGGTGGGAATAAAAATGCCTGGGATTCAAAGTTGAAAATGGTTGTGTGGGCTAATAGGATCACTGTGAAAAGGGAAATTGGAAAATCCCCATTTGAATTAGTATATGGAACAAAAGCTAGGATGCCTTTACAAAATTTGTTACTAGTTTACAAATTTATCCTGCAAGAAGATATAGACATTCCTAAACCAATGGAGGAAAGAATGGAGTAGCTTGCTGAACTCGACGAGATAAGAAGAGTAGCTCAAAACTAGAATGTGAAGTTGTAGGCACAAGTGAAGTATTTATTTGATAGAAGAGAAAAAGATAAAAAATTTGAAGAGAATGATTTGGTGTTGATGTGGAATGCAAGGTGTCAGGAGAAGGGAAGGCATGGGAAATTTGAAGCCTTGTGGCTAGGACCCTTGGTTGTTGTTGGTAAAAGAGGTGAAGATTCATATTATTTACAAAACATGACTGGTGAAGAATAGGATTTTCCTATACATGGGAAATTTTTGAATCATTTTTCCTCTTGAAGAATATAGAGGATTAAGGGTTTCCAGTGCATGGACAACTCTTGAAAATCCTCTTAGAATTTTCTCCATGCATAGTAGCATAGGAAATAAAAGGAATAGGATTTTCCAGTGCATGGATAGTCCTGAAATTCCTTCATTTAAAATAATTTTTCTCCATGTAAAGTAGTATAGGATCATTTTCATCTCCGCTTCTTTCCATTTGATCCTTTTCATTAATCCATAACCCTAAAAGTTTGGTCTGTTCATCCAGAGATCTGAATCCTTGCAATGATCTCACAATCATTCATCCCCAGATGGAGCCACTGTTAGAACTATAAAATTTGAAAATTTTATAGTTGTCTATACTCATAAAAGCTTTCTAAAGAAGCCCATATCATGAATATAAAATTGATGCTTTGTCACTCATGTTCTAGTTAGTATTTATCATTTGGTCCCATAAAATTTACCTGACCCTGAGCATTTGAATATATAAAGTCATATCAACATGAGATGATATAGGTCTTCCTGACCCATAAGTCATTTTATACCAACACATATTTTTTAGTGTCTCAGAAAGAGGTTAGGAATGTCATACTGATAAAGTCTCATTTGAGGATACACATTGGGAAGATGTAGTTCATACTCTAAAATGAAAAATAGATTCTATCGGTGAGATAATAATCATCGGGGTGACAATAATAAGTCATATCAAGCTTGTATATGTCTTACCACTCAAAGCACAGGGAAATTTGTTAGTCAGACTAGCTCCATCAGAGTAAAATTCCTAAAGTCAGCCCAAGACATTCATCCAGTCTCACCAATAAAGCAAAGGAGGATTCTATTGGTAGGATGATACTACCAGGATAAGTTCAAGATGTCCTGCCAACCCCTCGTGACATACCAATAGAATTGTATTGGTAAGGGACTTGGTGATATGTGTGGAGAGAATTATCATCAGAAAGACATGATTCATGGTCTCACTGATGAAGAACTTAATTGGCAAGATAGACTTCAGCAGAGAGAGATAAGAAGGTCATACTAAGTGTAGCTCCATCGGCAAGAAAACCATTATGACTTAGCGATCATAATTGACAAAGAAAACATACCAATGGGATTGATAAAGAACAAAGGAAATATTTTGGCAAGATACATATCTTTGGAGTAAGATGAAGACTATTTTCTTGACATACTAAGTCACAATGATAGGTTTGCATCGATGGGAGTTATAGCGATATACTTGAGACTAAAGGGATAACTCTCGAGGAGACTCATAACACTGGTGAAACTACATGACATCTTAGTGATATATGATCTATTGATAGAGAAGATACGAGTGAATCAAAATAACTCTCAGGGAGACTCAAAGTGTCAGGAAAACTACAAGATGTCCTAGTGGATGTTTAATGAATGTTTGTAAAAGCCCTAATAAAATGATCGCCCAAGATTTGAAAATGTCTCGCCAACAATATTACATGATGTGATAGTGAGTGTTTCAAAAAAAAAAAGACCTGGGACACTTGTGTTTTAGCTAAAACATTAATGGTGCCATAGAGCATAAGTAGTTTCATGAATTGATGAAGATTCAAGTGAAAACATTATTGTGTAATTGATAGCAGAGGAGGTAGAGGGATGAACGAAGAACCAGGGAATTCTTTTAGCTCAAAATTTTTGAGAAAAATATAGTAAGTTCTTCATGCCCTAATTCCTGCAATTTTGAAGAATGGAAGCCACTAGTTCAGGAAAATTGAAGGGGAGAAAACATGGGGAAAGTAGTCAGTCTAGAGGGAAAAACATAAAACCAAAATAGAGCCAGAGGGCACTGAGCAAAAGCTAAGCCAAGATCTTATCAAAAAATTACCTAGCTCTGGACATAAAGCCAGACAATCTGCACAACTTAGGGTAGAAGTGGATAAATTAGATGAAAAATGTAAGCTCATAGGAGATATTTGGACACCAATAAGAGGTTATGAACCTTTTAGTTTTCATTACTATTGAAGGAATCACTTTGAACCCGTATGTAATCCATGGAAGCTTAATCTGGGAAAGTTGGTTTGCCCTAATGTATTTGTCAATGTTGAATTGATGAGATTGTTGGCCACTCATTATGATTCAAAACTCAAAGCCATCTATGACCCATCTAGGAAACCATTGATGCATATATCAAAAGATGCAATATGCGAGGTTTTCACATTGGAAGGGGTTTGCAATGAGAAAATCATATGTCAAGAATTAGAAAGGGAATTTGGGAGGATGTACACAATTTATAAAGGTTAGAGGTTACCACTACACAAAATTAGACAGGGCGAAAAACCAGTTCCACTAGAGGATAGTAATGGACCCCCCTTTCATGTTGATCTTTTTGAACCCTATATGAAGTATACTTATTTCTTGGTAGGCCAAGTATTGGGAATGGAAGTCCCTGAATATATGTCAATCGTGCCTATGATAATTTCAGCAGATATTCAGTATCACAACTCTAGACCTTTTGATTATGCCTCATACATTTTTAAGGGGATTGATTTTTGGTTGATGGTAGTAAAAGGTGGAGCCTCTATCTTACATCGTAGGAATTATTCATTGTCGATGCACATAGTGTTGTATTTGGGATAGGAGTTGGGATTGTGGCCTAAGGAGATGAGAATTTCACAATTTGATAAGGAAGGTATGTCATTACCTATTTAATTATGGATTGTTGTTTGGCACAATAGGTTTTCTAATTCTTGTTTCATACACTTTGAGGAGTATTTTGTAAAGCCATTGTAGAAATTCCATAATCATCCATGTGCTAATTTTTTATTTGGTGAGATAAAGAGGTTTCTCAGGCCTAAGGACTTCAATGGGCCAATTAATCACAATTGGGGGGATTGGTATTGTTTCGATGATGCTACCATGATAAGGGTTTACGGATTTCAAGATGCCCCATTCATTTTTCCTAAAATAGTCCCAGATAGGATTGCATACTTGGAATTTGCTAGGAAGACGAACTTTTCTAGTGTTATGAATTTGAGCTCCTTTGGAAAAAAATTATTTTATGCCCAGTACATTGTGCTTCGGTGATTTTACTGTATTGGTGAAGGAAGGGTACAACTTGATTCTTGATAAGCTACTACAATACAACATGAAAAGAGGACCACCAAGAAATAATTTTGATCCAAAAGGATATATCAATTATGCTAAACAAAAGATAAACTTTGGAGGCTATCAAAATGTACCTTATCAATTTGATGATATGATTAGGAACCTAGAAGCTAAAGAAGCAAAAATGGTGGTTGAAAAATATAATCAAGGGTTGAAAGACAAAAAGTTGTTATCTTCTGGGGAAGAGGCATCTGAGGATAATGTGCCACAAGGTCAACCCAATAAGATGTCAAGATTGAGAACTCAGGATTACACCTTCCCTACCAGGGAATTAAATGTTGAAGAGAGTATAGATACATATGCAAGGTGCGTAGAGTATAAGTCATTTGTAGTAGATAATGAATTTATAAATTCTCCAGAATTGAAAGCATTCATATATAAACAAAAAGAAAAAGAGATAAGAGAAATGGTTGACAATGCTACACCAAGTAATGAAGAAAAATCATTGAATGATCTAAAGATGAGTGTGGATAGAGAGATGGCGGGTATGACCCTTGAAATGGGAAGGAAAATTTTAGAAAGTGTTTGTGTTATGATTTTTCTAGGGTTGGATCTCAATTTTGCATTATTCTTTGATAGTTTTCTAAAAAATAGTAATGCTACACATAAGCTCAGCCTGGAAAAGGTGACAAAAGTATATGTAGGGTCAAAATACAATCCAGATGAAGGGTCATTAATGATTTTGGACTTGTATACACCTCACGGGAAATCAGTTGTCATTGATACTAAGAAAGCATTCGGGCATGTTATGAATCTAAAGGTTGGGTAGGCTGATCCTGTGGCAATAACAGAGATTGGGATAAACATAGAAAATTTGAACAAAGCTCAAATAAAAATGTTGATCAAGGAAAAGGAAATTTACAAAATGAATAATGAGAGGATGTTGAGAGAAAATGACCGCTTCAAAGATTTGTTAGGAGTTATAATGAAATCAACGAAGTTGCTCACTCTTAGTGAAATTTCACAAGCAAAAGATCATTGGGAAGGATCAAGTGCATATTCTCAAGGGAAATATGATGCACTTGTAGTAGTAATTAAGAAAATACAAGCTAGTCTAACAACTTGGTTGAATAAGCTTTGGGGAACACACTCACATAACTTTGCAGCATTACAAGAACATGAAAGAATGGATGGTAGGATCCTAGAGAAGCTCTAGGAAATAAACCAAGGGGATGCTTCTGATAATGTGGTGATTGAAGCTGCAAATCATCTTATGAATAAGACAAAGACTTATTTGAAGAATTGTGAGGGGATGTGCAGGGATTAACTGATGCCATGAAAAAGGGATTGACTACATTCTTAAATGATAGAGAGAGATTAAATGAAATGACTAGGTGGAAAGATGAAAATGAGTCAATATTGGAAGAGATTATGAAAATAGCTACCACAAAAGATACAACACTGGATGAAGCATGCAGATAGAATGAAAATATGGTGAAAATGGAAATCATGATCCATAATGCATTACGAGATGCAAATACGCATGAGTTCCGAGACTACTTGGACCACTTGTTGAAGATTCATTTATGGCTTAACAAAGCCTAATTACTTCTTTTTAATTTACTGTTGTTTTAACATAAGACATTTCTGAAAGGACGCATGCTTTCGAGTAATTGATGTATAAATATCCATTTTTGGTAGCAAAAGAGATATAGCGAATAGGAAAAGGATACAATAGATTACAATGTTTTACAATTATGAGACTATGATGCATTTTTGAAACTATGGAGATATTAATGAAAATCATTTGATGTGGTGGCATATTTCTGGTATCAGTTGTTTGTTGTGTTAATTGAAAGTATTAATGAAGTTGTCTCCAAGGTTGATGTTTTCTAGTGATTTAAATTGATATAACAAGATTATATTCAATTTATTAGTGCACACTTGTTATATCTGTATGGTTTGATTAATTGGTTCTTTCAAGGAAAGATTAAATTCCTTTATTCAATCATAGTAATTAGGGAATCTCATTTGGATCATTAAGAAGAACTTGGTAATCATATCCTTTCAAGTTTATACAAGTTGTAAACTCAAATTTATATGCCAAACAATTAGAGTATCTGCCAAAAAGAAGTTACTCATTTTAGATTTATCATTTGACTCTGCATACCCAATAAGGAACTAGTATCTATGTGTTCCCCATTTAGTTTCACTCATTTTTACATCTATTAAATTGAACATATTAGCTTTTAGCCTTGATATTGCTATACAATCTATGCCAAAATAAAATTCATTTATCCACTCCCATTTTCCATTGTGCATGAATTATTTTAGGAAATAAACACAAGCCAAGTCTGCCTCATTCATATAGGTATACCCACCTAGGTCTAGCAGCACCTGAAGAGAAGAAGGTTTGAATTATCCAACCTTGTTTGTTACCCTAAAACGTATCAAGAGATTGGCAACCTCTTGAGGTATTTTTCCTGCATTTTTGAGAGGTAACAAGTAGCAAACAAAAAAAATGAAAACATCAAAGAAGAGATGAGAACTAACTTGGAAAGCCCTATGCCAAGTCATATGTTTCCAAGTGATGCTACGTCATGTAAGAGAAAAATAAAAGAGAGGAGTTACCCCCAAAATAAAAACACCAAACATATAAGGGATCTATGGATTTGGGGTTACTATGTTGTTTGCTGTAGTATTTTTTTATTTTAGAGAGTTTGAAACTATCATCATTCCCCAAATACATAGAACCCCCCAAAATGGAACCTCCCCAAGGTGGTGAATGAGTCCTAAATCACCAAATATGGGCCACACAAGCTAGAAACTCTTGAATTATGATTGGTTACTAATTGGTGTTGGGATTATCCTTGAAAAGATGCAATAAATGAGGCTTGTGGATAATACGGACAATTAAAGCGTAAGAGGACCCAATTATTAATGACAAGCCTAGATGAATGTGAAAGTGTGTCACAACACTTTATAACACTTGAAATAAGGCAAGATTAAGATTAAAAAGAGATTTACTAGGTGTAATTAATTAATAAAACCTTAGAAAAGTGTGAAAGTGAATTACAACACTTAAGCAAGGTACCATTAAAATCCATTAGTTCATAAGGGCCCAATATTTAATGTTCAAATGTATCATCTACATTGCAACATTAAGCCAAAGTCACAGGGAGGGCCCAAACAAGCTAGAAAAACTAGAAGAGTTACATTTTTAGTGACTCCACATAATTGGAAACCTATAGAGGCTTGAATGAGAAGTGGAAATGTTGGAAATGTTGATTTTAATGTTATGTGAGACTCATACACTAGTCTGGGTGATTTAGTCCCAAACTAGGTTTTCTGCACCAAAATTGGAATCTGATAGTGTTGATTTTGAATCCTCTGAAACCCTAAAAATTGGTTGTACTAGGACTCATACACCCAATTAGGTGGTCTATCAGTCCTAGTGTTATTTTTTGGAAAGTTAAGGTATGATTATGCTCTCCAATCTCTTCTCTCTCTGCCACACTTTGTTTCTGAATCTAAAACCGTAATTTTAGACCTGTAGAAGTATTTTCATGACCTTGCAAGTGAGAAGAAAACTCTAACAACTTCCTTCAAGCTTGTGACATAATATTCAAAAATCCTTCATGCTCCAAGACACCTAGATCTACAATCACACATGTAAAGAGGAGAAAAACTTGTTGATTGTTAGTGAATAGGGGTTTTCCCTGGTCAAATCCATTTTAGTAAATTAAACCAAATGATGAGATAATGAAATAAGGACATGAAACATGAAACATGGACAATGACACCTTGAATGATGTATTGTAAATCTGCAATATCAACATGAAATGGCCATGAAGGATGTAGATCTAGATCTTGCAACAAGTGTAGAACAATGGTTGACCTTGGATCTTGAATGCAATATCACAACACTAGCTCAATAACATGCTTGATGCTTGATATCCTTGACATGATGATGGATCTCAAATCACTGCAACAAATGATAAAGAATCTACCCTTGAATTCCTTAGAAATGATCTTGAATTCTCTCTTGATGATCTTGTAAATTCATGGAATTCTTAACTCTTGATTTCTTGACTTGATATCATGAATTCTTAATGAAAAAATGATTTGAGACATTATTTATATAGAAAATCCATCCAAGTTACCATTTATTAGATCCCAGAGGGTGACATTCATTAAATTTGAATTTTAAACCCTAATTTCCCAATCAAAACTTTAAAAAGGGGCCAAATGGAACTCATACACCATATGTGGTGTATGGGTCCCATAGGACCTATTTAGAGAGAGAAAGTATCAGAGAGTGAAGAAATTAAGTTTTTTGAGGTCTATGTCAGCATATTGGTTAAATTATACCTTGAGATGCACAATATAGGGTCCTAGGAGCCTATTAATGATGATATCAAGGTAATAAATGGAAGAGGGCCTAAAAATCAATGTCAAGGTGTAAATAAATACACTATACAACATTAAATTAAGGAAAAAATTGGTTTATTTAGCTTTAAAAGGGCTCTAAATCCAATGTGAATGTGTACAACACATTAAAATACTAAATTAGGTCTATTTAGTTTACAAGCCTCCTAAATTTAATGTGACGATGTAAATAAATATACTTTACAATACTAAATTAAGGAAAAGTTAGGTTTATTTAGCTTTAAAAGGGCATGCAACCTAATATGGATGTGTAAAACACATTACAACACTAGATCAAGCTGATGTTAAGTCCAATTTAATATTAATCATTCCTAAATTAAGCAATGGAAAGGCATGATTTTTCCATTGCCACATTTTCTTTTTTCTTGTGACGTGAAATTTTCTTGGTGGTGTCATTGGGTTTGATGTCCTCCAAGAATGCGATATTTCTAATCATGAAATCTCCCTTGGTTGCATGATGCGAAATAAGAGGCATCCAATAAGTGGTGATTTGATACACTTTGACTTGTCCTATCTTGGAGAGATTAGGCATGATGTTCCCTAAGAAGAACTTACATGAAAAAATAAAAATACTCTTTAACAAAAACTTATAGACAAAAGCATTACATTATGGTGCCTTATCAAATTTTTTAGAAGGATAACTTCGATATGGTTGGCCACCTAGTTGGGATAACTCACCTACTGGACAGAATGAGGTTCCACTTCCTTAGAGTGAACACACATGTTATGGAAAATAGCCCCATTCCACAATGTGTTGGAACGGTTGTGCTTGATCCTTTGTTTTTCTTTATCTTTCTTGGCCTTTGATAGGGTATGACTATGTATCTTTGTTATCACTGCATACTTAAGTGCCTATAATGTCTACTTTAGTGTGATTTTATCATGGGGAAAAATCTCACTAAAGTGGGGGAAAAATGTATTAAAGGAAAAAGTATCCCTTTTTCTTGAATTTGGGAATAATTAATAACAAATGAACCTAATAATGCCTTGATTTAGTGTTGTAATATGTTGCACATATTCGCATTGGATCTAGGACCCTTTTTATTAAAATGTACTTAAATTTTTCCTTATTTAGGGTGTTGTAAAGTGTTTTACTACACTTTCACTCCAATCTAGGGTTTCATTAATTAATTGTGGTTAATTAGAGCTTAATATGCCCTTTAATTCAAATTGAAGCCTTATTAATTGCATTTTTCAAGGATTTATCTTGACACCCATTAAAGATATTACATGAAATTTTACTTGGAAAAATTGATGCCATAGAAATATGTGCTAGTAACCATTTACCTTAACTCGTGAATGAGTTCTCCTCACATAGGACACCCCTTTCTTGGAATTTTTGAAATGGTTTTTTGATGTTATTTCATCCGTCCAAAGCATGGTCCTAGGAAATTGTGCTAGGACCATTCTCCTTTAGTGGTGAATGGGTCCTCCTCACTTAGGAAACCCTTTTTGAATTTAATTATGGTGGGATTTTAATGCTTTTCAATCCTAGATTTGATGTTAGCTTGGATTATTTGAATTTTGGGGTTAATTCTTAGATTTATTCTAAATATAAGGTTAATTCACATAGTTTCACCAAGAAAGTTTGTGACTTCATGAAATCAAGAGAAAGCATTATAGAGCATTATACAGTAGTCCAAAGGCATTCAAGGGTAGATTATTGAAGTTTTATTGCAGTAATTAAGATTATATCATCATGTCAAAGGCATAGTGCATTCAAGCATGTTGTTGAGCTAGATTGTTGATGTAGTAATGAAGATCTATTTGCAAACATTTTTTCACCTCTAACTTGAGATCAAGATCTACATTCTACATGACCACTTCAAGTTAGTTTCACTAATATAGAAAAAATGACTAAAAATTATTTATAAATGACTGATCATGGTCACGTGACCATTAGTAGTTTATTGGAAGTCATTTATAATGCAACCAAATTGATGACTAAACCATTTTTAGTCATTTATTGGTTGTTTTGATTGATCGATTTGGTAGTATATGTAGTCATTGATTTAGTCATTGATTGTTGTAATATGGTCACTTATTTAAAGTCATTTTTTATTCACCGATTTCTATCCACTGGTAGTGTATTTAGTCATTAATTTTAATCATCATTTTGATCAATTTGGTAGTATATTTAGTCATTTTTATGTCACATGTCATATATTTAGCCATATTTATTCACTGTTCACTAATTTCTATCACTTGGTAGTATTTATAGTCAATTTAATTATTAATTGAAATCAATTAGTAGTATATTTAGTCATTTTAATTAATTGATATTTGATGGTTTAAACATAAAATACAAAAATACACATCAAACATAAATTGCACACAATAATACAACCATTGAGAAGGAAAAATTAATGAACTTTATTGATAAAAGAAAGGTCTTCTAGTTACAACTTAGAAATAGAGTATTACAATTTTTATTTTTAGTCAGAAGATTGAAAATATGAATTACAATATTGCACATAAATAATTGCAAGAAATAAACTTCTCCAAAAAACTTTTGCAATGATGGAAATGTAATCTTGGAGACCTTCAATGAGAGCACATCCCCCTTTCATCTCTTAAAAATTCTACAACATGGGAAATCTTCCTGGAGCAAGGTGTAATCTGTAGAATCCAAGAAGGATAGTGTTGATTATGTCCCATATATGAAGATCTCTTCTTCATTGCAATCAACAATAACCCAGTTAGAATCTTTCCTCCTTTATATCCAACGTGCCATCTGATGTGAGAAACAAGGTTTTCCTTTTCTGCCATGAATGAAGATGTGCCTCAATACAGCGAACAAAATTACTATTAGTCTCAATTTAGAAATAATAAAAGTGCATTGTATATTGCAAGTTCACAAAAGTAAGTCTAAACACAGTAGAAGGATAAATCAATTAAAAAATTGTAGGAGGCAGATCACATCAACAAACACAGGAGAGCTATGTAAAATTGGAGAAAATGGCTTGGAAAATGAAGGCAACAAGGTATTTCCAAATTCAAGACTTTTACTTAATGTTGTGGAATAGAAGAAAAAAGAATCATTTATCAATCACCATAGTGAAAAGATAGAAATTGCATTTGGTTTGTTAAACATGGCCCCTGGTACAACTATTACAGTCATTAAGAACCTTCGAGTATGTTCTGATTTTCACATTGCATCTAAATTCATCTCCAAGATTGTTGCAAGAGAAATTGTTCTAAGAGATGTGAACCATTTCCATCATTTTAAACAGGGAAAATGTTCTTGTGGACAATATTGGTGATGCTAAATGAAACAATAAAAAAAATAGGCTTGCACTATAATAATGTGCACATCATATATCCAATAATAACAAAGGGACACCCACCAAAGCATAAAAACATGGATATTTTTGTCATATGTTGTAGTTACAAGTGCCCTGCTAGACATACATGAAAATATGGAAGCATAGAAAAGGAGAGCAAACTATTTCAAA
Source organism: Sequoia sempervirens (assembly GCA_007258455.2). NCBI lineage: Eukaryota > Viridiplantae > Streptophyta > Pinopsida > Cupressales > Cupressaceae > Sequoia > Sequoia sempervirens. The sequence goes on from VDFB02105785.1 coordinate 334,556,475, forward strand.
AAATGCATCAAAGAAATGTGCTATCATGGAATGTCATGATTGAAGGATATGTTCAAAATGGGTTTTTCTTAAAAGTCCTTAGAAATTTTTAAGAAAATGCAACTAGTGGGTGTAAATCCCAACTCCTCAACCTTTGAAAGCATCCTTCCTATCTATGTGTGAATTGAAGCTTTGGATGAGAATGTGAACATCCATCCAAAGCATATTTGGAAGTGGTTTTTATTAGATATTGTAGTTGAAAGTTGCACTTTGGATCACCAAAGCCTTCAAAAAACCTTTTGCACAACCACCGCAACACCATATGACTATTGTTGGGCCTTTGGAGTGTTACATGGAAAGCTCCCTACATCACTGCAAAGGCCCAACAATAGCCATGTGATGTTGCGGTGGCTCGCATCATGGAAAAGGTCCAACAATAGTCATGTGGTGTTGTGGTGGCCCGCATCACCATGAAGGCCCAACAATAGCCATGCAATGTTGCGATGGTTGTGAAGAAGGTTTTGTGAAGGATTTGGTGATTGGAAGTGGAACTTGCAACTACAATATATGATAAAAACCCACTTCCAAATATGCTTATTCCTTAATGAGAAATAATCACATATAACTAGATAGTTGGAAGAAACTAGGAAACAACATGAGTGCTCAGTTAGCAATAACAATATTGAAAGTACCTTCCTTGAATGTTGGTTATGCATTTTGTGTTGCAATAAGTTGGATTCTATGGATATCAAGTCTCAAAAAATTTCTCTCAAACTGTGCCTTGTGACATTAAATTTGCTACATCACATTACACATTCAAGCAGAGTAGATGACAATTTATTCCATTAGAAAATGAGGGGAGCCTTCTCATTAGTGGATAAGCTATTGTAAATATCCCACAAATACTAATATGGGATCTTGAGAAGCAAACTAGGAAGAATGAGAGCAACTTTTCTAGCATTTCAAGGTTCTTGTTGCATGAATATTATAATAAATGTGTATTTTGAAACTGTGAAAAAAAAATGGGTATATAATCATAAAGATTCCAATGTGTATTCTGAAGCATCTTATGGTATTTTGCATAGGTGCAAACATTCTTTGTAAGGCTTAGTTTTGGGTGGGCACAAACATTTCATGACGTACCTTCTTCCTAATTGTGGAAAACCATTAGAAAGACACATTTTTGCAACAAAATATAGGGCACACATACTATAAGTCATTGCTTCTCTAGGTGGTTTGAAACTAGGTAGATAGTGTGGAATATATTACATTATATGCTATCTTATGTACCAGGAAAACTTGTGTCAAGATCTAAGTAGATAAATGATGCTTTTACTATCAAAACATTATACCTTCCATTCTTAGTGTATCTACTGTCATATCTCTCATTAACAATGTTATAAATTATTGACACTGTTATCATACTACCTCTCCAAAAGATCTCCATTTGAAGGCATCTTGACTACATATTATGCACAACAAAATTCTAAAAGTGCAACAAGATGTTTGTAAGAAAAAATATGAATTCACTAAAACATTACGGTCTAAGCAACATAATATCTTCAAATGGAGGAGAAATGTAATTGCGACTGAGAAAACACTATGTAGGCACTGTCAGCACTAAGAAATGAAGATAACACATTGAATTAGGTGTGAGATCATTGAAAGGAATATCATTGTTAGAGAGTTCTAAACTATGAATTGTCCTCTGTCCTATAGGAATGAGAAAGGAAGAACACTGTCCAACAATGATTGAATCATAACAAATAGTCCAAAAACAATAAAAGTTACTATCAAATGGTGACAAAGATCTATCCTCTAAGTCATTTGCACATGGTGATTGAGAACACAATGAGTAAGAAGTAAAAGAGCACTGGATCATAGCACTGTAAAATGGTAATGAGTTATGCAATGAACTTCACTTCTTTTTTATCACAAAGGAGATCAAGATAATAACCAACATACTGATGTGTACAGAGAATGCTCATGGAGTGCAAAATTCCTTACAAAGCAATTACCACAATAGAGTTTGAGGTGAATTGCACCTAATATTTTATGCTGATATGGATATGTTCTAACCTGTAGTTAATTGTTGTAGCATAACAGATAGGCTAAATAGTTATTCATATACCATTGTTTCAAATTCAAAATCTCTATACCTTATTCTATGAGAAAATCACAAGGGGAGTCTATACATAAGACGCCATTGTTTCAAATTCAAAATTGTTGGCTCTTTCACAATTGTTTGCTTCATTTATTTGATCTAAGATAGCCTACTATATAGAAGATTCTCTCAAAATCATAGTAAAATACTTCATTCCAGGAAGACTATTCAAAATCTTCCCATCATAACAATGAACAAAAGCATCAGTCATTAACCTAAAATTTGCAAGAGTTTCATCAAATTCTACTTTTCCACTCTATTTTCCATTCTGAATTTTATTCCTAATTTCATCCATGAAGAACTTCCTCAGCCTATAGATACTATTATTATCCATAACTTTACCAAGTGTTGAGGATAGCTTCAAATTTTTACCCAAGCAACAATTGACAAAATTTGTCCTTACCAAATATAATGTGTTGAATAAATCTTTGAAGTTATTCTGGAAAAGAGCTCCTAAGAGTATAATGTATAGTTTTGAATTAACTTTTTTGCATGAATTCTATACCTTTGATTGGTTATTTCAAGATTGATGACCTTCATTAAGAATGAGCATACCTGTGCTCTCTAAAATTAGTTTTCCTAAAGAGGATAAGAATATTGGAAAACTACTTTTAGAGAGCCTGGGTCTGCTCATTCTTGATGAAGGTCATTAAGCTAAAAATAGCCAATCAAAGATATGAAATTCATGAAAAAAGGTTAATTCAAAACTGTGCATTATACTCTTAGGAAATCTTTTCCAAAATAACTTCAAAGAGCTTTTCAACACATTGTATCTGGTAATGTCAATTTTTTTCAATTGTAGCTTTGGTAAAAACTCAAAGCTATCCTCAACACCTAGTAAAGTTATGGATAATAGCGAGATCTACAAGCTAAGGAAGTTCTACATGGATGAAGTTGGGATTAAAATTTATAATGGAAAAGAGAGTGGAAAAGTCGAATTTGATGAAAGTCTTGCAAAGTTTAGGATAATGACTGATGCTTTTATTCATTGTTATGATGGGAAGATTCTAAACATTCTTCCCAGAATAAAGGATAATATTGTAATTTTGAGAGCATCTTCTATACATCAAGTGCCAAAAATTTTGAATTTGAAATTATAGCTAGGGAAAATCATATATAAAACTAAAACAACAAGATATAAAAATCCTAATTAGCACAATAGAGTACAAGCAAGCATGAAAATAAAAATAACAAGTGAATGCAAACCCAAATCCATGCTAAACTCGATTTATCTCCATTGTTCTTCTCAACCTCATGTGAGAATGCAAGATTTCAAAGGATTGTTGATGGAGAAACATTCGATGTGCACTATTTCAGCATAAGATTGAGATGAAGATGATAGATGGTAGAGGATAGATAGATAGATAAGAATTTTTGAAGAATTTTGGTAGAGTGAGGATTAAAAGTTGTTTTTAGTGTCTATGATGCACATTAAGTCAGTTATGACATGAGGCTAAAATTAGGATGTGAGGGAATAAGTGGGATTCTTTTATTTATTTTGGAGGAAAAGATGTCTATGAAACACAATGAATGGGGCTAAAAATAAGATGTGAGTGGGAATCTCATAATTTAAATTATTTGTGCATGTGAAGAGTTGTAGTCATGTGACACATATGTTGCAATGTGGTAATAAGTGAGGGATTAATTCAAATATTTAATTTGAATTATTTTGAGATATGTGAATGGGAATTAATTAAATAAATGAGATTTATTTAATTAATTGGAAAGGTTATTAAGTGGAATAAATGGGATAAGTGGGATAATGTAACGGTCTAGGGTAAAATATTACAAGATGTCTTACAAGGTCATGTATCGACTAGGTAATGTTATAAAATGGCAAATTTTGGGTGTCTAAATTTTTCCCCTCTTTGAGATGATGTTCAAGATGAGATTTATGTCGAGTAACATCATTTCAAAGAAGCTAAGGTATGGGTAGAGGGAAAAAGGATGATACCCGAACCACTTTAGGAAGTGAGAATTAAGATGAATGAAGAAAATGGATGATAGAAGAATATGATGATGTAAAAGATATGAAGAAATGGGATGATGATATAGGATATGATAATGATGATGATGCCCATCAAGAGGATAGGTGGGTTGGACAAACATGGGTATGCTCTCAAAATGAATGAATCAAATGATAAAGGAGGGATAAGATGAATGATACAAAATAAGAACTAGATGAAAAAGAAGAATGACATGCTATGTTGCAATAAAGTGAGCAATCATATGTTTGATATAGCACTAGATGTTATGTACCAAGGTATAAGGATCAAGGTGATGATGTGTCTCATTCCCCAGTGTAATACAACCTTGTCTAGATACAAGACATGAATATTAGCTAAGAGTGATTTGGATTTGATGCAAATGCAAGATAAAAATGATAACACACACCAGCAAGCAAGAAAGTATGCACAAATGATACAAAAAAAAACAAGGTATTTCCCCTATCAAGTTGTAAACCAGTGATTAATTGATTGACTGATTGGTTGATGATAGTGTTGTCATTGCGGGGAATGATATATCCCTAGATCAACACAAGGATGATTGATTGATTGATTGGGTTTACAACAAGATTAGGATTAAGACCAAAGGATGTGATTAGATAATTTGGAAAGATTGATTAGCTTGGTTGTTATGGATTAAGGATTGACTTGCATTTGGATTATTTCTTGGAATGATTGAAGATGATTTATTTGAATATTGGATTGATTTGATTGAAGAATGGAATTGATTACTGATTGGATTGATGAACAAATGATTTTATTTGATGATAATGATTGGATTTATTAGAAGAATGGGTTTGATTAGAAGAAGTGATGTGATTTGTTAGAAGAATGGATTTGATTAGAAGAAGTGGTGAATTGATTTGTGGAATTTGAAGATTTGATTTGATGATGATTTTTTGATTTCATTTTATTGCTTAGGTTTTTCATAGATATATTTATTTTTTATGAATAGTTAAATTTTTTGGATGATTGGATATGTTTTGATTTTTGATTTTTTTAATTTTTTAAATGTTATGATTTTTTTTAATTTTTTTTAGGACCTTTTTTTCAATTTTTTTAAATTTTTTTAGGAAATTTTTTTAATTTTTTGAGATTTCAATGGATGACAATTTTTGTATCCTTTGTGCTAGATACCAATGACAAGGGAAAACCAAGTCTAGGTGCACGAAGATAGATGGGATTGATGGATGAAAGGGTGGGTGATAGGATAAGAGACAAAAAGTCTCATGATATAAGGATCGATAAAAATGATAGGTCATAATGAATGGAGTGGATGCATGCATCATAAGAGAGCAAGGATGTGATATCCAAAGACTATGTCGCATAGGAATAACATTCCCTATTCTAGGTACAATACTTAGGATTTTTATGAAAATGATTATGTCAATAGGATAATGATAGGCTTGTTTGGAAAGATGAGGTATATCAAAAGATATCCAAATCATGTTTCAACATTTTTTCCCCTACCTTTATCAAGATCAAAAGCAGGAAGAGAGGATGAATGGAATCAATATGATAAGTATATGGGTATGATGGCTAAGGTTGATAAGATAGGATATGATAGGATAAAAAATGATAGGATAAGATGAGACAATGTGCCCCCAAGTGTAAGTGACATAGAAGATCAACCTATACATGACACATGTTTGTCAGGTTTTCATCATGGTACTTATCCAAGGTGCCACCAAGGGTGGGTTTCACCATTGGACAAAGGGATTTCCCTTTACTATTTTTTTATTTGTCTTTTTTTTAACTTTTTTTTAATACTTTTTTAATTATTTATTTAATTATTTGATTTATTTATTTTATGTTTTGAATAGGAGAAGGATAGGAGGTACTCAAGTGTCTAGTTACATGAAAGGTGATAGTCCTGCTAGAGGGATGTCGTTGCATGGACCATGCCAAGTGTGCTCATAGATGTTGGTAAGGAATTGCATGAGTGTGAGATGGATTAGGTAGATGACAGATTATGAAAGGATGGATGGGGAATAGTGGATTAAGATGTAAAATTTATAGGACTTATGCAAAAGGATGGATGAAATTTTTATGCAAAACCATGGACCATAGGAAGGTGATTGGGAATATATGTAGGATAGTAGTTGAAGGATGGGGAGATGGAGGTATGTGGGAATGGAATCATGACCAACCATTGCACAAACCATGTTAAACATTGAAACTTTTGATGGAAAGGTGGTGTAGGAAGCAATAGCAATGTTTTCTTAGGAGAAGGTTACAAAGTGTTTTAAGTACCCACATAAACTTAGTATTTTTATGATTTTTTCTTTGGTGGTCGGATTTTTGAAAGGAGTGAGATTTTTGGATGGAAGAGGATGGTTGGGATTTTTGTGGTGTGGATGCATCATATAACTTGATTTATTTTTTCTTGGGTACCCAAACCATTTTTGTTTTAGACTTTTCTTTTGAAGGTATGGGCTTATATTGCTTTTTAGATGTACCTGGCTTTGAATTTTTGTAATTGTATTCTAAGGCATTAGGACCTTTAGGATTTTTTTACTTTATGTGTAGAGGCATCCAAATTTTTATTTTCGAATCCCTTGGGTGTGGTGGAATGAGTGGAAGCTTTTTGTTTAGACAATGTGTGCATTTCTTGGCCATGATTAAGATTTTTAGAGGAATTATGGGTAGGTGGATAAGGGGATTGGATAAAGGGGATATTAGGTGTTGGGAGTAGTGGAGGTAGACTAGATGGAGGGATATTAGGATTTGTGAACAATAAATTTTTGGGTCTATGTACTTCTCTTGCACTCTTAGGGTTTTTCACCTAAAAGGAGAGAGATAGGCCAAAAACCTAGGTGGTTCACTCAAACTAATGCAAGTATAATGGAAATATGAATGAAATATTCATAGATGACATAAACCAAATGAAAATAACTAATAAAATATATTGATCATTAAGTGAAAACTATTGAAATGCAACTTGTTGGAAAACACATTATGATATGCAAAAACACCTAGAAATGAAAACAAATTGTAACATAATTTGATGAAACTAAAAGTGTGCAACTGAGAACTTGATGGAGATTGGAAATTACATCTAGAATGATGTTGATACTAAAAATTTGGCCTACTGGGAATCATTCATGATTCTGGGTGAATTAATCCTACTTCTAATTAATTATTTCAAAGCCCGTTTCAGACAAATGGGTATGCAAAACTACAAAAAACCTTGTTTAGGCCTAGAAGTGGGAGTCATTCATCATCAATGGAAAATTATTTCACTTTTGAATTTATAAAAATCCAAGAGTGGAAACTGAAGTCTCTAGTATGCAATTCGGTTCTTGACAGGTGTCTGCCTCTGAAACTATGATTTTTGAACCTAAAAGTGACTTTTTGTTGATATTTTGATTTTTTCAACAAGGAGATGACTTCAAAAAATTTGTAACTATTATTCCTTGCATAACCAGCCCATTTTGATCTGGAACAAAATGGGTCCCCCCTTCTTTTGTTTTTTTTTAATTTCTTTTGGTTATTTGCTCTACTCTCGGGGGTTCTTTTGCTTTCTGCCTCGGTTTGCCTTCTTGTTTTTTCAACTTTGATTCTCAGCTTAAATTTGGTTTTCTTCTTGCTAAGTACTGAATCACACTATCTTAGACAATGGTGTATTTCATTTTGATGTATCTTATGTGCTTCTGAGGAGTAATGGGGACTCTATTTTGCAGGATTAAATCATGCACATGATGATATTTTCCAAGGGAGCTCAGTTGCAAGGCATTACTCAATCTAGTTGGTCACAAAAATCCTCTAAGGTAGGATTCGACAAGACTTTCTTTGTGTTTCATCGACTACTAGTGCATTTTGGTTAATAGGCGTTTGTGTTGCCTATTGGCAAGACCTCAGGGATATCACAGTGATTGGGATTCATGTACAGATACCTATTGGAAAGACATTAGTCATCGTCCTAGTGACTAAGAGTTTTCCATCAGCATGAAAGTCTCCTTCAGAGAAAGGTCTTGGCAAGATCCTTGTCTCACCGACTGACGAAAGGGGGAATGCACGCTCCGGCTGGAGATTTTCATTGGGGAGAAGTCTTGGCAACTTCTTGATGTCTCACCGACTACCGCAGACTGGGAAAGCCTTCAGCGAGAGTTGTTTCTTCAGCATGTGGTCTTGCCGAGCACATTTGGTCTCACCAACAAAGAGAAAAAGGGGGTATATCGATATGAGATCCTACAGTGTTTCCAACCCAAGATATCCTGCCGACATATCGCTTCATTGGGGAGAGAATCAGATTGTCATGGAAAAAAAGAGTGAACTTATGGAGATACCCCGGCGAGACATAAGGTGTCTATGGGAGGTCTCCCCTATAAGAGGATGTTATAGCGACACAGGTCAAATAGAAGGATGCATATTGGTGTGACTAAAGTAAGGCCTCAGAAGAAGAGGATTCCATCTCCAAGAGGTCTTGGCGAGATCTTTATATCTCGCCAAAAGAAATTTGAGCTCCCCGATGGACTAAGGGATCTCTTAGCATAACGTCTGGCCGATAGCGAGGGAGTGTTGCTGAAACAAAGTGAGCCTGATGAGAATAAAGGGAATTTGATGAAAGGTCTAGGTGACCCAGGGATGGTCTCGATGACATGACGTAAAGTTCACGGTAAGATCTCCCCAAAATGAAGGGAGTCTCCCTAACATGGGTGTGCTAGCTAGAGAAAGGAAGGCTCGCCAAGATGTCTTGGCAAGGGGACTTAGTCTCACTGACATAAAGCAATGTGGCTTCGGAGTAGGATCTCAGTGAAGGGAGCTTGTCTCCCTAAAATGAAATAGGATCGTCAAAGGGTTATCCCCTCGCCATGAGGTCTAACCGATCCAAAAAGGTCTCATTGAAAGAAGAATGAGCTTAGGAAGAAATGAAGAATTCACTATGAGATCACACACACTAGCAACTATCTTGCTGATGGACTTTGTGGGCCTGATATGACCTCTACAGCTTGTTGAAAGGTCTTCCTAACTGTCACCTGCTATGCTGATAGTTGCTAGAAGAGATGTAGTCACATCGAGGAGACACGATTAGTGTCTCACCGACATGCGACTCAATGTGGACCACCTTTGACTACCTGGGAATTTGGTGTGGCATATGTCTAACCAATTAGAAGAAACTAAAGGAATGACCTATTGGCCATTGATCAATTGACTACCACCTTGAAGAAGACCAACAAAATGCAAACTAGATGGATTCCTTCTAATATAAAAGGGTGATGGATCGACTCAGGTGATAATGTTCAGACCTAAAGAGAGGCCTAATGATGCTTCTAGAAGACATTCAACATACAACAAAATTCTAGAACATGGAGGCTAGAAGAATGAAGGAACTATGACTCATAGGGACAGCTGTAGTAACCACTGGCGAGAGGTAGATCAATATTAATGGAAAAATACTTTTGGAGTATTCAAGGCAGATTGCAAGAGAGTTCGAGTATGGACACCGAGACAGAGGAGTTAATGCTGCAGTTGCAAAAGATCTATAGATCTTTCCCGAAACTATTTTTTTATCATCATCGATAGCAAGGCTTCACACTGAATGTAACATTGACTCTCCTCAAAAGATCTAAGACCCGACTCTCCTGGAGGTAGATATTTTGTAAACCCTAATGCAGGGGGACATCACATCCTTCTTGATGCATCATGTATATAAGGCATTCTTTCCTTTGTGAAAAGGTTAGAACTTATAGAGAACTTCGATAGTTATAATTTCTAGGGTTAGAAAGTTAGAAGAAGCTTTAGAATACAGAGAGAAAAATAGAGAAAGAGATAGAGGAGACAAAACTACGTCCTGATTCTTTGTAATAGGAGATTCTTTTGTCTTCTTAGTTAGCAGTTAGATTCAGTAGGAACCAATAATGTATCTTTTTCAGTTTTCTTAATATAAATGGAAACAATTTGGAGTCATATATTTTTTGTACACTAGTGATTGTGCCAGCTTTGTAAGTGTTGTTATATGTTTCACTAATGGTAGAAGGAACCAGATCTTAATCTACTTCAGATTGTGTTTTAGAATGGTGTTTGTCTTAAGTTAATCATTTGATTTGTGAATCCTTCGAGGAATGGAATGTTATTTTGGTGTTTTATTTAAAATGGTAACTAGTATTTTGTTGAAGAAATCAACACTATGAATGAATGAAACTGTGTGTCAATCACAAGTTAATTTCATTCTGCAGTTTTAGTTTACAATTCCTTGAAGGTTTACAAGTCTAGTTAGGATAGGTAAATTATCATTCTTTCTGTCTCAAAGCTTTGATCTATCTTTTTATGTTTCTTTAAAAACCCCCGGTTAGAGTAGGTTTAAATTCGTGTTTAACCCCAAAAAAATCCAAAAGCTCAACACCAGCAGGCCCCTTGAATATTATTGTTGCATTGACCACTGAGTAACATCAGCACAGTTGAGACCCAACTACAAAGACCTTGGGATCTAAGACATCCTTGTGTTGTCTTTCTCTTTCAGGAGAAGCAGAGTAGCAATATTCTATTTGCATGTTGTTGTGCCAAGACACACGTCAACAAGAACTGGTGCTAGAAGGAGGGCCTAGAAGGGAAAGTTGGATAATACTGGGATTTTTTGACAAGAAAGGTCCCATAGAGTTCTTCAGTCAGCTGAAAATCCACCACCTTTGATAGAACTTAAGACCCCAACAAGACACAAGAGTAATAAGACTGGCTCAACTATCATACCACCCTTATCAGCTCTGCTCACTCCACCAGGCTTTTCACCAATACCCTAGTGGATACCTATCAATCCACCATCATGTCCATCTCAATTGTCATCACAGCTAGTTCAACCTATACAACAATTGGGTCAACCAGCACCCCCACCAATGGTGTTCTTTCAGAATAATCCCTCTCCATTAGGGACTATTCCTGGAGGTTTTCACGATATGCCCAAGAACCATGAGAAATTCTACCCCAAGTACATTCATGGCGAGTCAAGGAGTACTGAAGAGCACATACAAGATTTCAAGGATGCTTGTACTAGAGCTCAGATAGCCCACCATGATGTAGTCTGTAGGTTATTCCCTTACTCCTTAGGGGATATGGCATACAATTGGTACCTTAATCTTCCTCAAGGTTCCATTCTAACCTGGACACATTTGGAAAATCCCTTTATCAATCAGTTTAGGTTTTATGTGGATCCAACTCTTTTATACCACCAGTTTTCCACTATTAGAAAGGAACCAGGTGAATCCCTACCCTTGTTCAATACTAGGTTCCAACGGATGTATAGGATATTGCAAGATCCTTATTCAGTCATTGAGAATAGTGCCATTCAAGCTTACTTTAGAGTTATAGATCCCTTGCTTGGCTTGTTCTTGTAAAGGACCTACCAACTAGCTAATATTGATTCTCTATCCAAAGTCTATCATCTAGCTATCAAGTTGCAACAACAAATCAATTCTCAACAAGGAAGCCTGGGGGGAGGTTTCCCTTCAATAGGATATTAGCTGCATAGCCCAAATCCTCTATTCAATACTATCTAAGGGATGTCTTCTTCACATTATGGGCCTATGTCTAAATTGCAAACCCAACCATCTGTCCCATTCTTTGCTATTGGAACTTCTGATCCCTTTCAGCAATCACAGCTTCATCAAAGTTCCCATGGTCATCATAACCAAAGTGGAACACCAAATCATGGTGGTCAACCACCTATTTCTAAGAATGTGAAAAGTGAAAAGATAACTCAGCTTACAAATGAGGTAGAAACCTTGAAGAAAACACTATCTCAAGTTACAAATGACATGGCTCAACTTCGGTTGAACCCTTCCCAAAACCAAGGTAACTACCCTAGTCAAAAAACCAACAATCAGGGTAACTATCAGAACCATAAAAAATTACAACCAAAGAGGTTTTTAGGGCCAAAACTCCTCTAATCAAGGATATCAAAATCAAAACAAAGGGTATAACCAAAGGCCAAATAACAGCAGGCAATGGAATACAGGTCCCAATAATGGTGGAGTTTCTCACAACTATCAAGCAAATGAGGAGAGAGCACATACTGCAAACGTGGCTGACCTCAACTTTATGACCAATTGGTGCAGGCTGCATGATACTGCAACCCATTCTGAGGTGAATTGCCTTGAAATGGAGAAAGTTGTCAAGATGGCATAGGAAAATTCCCAAACATTCCAAGGGAATCCTCACAAAGAAGGCAGCGCAGTAGATACAACAATGACTTATCACCTCTTTGAGGAAGAACCTTCATTCCCAAGGCAAGAGGAGAATGAACCAAAGGAGGACACTTGCTGAGAAATCAAAGTAAGGGACCATTCACTACATCAGCGCCACCTAATCACATGGTGCCTCCAAATCAAAGTACTGATAATAACCCTCCTCCACCAAAAGGCCCACCTGACTTCCATAGCAAGGGTAATTCCTTTGGTGTTTTCAAAGGTACTGCTAGTTATAATACATAATTTGATATTGTTTTTGAGATGCAGAAACATAAAACTTCTTTGTCATATTTTGACATCTTAAAGTGGTGCCCTACCCAAAAGGAGATAGTGTTGAAAGCCTTGGAGCAAGCTGAAAAATCAAAAGGAAATTACAAGGCAGCACCTGTTGGGGACGTGAATGTGGCCTTGTAAAAAAACAAGGTAGGTACTTCACCATTTTTGTTAAGCTTAAGAATTTGTGGGAAAAACCTACACTACTATCTATTGGACTCAGGGGCTTCAGGCAATGTTATGTCATTATCCATACGCAAGAAGTTGGGATTGAACCCCATTTAGACAAATAAGAAGGTCATTCAACTTGAAAAGACATAGGTTAATGTGGTAGGAGAATTAAGAAACGTACATGTGCAAGTAGGGTCAGATCCTAGGATCCTAACCAACATAGACATTCAAGTGGTAGACATTCCCGAGACCTATGGTATGCTGCTAAGTAGAGATTTGATGAAAATTCTAGGGGGATATCTTTCCCTGGACTTCTCACATATGTGGCTACCATGGAGAGGAATTCCTACTCAGAGTAGGATTGAAAGTGAGCCTCACCTCAAGCATATCTCCACTGAGTATGATTGCCCCAATGAGGTAGCCTATTTTGAAACTGGGATAGGGGTTTACAAAAGAGATTAAATTTTAACCTTTTCCATTCTTGATCCTAAAGAACTACCAACTTCACAGTTCCCTGATTCTGTAATTAATGAAAATCAGCAAGCCTTGATCAAAAAGCTGCAACATGATCAACTAGTCTTGGGAGAAGATACCAACTTGAAAAATCTGCTACTCCCTAATTGGTGTAGGGTACATTACCAAAACCACTCTGAATTGGCTTGTCAACCCTGCATTGACATTTTAAATCATGTTGCCCAAGCTAAGGAAGCTAGCACAAGTCACCCTGAGACCATTGCAGACCGCTTCTCATTTGAAGCCAAGGAAGCAACCATGTTAACTAGGGATAGAATACCTTTGAAGGAAGTTCAAATTGAACCTACCCCAGAAATATTTCCAAACCAACATGTTTATGTGGAACAACCCCAAGATTTGTTTGTCACCCCTACACTCACCAATTTAACAAAACCCAAGGGGTTAACCAAGGATGCAAGTGAATATCAAGGGGATAACCGTGGGCCACATAATACATCTATGCAGGGATTGGGAATTACTCCTCAGAAACCTATTGAACACTTGTTCCCTATATCTGATCTAAAAGATCAAGTAGTCCCACCCCTGGCTCATTCTACCCAAGTGCCCACAATGACTTCAAAAGGACCAACCCTAGCTCACAATTAGCTATGGACCCTCACATTCGATGGATCCAAATCTAAGACAGGCTGTGGTGTTGGGATTGAACTAATCAGCCCAAAAGGGAAAACCTTCTTTGATTCTTACAGGTTGCAATTTGGATGCACAAACAATGTAGCAGAATATGAAGCTTTGGCATGGGGATTGATGTTTGCATATAAGGTCACTGCCTTGATGGTCAAGGGAGATTCAGAAATAGTTCTCAAGAAAATGCATAGCCAATATACATGTCACAACAAAAGGCTGGCAGCATATAGAAATAGGGTATGGAACGTGATAGAAGACTTTGATGCCTTTGGGATTAACTTAATCCCTAGAGAAGAAAATCAGATAGCTGATTCATTGGTTATTGCTGCAAGCACCCTGGAACCTATGCAAGGTTCCAAGCTCAAAAAATTCTTAGTGGAATTAATTTGCACCCCTGCAGTTCTTGATAATATCATGAACTTTCAAGTCTTTGATGATGACAAACATATTCTAGCTTTCTTAGCAAGCTCAGATGTTTTTGAGGGGAAAATTATTGATGAATCCAACAGAGATCAAGGGGATTGGAACCCTGAAGAATGTGATACAGGAGGGGTCCTCAACTTAAAGAACAACAACATTCCCAAGGGAATGGTTGCTTTAGAAAGAATTTTTGACTCAAACCCAAGGGCTCGAGAAAAGATATCGGCTGAAGATAAAGGAGGTGAGTATGATATGGCATCTCCCTGAATCCCAACAAATGCATGTTTAGAGTTTCTAAAGGGAAGCTTCTGGGACACGTGATCTTTGAAAGGGGAATATCAATCGACCCAGATCGAGTTTAATCCATCCTCAAGGTAGCTATGCCAGGAAGCAAGAAAGGGATGAGATCTTTCTTTGGAAAGATCAACTTTGTGAGAAAATTTATCACGGGATTTGCAGAGATTGTGAAACCACTTAACCAATTGATGAAGAAGGACACTAAGGAAGAATGGAGTGAAGAGGCAAAGGATGGGTTTTCACAGATCAAGTGATCCATTTTAGAAGCACCCGTTCTCACCACCCTGACTACTTGAGACCATTTTATATCTATTCTTTTGATTTTGAACATTCCTACGTAGCTGTATTAACTCAATGAAGAGAGGAGGTAGAGAAGAGACTGATTTCTTTCATGAGATCTCCATTTAAAACTGCTGAAGTTAAGTACCCTCCTCTCAAGAAGAAAGCTTTTGTGCTAGTCAGGGCTATCAAGAAGTTTCGACATTACATTCTCCAGAGTCAAATCATCGCTATAGTCCCTGACGTTGTTGTGAAGTCTTTACTTATGTAGAGTGAGCTAGGAGAAAGAAGAGGGAAAGGGATGGCCATCTTGCAAGAATTCGATTTGAAGATACACCCTATGAAATTAGTCAGGGGTACAGGCTTGTCTTAGTCCATGGCGAACGCTGGCGACAACATCATCTATCAGCAATATACAACCCAATCCTTCTCAAAATGACCCTTGGTATGTTGATATCATTTGTTTTATGCTCAATAATCGGTGTCCAGAGGGAATGAATGCAACTCAAAGGAGAGAGCTAAGAATGAAGAGTTCTCATTACATGCTCAAAGAAGGGTGGCTATATAGGAAGAATTTTGAAGGAGTATACCTATGATGCCTTGACCACCAAGAGGCTAAACATGTGATCTTTGAGTTTCATGGGAAACATGGCACAAGTCATGGGTCTGCAAACTCATTGGCACACTAGATCCTCAAATTTGGTTATTACTAGCCTTGTGTGTTCAAAGATTCCCATCAACATCTAAGAACATGCCACATGTGTCAGATTTCTGCATCAAAAGAACACCATGCAGCCATGCCATTGCAACCTGTCTACGAGGTAAGGCCATTTTCCCAATGGGCACTGGATTTCATTGGGGTAATTAACCCAAACTCTTCTATAGGACACAAGTTCATTTTTACTGCCACTGATTACTACACAAGATGGACAAAGGCTATACCCTACAAGAATAGCACAATGGAGGTAGTGATCAAGTTCCTCACCAAATGCATCACTACAAGTTTTGGGGTACCCTTCGCGTTGGTATGTGACAATGGCTCTTCTTTTTCTTCTGTTGAGTTTATTTCTTGGGCTTATGATCACAAAATTGTCTTGAAATATTCTTCAAACTATTACCCACAAGGAAATGGAGTTGCAGAATCAACCAACAAGAATCTCTTAGGGGTAATTAAGAAACTGTTAGAAATCAATCCTAGAGATTGGCATACTCAGCTGAGATTTGCATTATGGTCAAATAGAACTAGGATCAAGGCTTCCTTAAAGACCTCACCATTCAAGCTGGTATATGGCCAAGACCCTATGTTCCCCATCCATTTGCAAATACCTATCCTAGAGTTCATGCAAAAATTCTATTCCAGTGATAATAGGATAGAAGTAAGGTTAGCTGCCCTGTTGAAATTAGAAGAGCAAAGAGATGTCGCCTTGCAACAATTCTTTAGGCATCAGGCTATTGTCAAGCATTGGTTTGAAAAAATAGCCAAAATCAAAGCTTTTAGGATATTAGACCTTGTCTTGTTATGGGATAAAGCTAGTGAAAAGAAGGGCAGTCACCAGAAATTTGATAAGCTTTGGCTAGGTCCTTATCAGATTGCTGAGATCCTAGGGGAAAATTCTTTCAAACTGAGTAGTTTAACTAGAGAACCTATTCCCTTGCCTGTCAATGGACGGTTTCTTAAACACTATTTTGAGTCATGAAGTTGGTACTTTTGTTGGGTGATTCATATGTGTAAATAGTTTCTTCTTGTGAATAATTTCTAGGAATAAATAACTTTGTTCTTTTTGTGAATATTCTATTGTTATTTATTTGATCTTTCTTTTCTTTCTGTCCTTTCGTTTCCTTTGATATTTTGTTTGGTTTTTTTTTTGTTTTGTTCTTTGGGGTTTGTCTATTCTTTCCCATCTTAAAATGGTGGCTATTATCTCGAGCATATCATGGTTATTAGGAAAGAAATGGTTTAGATATTTTTAGGTTTGCTGATTGGGTGCTCTTGTCCTAAACTTTTTCTTTATGACCATTGTCCATAAAAGTTGTGGAAAGTCTTGAAAACAAGGTACAAATTAAATAACCTTCATTAGCTCCCTCTGAATCTGTCACAAATCATCAAGACCATCTCCTCTTGTAATGGTTTATTTGTCCTAGGGTGATAGTGTTGTAAGCTTTGAGTAAAAAATCTAATTCCCAAGTGTTGTTATGAGGTCCATGGTAGTTTTCAACCCAGATTAGATGTTAAATGTCTGACATATTGAAAAAGAGAATTAAATGAAATATCTGAAACTTCAAGAGAAAACATAAAAGAATTATCAAAAGAAAAAAAAAGAGAGAAGATTCAATATGAATGGGTGATTCTAGTATCTCTATTGGGGCTATGGATGCCTGGCTGGCAGTAGAGCAATGTTGTGAGAAAACTAGAGGTATCTCTATCGAGGCTATGGATGCCTAACTGGGAGCAGAGCAATGCCTGGGATATCATTGCACAAGAACTAAAGGAATCAACTCATGTAGCTCAAATCTTGAACTTTTTTGTTTGAAAGATCAAGGAAATTTTACAAAAGAGTGATGCACAATCAAGCACACACATAGATTCATGGGTAGCTATTTTTGATTTAAATTTGAGATTCTAGCTCAACCTTGGTTGCTAAAACTAACCCAGTTGGAGTTGTGATGTTCATGAACTAGGAGTTCTGGGTAGCTAAATCCTTCAGCGTCTTGAAAATGGTTAAACCATTTTCCCAGCCGAGTCGCCATTTGTCATGCCTTGCATAACCACCCCATTTTGATCTGGAACAAAATGGGTCCCCCCTTCTTTTGTTTGTTTTTAATTGCTTTTGGTTATTTGCTCTACTCTCAGGGGTTCTTTTGCTTTCTGCCCGAGTTTTCCCTCTTGTTTTGTCAACTTTGATTCTTAGCTTAAGTTTGGTTTTCTTCTTGCTAAGTACTGAATCACACTATCTTAGACAATGGTGTATTTCATTTTGATATATCTTATGTGCTTCTGAGGACTAACGGGGACTTTGTTTTATAGGATTAAATCATGCACATGATGATATTTTCCAAGAGAGCTCAGTTGCAAGGAATTCCTCAATCTAGTTGGTCACAAAAATCCTCTAAGGTAGGATTCAGCAAGACTTTCTTTGTGTCTCACTAACTATCAGTGCATTTTGGTTACTAGGTGTCTGTGTTTCCTATCGGCAAGACCTAAGGTATGTCACATTGATCAAGATTCACATACAGATACCTATTGACAAGACATTAGTCATCGTCCTGATGACTAAGAGTTTCCCATCAGCATGAGAGTCTCCTTCGGAGAAAGGTCTTGGCAAGATCTTTATGTCTCACCGACCGGCGAAAGGGGGAAAGCACGTTTCGGCTGGAGATTTTCATTGTGGAGAAGTCTCGGCAACTTCTTGATGTCTCACTGACTACCGCGGACCGGGAAAGCCTTCGGCGAGAGTTGTTTCTTCGGCATGTGGTCTTACTGAGCACATTTGGTCTTGCCGACAAAGAGAAAAATGGGGTCTATCAATCTGAGGTCCTCCAGTCTTGCCGACCCAAGATGTCCTGCCGACATATCGATTCATCGGGGAGAGAATCAGATTCTCACGATGACAAAGAGTGAACTTATGGAGATAGCCCAGTGAGACATAAGGTGTCTATGGGAGGTCTCCCTAATAAGAGGATGTTATAGAGACACAGGTCAAATAAGGCGATTCCATATTGGTGTGACTAAAGGAAGGCCTCGGTAGAAGGGGATTCCATCGGCAAGAGGTCTCGGCAAGATCTTTATGTCTCGCTGAAAGAAATTTGAGCTCCCCGAAGGACTAAGGGATCTATCAACATAACGTCTGGCCGACAGCGAGGGAATATTTCTGAAACAAAGTGAGCCCGGTGAGAATAAAGGGAATTTGATGAAAGGTCTTGGCGATAGGACATAAAGTTTAGGGTAAGATCTCCCTAAAACGAAGGGAGTCTCCCTGACATGGGTGTGCTCACTAGAGAAAGGAAGGCTCCCCAAGATGTCTTGGCAAGGGGACTTAGTCTCACCGACATAAAGCAATGTGGCTTCGGTGTAGGGTCTCAGCGAAGGGAGCTTGTCTCCCTGAAATGAAGTAGGATCGCCAAAGGGTTATTCCCTTGCCATGAGATCTGACCGACCCAAAAAGGTCTCGCTGAAAGAAGAATGAGGTTGGGAATAAATGAAGACTTCTCTATGAGGTCACACCGACTAGCGACTATCTTGCTAATGGAATTTGTGGGCTCGATATGACCTTTACAGCTCGCTGAAAGTTCTTTCTGACTGTCACCCGCTATGTCGATAGTTGCTAGAAGAGATGTAGTTGCATCGGGGAGACACGATTAGTGTCTCACCAACATGCGACTCAATGTGGACCACCTTTGACTGCCCAGGAATCTAGCATTGTGTATGTCTAACCAATCAGAAGAAACTAAAGGAATGACCTATTGGCCATTGACCGATTGACTACCAACTTGAAGAAGACTGACAAAACATAAACTAGATGGATTCCTTCTGATATCAAAGGGTGATGGATCAGCTCAGGTGATAATGTTCAGACCTAAAGAGAGGCCTAATGATGCTTCCAGAAGATGGTCAACATGCAACAGAAGTCTAGAACATGAAGGAGGCCAGAAAAATGAAGAAACTATGACTCACAAGGATAGCTGTAGTAACCACTGGCGAGAAGCAGATCAATATTAATGGAAAAATACTTTTGGAGCATTCAAGGTGGATTGCAAGAGAGTTCGAGTATGGACATGGAGACAAAGGAGTTAATGTTGCAACTACAAAAGATCTACAAATCTTTCTCGAAACTATTTTTTTATTAGCATCGATAGCAGGGCTTCACATTGAATGTAGCATTGACTCTCCCCAAAAGATCTGAGAGCCAACTCTCTTGGAGGTAGATATTTTTTAAACCCTAATGCAGGGGGACATCGCATCCTTCTTGATGCATCCTATATATAAGGCATTCTTGCCTCTGTGAAAAGGTTAGAACTTG
This sequence comes from Sequoia sempervirens, assembly GCA_007258455.2. Taxonomy (NCBI): domain Eukaryota; kingdom Viridiplantae; phylum Streptophyta; class Pinopsida; order Cupressales; family Cupressaceae; genus Sequoia; species Sequoia sempervirens. Next base: position 334,576,423 of record VDFB02105785.1, read on the forward strand.
TAGAGAACTTCGATAGTTAGAATTTCTAGGGTTAGAAAGTTAGAAGATGCTTTAGAATACAGAGAGAAAAGTAGAGAAAGAGATAGAGGAGATAGAACTGCGTCCTGATTCTTTGTAATAGGAGATTATTTTGTCTTCTTAGTTAGCAGTTAGATTCAGTAGCTACCAATAATGTATCTTTTCAGTTTTCTTAATATAAATGGAAATAATTTGGAGTCATAGATTTTTTGTACACTAGTGATTGTGCCAGCTTTGTAAGTGTTGCTTATCTATTTCACTAATAGTAGAAGCAACCAGATCTTAATCTACTTCAAATTGCATTTTAGAATGGTGTTTTTGTTTAGTTTATCATTTGATTTGTGAAGCCTTCAAGGAATGGAATGTTATTTTGGTGTTTTATTTAAAATGGTAACTAGTATTTTGTTGAAGAAATCAACACCGTGAATGAATGAAACTGTGTGTCAATCACAAGTTAATTTCATTCTGCAGTTTTAGTTTACATTTCCTTGAAGGATTACAAGTCTGGTTAAGATAGGTAAATTATTATTCTTTTTGTCTCAAAGCTCTGATTTATCTTTTTATGTTTCTTTAAAAACCCCCAGTTAGAGTAGGTTTAAATTTGTGTTTAACCCCAAAACAATCCAAAAGCTCAACACTAGCAGGCCCCTTGAATATCACTATTGCATTGACCACTGAGTAACATTAGCACAATTGAGACCCAACTACAAAGACATTGGGAGCTAAGACATCCATGTGTTTTCTTTCTCTTTCAAGAGAAGCAAAGTAGCAATATTTGGTTTGCATGTTGTGCCAAGATACACGTCAATAGTAACTTGATATTAAATGATTTTAAATCCTTCAAGATGTTTAAATATGCAAACACACAAGAAGAGAAGGAGAAATGTTGGATATTAGGGCATGAGGGTTTGCTTTGGTCAAACCCATTTTAGGTAATTAAACCAAATGAAGAAATGATATGAAGAATGGACATGAAATGAAGGGATTAATACCTTTCCATGATGATTGATCTTATATTGCTACAATAATATGAAGAATCTGCCCTTCAATATCTAAAAATTGCTCTCTTGGTGACTTGAGATAATGAAACCCTAGCTTGCTTGACTTGAGGGAGAAGACAGATGATGAATGAATTTTGAATGACTTAAGAGATGGGGATGATTATGAATTATGATTTAGAGAATTATATTTATCTGAAATTCACCTTATTTTCCCATTAATTGGATCTCCAAGGCCGATCTGGAGAAAAATAAAACTTAAAATATGACCTTTTCCCACTCAAAATTCAAAAATGACCCAAATGGGACTAATTTTCCACCTTGGGTGAATTAGTCCCACTTGGTAGGGACTCATTCCCCATAGATGGCGAATTATTCCCAGAGGGGCCCATTTTCCAGCCGAAATGTTGGGGAATGAGTAATTATAGTTCTTATGTTGAATTCATTGGGTATTTGAACAAATTATGCCTTGGGATGCATAATATAGGGTCATGGGGGCCTATTAATGTTGATATAAATATAAATTAGGGATTGGGACATAGAATTCAATGTGAAAGAGTGATTAAATACACTTTACAACACTAAAATGAGGTCCACATAGCCTAGAAAGGCACAATATCCAATGTGAATGTGTAAGACACATTACAACACTAGATTAGAGTTAAGTTTAATTCACAAGCCTTCTAGATTGATGCGATAATGCATTTGAATACATTTTAAAATGTTGAATTAAGGGGAGAATGGTTTTATTAAGTCTAGAGAGGTGTGAAAGTCTTTTCCAACACTTTACAACACCTTCACAAGACATTGATAAATGCATTTTATTTAGTTTGCAAGGGTCCAAGACCTACTATGGATGTGTAAAACACCTCAAAACACTGAATCAAGGCCTCATTAAGTCCAATTTATGATCAATTATTCCCAAATCAAGCAATTTTATTTTTTTCTATGGTATGTTTGGCCCCACTTTAGTGAGAGGATGAACTTGCTTCAAACTCACACTAAACTAGACATTCAAGAGAGGTCCAATCATACCAATGCGGATAAAAAAGGATGAGAAAGACCAAAGAAGGTTGTGGAAGCCCCTAGGATCCAAGATCCTAAGTCAAATCAACATAAGTGAAAAAGAACATACACAAGGTGAATGATGTGCAACTGAACAAGATACACAATCATACAATGACAAGAACTTAGGAAAAAATGAAAATGAAAAGGTAGATAAAGATTTGATTGTTGTCCCAACACATTTTGGATTAGATCTAGGATGTTTGTCTGAAAATGCATACTTACTCTGAAGCGATAGAACTCTTGGTTGTTTGTTGGGTGAGAAGTCTTAAGTATACTCACTTTGGGCCATGAAACTTCTGGTTGTCCGTGGGGTGAGAAATCCACTAGGTAGCTTTGGGGAAATTCATGACTCAAAATGGGCTTCCTATTCAACCATACCAAAGTTATGCCTCCTGATAACTTTAATAAGGCACCATAATGAAAATGATCTCTGAGCTCTATGAGGTAAGAAAAAATTTGTATGCTTGACACTCATATACATTGTAAATGCAACATGGTGTAAGGTTTGTTCAAAGGGATTTTTCTTAGTTCATGCAAGGTCTCATCTTAAGGAAAAACATGCTTAATGCTTCCAACTGAGGACAAGTGTGATGTACCATCTTGGGAAAATTGTACCTAATGTTTCCAAGAGAGGAAATCACAAGAAAAATAAAATTGCATAATGAAATGTAATTGCTGATGTATGCCCCCACTTTAAAGTGGTTGTGAACACCAATACTGTGAACATTTCTTTAAAGTAGAAGGAGAACATGAGAGATTATGTGGAAAGCCCTATTCCAAGTCATATGTTTTAGATAAGTTGTGTCATGAAAAAGGTAGTATGTCACATGTGAGCCAACTTAAGGCATGTCGTCCACATCCCAAGCTTGCTCTTATATGTTCATGAAAGGTTAATTACTAGCCAAAGTAGGCAACAACAAGTGACATACGAGGACAAGGCTATTGAACCATTTCCCCCCACTTAGTGTAGGACAAAGGTGAACCAAAGTGATTAATGAAATGCATGCTAGAGTGAAAATCAATATTGATTAGAGGAATGAGGTGCCCCCAAATAAGGAAGAAGACCAAATTTTTTAAGATGTTGGAATTTACTTCTCAAAGCCTTGCATTCATTAGTGGAATGGTTGTGAACTCTATGATATATACAAAATGAAGACTTGTAATAGAATTTATTTTGAGTTCTTGGAGGAGTCTCAACAAGATACCTACTTGATCAATGGAAGAAGGTGTGTCTATGGATTGCAGCAAAGATACATCTTGCTTAGTAGAATATGTCATACCTACACAAGATTTCTTAGATTGCAATATTGTGTTTCCTCTTTTATAGGAGGGTGTAAAATCTAATGAATTCAAATCATTAGAATTTTATAAGATGACATTGACATTAAGTGAAGGTGTAGTTGTTTGTTTGATTATTGGCAAAGGAGAATGATGAAGACTGTGCTAGTGTCGATTAGTTCATGATGCTTTATAGTTAAAAATGGTTTAGAGGAACTGTCTGTAATATTATTGATGTTGAGTGAAGGCTTAGTTATTTCTATCAAAGGAAAATAACAAATACCATGAGTTTTTTGTTATGTGATAGGGTCTATAGAGTTGTGGCTACCTTGTTCATTAGCACCACATCCTTTTCCACTATAGCCAAGTTGTTTCATAAACTCATCCTTTTCCATAAAGCTTTTTCATTTCTTTTGGATTGGGTGGTGGTTGGTGATAATCATTTTCAAAGGTGGTTTTGTAGTTTTTTTTATTTTCTAAAGTGGTTGAGATGGATGTTGTGGAGAGGTTGTCTGAAGTTTGTGTTGACATGATTGTTGTTTATTTTCCCTTATTTAAATCTTTGTTTATGACTTTTTATTTTCCTATGAATTCATGTTTGAAATCCAAGGAACCCCAATCATCTTCTAATAGATTGGTAACTTGTTCAATATGTTGTTGTTTGTATTTTTTTTGTGTAGGTTCCACTTGTGTGGTTGGTGTTAATGTGTTCAAGGGGTTCTCTTTGTTTTTCTCAAGTCGCAAGAGACTTTAAGGCTCATGATCAATGTCGAGTGTGCACACTTTGTTGTTGTAGATGTATTTCATTTTTTGATGAAGAGTGGAAGGAACACCATTCATTGCATGAATCCATAGCCTACCTAGAAGAAGGTTATAGGAAAGATCATGAGGCATAACCTCGATCGGTGTGTTCAATGTGACTCCTCCAATTGTAACAGGTAAAGTGATCACACCAAGCAGTGTCTTTTCTACATTGTCAAAGCCCTTAATAGATAAAGAATTAGGTTGAATTTTTGAGTGATCCACACAAAGCCTATTCAAGAGGTTTACACTACACACATTAAGGTTTGAGCCATTGTCAATAAGGGTTCTCTTTATCCCTATCCGATTGAAGTGAGCAATGGTCATGAAAGCTTTGTTTTGTTTTTTCACTTCCAAAGGGGGGAGTTTACTTTGGTGGAAAACAATGTCAACATTTATTCCTTAGATCATGGATGCTAAGTTAGTTGGTTGTGCATTAGAGGGGATAGGAACTTGTTGCAAGGCTACTTGGATTATGTTGTGATAGTGAGGAGAGGCTTGAATAAGGTCCCATAATGAAATTTTAGTAGGAGTATTCTTTAGTTGCTCAACAAGATTGTATTCCTTTCCACTTTCTAGAGATAAACAAGGAGGGCCTGGTAAGATTGGATTAGAAAAAGGTAAGGTTGTTGGGGTTCATTTTTTTGGTTGAAAATTATTCTGAGTGTTGTATGTATGAGTAATGGTATTATGACTCAACTACTATGATACATTATTCTTAAGTGGTTAGAGGATGAGTTCGAGTCTATTTTGAGTTGGAGTTTTATGTGAAGGGGGTAAAGGATGAGTTGAGGTCAAATAATGTTAACATCCCTTAGCGAGTGAGAATCTATATCATTATTTGTATTCTTGTCTTGCATCATGATATCCTTCCTAGGAGGAGGGTTTTGAGGAGAACCGCAAACCAAATTTTCTTGACATTCTAAGGTTGGTTCTTCTAAAAGGACTTCATCACAAGTAAGAGAATGATAAATAGTTGAATTATCCTACCCAAGAAGGATGTTGTTATCTGAAGGGAGAAAACTAAGATTCTCATGACCTTCATGGAATAGTTTTTCCAACATCAGAGTTTTTCCTTCACAACAACGAGAAATACTAGGAGAAGAAGAAATTGTAGTGTCATGATTATCTATGGTTGTGTTATGTTGGTAATGAATATCTTGTCCATGAAAAGAGGTAAGAGAAGAGAAACAACTGTGATTCTCAAAGTTCTCATTGATTGGTTCTTCTAACAACAAAATATCTTCTTCATCAATAGGAGAGATTAGGGGAAGAACAAATATGATCATGAGGAATGTCCAAGGTTGTATTCTCTTGCACGAAAATACTCTTAGAGAGATAAGATAGGGTATGTTTCCTAATTTGTCTAGTTATGTAATATACGAGCATTGTGTGAACAAGAATGAAAAACACTTGTAACTATTTCATTCAATGTTTCAACAACATATACAATGTATGTACAAAAACATGCAAAAAATTCTTATCCAATTTATGCAAGATTTGAAGAATGTACACAATGTATATGCAAGAATGAGAAATTTTTTTACCAAACTAATGAAAATGTTTTATGAATAGAAACATGATGTATGAAAAAGTGAAAAGTACTTTTATCAATGTTATGCAAAATTTTAGAAATGTGAGCATTTTGAAATCTAATGATGTTCATAATTGAAGTGATTTAAAGAATGGGTAGTGTAAAATGATGTTTTTGTCCTAAATTCATAAAATAAATGTTCCATAAACCTTCCAAACTTATAGTAGATGATAATAGGATGCTTAGGAAGCACATAAATGAGGTTTCTAATGTCGTGGCAGATAGTGAAAAATCTAGACTGGAACTAATTCGCCCAGGATAGCAAATGAGTCCCAATGAGGGTTTTTTTTCAATTTTTTTAGAATTTTTCAATTGATTTTGATGATTTATGTGTTGTAAGGCCTGAAGACTAAATGAAAATGTAGTGTTCAGGTGTTTTTCAATGATTTGAGAGATAAAAATAAAAACTATATGCACTTTGACTAATGCATAATTTGAAACCCTAGAATGCTAATTAACCAATGCAACAAGCAATGCAAAGTTAATACAAGAAAATATAGGAAATAAAGGATTATAAATTAGAAAAGAAAGTGTTCAAAAAGAAGGTTCACCAAAATAAACCATAAATTTTTGGGTCTATGTACTTCTCTTGCACTCTTAGGGTTTTTCACCTAAAAGGAGAGAGGCCAAAAACCTAGGTGGTTCACTCAAACTAATGTAAGTATAATGGAAATATGAATGAAATGTGCCTAGATGAGATAAAATAAATGAAAATAATTGATAAAAGCTATTGATCATTAAGTGAAAACTATTGAAATACAACTTGTTGGAAAACACATTATGATATGTAAAAACACCTAGAAATGAAAGCAAACTGTAACAAAATTTGATGAAACTAAAAGTGTGAACCTAAGAACTTGATGGAGATTGGAAATGACATTTGGAATGCTGCTAATACTAAAAATTTGGCCTACTAGGACTCATTTTCCAGTCTGGGTGAATTAGTCCTACTTCTAAGAAACTATTTTGGAGACCATTTCAAACAAATGGGTATCTAAAATTGTAGAAAGCCCTATTCTAGTCTTGTAGTGGGAATCATTCAAAGGGAAGTCTCTGGTCTAAACTTTGATTCCTGATGGGTGTCCACCTCTGAAAGTCTGATTTTTGAACTTGAAAGTAATTTTTTTTTTAAATTTTGATTTGTTCAACAAGGAGATGTCTTCAACAACTTTGCAACTTGATCTTCAATTATTTCCAAGCATTCAAGATATCTAAATATGCAAACACACAAGAAGAGAAGGAGAAATGTTGGATGTTAGGGCATGAAGGTTTGCCTTGGTCAAAACCCTTTTAAGTAATTAAACCAAATGAAGAAATAATATGAAGTATGAACATGAAATAAATGGATTAATACCTTTCCATGATGATTGATCTTAGATTGCTGCAACAATATGAAGAATCTACCATTGAATGTCTGAAAAATGCTATCTTGGTGACATGAGATGACGAAACCCTAGCTTGTTTGACTTGAGGGAGAAGATAGATGATGAATGAATGGCGAATGAGTTAAGAGATTGGGATGATTATGAATTAGAGTTTAGAGACTTATATTTATAGGAAATTCACCTTATTTTCCCATTAATTAGATCCCCAAGCCTGACATGGAGAAAAATAAAACTTAAAATCCAATTTTTTCTTGCTCAAAACTCAAAAATTACCCAAATGCCACTAATTTTCCACCTTGGGTGAATTAGTCCCACCTAGAAGGGAATCATTCACCATAGATGGAAAATTAGTTGCAGAGGGGTCCATTTTCCAACCAAAATGTTGGGGTTCATGAGTAATTCCAGTTCTTATGTTGAATTCATTGGGTATTTGATCAAATTATGCCTTGGGATTTATAATATGGGGTAATAGGGGCATATTAATGATGATGTAAAGATAAACTAGGGCTTGGGGACAATAATTCAATGTGAAAGTGTGATTAAATACAATTTACAACACTAAAATGAGGTCCGCATAGCCTAGAAAGGCACAATATCCAATGTGAATGTGTAAGACATATTACAAAACTAGATTAGAGTTGAGTTTAATTCACAAGCCTTCTATATTGATGTGATAATGCATTTAAATACATTTTACATTATTTAATTAAGGGGAGAATGGTTTTATTAAGTCTAGAGAGGTGTGAAAGTCTTTTACAACACTTTACAACACCTTCACAAGACATTGATAAATACATTTTATTCAGTTTGCAAGTGTCCAAGACCTAGTGTGGATGCATAAAACACCTTAGAACACTGAATCAAGGCCTCATTAAGTTCAATTTATCATCAATTATTCCCAAATCAAGCAAGTTTCCTTTTTTCTATGGTACAAGTTGAAAGAAATGGTGGTAGAGGGGATGGTGGAAGGTGTACAATCACATACTTTTAAGATTTGTAGGATGATGGAGGTGGAATGGTAATGTAATTGAGTTAATTTTATGGTTGTTAGTAGAATAGAGCATTAATCATAAAAACCAAAGCTATCTATGAAGAACAATTATACCGAATCATCTTTGAAACCTCCATGAATTACCTCTAGAGCCCTTCTCAACTTGTTGCAAATGTGATGTTGCCCTTAGATTGAATGTGTGATAAATCTAATGACTATTACAATGACAAAGAAAATGTTGAAGGATTTGAATATTGTTTTCAATGTGTGAGAAAAGACAAGATGAAGTCAAGAGATAAAAATTATTTCCTAAGATATGAGAGATGACAAAATGAGACCAAAATTGTCATTTTGTAGAAAATGCAATTTTGGATGAATGACTAAGATTAAAAATTGACAATTTCCCTAGAATGAATGGACAAGATTCAATGTGACAATTAGCAAGTAGGGTTAGGGTTCAACTAGAAAAGATAAATGGTTGAGATTAAATTAAAAATAATTTAATTAATCATGGTGGAGAATAGTTGAGACAAAGAGGAATATAGAAGATAAGATCAATACAAAAAAGCCATTGAGTTGGAGAGAAAATCAAATCTTTTTCCATTTAAATGACCAATGGCTAATTAGATAATAAAGATATTACCTAATTACATAAGATTATGATAAGGAGGACAAATCTTTATTTTGAATTAAATACTTATTTTTAATTCAATAATCAAGATATGGAATCTAATTAAATAAATAAAGATTTGTTTAACTAAAAAGAGGAACATGTCAGAGAATCAAATAATTAATTTAAAATTATTTGATTTATGCAGAAAAATGTTATTTTGAATTAAAATTAATTTAATTCAAAAAGGTGGCGTCATGTGACAACAAGATAAATAATTTAAAATTATTTATTTGGAAAGAGGGAAATTTAAATAAATGAGTTTATTTAAATTTGGAGGAAATTGAATGAGAATTAAATAATTAATAATAATTATTTAATTATGATGAAAAAGATAAGGTGGTCAATAATTAGATAAATTAAATAATTTATTTAATTATAAGAGGACATAAGATATTAATGACGTATTTAAATAAATAAAATTTATTTAAATAATTAGGAAGAATAAAAAATGTGAATTAATTAAATAATTAAGAATTATTTAATTAATAGTCAAATTTGGACTATAGGCGAAATATGATAAGATAGAAAAATATGGTTTCCAGGTCTAGGCCATTTTTATGTGTCTAATTTTTTCCCCTTTTTGTCATAATGTAGCCTGTCACATTGTGACAAAGAAAATAAGTCAAAAATATGCCCCAATGAAAAATAGGATGAGGAATAATGACGAGGAGGTAGCAGTATATGCCCCAGTGAAAAATAGGATGAGGAAGAATGATGAGGAGGTAGTGGTATGACCCCTCTAGAGGAGAATCAAGTTCCAAGAACACGAGTGTGCTCTAAAAAATGGATGAGAAGACTAGAAGACGATAGGACAAGAAAGTGTTAGTGCAAAAGATATGGATGATGAAAGTGCAGACTAGATGAAAAGTTAGAGGGGAAACGAAGAAGGGTGGGATGGGAAAAGAATCCTTCAAAATTTTACAAAGTAATAATAGTCATTGCTCGAATCATCATTGGGCAGATTATTGTAATGGCCAACAAACACCATGATATGACATAGATCAATGTGTGCAAGGTTCTACCATCATGTGAGACAAACAGTCACAGACAAGGATGGTCATGACTCATACTAAGAATGTGATTGCCCTAGTATTTTGGTCATAACTAGCCACAAGCATAGAAAGACAAATAAAGACAACAAATACAAATCATGAAATGTCATTGCTCCTCTAAATCTTGTTGCCAGGACATCCTTGAGGAACTAGCAACATGATTGCCTGAAAAAGAAAATACAAGCCAATCATCAAGATGCGCCACTGCTTCTCTAAATCCCATTGTCAGGACATCATGGAGAACCTAGTAACATGACAGTCCAAAAAAAGAAAAAATAAGACAATCATCATGATACGCTGTTGCTTCTCTAAATCCTTTTGTCAGGACATCACATAGAAACTAGTAACATGACAGTCCAAAAAAAAGACAAAAAAAGACAATCATAATGATACGTCACTGCTTCTCTAAATCCTCTTGTTAGGACATCACAGAGAAACTAGTAACATGAAAGTCCAAAAAAAAGATAAAATAAGACAATCATCATGATACGTCACTACTTCTCTAATTCCTATTGTCAAGACATTGTAGAGAAACTAATAACATGACAGTCTCAAAAAAGAAAAAATAAGACAATCATCATGATACATCACTGCTTCACTAAATCCTATTGTCAGGACATTACAGAGAAACTAGTAACATGATAGTCCAAAAAAAGACAAAATAAGACAATCATCATGATACGTCACTGCTTCTCTCAATCATATTGTTAGGACATCATGGAGAAACTAGTAACATGATGAAAAATCAAAAGACAAAATTCTTAGATAATGTTTTCCAAGTGTTTTCCAAGTGTATCTGAATGTTGAGTGTTTTAAATGTTGAGATTCCAGGTGTCAAGGTTTTGACAATGCCAAGATGATGAATGTTGAAGATTGCCAAATTCAGGAAGGATACATCCCGAATGATGCCGATGTCGAGAGGATTGATCCTTAAATGTCAAATGGATCCCTCAAAATGCCAGATGACAGTAACAATGCCTATGAAGGACCCATCCTAAGGCATAAATGATAGAGGTTGATATTTAGAAAGACACATCTGAAGAATAACCAAGAGTTGATAGTTTGACTAGTTTAGATAATTTTCCTTATTTAACTGAGTTTGACTAAGGGTGACTGAAGTTAACTAAATTGACTTGTGTTGACTACACATCGGTGTTGACATGTTGAATAAATGATTGCCATAATTTGTTTAAGTTTTCTTGTTTTGAAATGACTTTTTTTTCTTGAAGATATTTTGACGTGTGTGCCAGTGTAGTGCCATGAACCCTAATGGACTGACCTAGTGAGTCCTTGGGGGCTAATCGATAGATGGCCTTTCCTACGTCATGCACTCAGAGACCTCATAGTTTGACACGACCAATGACTTTGTCTTGATGAACAAAGATTGAATCATGATTTTATTTTTGCAAACCTAAAAGGACTGACCTAATGTCTCGAGGACTCACAGATGAGTCTTGCATACGTATCAAATGTGTAGAGACAACATAGTTTGAAAAATGACAAAGACTTGACTAATATAATTGACAGGATGAAATGTGACTCTATTTTTGAGATTTTGACAATTATTTGGATGTTTTTGTGTTTAGGACATGTTTCAATTTTGTTGTATTTCTTTAGGATGTTTTTCAAGTTTTTAGATATGTTTTCAGGACATTTTATGATGTTTTTTTATTTTTTTAGGATATTTTATGAGGGTTTTGTCTTTTTTCATAACTTTTTATGATTTTTTTTCCATTTTTAGGAATTTTTATGATTTTTTTTCTTTTTTCAAAACTTTTACAACTTCTAAGACTATGTGCGATACCCATTGTAGTCACATGATAAAAGTATACCCCTAGTTAGGTCTAAGACTTAGCGAATTTTGAAGGACGTGAAAAGGATATCCATGGGATGATGGATGGACAATATGTAGGACTTGATGTCAACCATTAAATGAAGGGTGTAATGTCATGGAAAGTGTCATGGTAGTGATGAAAAAAATGTGTTTCATTATAGGCCAAGGCAGATAAAGTGCTAGTAGATGGCAGAGTAATGATTGACTACACATGGCCCCTGTTTGCTAGGTTTTCACCATGGTACTTATCCAAAGCGCTTGTTCACTAGGATTTCACTATTGGAAAAATTATTTTTATTTACTATTTTTTTCATTTATCATTTTTTTTTATATTTCTGGATATCCTTGATGCTTTAGATGACCATTGCCTATTATGAATCCACTAACGGTGTTGATGTGGAGACTGGGGTCATGATATGCCAATAATGACCTTTCTGAAGCAATTGTCACATGAGGATCATAACACTTGTAGACAACTGATTGATGTCATTGTGATCCTTGTCAACACTAGATTTGGCCTTATCAGAATACACATATCATGATAGAGTGTCATGAGGGTCCTTGTGATAAAGAGTTGTTTCCATGATGGGATGGATTTGTGACATGGTATCTTTGGAACTTAGATGAGATGTAGGATTATGATAGATGATGGTAGACGTCAAAAGGTTGTTTGGGCATTTGGATGATTCACATTTTATTTTCCAAACTTGGTATAGTGGATGACAAATTTTGGAGGGATGGCGTTTGGAACCAACACATTTAGATGCCTTGTTTGATGACTATTTTGAAGGAGGTGGACATGTGTTATATGTGGGAGTCCTCTTGTCTTGTGGCACCACATTTTGACTGAATTTTTCTTTTGACATATTTTCTTTGCTTGATCCACTTTTCTATGGGATCCATTTTAATTTTATTTGTCCACTTGTCTTTTTGTTTGATTCAATGGCCTTTGACATTTGATTTTGATCTTTTGATTTGTATGATTTTTTTTTGTTGGTTCCAAAGGGAAGGTTTAAGATGTTGAGAATGACGGTTTATGGTGTGGGTGAATGGGGAGTTGGCAACAATCTTATGACAAGGATTTCTCATGGACTCTATTTTAGTGTTTGTATCTAACAAGGCTTCCCCCAGTCATGAGGAAGTTCCACTAACATCATTAGATTTGTTGACTGAAGAATAGCCAAGACCTTGATGTCTATAATTTGTTTGAAGTTGTATTCATTCTTGAATGCCTTGCTCATGTATGCCTAGTACTTTTCCTTGATAATGCATGCGTTGACAGATTTTGCTTGAGATGGGGTATTTATTGTCTTGAAAGCAAGATGCTAACCCATCATGATATATGTGGACACTATTACTTGGAATATTCTCATCTATGAGAAAGCTTGCTCTAATAAAGGCATATGATCCTAGCTGATAAGATGTCTTAGCTTCATTGACATGTTGGACATCTTTTTGATTGATATCTTTGATATTATTTTGTGATGTGTCAAGTTCAGATGATTCTATTGATGCTTCCAAGTCAATTTCAAAACTATCTTTATAGTCATTGTCCTAGAGACCAGTAAATTCAGTTATGGCTTGATCATTTGAAAATATGTCCATAGTGGAAGACTCTTGTTCTAGAGGAAGATCGTCTATGGGTCCAATGGAGGAAAGTATCTCATGTTCGAAAGTGTTGATATGTAGAGCTTGGATATGTTCATCTTCAAGTGTTTGATCATGAATGGTGTAAAGGTCAAGGAGTGGGTAGTTTTGGACTTCTTGGTCAATGGTAGAGTCTTGGTCAAAGAGGGGGTTGTCATGGATGATATAATTGGGAATAGAATCATTGTCAAGGATAGGTGTTTTTTGGATGTCATGATTGTCTTGAAGGACTTCTTGAATGGACTTTAAGATAGGGTCATGGGATGGTCTACCTTGATCTTGACATGAAGGTGATGTTATGATGTCATGGTTTGGTCTTTCATTTTGACATGTATCCTCAAGTTTATTAAATGGGATTTGAATTTGGACAATGATAGAATTTTCATGACTAAATGTGGCTTGTGAGGGATTGACTTGGAAAGGATTAATGGATGAAGGACTAGGATAAGACATCAGGACTTGGACTGGACAAATATGTGAAGGACTAGGATATGACATGGATGTTTGAAAGGGATTGGTGAAGGACAAACCAAGATAAGATATGGAGACTTGGACTAGACTAGTTGGTGAAGGCCAAGGATATGACATGGAGACTTGGACTAGATTGGTGTAAGGTTGACTAGAATAGGATGTGGAGACTTGGATGAGATCGATATGGTATGATGTGGAGACTTGACATGAGTTGGTAGATGGTTGATAAGGCATGTAGACTTGGACAAGATTGATAGGTTTAGGACTAGAATATGATGTGGAGACTTGTAATGGACTAGTGGATAGTTGGTTTCCCTTTTCAAGGTTAGGATAAGGGTAATAACTGGACATGTGTTGGAGATTAATGATAGGATTTTTGTTAAGTGATTCTTGATAGTGAGAGTTGATGGATGGAGGAATTGGACTGCTGGGTTGTTGGTATGAAGGACATTGGTTTTTGGACTAGAGGAATTGTCTCTTAAAGTATAAGGCTTGTTAGTATTGACCTTTTTGGAGTAACTAGTATTCAACTTGACTAGAAAGCACATAAGGAGTTTGTTGAATGGAAGACATGGTGGTGGATGGCATGATGTTGTTTAAAGAGAATTCCAAATGCAAAGTGATAATGAGGACCAAAATGAATGATGGAAGAGTAAAGTGTTTTAATGAAAAATGCAAGGTCTAAGGGAACTCTAAGGTGCAATCAATTTTGGTAGAATTATGGAAAGGCTGACTAACCATTCAAAGTTTGATCAATGTCTCAATTTGCATTGTCAAGGGACTTGTTTGAAAGACTAAATGAAAAGATGACAAAGTCATGTTTCCACACTAGAATTTTGATTTGGAAGTGGCTCACAAAAGGACAAAGACTAACAGAGGTGATTTTTTTTAAGTCTAATGACAATTTAATTTTAAAGGCAAATATTTGACAAAGAATGGCAAGGATTTCTATCCTAAAATCTAAAAAATGAGGACCTAAAATGATGGAAAATCCTAAGGATGCAATTAAGGAAGTGCAATGATAGACCTATGGATAACTAAAAATGCAACCTAAAATGCAAGGATGGAAGAATTTGAGCCATTCTTGATTTGGTTGTTGACAAAGACTTCAAAAAAAGATGTCTAGATTATGTTTGTAATTGTTTAGCCTCATGTTTTTGACAGCGATAATGTTTTCTAAGATCATAGGCAATTGCATCATTTTAGGCTTCAAATGCATTGAAATATAGTAAATGTATCATGAGATAAGCAAATCTAGCATTTGAACAAGCAAACGTGATTCAACAGAGTGGTTGCGATGTAGAATTTAGCAAATGCATTGTAAAATAGGTCGATGCAGAATTTGAGCAAGCATATGAAATGTAATAGATCGATTATGATGTTGGACTTAGCAAATGCAGCACAGCTGAGCAAATGTGTTGCGGCAGATGCAGTGCATAATGCAAAAAGTCTAATTTGTTTGCAGTTTTGATCAAAAATCTGAATTGTTTGAGGTTGACTATTTTTTTCCAAATCTGTAAGTGATGCTTGTTTGTTTGAATGTCTAGAAAACACTTAGCACACAATATTTTGAGTGTGTAAACAATCACAAAGAAGAAAAGAATAATCCTATGGTTAAGCTAGGACAATATCTGCTAGATTCCACATGGGTTTCCCCAGCCACATATTCTTAGTGTGTAAATCCAAAAGCTTGGCTACATAGGCTCCCCCTTAAAGTGTACTCACTTCTCAGGCCAACCAAAATTCAAACCCCCATGAAAATCCCATGGAAGATTGATCACCTCTACTAAAAACTGCGAAGATGTGGATGCCTTCACAAAAATCATTGTTGTGCTAGAAAATAGAAGGATTTTGGCTACTACACAAAGGTGTTTAGTTTGGGACCCCCGTTCGAGTGACCATACATGGGGAAAAAGAGTAAGCTTTGTTTACGAGGCACTCCAGGCTAAAGAGGTTACACTCAATAGGGTTTTAGGGAGTACTACTTTGTCCGTATGACACATCCGCACTCATAATCTTAGGCTTTCCCTTAGGATTCACATTTATATACCGATCGAGGTAGCTCAACTAAAGAGATTCATTGCCGGTTTGGGTCACCTTGGGGTGAGTACTTTTTCCCACCAAGGAAGGCCCATGTTCTAGAAGTAATAATTGTTTCTCTTACACCTAGGATCACATGGATGTGCAAGGGCAGAGGATACTTCGATTATTGCATCAAGGTGACAAAATTTGTAGACACTTGTAAATTTAATTACCAAATGATAATGTGAGGAGGACACACAAGACACTTTTTTTTAAAAAAAAATTTAACTTGAAATGTGAAAGGAAAAGTTCATTTTAAACTCATGAGAATGCAAGTTCATTTTAACCATATGAGTTTCAATGCATGCTTGTGTTCATTTTAACCCAATGACATGAAAATGCAAGTAAATTTTAACCAAATGAATGTAAATGTAAGATTGTTGTTTGTTGTTTGTTGATTTTTTCCTTAAGGAAATTAGGAATGTGATAAAAAATCCACAAAACAATGTTAGATTCCTTGCCACAAGCTGAAAACTAGAATATTAGTAACCCAAAACCCTAATCTACTTGAAAATCTAAAAATCTAATTAAAAAATTTAATTTAAAATCTAATTAAAAAATATAAAAATCTAATTTAAAATCTAATTAAAACATCTAAAAGCTGGGTATGTGCAGGATCATGATGGGCCAAAAAGTGGCAATATGATGGATATGTGGCTTACGACTATTTTTTTACCCAAAATTGATGAAACGAAAAGGGTTTTTAAAGGAGATTCTCAGATTTCCACCAATATAAATTATGCTTTACTTTGAATTTAATAAGTAATTATTATTCATTTTCTATTCAAATTATGACTAAAGTCCGATTGGTAGGCTTATTGAAAACATCTATAGCTTCAAATGGTATCAAATTTTTGAATACAAAACATGCTCACATTCTATACTTCAAATACTATAGAATTAAAAAATAAAAATTAAATTTCATGAAGTTTTGACCAAGTTTAGGTGGTCGACATATGAGTTTTTATATTTTTAAAAGTTGTAATAGAAAATTCATAATTAATTATTTACTTGGAAAAAAATTAAAAAATATGCATCACATTGGGACATGAGTCCTCTACTTATATATAAAATATTATAAAAATATTATCATTTTATTGTGGTTAGGGTGGTCGACAGACATCTACTTCTTATTTTTTCCCTGAAATTTAAGTACTCACGATTGAAATTTCAAATTTCACCAAATAGATTTATTTATTTTTAAACAAACCTAGTAGTTTAGAAACTACATTCAATTTTCTACAGATTCTATTCTTACATATTTTTGAATAATATAGATAACTTATTCAAATTTTACATCAAGTTGCCTAACTCTAATTTTTCTAAATTTTTGCCACTTAAGGGCTTGTTTTTTCCATGATGATCCCGCCCCTAGCCTAAAAATCTAATTTAAAAGCTAGTTAAAAAATATAAAAATCTAATTTAAAAGCTAATTTAAAAATCTAAAAATCTAAATTCACTAAAAATCTAAGATCTAAAAAGCTAAATTTAAGAAAACTTAGAAAAATTAAAAATCTTAAATCTAAATTTACATCTAACTCTAAATTAATTTAAATTAATGAAACTAAAGTTAATGTGAAGGTTTGGAAGCTGAGGGGAGACACAAATTTTCTAGAAATTGAGGCATTTTGTACCTATATCTGCAAAAACAAAAAAAGACCAAAAATTTGCACAAAAATCTGCAAGAAAAATGTCAGGTTCACCAATGTAACTGAGGTAATTTTATGGTTGTTAGTAGAATAGAGTATTAATCATAAAAACCAAAGCTAACTATGAAGAAAAATGGAGAAAAATGTGCAAAATAAGAACAATTATATCGAATCATCTTTGAAACCTCCATGAATCACCTCCATAGACCTTCTCAACTTGCTGCAAATGTGAAGTTGCCCTCAGATTAAATGTGTGAGAAATCTAATGACTATGACAATGACAAAGCAAATGTTGAAGGATTTGAATATTGTTGTCAATGTGTGAGAAAAGGCAAGATGAAGTCAAGAGATAAAAAAAATTGCCTAAGATATGAGAGATGACAAAATGAGACCAAAATTGTCATTTTATAGAAAATGCAATTTTGGATGAATGGCCAAGATTGAAGATTGACAATTTCCGTAGAATCAATGGACAAGATTCAATGTGACAATTAGGAAGTAGGGTTAGGGTTCAATTAGAAAAGATGAATGGTTGAGATTAAATTTAAAAATAATTTAATCAATGGTGGAGAATAGTTGAGACAAAGAGGAATATAGAAGATAAGATCAATACAAAATAAACATTGAGTTGGAGAGAAAATCAAATATTTTTCCATTTAAATGACCAATGGCTAATTCGATAATAAATATATTGTCTAATTATGGAAGATTATGATAAGGAGGAAAAATCTTCATTTTGAATTAAATACTGATTTTTAATTCAAAAATCAAGATATGGAATCTAATTAAATAAATAAAGATTTATTTAATTAAAAAGAGGAAAAAGCTAGAGAATCAAATAATTAATTTTAAATTATTTGATTTATGGAGAAAAATGCTATTTTGAATTAAAATTAAATTATTTCAAAAAGGTGGGGTCATGTGACAACAAGATAAATAATTTAAAATTATTTATTTGGAAAGAGGGAAATTTAAATAAATGATTTTATTTAAATTTGAAGGAAATTGAATGAGACAATTAAATAATTAATAACAATTATTTAATTATGATGAAAAATATAAGGTGGTCAATAATTATATTAATTAAAGAATTTATTTAATTATAAGAGGACATAAGATATTAATGATGTATTTAAATAAATAAAATTTATTTAAATAATTAGGAAGAATAAAAAATGTGATTAATTAAATAATTAAGAATTATTTAATTAATAGTCAAATTTGGACTATAGACAAAATATGATAAGACAAAAAAATATGGTTTGCAGGTCTAGACCATTTTTATGTGTCTACAGGAAACATATGTTTTGGGTGTATGATAGGGCTTATGATGGAAGGAGGTGGACTTAGGATGCAAGGAGGAAGTATAAACATCTTGATATTGGTTTCCTTTGGGTGTATATCCAAGGCCATAAGAGCGTGGAGGGACGTTGACATGGATTGGCTCCAAAATACCTTGTTCATAAAGGCATAAGCTTTTACCTTGATAGTTCATGTTTTGAAGCATGCGATGGAAAATGGGAGTAGGTGTGTTTTGGACACTAGAATTGAGTTCATTATTAGATGAAGAAGGTGAAGTGGATAAAGGTTGTTATTGTCCTAAAGAACACTCATGGATGACGGTGCATAGACCAATAGGATATGATGGAGGACTTGAGGTGGGATTGATAGTTGATGTGGAAGGATCATTAGGATCTTTATTATGTTCATGCAGATCCAAGTTATTTGTTTGATCTTCTATGTGTGCTTGGGAGGCACATGTCTCATCATGAAAAGTGGGAGTTTGTGCATCATGGATATGGCTAAATGGAGGATAATTTTCTTTTCTTTGAAGGAAGGCCATGGAACGGGGTGAATGTTCAAGTAGGTCAACAAGAATTTCATTATGTGGATCTTGGGTGTCTTTTTCATGAATGGTACTAGGGGTATGGATAAGATCAAGTTTCCCATGGATATGTTCTTCATTGTGAATAGTGCCTTGATCATGGAAAACATATATGTTATGGATAGGTTGAATGAAAATTATTTGATCTTGATTAGCAGGAGGGCTTGATGTTTCCCCATGCAGAGGATTAGGCTCTTGACACACCTCTTGGATTTCTAGAATGGAAGTGGATGAGGAAGGCTCTTAGAGGGGCTCAACATGTTCTTGATGGTCAATCTCATGAGGGAATGATGGAGGTTTACTTGGGCTCATGGGGGAGACTCTAGAATAGGTTCAAGGGGTTGGGGGTGAAATGATGGAATTAGAAGTCTAGGCATGGTGTTGGAAGAATATTTTGTAAGCTCAAGGATGGGAAATGGTTGAAATGGTTGAATCCTTGATAGTAGCCCTTGGATCATATCCTTTGTAGGTGGATGGGTGGATTTGGGTTTTCTTTTGTAATGTTTGAACTTAGGGCATGGAATTGATGGAGGATTGGATGACGGTGTGGGTAATGAAGGGTTTGATGGGTTGGAGTGTGTGGGGACTAATGGATTTGGACTAGGACATGTTGGCTTTGGGATAGGCCTTTTATTAGATGGTGGTATAATATATTTATAGGATGCATGAGCTAGATAGGTATTTCCCTTGTCAAAGGTGGCATTAAGAATTAAAGGCTTTTGATCTTGTTGTAAAGGTGGAATTTTTCTTGCATGTGCTTGTTGTGGGATGAATTGATAGGTTGATGTAGGATTGACATGGAAAGAGGTGGGATAAGGTGATGTGGAATTGTTATGGAAGGATGTGGGATGATGTGATATGGATTAGATTGATATGGAATGGAGGGATATGCCACATAGGAATGAGGTGGAAGTGATTGGTGTTGAATGAATAGATGATGATGTGCTTGTTGGGTTTGAAAAGTGGCTATGAGATATTGGTCATGTGCTATGAGATGTTGTATTTGAGGTGATTGGCCTGCTTGAGGTTGAAATTGTTGTATGAGGCCTTGGATTTTGTGTATAGTTTGTTGGTCTAAGGGTCATGGTGCTTGATAAAGTGATTGGAGGAGGTCTTGGAATTGGGTACTAAGTCTTCTAATGTTGGCATGGTGTAAAATGATGTTGATTAAATTAAAGAGATGATGATGATTAAGATATGATGTGGAATGACAAGACTGGATGATTTGGATGATGCAACAAGTGTTTATTAGAAGTTTTACTTGGGAAATATCAAACACAAGATCTCACATGTGAATGCATGAACAGACACACCAGAAACAATGATAAATTTATCTTTTAAGATTAAATGTTATGATTAAGCAAACACTTGAATAAATAACAACAAGCCTAATGTTACTCAAGTGGGTATGGCCAATTAGGTCTTAAGATAGGATGCAAGAAGTTGAATACAGATGATTTGAAAGAAAAATACTACCACATAGCCAGGAGAAAGGGGCATCCCACCCTTCACCTTCACTTCCCAAAGGTATAAAGTTCTTTGGGGCTTAGCCAAGAATGGAAAAATTTCAACTCCCAAAGGAGGGTGTCTTTTGATTCACCTCTTGATTGAGGTCATCCCTTGGAGTGGTGTGTCTCCAAGTAGACCTCCTAAGAAGGGTATGAAAAAATTGAACCAAGTGAGGTGTTCTTGATCTCCAAGATCATTTTTTGGTGTGAGGAGAGAGCATACACACACACTTGATTCACACTCATAGTTGTTAATTTCCCTTTAGAAAATTGAAATGTGTGTAAAACAGTTCAAGTACTTGTTCTTTTTAGATCCCAAAGCCAAATGTGTAGGAAGAAATTTGTTTGTTTTAACCCAATTTCAATGATGTGATAGCAAAAAAGATGTGTTTTTAAGCCCAAAATCCAAGTGTGTGATAAAATAAGTTATTCTTTTTAAACCCCAAAGTGAAGTGTGTTGACAAACAATGATTAGAGATGAAAGATGGAATGTGTGCACCTGATTATTTTCATCCTTAAATATGTTCTAGATTTTTATGCCAATGTTGTTTCAACTCCCTAGATTCACCTACAAAATCAAAAAATGATATTATAATGCAGCCATAAAAAAAGCTCATCAAACAAGGA
This sequence comes from Sequoia sempervirens, assembly GCA_007258455.2. Lineage (NCBI taxonomy): Eukaryota > Viridiplantae > Streptophyta > Pinopsida > Cupressales > Cupressaceae > Sequoia > Sequoia sempervirens. Next base: position 334,597,984 of record VDFB02105785.1, read on the forward strand.
AAATTGTAATTTTAGATACATAGCCGAATTATATTTAATTATTTCAAGACATTTTTTATCTAAAAACTAAAAAATCAAAGAAGAGAAACCTAATAATTATCTGAGATCTTTCCAAAAATGTAAAGACATTAGAAAAATTCCTTGTTTTGTGCCCAAAAATGTGGATTTATGAAAACCCTAGAGAAAACAAAGATCAAATCATTTATCACGTTATTTGACCTCAAAATCAAATTTGTAAAGAAAATATCCCCATTAGAATTTCAAGAGCTTTTCAAAAATGCAAAAATTTCTAGAAAATTCACTAATTTTCACCCAAAATGTCAATTTTATGAAAAAAATAAAATTGCTATAAATCCTAGAAAAATGGTGATAAATTTTTTTTTTTTCTAGTATAGCTTCCTTAGATAATGGAAAATATTATGTGAAAATTTTGTAGAAAAATTTGCAGCCATTTGGAAGATATGATGAAATCTTTAAATCCTAGTGTTTTGTCCAAAAAATGGCAAATCTGAAACAAAAAGTCAATAAAACCTATAAAAAGCAAGCTAGATCAAAGGATTCACATCAGGTTTACCAAATGTAGCTAGGGAAAATTAAATATAAAACTAAAACAACAAGATATCAAAATCCTAACTAGCACAATAGAGCATGAGCAAGCATGAAAATCAAAATAACAATCGAATACAAACCCAAATCCAAGCTAAACTCAATTTATCCCCATTGCTCTTCTCAAACTCACATGAGAATGAAAGAATTCGAAGGATTTTTGATGGAGGAATGTTGGTTGCTCACTATTTTAGAATAACATTGAGATGAAGATGATAGATGGTAGAGGATAGATAGATAGATGAGAATTTTGGAAGAATTTTGGTAGAGTGAGGATACTAGAAGAAGATTATCTCAAATGGCATATCTGAGGCTAGATTTATAGGTAAGAGCTGATAGGTTTCAATGGCTAAGATTAAAATTCAGTTATATCATGTGTATGACTAGGACTAAAAGTTGAGTTTAGTGCCTATGATGCACATTAAGTGAGTTATGACATTAGGCTAAAATTAGGATTTGAGGGAATAAGTGGGATTCTTTTATTTATTTTGGAGGAAAAGATGCCTATGACACACAATGAATGAGGCTAAAATAGAATGTGAGTGGGAATCTCATAATTTAAACAATAAAATTATTTAAATTATTTGTGCATGTGAAGAGTTGTACATAGTCATGTGACACATGTTGCAATGTGGTAATAAGTAAGGGATTAATTCAAATATTTAATCTGAATTATTTTGAAATATGTGAAGGGGAATTAATTAAATAAATTATATTTATTTAATTAATTGGGAAGGTGATTAAGTCCAAAATGAATGGGATAAGTGGGATAATGTAATGACCTAGGGTAAAATATTACAAGATATCTTACAAGGTCATGTATCGACAAGGTAATGTTATGACATGGACAATTTTTGGTGTCTACAGAAACAATGATGTCTTATGTATAGATTCCCCCTATGATTTTCTCTTAGAATAAGGTATAGCAATTTTGAATTTGAAACAATGGTATATGAACAACTATTTATCTTATCTGTTATGCTACAACAATTAACTATAGATTCCTACTTTTCCTTTGAGTATGATAGTACTTGATATTTTGGTGTTTCTAGATGAAACCTATAGCAGAAAAGTGTAGTCTCCATCTGAAGGAACCATCTTTGGAGCTCTGCCCTGAAATGAGGGTTGAAAACATTAGAAGAAAAGAAATACCATAATTCTAAAGTAAAAAATTGCATCAAGCCAAATGTCAGAAAGTATAATTAAAAAGGAAAATCCTTACAATTGGACCTCAAATTGGACCAAAAAGACTTATGATTTTATCTTTAAAATGTAGGAACTTTCTCTATCAAAGCTTCATGACCTCAAATTGGATCTCCAATTAGACCAACAGATTTATGATTTTATCTTTAGAATGTGGAAACTTTCTTTGTCAGAGATTCATGGCCTCAAATTGAATGTGAAATTAGACCAATAGATTTATGATTTTATCTTTAGAATGTACAAAATTTCTTTGTCCGATATTCATGACCTCAAATTGGATCAGAAATTCGACAAATAGATTTATGATTTTCTTTGTCCACCGATAGTTGTATGCCTACACCCAAGTTCTGCTTCCAAGTGAAAACACTCGAAAGTGTTTTAAACCAACTAAAGGTACTCTTCAACCTGGTTATATCACTGATTGCAATCCAAGTTTTTTGGAACTGTCCATACCCAAATGTTGCATCAAAATCTATTCTTCCTACACCTAAAATGCCACATATTAACCGAGTGATCCCACAATACTAGTTTACAATTTTTGGCCAAATTGTACATTGAATTGATTTTTTTTAACTAAATCTTCACTTTCGAGCACCTATAGCTACTAAGCCATGAGGAATGTGAAGATGATGCAAACTAGTGATTTGCGACAATTTATTTGTAGATTCTAAATATATTTTTAAAAATAAAAATTTGGAATAAGATTGCATTTCTTTTTCCATCTCCTTCAAAAACTAGTTTTTAGTAGTAAACACCATTTTTAAAGAGTGATGTTCACCATATAAAACATAAAAAAATTTGTATGAAGGATAAAATTCTAATTATTTTGCATATATATTTTGAAATATGATATCTAGCACTTTAATTTGGTTTCCTAGTGTTTTATTGGATTTTTTTTGTAATTAAGTTTTGAAGTCAAACCAATTACAATTTAGACATAGGAAGACCATATACAACATAAAAAAAATTGTATGTATCAAAATTCAATTTTATTTTATTTGCTAGATCAAGGACATCAATACCTAGCACAAAAATATTATTTAGAATTTCTTTTTTGTAATATACTATTTTTCCACATGTGTAGAACATAGAGCTTGATTTTTGGTGAAAAACCTACATTCACAAGAAATCAAAAACAAATATAATAATAAAATTACGTATATTTAAAATTATACTTTTTGGGAAGCTTATAATAAGGACTACATACAATTTTTTTTTTTTAAATGAATTCATTTGATCGCCCAAAGGGTAAATCAAAAGTGGTTTTTAATCAACATTTTGATAGGTGTAAAGGAGACTCTCATAGGTATGGTTTAAAACTAGCAGGGTTATATCCAAGGGGGTTTGATCAAACCATCTTCAATTGGAATCTTTTAAATGGAACTTTTCAAGGCTTAAATCATTATATTTTCTTAAAATATGTGATTTCAACAAAAATCAAGATGTCACAAAAAGTGTAAACCACTATTGTGGGATCACCCAACCCCTTCTAAATAAAATATTTAATCATCATACAACCATAATTAATAAATTATTTCAGTTTTAGAAAGAATCTGATGTCATTTACTATTAAAATAAAAGTTGTATAAATCACAAAAAATCCACAAAGCCTCCTAAATGTAGCTTAAAGCAAGTTTACAGGTTGTGTTTCAACATAAGAAGCTTTCCACTATATCTCTCAATGAATGTATTATAAGAAAAAAATAAAATTCTTCACACTCAAAGTAATGTAGTCAAACATTTATTCCAAAATTATGTTAGCAAGAGTTAACTAAAAATAGAATAATTTTTTTCTTGGTTTCTTTTAACAATATGCCGCATGGAAATAGAAAAATCACTAAGAAACCCTAACAATTAAAAATGAAGTAAAGGTTCAAGAAATGAAATTCCAATGTACTATTGTGTAATGGTGATGAACTTATATGAGCATGAACTACATACAATTACCTTCCATTGAATTGCTCCATTCAAAGAGAAAATCAGCAATGTAAGTATATGAGCAATATAAGTCCCAAGGGTTATGTTGTAATGGTAATAGAATCACCATAAGAGCACAACCGAGGAAAAAATTCTTGTGACTGTAATTATGTGATCCATAAATCTATTGGTCATTTGCCATAGTTGTGCTATAACAAATATATGATGCATTCATGTGTGACCCAAGTTTAATGTGGCTATGTTGTGATAGAAATGGAGTCACTCATATGAGCACAATTTATGTACAAATTAATCACTATCATCACAATTAAGTGTCAATCATCATTGGGTGCATTCAGGTTTACTCAAGTTTAACAGGTTATAATGTAATGATAGTATGATCCAAGAGCAATTACCTCTTGCTGCAATAAAGAGCCTATAACTCCGATTGATATAAAAAGTGGTTATTTTATGCCAATTATGTAGTACATTAAGGCACAACCCATGTTTAATGCGATATTCTAGAGAGTGATCAATATTTTCTAAACCTTATGAATGTTACTTAAAAGGACTATGCAAGGGCAGTGTTCATATAGAAATGATATGGTTTTTTTATGCCAAAAGAGAATGAATACTTACAATGATTCCAATGATGAATGAGGACAAGAAGTTTGCATATGATTCATCACCATGACAGTGTCAAGTACAAGTTACATGGACAACTCTTTGCTATACCTTGGATTATGAGAGGTTCATGAAGACATGAAAGTAGAGTTTTGAGGAGGATAGTGCTCCATTAAATACAATCATGTTAAAAATGGAAAAGGCCTTCACAATGAAGGTCTACTTGAGCATTCAATAGTGGTAGACCTATTAACAAGGGGAAGTGATTTGTGTATAATAATTTATAAAAAGGAAGATTGTAGATAATAAAAGATGGTTATAAGACATAAAATATGATAATCATTTTCAATGGATATAAAGGAAATCCATATTCAAAAGATACTCTCTATGACTATAATAAATAGGACAAGTATCATGAAGCTAAGGGAAAATCAAGTACGGACATTTACTATAACCAATGAATAGTGACAAAATTTTATGAGAATAGTTAGCTCATACATGATAATAAATATGACCTTAGTCATAGTTGAAGCTAGAATAAGTGAATATCAAGTAATCGTGTTGAAATTGACCTCATTGAAATACGATATAGTCATGGTCATCAATATTTATAACACATTCAAGGAAAAAGAAAAATTATCTTGAAGAATTTTAAACTGCCATCTTTAGATATGAATGATAGTCATGAAAGATCAATCATGAAGGATTCATTGGACAGTTACAACCAAATGACAATGGGTGATAAGGGAGATCTAAAACACTTGTTTATTTAGGTAGAAAAGGATGGATGAAAAGAAAGAGAAGCTATAGTCATGATAATTTAGATAAAGAAAACATGCAATGGTAGGTTACTTTTAAACACCCACATCAAACCCTAATGATATTTTCCTTGAGCATTTGTTTTCAAACAAATAGATTTGGGGACAAAACCTCACAGATTTTTAGTAATTAGAGGACAAAACTCCTACTAGTTTGTAAATGGCCAAGGATGAAAACCTATTGGCCAAAGAAGTAGTTCTCGTCCATAGGTCATGGCTAAATTTTAATGGTGGTCAACATTGGTGACATCAAGATAGTAAAACATACATATTTCCATTTATTCATCATTATTTTCCTTACAAAGGCATACATATTGCCATTCATAACCAAACAAAAATCCTCATAACCAGTAAATCCCATTGACACTTCAACAATGAGACTATTGTCATGTCTTAAACATATCATGGCTTGTGATCTTCTCAAAAGATTTGCATTGTGATATATGAAAATATCACCTATGAAGGTGGTTGTTTTCCTAATAAGAGATTTGACTTCCTAGCTTGGTCTTATGACATGGATAAAACCTTCATGAGGAGACAAGCAATATCTTCCTCAAAACTTCAAACAAAAATAAAAACCCTAATGCCATAGAGTATACCTAGAAAAATGTGAGGATGAAGGATTCGAGGAAAACCTCAAATATTACTCAACATAGGCATGATCCATCCTCAAAACCTTGTTAAATGTCCAAGATACTAAGAGGGGGGGGGTGAATCGGTATCTTCTTAAATTTTCTAATCAAATACCATCCAATTATTCCAATGCACACAATAGCAAAGATAAGTGAAAGCATTAACATAACATGAAATCATAGAACACATGAACACCAAGATTTTTTACGTGGAAAAACTAAAATGGGAAAAACCATGGTGAGTGTTAAATCACAATATAGTATAACCAGTTATAAGATATTACAAAATGGGTGGCTCACTACCAAAACTCATTGTCCAAAAACAAAGGCCCACTGCCTATAGAATTACAATGACAAAAATGGTTTTTAGCTAGAAAGATGAACTAATAGAACACCTAGTGAGTGCAAATTTAGTTCCAATGAAGCTCAGTAAACCAAATTGACACACTTCATCATATTCACTCTTCTTCACATTCGCATTCACAACATTACCAGTACCCTTTTTTTTTTTACTTTATCAAAGATCAAAAACTATCCAATATATATATATATATGATCTCTCCGCAAGCATCAATTAGGCTAGCCTAATTAGATGCACTTCTTATTCACCAAAAATACCAACTGTCAGCCTCAAGATTTCACAAAAAAAATATCAAAACTGAATTTACACATCCAAAACACTACATCAAGTTGGCATGGACCTAAGATAGGTCACACATATATCTGCATAACAAAAATTAATTCATTGTTACACAATACATCCATTAGGTCAGCCAAGGATACATCTAATAGCACAACTGCAAATAATAGTGTAATGTCAATACACCATATGAGCATCTAGATACATGATATCTTGAATGTACATGATCTCAACATCTACAAAACCACTTCCCAAAACCACAAGCAATAGTAATCACCAACAAATACAAACCAAAATACCAGAGGATGTAAGCAAAATACCAGTTCAAATACTGGACAAGAATACCAAAAAAACTTCAAAGTTGATCTTGCAATTTGAACTCATATATCATGGTGACATCAATGACAACAAAAAATAACAAAAATTCTTCATTTTTCCAACAATCTCCCCCTTTTTCATTGATGGAAACATGTGCCAAAAGGAATATTTACAAAACTCCTTATTTACAACACTTCTCCCCTAACACCAACATTTCACCATTCTTCACTCCCCCTTTGAAATAAAGGACAAAGGGTGTCCCAAAAACAACTAAAAAAAAAAAAACAAAGAAAACAAAGAAACATGTATCAACTGGAGGATGGCGAGCCTTGAAGCTCCTTTAAAATACCTTCCCATACTAATTTTCCATTCCTCTAGCTATCGTTTGTAGTAATTAGCATCCTGTTTAGAGTTTCCAACTTTACCAGAGTTTCTTCTTCACCATCTGAAGTATTAGGAGTCAAGTTTATCTTCTCAATATTTTTTGTGCAAGCTAGAGCCTTGCCAACCGGGGTGAATTCAATTCTTACAATGCCACTCAACTAATCAATTTTTTTGATAATTTCTTCCTTCTTCCGTTTCCTTCTTTTCTTCTTCCATTTTCTCTTCTTCTTCTTCTTCTTTCTTTTCTTCCTCTTCATCTTCATCCCTGTTATCTTCTTCATCATTTCCATCTTTATTTTTCTCTTCTTCTGGATTATCTTTTTCTTCTTCTTCACTACCTTTTCCATCTCCAGCATTACCTTGTTCATTATTACCTTTTTCTCCTTCAGTATGCTCTGGAGGGGCATCATTATGCTTTTCAGGTTCAACTTCATGTTCATTTTTCTTTTCACCTTCTGGAGGATAATTTTCACCACCAACATCCACTTCAACATTAATATTTCTAGAAATATCTTCATTTCCTCTATCAAGAGGGATATTCTCCTCAATATTTTTAGCAACAACATCTTCAACCTTAAGCATGCTATATTTTTCTACTATCTCCCAGATCACTTTTGTTGTTTCCTTCTTTATCTTCTTTGTCATCTGTCTATTCCTTGTCATCAACATGTTCACTCTTCTCTTTATTTGGAATATCTCTGCACAAATTTTCTTCAAAGATTCCAAATCATCCAGGGTCAAGGAAGACCCAGTCTTATAATATGCATCATTCTTGATTTTCTCTTCATATTTAACAACCTCTTATCTCCTTTTTATCAGAGCTACCAACACGCTTTCAGGTAAATATGTATTTACACCATCCCACTTAATATCTAAGATGATAACATATTGAATAACAACTAAAAGAAAAATTTTCTTATCTTCTTCTCCAACATTATCATAGTATTTCATTTTAGGTTGAAGCATGTTCTCAAAATGTAGCAAGGAATTGAGAGTTGCCTCTAATTTAAAGCAGGAACTGGAACTTATCAGATTATCATGTTCTTCTCTTTGGTCCACAAAGGCTTCATCAGACACCTTAGACTTCTTTGATTTTGGTTTGGTGTGCACATGAACACCAAATTCTTGCACTTCCTCATCATCATAAGATGATACGACATGAATCTATTGGAACCAACAGTTTATGTAGAAGCACCTTCACCAGAGGGTAAACCTCCTCTTCTTCTCGTCACCATCTTTGCATCAAGATCTTCTTCATCTTCATCTTGATCATCTATAACACCATGTTTTTCTCCCTTGTCACATTCTCTTTCCTTCCTCTCTTTGCAAGAGCTACCGAAGGAGTTTCTTTCCTCTTCCTAGATCTGGTAGTTAGTCCAAAGGAAACATGACCTTTTCCTTTATCAACGGTATTGGGTTCAACCTTTACTATAGGGGCTATAGAGGATTTTGCAGAGGTAGTCCTTCTAGATCTCCTCAGGCTAGATGATTCTACCTCCAACTGTTCTCCCTCAGCCCTTCCAAGGAAAATATCCTCATCGGTGAATCCAACTTCTTTAAACTTTTTCTCCACTTTCTTTCTAATTTTAGGATTCTACTACTCTAGATGAATCTCCATAGACTTTTTAGCATATGTACCAATTTTGGGTTTGTTGGGATCCTTCAAATTCTTCAACAAAATTTGCACATAACCGTAAACTTCTTTTCCTGTTACCTCATATCCCAAAGGCTGAATCCAAATGGTTCGAGTTTCTATAGCCTCAATCATGCATTCATTAGAGGAAACATGGAATATGATATTGTCTTTATACTTCTCAACAATTTTCTTTGGAATCCTTTCCCTTTCATTCATGTTTCTCTTGAATATAGTGAAGAATTTTGTTAGACTATCATCTTGAGCATCCAAATTACCTAGACTATGTATATAATCAAAAACTTGATGTCCCACTGGTATGTATGAGTCCCAAAATACTTCATTATTCCTTCTCGAAAGCCTCTTCATGAAATAAAATAATATAAATACAATTAGTGAACCAAATTTGAAAGCATACTTCCTTTCCTTCATCAAATTCAAGTTTTCAAGTAACTCTAACTGAAGAATCTCACATAGATCATAATTTGTACCATTTACAACCATATTAAAGCCTATATAGATTGTTGTAGTTGAAATAGAGTTCTCTTTATTTGTGAAGTATATTTTGTGACTGATCATGATAGTTGCATACTTCATAGACAGATTAGTGATGGTCCTCTCATTAAATCTCTCTTGTCATATGTGGCTCCTATAAGTTCCATTACTACTTCATTCTTCGCAGATTTCAATATAAGTATTGTACCTTTATCCCAGAGCCTAGTAGCAACCCTAATCACCTCCTTAGTTATCATGTGCAGCCGATCAATCCACATGAATTTATCATGGATTCTGCTTAGGACTAATTTCACAAATTTGTCATCATAGCTAAAGTTTGGAAAACTATTCCATATATATAACTTCTTTGCAACCAGGTTCGAATACTTAGGTTTTATCAATAAATCATCACCAGTAAGCTCATTCTACCAAATCTCAACCAACTTTGTGTGATTGTATTCCTCAAACTTTACTTGAATATACATCCTTGTATCCTCGGTCAAAATAACTCCATAGGGATTGATGAGAATGCACCCATGGGATCATCTTCAAAAACTTTTGAGGAATATTTTCTATAAGAGGGTCTCAGCCTTTCCAACACTTTAATGACTATAGTGGTTGCCATTCTTCCAATTTTAGATTCAAACAACTTAAACAACACAAAACACAACTACATAGAAGATTAAAATACCTTTTTCTTCTCGATGAACCTTAGCTAGGGTTTGCATAGCTTGAACTCCAAATCTTCTTAGGAATGCTCCAAAGCTCTTCAATTTCTTCAAATGCATGAATGATCAAAATTCCTTAAACATTTCCTTTATAAAATAACGATCTACCCTAATTCACATTAAATGCCACATAACTCAAAAAGCTACTAAAAAATCTTCTCATTTACTTAGATAAAACCTAATTCACTCTGCAAAAGATCATTCCTTCATATTTCCTTCTAGTTCCTTTTCCAAAACCTATGAATATTCATTCTTCACATTTCATCCTCATGTCAGCCTTTGACATGCCATTTATCTAGGGGGTTCTTATAATTTTCTGATAATGCTCTCCCTATGACCTTGCTAGGTCTGGTCCTTAGAGGAAATGTTTGTACTAGATGAGGGCATAGACACATCATAAGTCTCTAGTTCTTCTTTCTTTCTCCAAATATTATTAATCTCTTTCTTAATCTCATCTTTGTCAACCTTCTTCATAGATTCATTCTTTTCTACCGGATTGGTCTCCTTACTCTTCTTGCTTCTGTAAACTCTTGAAACATGTCCTAGTTTGTTGCAGTTATATAGTAGACAATATTTCTTTGATTAGATTGACTTCCACCGACTCTTGTTCTGCATTGGTTAGCTTTATGTCCATACTTGTTACAATCATAATAGTAGCCATTAAAGGATTGATTCATTCTTCTTCCATTAAACTAATTCATCATCAGGGTTTTGCATTCACTTGCCCTATGTCCAATTCTTTTGTATGCAAAACATTGACCAGTAAAAGGACCAAGGAACACATTCATCATACTCCTACATTCTATTGCCTTGTGACCAAATTTATTGCATGAAAAACAAATTCCATTAAAAGAAGGATATCTTTGTGCATTAGGTTGTCTCACTGGAGGTCTCCTAGTAGAGTTCCATGACTTTTCTTTCTACTTTCCTTTATTTAGAGTCTTTTGATTGTTCACAGTCTTGGAACTTTCACCAGTATCATTTCCTAGACCACCTTTTTCTTTACTCATTTTATGTCCTGCGATCAATTCATCAAGCTTGTCTAAGCTAGATTTGAAATTGTTCTCATAGGGTTTCTCCTTCTCCAAATCCACTTTCAAGTTCACAACTTCTTGTTCAAGATTGGTGCAATCTTTAGATTTGTTTTGTACCAATTTTTTTAGACACTCTTCAATTCTTTTATTCTCCTCTACTTGCACTTTCAAATTAGAAATATCTTCATTATCCTTCTTTAACTAATCAGTTACTTCCTTATGCCTATCTTTGAACTTTTTCAATTTCTCCTTTAATTTATGGACACATTCATTCACCTCTTCAAGACTCTCTTTTAGATCTTTTTTTTCTCTTTCAACTTTGTCAAGATCCTCAAGAGTAGTCTGGAGCTCTCCTTTATCATCTTTTTCTACCATCTCTAGGATCTCCCTCAACCTATTAGGATTTTTCATAGGAACCAAGCTCTCATACCAATTGTTAAATGTCCAAGATACTAAGAGTGGGGGTGAATTAGTATCTTCTTAATTTTTCTGATCAGATACCATCCATTTATTCCAATGCACATAAAATAAAAGATAAGTGAAAGCATTAACAAAACATTAAATCACAGAACACATGAACACCGAGATTTTTTATGTGGAAAACCCAAAATGGGAAAAACCATAGTGAGTGTTAGCTCACAATATAGTATAACTGGTTATAAGATATTACAAAATGTGTTGCTCACTACCAAGACTCACTGTCCAAAAACAAAGACCCGTTGCCTATAGAATTACAATGAAAAAAATGGCTTTCAACCAGAAAGATGAACTAATAGAGTACACCTAGAGAGTGCAGATTCAATTCTAATGAAGCTCAGTAAACTGACTTGGCACATTTCATCATATTCACTCTTTTTCACATTCTCATTCATAACATTACCATTACCCTTATTTTTTTACATTATAAAACTTTAAAAACTATCCAATATATATTTGATCTCTTCGCAAGAATCAATTAGGTCGCCTTAATTAGATGCACTTCTTATTCATCAAAAATACCAAATGTCAGCCTCAAGCTTTCACAAAAAAAATCTCAAAAATTAATTTACACATCTAACACACTACATCAAGTTGGCATGGACCTAGGATAGGTCACAAATATATCTACATAGAAAAAATTAATTCACCATTACAAAAATACATCCATTAGGTCGGCCAAGGATAGACCTAATAGCACAATTGCAAATACCAGTGTAATTTTGATACACCATACGAGCATCTAGATGCATGAGATATTGAATGTACATGCTCCCGACGTCTACAAACCATTTCCAAAAACCACAAGCAACAGTAATCACCAGCAAAAAAATGCTAACCAAAATACCTAAGGATGTAAGCAAGATACTGGTTCAAATATGAGACCAAAACACCAGAAAAACTTTAGACTTGATCTTGCAATTTCAACTCATATATCATGGTGACATCAATGATAACACAAAATAACAAATTTTCTTCATTTTTCCAAGAAACCTTAGACAATCTCGTTGTACATGCAACGTGTCTTCAAACCCTTATGAATCTTTACAGTGTGGATGAATTCAAGGCCAACTAAGAAATGTTTCTTTAGATCAAACTAAACATGCCTTTATCTTAGATCTTCTCAACAATTTTGATAGATGTTGGTGCAACCAACTACTAGTTCTACACCATGCCCTCAAAAAATATTTGGACTTCTTCCAACCAACAAACTAAAAAACCCCTAACCTTTCTCTTGTCACGTGGCTCCCATCATTGTTGTCATCATTTTGTTCTCCATGGGTGGTTAGGTACTATTTGATTTTAATTTTTTTATTAAAGTTGCTTTGATTAAATAAAATATTATTAATAATTTATTTGGTTTAAATAAATTAAAATTTTGATATATGAAAATAAATATGTTAATTAAATTTTCATGCAAATGGAATTAAAGATAAATTAATAGGTTTAAATAAATTAGAACAAATCTAGTTGAAAGAAATAAAATAAAATTTAAATAGTAGTAATATGATAAATGAATTGATTGGTAATGGGAGTAAAGATTGCAATTAAATTCGAGAGATGGGTATGTGCAGGATCATGATGGGTATGTGGCTGACAACTTTTTCTTAACCCAAAATTGATGAAACAAAAAGGGTTTGTAAAGGAGATTCTCATATTTCCACCAATATAAATTATGCTTTACTTTGAATTTAATAAATAATTATTATTCATTTTCTATTTGAATTACTACTAAAGTCTTGTTTGATAGGTTGATAGAAAAACATCTATAGCTTTCAAACGGTATCACATTTTTTTGAATCTGAAACATGTGTCACATTCTATGCTTCACATACTATAGGATTAAAAATAAAAAATTGAATTTCATAAAGTTTTGACCAAGTTGGGTGGTGACATACAAGTTTTATTTTTTTAAAAGTTGTAATAAAAATTCATAATTAATTATTTACTTGGAAAAAAATTACAAAAATTATGCATCACATGAGACATCTACTTATATCTAAAATATTATAAAAAAATATTATCATTTTATTGTGGTTAGGGTGGTAGACATACACCTACTTATTTTTCCCCTAAAATTTAAGTACTATTGGATTGAAATTTTAAATTATCACCAAATAGATTTAAAAATAAATAAAAATAAACCTAGTAGTTTAGAAACTACATTCAATTTGCTACAGATTCTATTCTGACATATTTTTGAAATAAGATAGATAACTTATTCAAATTTTTATGTGAAGTTTCCTAACTTTGATTTTTCTGAATTTTTTGCCACTTAAGGGCCTATATTTTCCATGATGATCCTACACATACCCAAATATTTTTGGAACTGGAAAGTTGAAAGAAAAACATGCATTGGTTGTTTTTGTAATGGAATGGGGGAAGATCCACAAGTCTTGCATGTCTTTTGCATGAGTTGAAACTGAAGATGAAGTCGCTCCTCTGATATGAGCATTAGCTATCAGAGTTGGGAAGGGTTGAAAAAATTTCTAAGAGATTTCAACCAGGTTTCCCTTCCTTTTTGGGTGAAATATATGAATCGTGAGGATACACTGATAGGCATGTTTCCTATATGTGAATCGATCCACAGGTATGTGCATGATCATCATGGAAAAAACAGGCCCTTAAGAGGCAAAAAAATAAAAAAAAATCGAAGTTAGGCAACTTAACGTAAAAATTTGAATAAGTTATCTATATTATTTCAAAACTATGTAAGAATAGAATTTGTAGCAAATTGAATGTAGTTTCTAAACTACTAGGGTTTTTTAAAAAAAAAAAATCTATTCAAGGTGAAAATTTTAAATTTCAATGCAATAGTACTTAAATTTCAGGGAAAAAATAAGTAGGTGTCTATCTGACCACCCTAACCACAATAAAATGACAATATTTTTTTATAATATTTTAGATACAAGTAGAGGACTCATGTCCCAATTTGATGCATATTTTTTTGTAAGTTGTTTCCAAGTAAATAATTAATTATAAAAAATTTATTACAACTTTTAAAAAATATAAAAAACTCGTATGTCTCACCACCTCAACTTGGCCAAAACTTCATGAAATTCAATTTTTATTTTTTTAATCCTATAGTATGTGAAGCATAGAATGTGACGCATGTTTTGGATTCAAAAAATGCAGTACCAGTTGAAAGCTATAAATGTTTTTCAATTAGTCTATCAATCAGGACTTTAGTCATAATTTGAATAGAAAATGAATAATAATTACTTATTAAATTCAAAGTAAAGCATAATTTATATTGGTGGAAAGATGAGAATCTCATTTAAAAACCCTTTTCACTTCATCAATTTTGGGTAAAAAAAGTCATCAGCCACATACCCATCATATTGCCACTTTTTGGCCCATCATGATCCTACACTTAACCCCACTATTATTCTCATCATTTCTCTAGAGATAGTTGTATTTCTTTGGAAGGAAAGGATAGAGGAAAAGATTGATCAAAAAAATAATGGATTGTTATCCTTGAGGAATCTCGTAGAATATTTTAGACAAGTGTGAGGTCTTACATTTGGTATTTATCTATTGAACCGTCAATTTCCATTCTGATTTAAATTTTGTTCTTTCCATTCATTATCAAGTCCATAGTTTATACATATACTATGTGAATATGTATCTAGCCATTACATTTGTTATTTATTCATTGATTAGAAGTTTTGATCTACTAGAAATGCAAAGCAGATAGATATTACTGGTTGTCCTTTGTCGTATGAGAAATTTCAAGCTCAACTTATTCATTGCTAATCTACTTCTATTTGGAGCTATTAGGAATCCTAATCATCATGACATTCATAACTTTGATACGCTACCTATTTCATTTGAAAAAAATAAAATTGAAGCTTCATCCTCTGATCTATATATCCTTTAGATTGAATACCTAGTATTAGGGTGGAGGTTTCAGATTGTTCTTGTGAATTGTTTTGGTTATGTTGAACCTCTATTTCTAAAAAGAATAAATATTTTGTAAAGTACCATCTAACAAATCCTGTTTCATTCAGAACACTAGCCTCCCCTTAGTTCTATGATATTCATGTGAATCGGCTTTTATATGCACATCATTTTAATTAGTTATATTTATTTAGTCTAATATGCATATTAGTTTTGTTTAGATAGATGTGCTTTAAATACTTGGTTTCAATGAAAATATCCCTTAACATTTATACCAATAATAAATTTCATTGTTGGCATGTTGTTGGCATTAAAGCTGCAGCCTGGAACATAGAAGTTATCCTTGTATAAGCATTTCCTCCTCCTTGTTGGCTTGTACCACTATTGATGGAGGTGGCCTAAAATGGAACCATCGTTTTCTTGGGTAGCAATTGATTCGGCCTCTAAGTTAGCCTCTCAATACACATGAATCATCATGATTTCATTATATTTACATCAAAAATCTAACCTTCATAAATAGAGCATCAAATTTTTGACCTTGTAATGCATTTGATCTTATCACATTTTAACCAAAGAAGTTTCTCATGAGTCACTAGTATTTCTTCTTCTTCCTTTTTGTACTTTTTCATTCTTTAAATCGTCTATGGGATTTAATCATTTGTAAACAATGGTTGATGTGTTTTGAATCCTCTTCCTCCTTTTACCTCAACCTTGGGTTTAGGGTCTCCCCCTTGTCTTCATCATCAAGGTCGATTGGAAATGCAACATCAGTGTATACTTGGAAAATTGACTCCAATCCATCTCCTAGCCTTTATATTTAGTAACCCCAGTGATAGTAAGGTACAATAAATTATCTCTCTTATTTTTTATGTCGGTCTATCTGAGCCACATCATTTGAGCATAATGGGAATTTTTTAAGGTTTAAACAATGTCCTTGATTCTGTTGACAATCTATCACAATTGTAACACTTTAGAATAAAATATTGTCACAGTTTAAATAACCTCCTTGATTCCACTAGCAACCCCTCACAGTTTCAACACTTTAGCATCTTTGTTTTATAGAGTAAATGTTTACATTTTTTTGTTGAGAGAGGATTCATGTTAAAAAAATACATCATCTTGATTAATCCTGAGAGTGATTATTAATTAGTGTTTATAATTATTGTACCATGTTTTGGAATTTTGTTGGTGTTGTATAACTAAATGATTAATAAATATAATACCATGTTTAAGGCTAGCATTACCTCTAAGTAGAATTTCTTACTTCACTTCATGGAGCTTCTAAGTTATTGCATCTTCTCCTTTATTTAGTGACTGTGTGGATAAGCTCTATGAAAGTGACAAGAGTTGTTAGCTATTTCATTCTTTCCTCAGTCCTTTATCTTATCTATAAGTGTTTATATTCACCCATAGATCATACCATGTATAGTGGAAGAGGACCAAATACTTAGCAACAAAAATCCATCCATTAACCAAACGTCCATTATCCACTTTTCATATAAATCTCAAGCCTATAACTTCTAGTTTTGATAAGAAAGATAAATATTGGTATATTATAGGGGTATTAATTCGAGTAGAAGGGTATGATTTGTATTATGAAAATTTAGAAGGAATAAATAAAATAATATCTCATACTTATAACCTACAAAAGGATGAAGACTACCTCATGGTTGAATATTGTAATTATTGCATTGTTAAATTCAGGAGTAAGTAGTGTTGGATTATAGATATGGAATTACACTTGAATCATCTTACAAACAAGAGTTAGTCTAGAATCAATGTAATGAATGTGTTGATACTTCTTTGTACCCTCTAGCCAATAATGTGATAAACATAAGTTGGACTAGATATATTCAAAATGAGGTCCTTAACATGTGCATTATTTACCAATGGATACTTAGGTTCTGCGTAGAAGAAAGTTGATAGTCCCTTGTAGTGATTGGACTAATTAAATGTTAACTCATAATGATTTGAATGATATGTTTGCAAGGTTTTCGATTGAAATTCCTAGTAAATGATTTGTTATCTAGTGAGTATTATCACGTTTGAGAGAAACTGGGAATAGTGCTTAATGATACAAGCATAGATTAATTATTCAATATGGTTGAGGTTCAAATTGCAAATCTTCTCTTGTAACCTTATAGAGAATAGCAATTGGTTATGTATTCTTGCATGCACTCTTAAGCCTATGTTGTTGTGTTAAATTTTGTAAGTATGTGTACTCATGTAAATATATGTTATGAGTTTGATTATCTATTTTCATATGTGATATAAATAGATATCCATGTATATTTCCATACGTAGATAGAAAAGAAATAATGAAAGAAAGTTGGCATACTGATATCACGATGAATGAATGTTTGTTTCCTTGTAAATTATATATTATAGCTGATTTTAATTTTTAGAAAGCCTATTTGAGAGGACTAAGTAAACCCCTTTAAAATGATTTCATGAATGACATATAGATGAAATGCAGTTGGTTATCTTAAATGTTCTTTATAATTTTGTGGTGCTAGTGACTTTAACGATTGATTTTAGTGGTTCTACAAAGTTATATCTTCTTGGATTTTAATGTGATGATAGGGTAATGTGTATTTTCAAGTGAATGGAAATAATGTTTGATGTCGTGATTGTTGTTTTAATTTTTTTTAGTTGTTTATTAGTCAAGTCGTATGTTGTGTGTTTATAGTAGTCGGGTATCCTATGAGGAGGAAATAGAGATCTCTTTCAGATACTCAATGGTTGATGTTACTATTGGTACTTGTGGTGGATTCTTGATAATTTTATTCCAGTGCATCTTCCTTTTCAGGTATATTGATTATGGAGATTTCACTCGATGAACTTGTGTTGTGATTTATTTGGAAAAATGTATTGTTTTGACTTACCTCATAAATGGAGGATTGGAAATAGTTTTTTGGGAACTTATTATTGTTGGAATTTCTTTGATGGGGAACCTTTGTGTTAGCATTTTGAGAGTCTTCCATAGGTTACAGGGGATATGATTTTACTTGCACGAATTGGTATAGGATCTGTGACCTAGGAGGTTCTACCTTGGGTAACCTATATCAACCCGAAAGTACTTATTTGAGTCTTATATTGTATCATGATTTTGTTATTTTGATTATGGTTGACCTTTACACTTGGATTGTGTTTATTTGGGTTTGATCCTTGCACTTGAATGTGGTTTTTGTTACTCTTATGTTCTAGTGTGAGATGTTGCATGCCTCACTTGATGCAGTTATTTTGTGTGGATTTGGTATATAGTGCAAGTTGGATTATGTTGATTGTGTTTTCTGCACAATAATAGCCAGACAGAATATGATATCCTATCTCTCCTCAAAGGTAAATATCTATCGGCAAGCCTCAAGAGATAACCCCAAGGTCTCTAATGTCAAGTCTTGATAGTGCATAAACAACTCAGTAACAAAATGTGAAAATGTTGGTAATCACAATGGGACCTTACTACAAGCAAAATATTGAATCAATTTTATTAGATCTAATGATCTGATGATACTTCAATCCTAGTTTTAACCCAATAATCAAAGAAATAAAAAAAGGTAAGGGTTTAAAAGAGATTTCTAAACTTAATACTAAACCTAAGATTAACAATGAAAGTAACCAATACTCGAAATGGACCAATCCCTCAAAACCAATTTCTGGTTGACCAAGATAAATATGTAATCTCACAGAAAACAGTGCAATCTTTTGAGGTGTTGAGATTTTCAAATCATGAACATTTATTCAACAACCCTATTGTAGTTGAAATGAAAAAATCCTCACAATCGAACTAAGCATACTGAAATATGAAGTCTAGGCTAACTTTGCAAAGAAACTAACAATCGGTTGGTTGCGAAAAGTATGGACTAAAGGATTGTTGCAACATTCAAGTATTTAATCACAAACATTATTGAATCCAAATCTAATCTAAACATTAACCTTCTCAAAGAAATTTTAAAGATAGAACAATAAGAACCATGCAAAACAAAAGAAACAAGTATGGCACCAAATCACAATGTCATTTCTTGTATTCAAATTGTCAACTGTAGCAACAATTCTAGCTTTCTATTACAATATTTGCTTGAGGGAAACTACCTACTAACTTACTCTACTTATAACTAGCTCTGCTCTATATTCTGGTTACAAGTTCTAACCTTCTAACTATTTCTAACTCTTTCAAATGAGGCGACATGCCCAATTTATAGAAATCACCAAGTACCCGTCGGCTAGGCAAGGGTTTTGCAACAATGACTTGGCACAACCACCCAGCCAAGAGAGTCTTCAAAATGGGTCAAATGGGCATTCAATGCATATCCTGTCCAAGTCAGCTTGAGATCCACAGTGCAACTCGGACAATGCGCGGGAAGATAATAGGGAAGCACAAATCGTGCTGCAGCCCATCATTAGCTCTCTTCCCTATTATCCCCACGCCGATTTAACTCTTCATGTAGCTTCATGAACCTTGCATCTAAGTCAGCTAGAGGTGGTACTGGCAGAACCCTAAGTCACCTCTCAATGGACGTGATCTCGTCCCTTGAGTGTTTGACTGACATATCCCAATCTACCTTATATGTCACATGCTTATCAATAACTGCGAGGTAGGTGGCTACATCATCCAGCTGGTGCTTGGAAACAGAACCATCATCAAGTGGTGCATACACATCATGCCACCATTCTCTCAATTTTTCCAGGCTCAAGTACTTGGGTGTGATTTTTCTTCTTCCTGTCATGATTTCAAAGAAGGAAATGGAACCATTGTAAACCCCAGTTAGGGTTTCATCAATCTGCTTCATTCGTTTGTAAATATTTTTCAACACCCTTTTCCTAATTTGCAATGCTTCAAACCACTCCCATGGCTCGACAGCTCTGGAAGAAGGAAGGATCCCATCACTCACCAATCTATCCTAGGTGTATTCCATTAGAGTTCTAGTTTTCTATAGAAGGAGGTCTGTATCCTCCTTATTTTGTGCCAACACCTATTTTAACCATTCAGTGACCATGATAGCATCCTTCCCAGTTGACAAGACTTCCTTAATAGCCTCATCACCCTTTTCTTGTACCCCTTTCAACTAATTCACAGTGGCAAGGGTGGAAGATTTATCTTTTCTAGCTCAGTTATGGTCTCCTGAGGCAGAGGATTGGTAGCAGAGGAAGAAGGATTAATGGACTACGGTGGCTTCATTAATTCCTCCAAGCACTTTCTAAGATTTTCATTTTCTCTCTTTAGCTCCTACATGGTCCTCATTTCCCTTCTCAATCTATCCACAATAACTGCACTGGAGACCTCATAGTCCTCAATATCCTGTTCAATTGATGTAGGCCTAAGATTAAAAGTTTGTATATTTTTAATCATTTCTAGCCACATCGCCTCTATTTTTATCTGGAATAGGGGTAGCAATATGAACAACCTTGTTATGTGCCTCATCTCTCTCAACCCGTGAGATCACCCTAGCCTTCTTCTTACCTTTATCTTTTCCAATCCTGGCTAGTAATGCATCCCAGTTCGGTGGACTATCCTCCACTACTACCTGTTTTCTCTTTATTTCTTTCTCCAGCCAGCTAGGGACAATGGACTCCAATTGCACCCTGTTCTACCTCATTTCCTCTTCTTTTTGATCCTTAGGTGCCTCCTCACTCAAATTCTATTTCTCAGGGGTCTCATATGTTTCACTTTCCTTCCCCTCAGCATGCTCCTCTTCATGTGTAGGTAAGAGAACCTCTACTGCCTCCACCTTCCTCGAAGGAGATTCAACTTCTTTAGTTCTGATAGGAGAGTCTGCATGTGCAACCATAGGGGACTGCATTATCTTTTCAATTTCTGCCTCTGCACAATGAAGATCACCTTCATGAAATTCTTCACCTTCAGTATCTAGATGATCCACAACATTTTCCTCCTCACCTGGTTTTTCTTGAGCTTCGTGAGCAGGAGGCACATCATCATGCTGCTCCTCATGAGAAACCACTGGAGGAAGGTCAGCCTTAGGCACACTGTCATTGGGAGAAGGAGTCCTAGACTTCCTTGCATACACTTTAGCCTTCTCCTCTGAGCTTTCAATATTTATCACTGGTTGGGAAACTTCTTCCTCCCCAATCCTGGAGCTAGCCTTCTCTGTCAATTTGATAATTATTTTCCTCTTAGGCATAGGAGCATCAGCTTCAGGACTCCGCTCGGACTTCTTAGTCCTTGTCCTCTTCTTGGCCTTTGGCCTCCTCTGTTTTCTATTTCCTGGACCTCTATTTCTTGTACACCTTTAATTTTAATTTTGACAAGAGAGTCCAATTTACCTTTACCTTTAGGATCCTGCTGCCTTGTGGACTCCTCAGAGGTGGAATGGGAATCTAAGTCTCCCATCAGGTCGTATGTGCATTTTACTCCCTTGTTTTCCAACTCCCATATCGTGTGTTTGAGCCACATCCTAGTAAATTTGAGGACTAGATCCATCAATTGTTTAAGTTCTTTCTTATCCTCTTCCAACCAATCCACATCACCAATTGATTTGTCCTTTACCGCTTCATAGGCATGGTCTTGAATTAAGTTCCCATCATCTTCCAATTGATCACGAACTTCCCTTACGTTATACAATCTGACTGCATCCACTGGAAGCTAAGAGAATTTCTTCTTTCTAACCTCATATTTATCACCACAATTGGCCCAATAGTCCTCTAAATTAACCTTATGGCCATACTCTCTATTGGCCTTCTTTTGAGCCTCTCCTGTGATGTCAAATCTGGATCTCTTGGAGTGGGAAGATAAACCAAGAGCACTCATTTCTTCCTTTGAAGCTTGGGCAGAACCAATGGAAGGACAAACCTCTCCAGTGCCAATCCTCAAGGGGAAGTCTCCACTGAATCCAACTTTATGTTTGTCCTTTTTGACAATGGCATCAAAGTCACAAATCTACCTGGTGACTTCCAACAATATGATGTGGTCAGTGGGATACCTTGGGAGCCTATACGGGGCCCTTTGACAGCCATCAATCCGAATGTAGGAGAAAGTTGGGAACTGGATGAACCACGCTCCATACTTCTTGATGAGTTCCTTTGCTTGATCTGAAATTCTAACGTGCTCTGCTTCCTGAAGCATTCTGGTGATATGCATGGTAAATGCATCATTTTCCCTCCTATAGTCCAAGCTTCCTAGATACAATTGAGGGAAAACTTCATAGATGATATCTTGTCTGAAAATTCCCTTTGTATCTAATCCTTTGTAGGGATGGAATCTAGCAAGTGCATAGACCAAATATGAGGTCATTGTGAAGGTATTTGTCTGCAACACATTGGACAATTGTTTGTGAATTACTTGGCTAATGACCCCTACCCAATGGTAGTCAATTTTCTCTTGTTCCATCCTTACAATCATGTGGCACATCCAATTCTCAAATGTACCAACACTCTTTAATCCAACCACCCTACTAAGCAACATGATGGCATCATAGTATTCCTTCTTGAATTTTGTTCTGAACAGCTGCTTAGGAAACTTGGAATAGTGAGACTTGGGCTTCTCTAGCCAGGAATTGATTAGCTGCTGTGACTTCACAGTCTGGTCATCGTAGAATTCTTGAGCTGCCTCAATGGTGAATCCCACCACATGAGATCTGTCTAGCATATCAAATGTTTTGGCAATGGAGACCGGGTTGAGATTGGCAACAACTCTCCCTTGAGGCCCAATAATCCTCTGTGTATCCTGATCATAGTACCTAGCACACTCAAGGACCAGCTCATAGCATTGCACTGTAGAAGGGAAACCGACTACATGGGACAAGCCTGATTCCATCATCCTTCTAGTCACCAAAGGAGGATCCTTGACCGCCATTCTTGCTTTAAATTTATCATAGTCCCAGAGGCCAACATTTGTATCAGTGACTTCTAACTAGACAAAAGTGATCTTACTCTCAGGGACCTTTCTCTTAATGTCCAGCTTAACCCTCTCTGCATCAGACAATGAAGACTCAACTACTGCTTTGCTTGATTCAGCCTATATTCAACATGAAAATATAATAAAAACCATAGGAAAGCAAGGTTAATCCATCAAAACACCATTAGAATGCATCTCATATAGTCAAGGTGTTATTAAAATTCATATAAAATGACCATAACAAATTTTGGGTTTCAAGACCATCCGCGGAACTTGAGCTAGAGAGGAATTTCAGGAAATTCCAGACCAATTGGATTCCAACGGAAAAAACCAAGAAACATCTACTTGACCATCAAACCTGATCATTTTTAATCAATAAATCACATGGGAGATCCAAATATGGCATGAAATAATCATCAAATGCATCATAAATTGTAAACAGATCCAATTATCTCACGCTCCTTTATGTTTCATCAACTTTTGGGGAAATCTGTGAGGGACGGATTTCCGCGAAGAACGGGCCAAAGAAGATTTTTGGAGAATTAGGGAGACAACAGATTTCAGAGAAATCCAGACCTGATGGACATCCACAATATAGGAAAAATTCTAGACCAATGGGGATTCCTGAAACGTAGGTTTTGGCAAGAGTTAATCATTTTTCTGAGAAGTCTCAGCGACTCCCGGGAGTCTCGCCAAAGAAATTCACTAAGATAGGTTTCACTAAGACTTAGTGGTTGTAGTGTAACATCCTGGCAACTAGGGGGGAAGTCTTAGCGAAGAACATGAGTGTTCTTAGGCCGAACAAATTTCATTCAGAAAGAGGTCACACTGAATGGGGCACGTCTTGCCAAAAGCGAAAATGAAAGTCACGTTGATGAGAGATTTTCTTTGGTATAAAGTCACAACGAATCACTCTTTTCTCACCAACTATCAGAGTTTAAGTAATCCCTTCGGCCAGACCAAATTTTATCTATATGATGTCTCAATGAACTTACAGAGTCTTTCCAAACATCAATGAGGAACATCTTGATGTGACCAGCGGGTAGTTGGGGTAAGGTCTCAGCGACTTCTCTTGGTCTTGCTGACTAGTGATAGAACATGGGAGACCTTCGGTGTGAGAAAGATACAGTCACAACAAACATATGGACTTAGGAGGGCTTTTGGTGAAGCATTTTAGTTCGGCTAGAGGTCCCAGTGACTACGTTATGTCTCACCGATGAAGAGTTCCATCAGCATAACCTCTTGCCAACATTAAGAAGTCACCGTTCGAAAGAAGATCAGGGCACACCAAGAGAAAAGTTTCGCTATGAAGTCCTGGAAATCATCAGGAGTCTCGGTGAAAGCAAAGATTTCAGCAAGAGTAGGGAGCTCACGGTAAGGTCTCATTGAAGCATGAATGTCTCCCCGACAAAAGGTCACTCGACAAGAGTAGGATACATTTGGCGAAAGGTCTTGCCGATGGCAAAGGTTTCAACGACAAGACAAAAAATTGGCAAGATGAAAGGAGCCCGCTATGAGCTCTTGGCGACGAGGTTTGTCTTGCCGACAGAAAGGATTTTGGCATGAGAATCACAGTGTCCTAGAAATCAAATAAAAACCTATGAAGGGCTTCGGCGAGACACAAAATGACCTACATGACATCTTCCTGACTTCGAAGGGTTACAGCGACTGAAAATAACAAAGCTCAACAAAAGCGAAAAGTGCTTAGTGGGAGGTCTCGCCGAAGGATGGATGTCTTGGCAAAGCAAATGAATATTAGTAAAGCCACTGGATCCCGCTATGACCTCTTGGTGACTAGGACTTGTCTTGCCGAGAGCGAGTATGAACAAGCATGTCGATGAGACATCTCCTCGTGGGGTGAGGTCTTGGCGAAAGCAGAGGTCTCACCAACTGATATGCATAAAATATTTCATCAGTGAACTATAGGGTGATCAATATGACATCTGAGCGATCTCGAATGGTCATAGCGAAGGGAATCCGGAAGGGATGGAGAGTCCTGATTTCATCCAGACACTGAACCAACTATGGATTTCGAAAAGTTTGACTTAGGGAAAGTCGGGAACAGACCTTTCATGAATTTTCTTTGCATTCTAGGTCAATCTTAAGATGAAATCACCTGATATGGCACTGCCCTAGGTCTGAACCCTATTCATCCGCCATTAGCACATAGGAAAGCTCAAAATTTAGTTGTTTCCACTGTTGAGTCATCACTAGGGTTTACTAATTACTCTTAAGCAAGATTCATTAAAATGTAGATGGACACATGAACTCAAAACTTGCCTGGGAGATGACAAAGGATGTAATACTGAACAACCCTAGCACAAAATAAATAAATACATAGGAATTCAAATCCCACAATCCCTCACAATACCAATGTGCCATTCATAATTCAATTCAAAGTAGAGCAATCAGACACATACCATTATAAAGCGGGAATTGATCTCAGAAGCAACAAACGTGAAGCTCAATGGGGTCTACAATGAACAAATGTAGGAAGGCACAAGAAACCATCACAGTTTTCCTGAATAGCCCAAAGTGAAGCCAACATTTCAATGAACAAACTCTAAGGATGCATTTCTCAACTTAGACAACGGCAAATAGTGAACATAATGGTGCAAAAGATCTCAGATATCAAGTAAAATCTAGCCTTCAAAGCACGTATGAAGCCATTAATGCAATCAATAAGACAGTCATGAAACCTGAGGAGCCGACGATAGGTCAAAATCTAGGAAAGTCCAACCCACATGGAAATCCGTGAAGATAAAAAATTCCCGAGCAACAAGATCCGTCCAAAATCCAAGCAGGATGCAGGAAAATCCAACCAAGGTGGAAAATCTCGAATTAGAGAAAAAGCCCAGAATTCATCCAGAACTTAAGATTTTCAATGGATAACCTGGGGGAAACACTTAGGAAATCAAATTAAAAAATTAAGAACATGCCTAAGTAAGACAAAAACCTCAAAAAGAAAGGGCCAAAACACCAAAGCCGAAGTGAAGGAGGGTCCCTGCTTACAGCGGGGCGTGTGTGAGAAAAACTGCACAATAGATTACCCATTTGTGATTTTGAGATTTTGTTGTTAGTTGAGGGAGTGTCTCTCAGTGGGGTCCAGTGCCCAAAGTGGCTGGACCAAGATAACCCATTGTGATTTTAATCAAGTGATAACTTAATTAATTATTTAGGAGGGGGTTTGGGTAGTATCACACATTAATTCAGATAATGAAGCATCACTCATGGGCCCAAGTACTTGTTTAGGCTTGGGATGAGTGGGAAGGCCTAGAATGAAAAAATTAACTACCTTGCCTCTACATAGTAATTTTACAAGGTACGTTGATCCTGCATAGTGAGCATAGGGTCCTGGTGGCCAGTAGAAGTTACCAGGGAAACCCAAGGTGGGGGTCAATAGCCTAGGAAGGTTACACTAGGGTAACCCATGATTACCTATGCAATGACACTCCACTCTTTAAGAACCTTGTATGCTTTTTTATTCCCCTCTTGTTGTTCTTGAGCCTCTAGAAGTGGATTTTCTCATTGTGTTCATTGATGCTTGGTTATTTCATGTGATGGATGTTATCTTGTTGTTCTCTTTGCAAAGCCTTGTAATCCTTGTTTCATTTGATGGTATTCATTGAGGTCCTTCTTGTCTTGTCCTAGCAGAGGGGGTGGACCTTTAGGTCCACATGGTCAGGTGGAATGGGTGGAACTTGCTATGCACCCCATTGGGTCCCCAGCCGTGATCGAGTTGTACCAGAGCTAGATCAAACTTGTAGGTTTGTAATCCTTCAGTTCATTTATATCATTCTGTGATATTGTACTATTCCCATTCATGTTGACAAGCAACATTGTATTAATGTAATCCTTGAGTAATGTATCTTCATGTTATTAATGCATTGTCCTTGTTCATGTTATCTTATGGTTACTAGTACATGTTATTTTTCATGCGATGTAATGATGTTGATGTGAAAAGTAATACAGTCATGTAACCCCAAGGGATTTGTTAAATGTTGTTCATGTATAGTTTCATTTCATGTGAAATGTGATTACTATGATTCATGTTAGTTATTGAAAAAAACAATTGTGCTATAAATGTTAGTTGTTATTGTTCCCTTTGGGGTTGCGTGGCAGGGTGTTACACATGGTATCAGAGCCTAGGTTCATACACTGGGTACCATGAGCCCATTACGTTGACCTAGTTGCTCATATTCTTGAGGTTGCATATTTTCCTTTGTGTCATCTTCACTTAGCAACCTAAGTATGTCCTTAGGTGGTGTCGGTCCAAAGGTGCATAAAACCGGTGGAATTGATAGGACCCTCGGTGTAGTGCACAATGCACCAATATTCTTCCTACTGAGAAAGCATTTTGGGTTGTGTTGCCTTGTGGTGTGTGCTCTATGAAATGAATTTGAGTATGTATGTGGTGAGTGTGTGTTTTAAACTAAAATTTTGTGCTTTTGATGTGTTAAAATTGTGTTTTATGTTTTGAATAGGCGTAAAATATGATCTTGTGTCACATATGTTGTGAGATTGGGTGTTGAATAATGAACGAAGTAGAATGTCTTGCGTGAAAATGAAGTATATTTAATGAAAGATGAGAACCTTGAATGCATAATTATTTAGTGTTTTGTGAAAATGTGACAATCTGATGTAGCAAATGTATTACATGACATTAGAAGTATTGTTATGAGTATAATGTGATTGGATTAAATTGGTTAAGATAGAATTGTACTATTTTTATTATGTCGTTGATCAATGATTTCTTTATGAGGTGATTATGATGTGGTTACTATTTGGAGTCTTGGTGAGAAGGACAGTGTAGCATCACTCGCTCACGAGCACCCTGCTACATTGTAAGTTCTTCTCACAGTGTGTTTGCTATTGGATATATATGCTCAACATTTTTTTTTTATGCAAGATTGTAGGTACCAAGCTTTGAATCCACCTGCACGGTTAGGTTTGAGTGAGCCCCATAAATCCCAATGGGTATGACATGGAAACATAGAGTTGACAAGAAGGGTCCCCAACTTTTCCATCATCCTCAATGAGGATAAGTACCCCCACCTTGTAACCCTATCACTATGGTTTTTATGTTTTCACAATTGTTCATTGGGTGTTTTTCGATATTTGATTATGTCGTGATGTTATTGTTGAAGCTAATGTTTTCTACATTTGAATAAATTTTCAGTAGCCTTGCAACTTCTAGGAGTAAGTCAAAGCTTTGGGGGGAGGATGTACCACCCCTCCATCCTTGTTTTCATCGTGTTGTTCTCAATGGATGGTTAGGTATTGTTTGATTTTAATTTGTTTTATTAATGTTGCTTTCATTAAATAAAATATTATTAATAATTTATTTGGTTTAAATAAATTAAAATTTTGATATATGAAAATAAATATGTTAATTAGATTTTAGTATAAATGGAATTAAAGATAAATTAATAGGTTTAAATAAATTAGAACATATCCAGTTGAAAGAAATAAAATAAAATTTAAATAGTCGTAATATGATAAATGAATTGATTGGTAATGGGAGTGAAGATGGAAATTAAATTTGAGAAATATTTTTGGAACTCGAGAGTTGGAAGAAAAACATGCATTGGTTGTTTTTGTAATGGAATGGGGGAAGAGCCGCAGGTCTTGAATGTCTTTTTGCATGCATTGAAACTAAAGATGAAGCCACTCCTCTAATATGAACATTAGCTATTGAAGTTGGGAAGGGTTGAAAAACTTGCTAAGAGATTTTAACCAGATTTTCCTTCTTTTCTTGGGTGAAATATATGAATCGTGAGGATACACTAATAGTTATGTTGCCTATATCCACTATTCTTCTCATCATTGCTCTAGAGATAGATATATTTCTTTGGAAGGAAAGGATAGAGGAAAAGATTGATAGGAAAAAGAATGGACTGCTATCCTTGAGGAATCTCGTAGAATATTTTAGACAAGTGTGAGGTACTATAATTGGTATTTATTTGTTGAACCCTCAATTTCCATTCTGATTTAAAATTCGTTCTTTCCATTCATTATCGAGTCCATAGTTTATACATATACCATGTGAATATGTATCTAGCCATTACATTTGTTATTTATTCATTATTAGAAGTTTTGATCTACTAATAATGCAAAGCAGATAGATATTATCGGTTATCCTCTGTCATATGATAAATTTCAAGCTCAACTTATTCACTGCTAATCTACTCCTATCTGGAGCTATCAAGGATCCCATATCATCATAACCTTCATAACTTTGATACGCTCCCTATTTCATTTGAATTTTTTTTTTCCAAAGCTTCATCCTCTGATCTATATATCCTTTAGATCGAATACCTAGTATTAGGGTGGAGGTTTTAGATTGTTCTTGTGAATTGTTTAGGTTATGTTGAACCTCTATTTCTAAAAATAATAAATATTTTGTAAAGCACCATCTGACAAATCTTGTTTCATTCGGAATACTAGCCTCCCCTTAGTTCTATGATCTTCACGTGAATTGGATTTTATATGCATATCATTTTAATTAGTTAGATTTATTTAGTCTAATATGTTTATCAATTTTGTTTAGATAGATGTGCTTTAAATCCTTGGTTTCAATGCAAATCTCCCGTAACATTTATACCGATAATAAATTTCATTGTTAACATGATGTTGGCATTAAAGCCGCGGCATAGAACATAGAAGATATCCTTGTATAAGCATTTCCTTGTCCTTGTTGGCTTGTACCATTGTCAATGGAGGTAGCCTGAAATGGAATCATCGTTTGCCTGGGTAGCGAGTGATTCAACCTCTAAATTAGCCTCTCGATACACATCACTCATCATGATTTCATCATATTGAGGCATCAATAATCTAACCTTCGTAAATAGAGCATCAATTTTTTGACCTCGTAATGCGTTCGATCTTATCGCATTTTAACCAAAGACATTTTTCCCCTCAATTTCTAGTATGAAAATATTGAGTTTTATTCCTAACTGAAGTTTCTCCTAAGTCATCAGTATTGCTTCTTCTTCCTTTTCATACTTTTTCATTCTTTAAATCATCTGTAAGCCACGGTTGATGTGTTTTGAATCCTCTTCCTCCTTTTACCTCAACCTTGGGTTTAGGGTCTCCCCCTCATCTTCATCATCGACGTCAATTGGAAATGCAACATCAATGTATACTTGGATAACTGACTCCAATTGCATCTCCTAGCCTTTATATATTTAGTAACCCCAATGATAGTAAGGTGCAATAAATAATCTCTCTATTTTTTTATATTGGCCTATCTTAGCCACATCATTTGAGCATATTGGGAAGTTTTTAAGGTTTAAATAATCTCCTTGATTATGTTGAAAATCTACCACAATTACAACACTTTAAAATAAAATATTATCATAGTTTAAATAACCTCCTTGATTCAATTAGCAACCTATCACAGCTGCAACACTTGAACATCTTTGTTTTATAGAGTAAATGTTTAAATTTCTTTGTTGAGAGAGGATTTGTGTTAAAAAAAATACATCATCTCGATGAATCCTGAGAGTAATTATTAATTAGTGTTTATAATTACTGTACCATGTTTTGTAATTTTGTTGGTGTTGTATAGCTAAATGTTTAATAAATCTAATACTATGTTTAAGGATACCATTACCTCTAAGTAGAATTGCTTATTTCACTTCATGGATCTTCTAATTTATTGCATCTTCTCCTTTATTTAGAATTTGTGTGGATAAGCTCTACAAAAGTGACAAGAGTGGTTAGCTATACGGTTCTTTCTTCAGTGCTTTATCTTATCTAGAAGTTTTTATATTCACGCATAGATCATACCGTGTATAGTGGAAGAGGACCAAATAGTTAGCCACAAAAAGGCATCCATTAACCAAATGTTTGTTATCCACTTTTCATAAAAATCTCGATCCTATGACTTCTAGTTTCGATAAGAAAGATGAATATTGGTATTATAGGGGTATTAATGTTGGTAGAAGGGTATGATTTGTATTATCAAAATTTAGAAGGGATTAATAAGATATATCTCATACTTATAACCTACAAAAGAATGAAGACTACCTCATGGTTGAATATTGTAATTATTGTATTTATAAATTCAGGAGTAAGTAGTGTTGGATTATAGATATGGAATTACACTTGAATCATCTTACAAACAAGAGTTAGTCTATAATCAATGTAATTAGTGTGCTGATACTTGTTTGTACCCTCTAGCCAATAATGTTAGAAACATAAGTTGGACTAGATACATTCAAAATGAGATCCTTAACATGTGCATTATTTACCTATGTGATACTTAGGTTTTGCATAGAATAAAGTTGATAGTCCCTTGTAATGATTGGACTAATTAAATGTTAGCTCATAACGATTTGAACCATATGTTTGCAAGGTTTCCAATTGAAATTCTCAGTAAATGATTTGTTATCTAGTGACTATTATCACCTTTGAGAGAAATTGGAAATATTGGTTAATGATACAAGCATAGATTAATTATTCAATATGGTTGAGGTTCAAATTGCAAATCTTCTCTTGTCAACTTATAGAGAATAGCGATTGGTTATGTATTCTTGCATGCACTCTTAAACCTACATTGTTGTGTTAAATTTTATAAGTATGTGTACTCATGTACATATATGTTATGAGTTTGATTATCTATTTTCATATGTCATATAAATAGATATCCATGTATATTTCCATACGTAGATAGAAAAGAAATAATGAAAGAAAGTTCACATACTAATATCATGATGAATGAATGTTTGTTTCCTTCTAAATTATATATTATAGCTGATTTTAATTTTTGGAAAGCCTATTTGAGTGGACTAAGTAAACCCCTTTTAAATGATTTCGTGAATGACATATAGATCAAATATAGTTGGTTATCTTAAATTTTCTTTATAATTTTTTGGTGCGAGTGACTTTAACAATTGATTTTAGTGGTTCTACAAAGATATATCTTCTTGGATTTTAATGTGACGATAGGGCAATGTGTTTTGTCAAGTGAATGGAAATAATGTTTGATGTCAAGGTTATTGTTTTCTTTTGTTTTAGTTGTGTGGTTATAATAGTCGGGTATCATGTGAGGAGGAAATAGAGATCTCCCTCAGATGCCTAATGGTTGATGTTACTATTGGCACTTGTGGTGGATTCTTGATAATTTTATTCCAGTGTGTCTTCTTTTTGAGGTATCTTGATTATGGAGATTTCACTCGTTGAACTTGTGTTGCGATTTATTTGGAAAAATGTATTGTTTTGACTTACCTCATAAATGGAGGATTGGAAATAGTTTTTTGGGAACTTGTTATTGTTGGAATTTCTTTGATGGGGAACCTTTGTGTTAGTGTTTTGAGAGTCTTCCAGAGGTTAGAGAGGATATGATTTTACTTACAAGAATTGGTATGGGGGCCAGTGACCTAGGAAGGTCAGCCTTGGGTAACCCATATCAAGCTTGAAGTACTTATTTGAGTTTTATATTGTATCACAATTTTGTTATTTTGATGATGGTTGACCTTTACACTTGGATTGTGTTTATGTGGGTTTGATCCTTGCACTTGAATGTGGTTTTCATTACTTTGATGTTCTAGTGTGAGATGTTGCATGCCTCACTTGGTGTAGTTATTTTGTTTAGATTTTGTATCTAGTGCAAGTTGGCTTACCCGTTTGTGATTTTGAGATTTTTTTGTTAGTTAGGGGAGCAGTTCTTAGTAGGGGCTTGCACCCAAAGTGGCTAGACCAAGATAACTCATTGTGATTTTAATCAAGTGATAACTTAATTAATTAATTAGGAGGGGTTTTGGGTAGTATCACACACTAATTCGAATAATGAAGCCTCACTCATGGGCCCAAGTGCTCATTTATGCTTGGGATGAGTGGGAAGGCATGGAATGGAAATATTAACTACCTTTCCTCTACATAGTAATTTTTAAAGGTATGTTGATCCTGCATAGCGAGCACGGGGGTCTCATGACTAGTAGAGGTTACCGGGGAAACCTAGGATGGGGGTCAGCAACCTAGGAATGTTACACCAAGGTAACTTGTGACTACCTATGCGATGACACTCCACCCTTTAACAACCTTGTATGCCTTTTGTTTCCCCTCTTGTTCTCCTTGAGCCTCTGGAAGTGGATGTTGTCATTATGTTCATTGATGCTTGGTTATTTCATGTGATGGGTGTTATCTTGTTGTTCTCATTGCAAAGCCTTGTAATTCTTGTTTCGTTTGATGGTATTCAGTGAGGTCCTTCTTGTCTTCTCCTATCATGAGGGTTGGGCCTTTGGGTCCACGTGGTTGGGTGGAACGTGCTATGCACCTCATTGGGTCCCCAACCATGATTAAGTTGTACCAGTTGTAGTGACTCCTAAGTTTTACTAGAGTTGGATTAGACTTGTAGCTTTTTAATCCTTCAGTTCATTTGTATCATTCTATGATATTGTGCTATTCACATTCATGTCAGGAAGCATCATTGTATTAATGTAATCCTTGAGTAATGTATCTTCATGTTATTAATGTATTGTCCCTATTCATGTTATCTTTCATGGGATGTAATGATGTTGATGTGAAAAGTAATGCAGTCATGTAACTCCAAGGGATTTTTTATATGTTATTTGTTATTGTTTCCTTTGGGGTTGTCTAGTGTGATGTTACATCAATAGACACAAGGAATGAAATTTCTCTTTTTCCTTGTTTGGCAGCCAAAAAAAACTTAGCCAAAATTATCTTTTTCATTGTTTGCACCCAAAAAAAAACTTAGTCTCACTTTCTTTTTTATTACTTTCCACTTTATTTTCCACCTAATGATCAAATTAGTCACTTACAATGATCAAATTAGTCATTTATAGTTGTGCTATAAAAAATACTATAATTTAATCATTTTAGTTATTGTGGCTAAAATTTTTAGTCATGTAGTAATTTATTTGCCAAATTCTACTAGTGTTTGAAAATTTACATTCCAAGACAACTTCTAAGGTATCATCATTACATATTTCATGTTTCATGCTTGAATTTCATTATTTCATCACAAGGTTTAATTACCTACAAGGGGTTTGACTTAGGCAGACCCCTATCTTCTAACTATCAACAAGTTTTTGTTTCCTTTAAAGTGTGTTAGCAGGTTTCTAGGTTCAAGATCAAGTGGAGAACAAGATTGAAGCAAAATTGTCAAAGTTGTAAAGTTGCAAAGCTATCACCTACACTAAAAGAATATGAAAACAAGACTACAAAATCTATTTCAGGTTTTTGGGAGTTGATCACTGAGGAGATCTTAAGGAATAGAACCCAAATCTCAACTTTTAGAAACCCTAACAAGGACCCATTCGCCACTAAAGGCAAATGAGTAATTTGTGATGTAAAAAACAAGTTTTCTCTAAGGTAGACATCATTTTAGCCTCTCAGAACTCCCCTTATTGTTGCTATAATAAGTAGGATTTATTTTTTATTATTATTTGCATCATACCATACACAAAATTACATGTTTTAGGGTGAGAATTAGTGTTCTATCATTTTGGTAAACTCTATTTTCTCCCTAAAATTTATATATATATATATATATACATATATATGTATATATATATATATGTGTGTGTGTGTATATATGTGTGTGTGTGTGTATATATATATGTATATGTATTTATCTATATATATATATATATACATATATATATGTATGTATATGTATATATATATGTGTGTATATATATATACATACATATATATATGCTAAGAGGTATCCTTCTCAACATGCATATTCCACTTCTATACAACAAATTGATTTAAAAATAGGCACCTCCAAAATGATATCTCTTGATGTATTTTATTTAGATTTATAAAAATATAGATATAGACACCTAAAATTGACCATTATATTTGGTTAATTTATCCTTAATTCATATATTCCTTATCTACCATATTAATTAAATAATATCATATTTACTTAATTAATATAAGCCCATTTATCCGATTCTTCTAATATCCTAAGCCTAAGGTAAATAATTAATTTAATTATCTACCCCACCTTATCCCACATCCCATTTTCTCCAAATAAATAAAATAAATAAAATTTATCTAATTTATTTTCTCCCTCACTTATCACATCATCCAAATTTTCCTGTTAACCCCTAATCCTCACTTAATTATCCCCCTAAATATTCATACACACTTGAGGTCTAATCTCCCCTTCACCGACCATATCTTCTCAACATTAAATTTTATTTTTTTATAAAATGACCCCCCCACATGGGTCTACTCCTTTTCTCACGCCTCTTTTTCATAAAAGGGAATTTAAAATTCCCTACTTGTCCTCTCAGAGTGCGAGGACAAATAATTCCTTTGTGGCATATCTCCCATAGTACCATCAAGGTACTCCCCATCCTCTCAAGCCCTCACATTGTGCCACTTGGAACAATATCATGGCTTGAGATATCATTCTCAATATGCTACACCCTTAATATTAGAGTACACCAGGTTATGAATAGGTGACTTGTGGCTATCTTAACTCTTAATTAAGTCATATTATCATTATTGTATTGTTATTTAGTTGTTTAGGTCAACCTAGGGCTTATATAGGGTTATCTAAGTTGGATTGGGTGGTATCCTAGGCATAAGTAGATATATATAGGAGGTTGTGAGTCTTATTTCATCATATGGTGAATTGTGTTCTCAATGAATATATTTGGAAGTTTTCCCCCTCAAAGTGGCTTGTTATTCTCAATTATTATCAAGTATTTGCAGCATATTTCATATCTTCTTCTATTGTGCAAGTTATTTCATTACAAGTGGTATCAGAGCATGATCTTGGCATCATGATGGCACGTCATTTTTGTCAATTTTTGAGGTCATTTTAGAAGGCACATATCTTTCATATTTTGAAGTTGAATATCTCTCACATCCTGTAGAATTGGAGCCTTATTTTTATTGGGTTTTTGAAAAAATAATAGAAGACTCTATAGTCCAAAATTTGGAGAAATTGAAGCAAAAATTATGGTTTCCAACAAATTTTCTCTCAATGCCACAAATTTTCTAATTTCTTGGATTTTTTTAGGGCCTACAACAAGAGGCAAAAAGAATGCTCCCATAGTGTGTAAAATTTTAGTGAATGGAGTATAAAATGAGGATTTTAACCCTAAAGATGAAATAAACAAGGTCAAGGGTGATTTTTCATCATGAGAGAAGAATATTATGGAAGAAATAGGTGAATTGAAATCTTTTATTTAAGGTATGTGGTGTAAGGGTGAAGACAATTCTTTTGTTGGACATTAATTCCTTAGAATTGACTTGGGTTTCAAGAATTATCCTTTATTTAATAATCATATGCCAAGGAAATTCATACCTAAGTTGGATATGAGAAATTTTGAGAGAAAGGATCCAACCAATTGGCCATGCCAAATGGAGTAGTTATTTGATATTCATCATGTTCCTAGTTAGAAAAAGGTGGCTATGGAATCATTATACCTAGAACCAGATCAATTTATTTGGTATTGTTTGTTATGTGATGAGAAGAGAAAAAAGGGTTGTGTGGTCACATGGTCAATTTTTCAAGAGGAACTTACTAATTATGGAGATAACTTTATGGATAGCTACTTCTTCCAACTCACCCAATTAAAGAAAATAGGTATGGTCAAGGATTATATTCAATAATTTCAAACCCTATGTCTAAGAGTAGAGAATGTGGTAGAAGAAAATATGAAGGAACTATTTCTAGGCAGTTTACAAGATCACATAAAATATGAAGTACGATTTTTCCAACCACAATCCTTATCACAAGCAATAGTAATGGAAAGACAAGTGGAGGAGAAGTTTTTGGATAGTAAGAGACAAGGGTATCTAACATTTCAGTGAAAGGAGATCTCCTACACATTCACTACCACAACCTACTAGGTTGACTCCACAACAAGTTGAGGAGAAAAGAGAAAAAGGGTCATGTTTCAATTGTGGTAGAAAATATAGTCAAGGGCATATATGTGAAAATAAATTGTTTTATATTGAAGGACCAAGTGAGGAAGAGGAGGAGGAACTAATATTAGAGGGTGATAGGATCTAGATGGTGAATCACATGATTCCCAACTAATCATTTCTTGTCATGCACTCTTTGGGTTTAGTGCCCCTAAAACTCTTAGGTTAGCTAGATTCTTAAAGAAGCAAAAAATAATCATGTTGATTCACTTAGGTAGTACTCACAATTTCATCAACAAAAAGTTGGCTACTCATCTAAATTGTTTTATATATCTAGCTCTCGAATTCTAGGTCTTGATTGTAAATGGTGGTACCATTAGTTTTTCTATAAATTGTCATATCATTAAATTATCCATGGGAGATTATCACCTTGATATCCCAATGTATGCTATCTCCATGGGTGCAACATATATTTTTCTAGGAGTACAATGACTTACTACCTTGGGTATAATTGATATAAACTTCCAAGAATTATTTATGAGGTTCCAATCAAAAGGAAGGACAATAGAGCTAAGAGGGTTGAAGGAAAATTCCCCACAAATAGTTAGCTCTCATCAAATGTAGAAGTTACTGAAGAAAGGAGTTGATGGATTTGTCACCCTGTTATGTTCATTAGAATTCTCTCAATTTAATGCTCCTATCCATCCAAATTTACAAGCAATAATTGAGCATCACTCAATGGATTTTGGAGATATTCCTAAAGGACTTCAACAATTATAGAGTGACCCTAGTAGTTTAGATAAATTTTTTTGGAAGGGAGATAATTTGTGGTATAAAGAGTGATTGTATCTTTTCAAGAATTCTTCTCTCAAAAAAAAATTCTCACAGAACTACATGTGTCTCCAGTGGCTGATCATTCAAGATTTTTGAAGACATATCATCAAGTTAAGAAAGACTTCTTCTAGCTAGGGCTAAAAGGGTATGTTCAAAAATTTGTGGCAGAATGTTTGGTTTGTCAATGAAATAAAGGGGGGACAATTAAGAAACTTGGTCCCTTGCAACCCTTAGTTATTCCTAGCTAGCATTGGGAAGAGGTCTCCATGGACTTCATCATAGGGCTTCCAATATCTAATGGTAAGAATGTCATCAAGGTAGTGATGGATCACCTCACTAAATATGCACATTTTATTACATTATCACATCCTTTTGTTGGAAGTGGATTCACTCTGAGAGGGGGGGCTGAATCAGAGTTATACAAATTTTAACTCTTAAAGCACAAGATAAAATTTTTACCTTTAACTCAATATAACTTTTCTTATGCAAGTGCAACTTGAGACTTGACTTAACATTTAACACATATTAAAATCATCATATGATATGTTCAATTAAGCTTTATGAACAATCTTGCTATTCTTTTCAAAATAGAACTTAAAGACTCCACAAAATATAACTTTTCTTTTCTTTTGACATACTTTTAAAAATTCACACATGGAGTATAAAATGTAGATTTCAATTTTCTTTATGAAATAATTTTTGTTTGTGTAATTAAAAGTGTTGTACCTTGTACTAGGTCATAATTACACCTTAGTTAAGTTTACTTAGGGACCACATAGGAGGTTGTTGGAGATTTTCCACTTTTGGTGGACTTGACATGTCATTATTTTATCACTTCCACCTTTTGTGGACACATCATGTGATTATCTCTCCACCTTTTGTGGTGATTATCACATTATCCCTTTCCACCTTAGGTGGAGTGATAGATTTTCATAGTTGTCTCATGTCATAAGATATGACACTTGTCATAATCTTATGACCTTTTATGTCCTCACCTTGGCTATATAACCAAGGGGTCTCTCTAATTGTAAAAAATCATCTCATATCATTGACATTGAATTCAGTTTATTCTTGTCATATTCTTTCTCTCTTTTTTTGTGCTTTCCATTTGGTCCATAGATCTTGGCATCCATAGCCAATTATAACAATTTTAATGATCATATTTGCACAATTTACAGACTTGAACAAATTGACATTAATCTTTTGAATAAACTCAATGTATCAGATCATTGACCAACTAAATGAGCATATTAACATGAAACTGAATGAGAGACAAAAACAAATCACATAACAAAAAGATTTCTTGAGTGGAAAAACCCTCTTGGGGTATAAAAAAAACCACTTGCAAAATGACCCTTTTATTCATTCAAAAGAGCACCAACTCTGTTACAATGTGGAGCACCAACTTCATATATGAATAAAAAACTCAAGGTATTGCAACCTATTAGAAATTTATAACTGCAATGACTATCTAGAGTTACAAAATTATAATAGGATACAAAATGATTTTGCAATAATTCCCAACTCAAAATAATATTTGTAGTACAACCAGAGATGAAAACAATATAAGCCCACTTTTCTTTTCTTATAGAATGATATTACAATGAACAATACTTTGTTTCGACAATCTCATCTCATCACCCTGTCATATGATTTTTCCAATAATTTATAGAATGATTTACAAATAGTAATTAATTTCAAAACTTGTATCCACTAACCAAGGTTTTTATGAACAATGTTATATTTTTTAATCATGACACCCATCAAGGGTTGTTAATTATAATCATAGAAATACAACAATATGTCAATGAATATCACTAGAGTAAAGAAACCCTTGAATGAAGAACTTGGGTTAAGTAACTACTTACCATAAACCTTAACTAACTTCAATTATACTTATAAGATATTTCCAAATTCAAGAACAAATACCTATTATAGTGAGAGACAATAGAACAAATACCAGAAAAAAATGTTGAAGACCTTTGAAAACTGCCAAGCTCGTGGAGAGTCCACCAAAGAAATTGCCATCCTCCATATTCTATCATACTAGAAAACTAGGTTGAAATTCTTCCTTTACTAGACTTGGACTATAACTAAAAGTGCATCATGGAGGCTAGGGTTCTACCAAAGCTAGTGAAATAAAACAAACATATGTTTTTCCCTATTTCTACTTTTCATCAAGCACCAAATCATAACACATGATTTTTGAAATCCATAAAGTGCAATGTAATGAATTTGAGGTCCAAGAAACTGATATAATGAAATGCCATGTCAAATTCTGCGTGAGTTATGATAACTCACTTGCCAACTGTCGATATCACGAAGCGACAAGAATGCAACAAAATGATAATTTTGTTCAAAGTCCATGTGTGCTTACAACTATACAGTGATAATACCCTACCAGCTACCAAATAAACATAATAATTCATTTAATCAATTGTCCCAAATAAGTCAAGACCGATTTATCATTTAGACTAAGGTCATATAAAGCCCGATGACCAACCAAATAAATATATACAATATGTAAGGTTAGATACAATGAAATAATACCCAATCACAATACATATATTGTGTATCAATATAAACATTTTAAACAATAATCTCCACCTCATGTATAATGCAATAACCCTTTTGAATCTATATGTATAGCAAGTAAACATATGCACCAAAATAATCTGGCCATGAAGATGAGAAATGACAAAACCAACTAAAGAGGGTAAATATACCAATGATGCCAAATGAAATAACAAACTTAAGAGTGAAGAAGCACATTAATAAAATTCCAACCCAAAATGCCATGTACCAAATAATATATCATAACCATGGACACCAAAGAATTATGAGACATCCATGAAGATCACCACTAGAATTCCATGAAGACCTAATCAAATGAATCTTGTCCATGATCCCATGATCAACCTGATAATAAGAAATTGACATAATATACCTGATGTGTGATAAAGAAGTGCCAATCTGTCAAAATGAAATCAATTGTTCCATGATATCACCTAAAAAAGAAAACTAACTTTTATCTACACATGAAACTCAACATGACCAGTACCACAATATATGATAAATCTAAATGTAAACAAACATCACAATGATGCAACTTTGAGTGTAAAACTGAATGCCAAAACCAAAAGAGCCAAACAATAGTGCCAATGCCAAATATAGAATTATGATCAAACCGATCCTCAAGATAATCACCAAATATTCCAAAGGCATAATATTGTCTATAGTCAAGGTACTGAATTCCAGAACAAGAATGGACCAAGAGTAAGTCGAGATTGAATCAAGTGTGCCAAGACTAAATCAAGAATCAAAATGTCAATACCAAAATTCCATGAGTCATAATACCAAAGTGCCAAAACTGAACCAATGAATATGCCAAGACATGCCAAGACCAAAGTGACATCTTATCAATTTTGACATCATCAAAAAATATGCATAAAGAGAAAGTCAACACTTTTTACAACAAGTACAGTGGAAAAAGCATTTCTAGAGAATATTCAAAAGCTACATGGTATACCTAAGGTTATTAATAGTGACTATGATCCTATCTCTACAAGTAACTTTGGAACAGATTTATTCAAGTGTTTGGGTACTCAATTGGCTCATGGTTCTTCATACCATCCACAATCTGATGGGAAAACAGAGGTGGTTAATAAGAGTTTGGAAGGACATCTATGTTTTTTCACTTTAGATAAATAGTCGCAATGGGTAGATTGGCTACCACTAGTAGAATGGTGGTATAATACTTCCTTCCATATTTCATAAAAAATGTCTCCATTTATGGTATTGTATGGATATCATCCTCCTTCCATCACATCATCATTGAAGGTTTCACCAAGAGTTCACGCTATGGATGAACACATGATTCATCAACAACAAGTACTTTTAGGACTTAAAGAGAATATATCCATCGCATAAAACCAAATGAAGCAACAAGTAGGCCAACACCATAGTGAAAGAAGTTTTGAGGTTGGGGATTGGGTTTTCTTGAGATTGCAGCCTTACAAGCAATTTTCATTGAAGGAATAGTCAAAGAATAACAAGTTGTCTCCAAAATATTATGGCCCATATCAAATCATGCAAAAGATAAGTAGTGTTGCCAACAAGCTTGAATTTCCATCAACAACAAAGATACATCTAGTTTTTCATGTTTCTTATTTGAAGAAGGTAATTGGGAATAATATCCCTACTCAAACAATATTATCTGAGCTTGATGAAGAAGTAACAATCATATTGGAACCAAAATGTATTCTTCAGAGATGCACATGGAAGCTAAGGACCAAAAAAATCACTCAGTATCTCATTTAATGGAAGAATTTACCAAGTGAACATGCCACATGGGAGGATGAGGAGTTCATTCAAAAGCATCCAAAATTTCCTAGCATTGAGGACAATGTTTATCTCAAGAGGGGGTGCGTGCTATGGCCTTAATATTAGAGTACATTGGGTTATGAATAGTTGACTTGTGACTATCTTAATTCCTAATTAAGTCATATTATCATTATTTTATTGTTATTTACTTGTTTAGGTTGGCCTAGGGCTTATATAGGGTAATCTAAGTTTTCTTGGATCGTATCATAGGCATAAATATTAAGTATATATAGGAGGTTGTGAGTCTCATGGTGAATTATGTTCTCATTGGAGATATTTGGAGGTTTACCCCTTGGTGGCTTGTTATTCTCAGCTATTATCAAGTATTTGTAACATATTTCATATCTTCTTCTATTGTGCAAGTTATTTCATTACACAATACCATCCATTGATCTCAAGATCAAATCTCAACCACCCATATATTTTCCTAAAAAACTATATATCACAACACAACCATTTTTACCAATCTCACCCATTTTGCATTGGAGCATTGTTACTCTACTAAATTTTTAAGTGAGCATACATCAAATAAAAAATCATGTGCAAATCTACACAAGGGGATTGGCATTGTTTGTCTACATCAAATTTTATGTTGGTTTGGTCTTCTCTCACCTAATCTAAGTGTTTGTTTGTTTTGTGCTTTTGTTTGAATTTAATAGTTAAATCATTCACTTTGAAACACATTTCATGCATGTAATAGATATGTTCATAAATACTACTAATGGAAGAAATTCGATGAAGTATTTCCTTGAGAGTAAATTTGGCTCAATAAAGTGTGAATTAATTTCAATGATTTATATCACTGATCTCAGAGTAGTTCCTAATCATTGACCAATTATGACTATTTTTTATCGGCGTGTCTCAACAACTATGATGAGACATTTTTTTGAATGGATGCTTATTTAGAATAATATCTCAAAATATTGTAAAGACATATCC
Source organism: Sequoia sempervirens (assembly GCA_007258455.2). NCBI lineage: Eukaryota > Viridiplantae > Streptophyta > Pinopsida > Cupressales > Cupressaceae > Sequoia > Sequoia sempervirens. The sequence goes on from VDFB02105785.1 coordinate 334,641,258, forward strand.
TAACATATTCCTATGTCCATTTGGTTCCCGACATGCATCTTTATGTCAAATGCAAAATAGAACTCTATTTATTAAAGACATGAAATTTTTGTAGTCGATGATAATAGCTTGAAATGTTTCTAGGTTTCATTACATGAACTTTTTTAAAAATTTCAGATCATTGAATGACTCATAATTTTGATGGATAAGAATTTATAAAATCAAATCTATAAATATTTTTAAAATTATAGTTAGACAAAATAAAAGTTATTTTTTGTGCTCAAGGGATATTTCAAGAAGTGTGTAGTAAAGTGAATCCCAAAACATGTATAAGAATGAATAATTCTAATCAAGGAAATACTTGGTTCCATTGGAATATTTAAATAACATACAAAGAAGTTGGTTTTGATATTTTGAGAAACCCAACAACCTAGAAGAACCAAATAAGGCCACATCCCTCCACAAGGTCATTGGTGTAAATTACTACTACAAAGGGTGACCAAGAGGTCCAAGGTAGTTCGTAAAAGGACAAAAGGATACTTTAGTCAATTTAGTTCTCCATATGAATCCAATGTCTTGTCTCTTGAATATAGAATTAAAACCAATTAAGTAAACCATGATGCATATGATCATATATTAAGTAGACAATTAAAAAGAAAAGAATGAAAATGAATTTTAGTAGCCTATTTTGGGTCATTCCAATAATGATCTATTATTCTTTTAATAAGATATTTTATGTGTTGATTATTTTTTATTTCAGCATAGATTTATTCAATGATTTGTACACACATTAAAATGGGGGAAAAATGTAATAACAAAACATGTTATTTTTTCTAAAATTTTGGTCTTTCTTTGATTAAAAAATTGTGTATACAATAATCCACTTATAAATGTCATAATTGTGTGAAATTGGCTCATGACATCCCTTATACTAATCTCTTCTATCAGTGATCCCAAAATTTGCATTCATGATCCCTAAATTTGTTGTCTATTTCTCTAGATAAAAACCACAAGTGTAAACTTGATCTAAGTCACTTTCTCAAGAGTAGATCTATAGACACTGAAAAAGTCCCAATTGATACTATGCATCTGATTCTGATTAACTAACACCATTTCTTCCTAAATCAGTGCCTCAAATTATCTAATTAAATAAATAATCAAAATTATTTAGTTAAATTTAGTAAATTCAACTATTAATAAAATAATTAAATTTATTAGATTAACTCACCCTTCTTCTAATGAATATTCAACATATTTAATTAAATCTCCCTAAATCCTCTCATTTGATTAAAATCAATCAAATAATCAAATGTCACAATCTCCTAATTCATTTCCAAATTAATTAAATATAAATAACTTTCTAATCATCATTAATAAATCCTCCAACTTTTAACTCCCCAAGAGTTAAATCAACCCATGGTCAACTAACCAGGTTGCACATGAAATTTATTTCTTTTAATTAAATAATTCCTCTATTTATCCTCACAAAAGAATATTCCTCTCAACAATCTCTCATTCAATTTCCCTTCAAAGGTTTTCAAAAACCTTTCACATATTCAATAACTCCTCTTAGAAATGAAATAAATTCTCTTACATCCTCTCAAATCTCAACCATATTCATTCAACTCCTCTTACAACCTTTCAAATCCTCAACCAATTTCATTTATTTCTCTTCCATCCTCCTCTACTCACAAATTTCCCAAAATATGCTCCAACTTCCTCTAATAGAATTGTGACACTTGGAACTTTCTCATTGGCTCCCATTTTATCCCATTCATCAAATCATATCGCTCTTCAACCCTTGGATTCTATAAATAGAAGCATTATTTTCACAATATGCATTGACAATCTCATACAAAGTCATTATGCTCATTTCATCCAATTTCTATCACTATCTTTGAGGGAAATTGGAATTTATCAAATCCTTCTTCATCCACAATCCTAGGCATTGTTACTTTACTCCAAATTCATCAAGGATATTGAAGCTTATCAAAGGGATTGGGAGAGGGCCACTCTTCACATCAAAGTGACACCAATCTATCTGTGGGATGGAGGTTTGATATATATAGTTTGTTAACATGATTTTATTTGCTTTCTCTTGTTCTTTTGTTTCATGTTTTTATCTTTGTTTGATCAAAAATCTCATAGGGAATGATGTTTGTGCTAATTTGAATGACTAACCTTGTTTGTGTTGTCTTTGCTTAGCTTGGTGTAGATCATCATTCACATTTTGGCACTAGAAGGAGGGCTAACCATTTAATTTTTTGACATTTTGGCTTAGAAATCACGTTTTTGCAAATTCCAAGAAGCAATGTCACCTTTGACATTACCAAAGCATCACTTTTGAAATATAGTGTCACCTTTGAGGTCCTTGGTTATTGCAGAGCATTTCTTTTTTTTGCCAGAGTGTCACCTTTGCTAAATAGTGTCACCATTACAATGATATTGAGTTGCTTTTGAAAATATAGAATGACTTTTGAAAATATAGAGTCACTTTTGCAAATATAGTGTCACCTTTGCAAATAGGATCATCTTTGTTTTCTTGTTTTCTCACTCCATCTTAAAATGGCCATATCTTGGTCACATTTTGGTCTTTTTCAAATCTTCTTTTTGTTTGAAATGGGTTATAATTTCATAATCTATCCAATGGTGTAGGTGTTCCTCATCTTTGATAGAGTTAAAGTCAAATTACATTGTAACATGGTCTAATTTTTAGGGTTTCTATGCTTAATCATTTATTTAACCCTCATATCTTCTTGTTTTCTTGATTTTATCTAACATTTGGAGCTTGGATTGCAGGTTTGAAGAAGAGCGTCGAGCATTAAAGTGAAATAAAAAAATCATTTGGTATTCATTATAATATTGTTTTAAAACACTCATGGAAAAATAACCTATCATATGCTATTTTCCTTTAATGCTTTAGGACTACTAGTTTTCAACTGGGCTCTAAAAATTAACCATTGCAATATTTCTTTCAAAGTTGGCTTAAAAATTGAGCTTAAAAACTTACTAAATCATTGCTATGTTGGGATAAAATTGAACAAGAAAAAATTACATTTAAGCTTGGTGCTCTAAAAAGAATTCATCTTTATTTGGGCTTAAAACGAACTTGTGTTTTCCTTTCTTTGTAATTTTTGACAAGTTGTGTCATTTGAATGTGTATTCAATTCTCTCACACTTCACAATGACCTTGAGAATAAAAAGAATTCTAGTGACATAGGTTGTCTAATATTACCCACACATTTCAATTTGGAGCTCAATTGAACAATCATGTGAGTGTGAAGGAAAGGCATTGTGTGTGTTCCCTCCTAGCGCCATCTAGGCAATCAAACTAAAAATGTAATTATTTTCTATTGTTTATCTTTAGAGAGCCTTCCTTGGTGGGAAAAAGTACACACCCCAAGGGAACAACTCAAGTGGTAATGGGCTAAATCCAAGCTCTTCCAGTCGTTATATAAAAATTTGTTGTGACAAAAGTCATTAACAATAGGTGTGGATGTGTCATACTGAAAAGTACCACCCATAGTATCTATTTGATACATAAAATTCCTTCCTTATGGAAAGGATTGGGAAGCCTCTTGACTTACCATAGTCTTGAGCTAATCTTGTTGCGTGTATGGAAACCTCGAACGAAAGTCCCTACTACAACCTACTTGTTTAAAAACCAAAATCCTTACTATTTGTTGGTGCAAGAATGGTCATTCTAAAGTCACCCCACATTTCTACTATTCAAATTAGAACTAAAATAAATCCTCCAGGTCTCTAGATCTTTAGAATTTTGAGATTTGGTGTTCCTGAGAAGTGTGTGTCGTGGAGGGGAGCTAGTGTCGCCAAGTCTCTAGCTGTTCGCTTTGTCTCAGTGTTTGGAGAAATCCAAGTGGGGACTCAACAAATATTATCATTTCTACCCTAGGGTTGTACAATTTGTTAGTTAGTCAAATACTTTTCTTAGATCTAAAACTTAAAAAAAACCATTCAATAAGACATCCAAATTTCAAACCCTTTGGAAAGAGAAAATATCCTTGAAAGAATCCAAATATTACTACTTGTCCCTAGGTATTTTATCCTTAGAGGCTTCTAAATTTTTGGGCCCATATCTCAATTTGTTCTCGCCAAATTCAACCTAGGAAAACTATGCCTTTGATTATTTTATTTTCACATAATGGACCTTGTGGAATGAAAAAGAGCTAAGAAATAGACATTTAGTTTGGAACTAAAGCAAGACAAGTGTATGTGGTAAAATCAATTCATTAATCAAGATTAAAATCAAATTCAACTCCACACATGTGCTTGTATATCTTTGGTCATATGATTTTCCATGAAAACATTGGTCTTTTGGTTTGAACTACTCATAGGGTAAGGCATGTTCTTCAATATCTTGGACTTGTAAAAAAAGTTCTTCTTAGGTTCATTTAGGATCAAAATTAACACTTCATCCATCCCAAATATTTATCATCTCCATCCCACAAGAAACTTTTAGAGCTTTGGAAAAAATCAAAATTCTAGACTTGGGTTAACCCTTAAAACATGTCAAAATCACCTTGTTTAGTTGGGAGTGTGATAAATCATCCTCTCATACCTCTAGTTAAATTAGAACCCCTTTGAACAAGTTAATCCTAATGTCACATCCAACATCTTGGGATTCACAAGTTCATTATCTAGTCAAAACAACCAAAATCAAAAATTCTAGCATTGATCCAAAGTTCCTAAGAGTTCAACACCCATATCATTCATGCCTTTCATCCTTCATCTCATCATTGGTCCTAAATTCCTTAGAGGTCAACAAGGTCAAAACACAAGAAAAACATGGAATATAAACTTGATTCATACATCATGAGTGGTCTAAATCAACCAAACTATCAAAGCCTTACAATGTAAATTGATTATCAAAACTCATGTTTATACAATCCATACATGGGATAATTTTCTCCTGCAATCATCAATGGCACAAAAAATGTGAATATTCCCTGTCTAAATTTTGGAACACCTTTCCCTATGGTAGATTTAAATCAAATTTCAAACCTACAAATCTATCAATCAAACAATCAATGCACGATTCTTCAAAAAACCAACATTATCCCACTAAATCAATACATGCCAAACATAAATATACCAAGTACAAGTTTACCAAACATGAACATTTCAAATCCACACTTGGTAAACTTTGGGATAGATATGTTTTTGAATCATACAAATGTTGTTCAAATTCCAAACAATATGTTAACTCCATGTATTGATCCAAGTCAAGGTAACACCATGCAAAATCAAAGTTACCTAAATAAAGGTAATATGTTTCCAAACCAAAAAAATGTTCAATGCCAACCTATAATGCAAAATATAAACAACATCCCAAATAAAAACATTTTCCAAATCAATTTGTCAATGATCCCATACAAACACCACAAGTATACATTCCAAATATGCTTGAACAAAAACCAAATCAACTATATCAATGGTCCCAAGATAAAAATAAAGATCAAATTTTGTGAGATCAAATTGCTATATATACTTAGAAAATTCATTGATTTATATCACCAAGAGACATCTCCACTCCAAAATCAATACACTCTTCCATTTGTTAAACTATGTCATCAGAGCATTGAGTTGTGTCCACAACCACATCAAGAACAATATCTCCAATTTCAATAGGTTGGATATCAAGATCAACACCATAAAAAAAACCCAATCACCCCATCTCGAAGATTAGTCATCATATCTCCAAGATCAATCACAACTATCCATAAATGAGCACCTTGAAGATATTTCTACCTCATCCAATGATAAAATCAATATATATAAAGAGTCACTTCTGAATCATGATCAAAATCCACCAACAATACCCAATAGTGATCCAATTCAATGAATTTTAACATCATTTGATCATATGGTTGAAAACATTGATAATATCTCCACCACAATTGTTGAAAACAATGATCAAGATCTATCCATCAATGATCACCTTGAATATGTTTCCACCTCATCCAATGATAAAATCAACATACATCAAGAGTCACATTTTTGTCATGATCAGAACCCCTCAAAAAATGATCTATTTCAAGGAGTGTTAGAATTATTTGATCCTATTGATATAATCCAAGATCCATACACTAATGATCATGTTGACAATACCTCTACATCATCCAATGAGTTCAAGGACATATCTCAAGAATTCATTCCAAAACATGATCAACATCTTTCACCAAATTCTAGCAATGGTCCTTTCTGAGACATATTGACATCCTTCGACCTCATGGTTGCAGATATTGAAGGAATCTTCAACTCCATATTTGATCCAAATCCACTCAAAGCTCAAGAGGATATTTAACCACTTCCCATTCCTAATGAATATATCTAAGAGACCTTTATAAGCAATCCATCCTTTGAACTAACCCATGTCAAGAACTCGATCCAAAGCATTTGAAAAGAAATTCTAAAATTAATCAAGATCAAAAATTTGTATCTCCAAGATACTACAATGATCTAATGGACACTCTCTAATCTATAAAAGATGTCACAAATGATGATCATATCCATATAGCACATATTCCTCCATATACCCATGAGATGCTTACTCCTAATGTACATGTAGATGATCTTCATTCAAAACAAGAGTCTCCTACTCTTAAAATTTGTACACATGATCAAGATATAGAAAAATATAGACATATCAGAAATGGGTCATGAAGAAGGCTTCTACAAAATTTGTAAATCGGAAACATCCTTATAAGGCATATCAAAAATGAATCATGAGGGAGACTTTTATGTGGAAAGTGAATCATCAACACCTCTTGAAGAAACATTAAAACATGATATTTCACAAGATCAATCCAAAGATATGAATTAGGAAGTTATCCCACTTATGGAGGATCCTATCACTTATAAACTTGGATCACTTACCTTTTTTAGGGTAAGTTATCTTATCAATGAAGAAGCTATCACCTTTGAAGATCCACAATAGAGTAGAGAAGGAACTCAACATCTTGTTTCCAAGGTAAATGATATCCTATTGCGAATAAATTTTTTCAACAAAAGAATTATCATGGTAGAGGATTAGGCCTACATGAGTAGGGTATCCTAGAACCGGTACAAATTATTAGAAATCCTAAGCATCAAGGTCTTGGTTATTAGAAAATTAAGGGATCTAAACATATCAGTGATACCTCTATAATACTAGGTGCAATTTTATCTAGTGCAAGCATCAATATAGGGAGCACAAAGAGTCCTTATGGTGAAACCAATGCCAATACTACAACCAGACACATCACAAATCTTCATCCACGCATCACCCCATCCACAAATTGGGACCAACATCAAAAGAAGGATGTGAATAAAAGCAAGAAGAACATCATAAAAGGAAAAGAAGCAACAAAGCATGAAGGACAAATCAATGGATACCAAAGAATACAAAGAAATATTATCCCTATGAAACTCCATTAGTCAAAGAAACTATGGGGAAAAATAAGAAAGGGAAAAGTATCTATCAAATGTGTCCATAGAGGAAACAATAGAATTCTCAAGAAATGTACAAATTATATCAAGCAGTTGGTCCTAATTCCAAACACTCTTTTGTATCCACTCATCCTTTCTCATCTTCCCAAGATTGGAGAGTCAAATATTCCAAACTATCAACCAATCCATGTCCTAATATTAAACACACAACACCATCCACACCTCCAAGAATGATATCCAATTCTCACATTGACCATGTATTGGAAACGAACCTTCATTGTAAGGATTCAGAAGGAACTCTATTGTTATGTGCACATAAAGAAAAATTTAACTCTAGTATCAACAAAGTAGATCAACAATCTTAAAATTTGTATTCAAGTGCACATATCCTAACAAAGCAACTTCTTTAAGTAGGTCATCAATGGCACATTATGACAGAAATATCTACATCAACACCACCAAGCGGTTTAGCGTGAACTTAAAATCTCTGATAAAAACCAATAAATCAACAAATCATGAAAATAGTAAAGATAAAAAATCATCCTCTAGTGAAAACCACTACAACGGCAATTTGGACAAGTACCAAGATGAAAACTTGGAAAACATGCATCATGTGTAGAATTGAGCATCTACATGTGCTAATTTAGGTGAAATCATCTTATTTCATCCATTAAAAATACAACATTCCATCCATATTATCCATAATAAATCCATTCATCCATGAACCATTTATCCAACGTATTTCCATCTATCTACATTATCTTGATCTTGATAAAGTTTGGTGTACACTTTACACTTGCTTATGGTAAACATCTTGAGATGAGTCATTTTCATTGATCCTTTCCTACCTAACATTACCTAAGCCATGAAGCATTATCCAAATGAACATTCTTTATTCAAACACCTCATCTTATTGCAAGATTTAATCCATATCCCTTCATCCATACATCTATCCAATCATCCACCCATGGAATTATATACATTTCTAGACATTGGGGGAAGATATTTACATCTTTCTTTAGAAATACATCTTGATCTATATCTTCCAACTTATGTGGTGATCCAAATATTGGAAAATGTAAAATCAAATTGGTCAAAAAACTTGTAAGCAAAAAATCCAAATCACTAGCCCATGACACATTTTGACAAGAAGATGTTCCTTATCAATTTGTATCTTTCATCGACCATCAGTCCAAAAAATCAATATCAGTTGCATCTAATGTGTGCTTCTAAATCACATCAAATCATTGAAAATAGATTTTGTTCCAAATCAAGCTTCACAATCTTGATCAATCAAATCCAATCAATCCATCATCATCTATGGATATCCTTCCTAATCCTTGTGTTTCTTAACACTATCCTTGCATTGTTGTGTATCCTCAACAATGTTATCACCATCAATCCATCAATTAGATCAATCAGCTTGGTTTTCAACAAAATCCCAAAATAGATCACTGATATCATCATGCATATCCATATCCAAATCGTCAAAATATTAGAAAACCCAAAAATCTAAAACACTCATAAAAGTTAGAAAAACATGTCAAAAACATGGTATCCAAACTATGTCATCTTTGAGCTTAAATGTAGGCAAGGCTAATCTTTGATGAGCCCTCGAGACAAAAACACAAAAAAAAATAAATAACCCAAAACTCTAGAAAAAATAGCCTCATAGCATTTCAAAAACATCAAAAACATCCAAATATTTGAAAAAATCAATCTTTCTCATTTTGCTTCACCCACAATAATCAATCATCCATAATAAATCAATCATAAACTTCATCATTTGGCAATGCAAAGAGGAACAACCACAACAATCGACAAAAGAAAACTTTTAAATGAAAAATCAAACTCTTGATATTTTTAGCAAACATTTCAATCAAGCCTTATATCAACAGCCTTTCAATCAACCTATCAACTTGCCACCATCCACTAACATGTCCCAGGATTCATCCTTCCTACAATGGGCTTTACTTTTGACAATCACTTTGGATACTTATCCTAAACAAGACAACTTGTCACCATCCACTAACATGTCCTAGAATGCATCCTTCCTACAATGGGCATTATCTATTGGAAAAACACTTTGGATTCTTATCCTCAAAATGCATCCCCTTGGCTAGAGGTATGAAGAACATTGGCTTGTTTGTTCATTTGATCTTTTCTTTGATTTATCTTATTACACTCATTCTAATGACCTCTCAATGATATCTATGAAAATGATTTTGAGAAAAAGGAATGGGGCATTGGTCATTATATTTCATTTGTTGTTCTTGTTGGACGTTCTTGTAATATAACTTGGAAAATACTTGCTTTCTTAGGTATGTATGGAAGGTGTTTTGGGTAGCTTGTTGACTATTACATTGATAGGTTATACCTTTCTATGCTTTGGTTTGAGATGTTTGAAACTTCTGAAGTGTATCCTAGAAAATTTTCCATATGTCAGGTGTGAACAAGGATACTCCTATCTATTTGCCAATTCAAAGTCCATTGCACTAGATACCCTGCCATCCTGGTTGTCTATACCTTGATGCATCATATCTATTTTTTTTATCAAACATAAGGAAAGTTTTGTTGGTCATGTCCCAATCCCTTGATAAGCAAATCATCATCACTCATCACCATATCTACTAAAGTCTCAATGAATCTTGGAATTATTGGAATTTTGCATCTTCTAAGAATCAAGGGTTTAGACATCTTATTCTTCTACTAATATCCATCTTATTCTTCTCATTCTTATATATCTACTAACATTTCTATACAAGTATCAGATTAGTGTGTTATATCAAAATATACATGAGGCTACCCATGGTCATTGACTCTCCATACATCATCAAATCTATATACATCAAACATCTAAGCTTTCTAATCATCTTTGAGCTGAACTGATATTAATTTTCTATTATGAACTCGAACCAAAATTGAAAATTTTCATCCGATCTCTCGAGGGGGTTTGCATAGCAGCCTAATTTCTTCTGCTAGGGAAACAATGGGACATCCAAAAAATTAGGAAATTTTTGAATTTTGATCATGGAAATGTTATTCTTTGAACTGACGTAGCAAGTACTCGCTTCAAAGAGGGGGAAAATGCAGACACCAAAAAAGTCTTGATTGATACTATGCATTTGATTCTGATTAACTAACATTGTTTCTTCCTAAATCACCTTAAATTAGGCAATTAATTAAATAATCAACATTATTTAGTTAAATTCAGTAAATTCAACTATTAATCAAATAATTAAATTTATTAGATTAATTCATCCTTCTTCTAACTAATATTCATCATATTTAATTTAAAAAATTATTTAATTAAATCTCCCTAAACCCTCTCATTTGATTAACATCAATCAAATAATCAAATGGCACAATCTCCTAATTCATCATTAATAAATCCTCTAGCTTTTAACTCATCAAGGGTTAAATCAACCCATGCTCAACTAACCAGGTTGCACATAAAATTCATTTCTTTTAACTAAATAATTCCTCTATTTATCCTCACAAAGGAATATTCCTCTCAACAACCTCTCATTCAATTTCCCTCCAAAGGTTTTCAAAAACCTTTCACATCTTCAATAAATCCTCTTACAAATGTAATAAATTCTCTTACATCCTCTCAAATCTCAATCATATTCATTCAATTCCTCTTACAACCTTTCAAATCCTCAATTAATTTTATTTATTTCTCTTCCATCCTCCTCCACTCACACATTTCCAAAAGTGTGCTCCAACTTCCTTCAATAGAATTGTGACACTTGACACTTTCTCATTGGCTCCCATTTTATCCCATTCATCAAATCATCTCATTCTTCAACCCTTGGATTCTATAAATAGAAACATTTTTTTCACAATATGCATCTACAATCTCATGCAAAGTCATGCTCATTTCATCCAATTTCTATCACTATCTTTGAGGGAAATTAGCATTTATCAAATAAATTTTCATCCACAATCTTAGTTATTGTTGCTCTACTCCAAATTCATCAAGGATCTTGAAGCTTATCAAAAGAATTGAGAAAGGACTACTTTCCACATCAAAGTGACACCAATTTGTCTATGGGATATTTGATCCATTTAGTTTGTTAACATGCTTTCATTTTCTTTCTTTTGTTCTTTTGTTTCATGTTTTCATCTTTGTTTGTTCAAAACTCTCATAGGGAATGATGTTTGTGCTAATTTGAATGACTAACCTTTTTTGTGTTGTCTTTGTTTAGCTTGGTGCAAATCATCGATCACAAGATCCAAACAACATTTTTAAAATATAAAATGTAAATTCTCACTCACCAACTTTTTCACTAGATATTGTGATCCAAACTTAGCACATGTTATGTTGATTTGTTTGCTAAGTTATGGTTGTATTTAAAGAAATTCACTCATTCAAATATCATCCAAGACAATCTAGTGTTTATGCAAGAATATCATATTTGTGAGTTCATCAAAATTAAATTATCGAAAAATTTACATCATCACATCATCTTAGGTTATTCGGTGCTTTTTTGTTGTTCTTAATCATTCCACTTAAAATCATAAAGCTAGTTTACTATGGTTCTAAGCTAATATATTCTTCAAATGTTTTTGCAAATACCACATGTCCTTACAACAAACAAACATTAAAAAATTGAGGTAAGAAAATTATATTAGACCTCCTCTAATAGATTTAGGTCCACAACCATCAATTCAAATATGGATTAAAAATTAAATCCACATACAAATCAAATCTATAATTATGAAGATGAACCATAAAAACAAATAATCAATTTTTAAAATAAAGAATCTTCAACTAAATCAAGAGAACATTGATAAATTTGTAAGATATTTCTAAACTCTAGCTAGGGTTCACTTGAGTGACTTAGGCATCATAAACTAACGAAGCGTGATGTCGCCATCCTAGATGTCCCTGTTTCCTAATAAATCCTTGACCATAGCTTTTTGTCTTGTTTATGAAGGTAGGATTTTTGGGATTTAGTAGTGTGATAGAACCGTTGGATATCATCCCGATGACATTTGAATATAATCCCACTTTGTATATGACACCAAAACCTCCCACTCCAACCTTTTTACTCTCATCAAATTTTTGTGTCAATTATGTAAGTTCTTTTAAGCTGAACACAAGTTGTTTAAATATCCCCGCATCTCTATAGACAAGTTGGTAAGCATAGTGATATAATTTTTGTTGGGAAGGGAAAATGCACTGATAGTTTCTTTTGAGAAGAAATCTTAGTTTTTCTGAAAACAAAAGATAATAAACTTAGATCGCTACAACAAACACAAAAAAAAATCTTCTATTCTTTAACTAGATTAATTACTTCAATATAGAGATTTTTTTAGAGTTACAAAATAACAAGCAAAAGGATCTCTTTATAGAGATATCAACTCCTAAACTTATAAAAGATAGACTTGATTTTTCATTCGTAGCCTTTAAAGCAATCAAAACACTAAAAAAATAAGGATATTACAATCTATTTAAAGTTAGCAAAAACACTAAGAATTAATTTAGAACTATTTTCTTAAAAAGCTTCAACTGTATGTTCGGCATCATTTTATTTCCACAATTGACATCATTACCTAACATAGGCCTTAACCAACACACTCTAAGCATTGACCCGGTTAGGTGGCTAGTGTGGGGCCATGTAATCTATTGCTTCCACCAACTATCGTTTCCATTCCCTAAGTAGTCTCGTAAACTGTAATGGTCAACAGTCAGCCACCCAACTCCCGTGCATAAAAAAATTCAAATCACCATTGTCACGATGCACAAGTTCGAACTTCGCAACCTTTACCTACACAAGCAGGGCCAGATTTTACAACCTTTTCCTACAGCCACCCTGCCTCTACCAAAATGCGAGTCTTTTAATAGGGTATGGAAACTGTCAAAGGATTTAGGAAAAAAATTGGTTAGATTTTGTAGTGGCAACTACTCTGGTAGACATGTATGAAAAGTGAGGAAGCATAGACAAGGGGCGTGAACTGTTTGACTTGATTGAAAAAGGTAAGTTTCTCTTTTCTGCAAACTAGCCAGCATGTACTATTGCCTACAAAATGTGAAAGATAATTTTCCCCATCCTGATGATGGAATAGGAATAGAGACTATAATCCCAAAGGCTGATAAGAAGATTTCACACATTTTCAGAAGGATGCTAACATTGTTGGTGATAATTATGAGGTGAAGTGAGAGAAAACTTGGCTTAAATGGCGCTTAAGTATTGCAATGATTGTTGTATGGTGTCCAAGTATGTTCCAAATGGGTATCATGGTAATAAGATGAATGCCTAATATCAATAATATGACTTACCAACAATTTCTACATATCTTATTTTTCATTACACACAAATGCTTAGTACAATTAGATGAATTTATAAATTAGAAATACCAACTTCTAATTAATAAATCTTAATATTAAAACTATTTAAGGCATATCATGAAATTTAGAAATTTATTTTAGATTGGTTTCATATTATCCTTCTTTATGAAACCAATCATGTATAAAAATTGATAGATATCTACATCCACTTCAAATTTAATCAAACTTAAAAATAAGAACAACATGTTGATATTCTTAAAATAGACAAACTAGTATCAAAAACTATACATTCATACCTCATGAATGCTAGGAACTATGACATAATATTAATACATGACACCAACCAAGTGATTGTTGAAGTCAAAGGAGAGGAAGTATATCATGGAAATAGCACACTAGGAGAGAATCATATTGAGTGCATAACATAGAGAAGCTACATGTTATAACAAAAAAACAAGAATAAATTGAGCATGTACTTGCAATGTTTCCTCAACTAAGGTTTTGTTGTTTGATACATAATAGCTTTAGCACTATAGTTTTAATAGTTAAGACAATAAAATACAACTATATACATCTAAGTACTATGTAGGGGCATCTAACTAGAACATAATAGTATAATAAAATTGTATAAAGAGAGATAGGGGCACTACCTCACCTCCTACCTTGAGTTCTTTATGTAGGTAACCCCTCAACCTTGATATAGTATACTCTCCATGTGATTGTCACTTAACTAGATAGGGTTATCAAATTATACATAGGGTGACTAAGAACATATAAGAATAGGTGGCACTCAATAAGCATCATCTATTACAACTATTTGTAGCTAACCTATAAGTAACCACTTAGAAAACAAGGCGTCCTTATTAACTACTAATGTTAATAACATTTATCTTAATGATTAAAACAAATTAAAATTTTATTGAACTATAAGGAGTCTATAATCCCTAATTATCAAACATTTTTTATAAGTTACAATGTAGTGATAGATTATTTCCTAAATAAAAGTAAAATACTAATCTTATGATCGATAAATTATCTATCAAGAATTACGACCTTATGATAATTCAATTAACAATGAGTAAACATGATAAGGTTTAACTATCGTTCATTATCAGAATGCAACAATGATAGAAAGGTGAAATTTGAAGATATTCAAGACTAAATCAAGTACAATAATAATAATTCCATAGCATGTTTTCTTCAAAAGAGTATTGATAGTACAACTAACTCAATTTTCAAGTTTAGTAATGTGACCATGACACTTATACATGTGAATAGGAATATTCTATGTTCTCATGTAATCATGTATCAATTTATGGTTCAACATCATAGCCATTTATTAAATAAATCAGTTAATATATTATTTATCCCTCCCATTCTATCACATTCCCATTATAGGGTTTCACTACTAGTTAGTCATTATCACAATTCATCATTAACATAGAAGACTTTAAACACTAGGATGTACATACTCATTCACCATTCATTCATCTCAGTTAACCCTTTTTATGGTTGTAGTGTATAAAAAAAAACCCTTTTCACACTTAATTTGGGAATAAATGATATTGAATTAACCTAAATATGCCTTGATTTAATGTCAAGTAATGTGTAGTACACATTCACATTGAATCTAGGGCCCTTTTTAATAGACTATACTTAAATTATACCTTATTTATGGTGTTGTAAAGTGTTGTATTACACTTTCACACTTATCTAGGATTTCATTAATTAATTGTAGTTAATTGAGCTTAATTAACCCCTTTAATTTAAATTTAAGCCTTATTAACATGACACATTTCGAAGGATATATTCTAATACCCAATAATGATATTGCATGACCTTTAATTTGGAAAATTTTAGGTCCTAGAAAATGGTGTTAGGACTCATTCACCTTTAGTGGTGAATGGGTCCTCTCCACATAGGATACCCATTTCTTTGCATTTTTGACATGGGTTCTTGATGTTATTTCATCCTCTCGAAGCATGGTCCTAGAAAGTTGTGCTAGTGGTGAATGGGTCCTCTTCACATAGGACACCCCTTTTTGAATTTAATTATGGCAGGATCATAATGATTTTCAATCCTAGATCTGATTTCAGCTTGACTTATTTGAATTTCAAGGATAATTCTTATATTTAGTATAAATATGGGGTTAATTCACATATTTTCATCTAAGAAACCTAGAAATTTTATATGACTTCATGAGATTAAGCGCATGAGCATTACAGATCATTTCAAGGGAATTGAAAGGCAGAGTAGTGAAGTTTATTGTAGCAATTCAAGGTCATTTCATCATGTCAAAGGCATAGTGCACTCATGCATGTTGTTGAGCTAAGATTGTTGATGTAGCATTAAAGATCTACTTGCAAGCATTGTTTCACATCTAATTTGAGATCAATATCTACATTCTTCATGGCCACTTCATGTTAGTTTTCAAATTTACATTCCAATACAACTTCCAAGGTATAAACATTTCATTATTTCATGTTCATGCTTCAATTTCATTATTTAATCATTTGGTTTAATTACCTACAAGGGGTTTGACTTAGGAAAACCCATATTCACTAACAATCAACAAGTTTTTCTCCTCTAGAATGTGTGTTTGCAAATTTATAGGTTGATTATCAAGTGAAGAGCAAGATTGGAGCAAAATTGTCAAAGTTGTCAAATTGCAAAAATTGTCATTCATATTGCAAGAACGCCAAAAGAAGACAACATAACTTGTTACAAATTTTTAGGAGTTGATAGTCGAGGATCTAAGAGTGCAAGCATCAAGGAACAAAACCCAGATCTTAGTTTCAGAAACCCTAATAGGGACCCATTCGCAAGTAAAGGCGAATGAGTCCTTTGTGACCTAAAAATAAGCTTCTTGTAGCAAGGTACACACCATTCTAGCCTCTCAAAACCTCTCTTTTTATTGCTATAATAGTTAGGATTAGTTTATGATTGTTATTTGCATCATATCTTGCATATAATTGTATGTTATAGTGGAAAGGTGTGGCTCATATTTTTGATCAATTAATTTTGATGCAAACACCCTTTCCATATTAAACATTTTGGTGAGCCCTAATTTTCCTATTAAACAATGGCATATTTAGAATCGTTAACTATGATAACATGGTGTTCAAAAATTCTTTAAAGAGATATAAAAAATATCATAAAAATATCATTCTAAAGGGGTATCCCATACTAGAATATCACAAAATCATAACCCATTGAAACACTTGGCTCAAAGTATGGTTTTATAGTTGCAAATTGTAGGGAAAAAAGTACTAAGATAGTAACCAATATAAAATATTAACAATATGGTTTTATTAACACAAGGAAAAACTACCCTTTCATATTATTGGTACTAACAAAATATTTTAAAATAAACACTTAATACTACCAAACACTGCTAGCGTATAGATTTTAAAGGCTGTAATAATTTATTGAGGTAAACTATAATAACAATACAAATAATCAAATGAATATTTAAAATTAAGAAAAAAATCATCTTAAATCATTTGGCTTACATTAGCTATAAATAGTAATAAATAATTGAGGTTGAACACATAAAAATAATATTTAAAAATCCCATGTATTATAATTGAATGAATGTCAAGCAATGCCAACACCTAGTAAACATGATGGAATACCAAATATGCAAATGCATCATGTCTCAAATGAGAAATATTCCAAGAATCCTTTGAATATAAAGATTCCCCATTCCTTTATATAATAGGATTTCTTCATACAACTACCTACATATTATGAACACACCCAAACATAGTTTATATCTTCTTTGCATGCCTATTCAAGTGCTTAGAGTGTAATAAACACAATTTGGGTATATTTGTAGGTGGCCATTTGCTACCAAAACTCCCAAACGACCACATATTCATGAGAATATTAGATATTTTTGTCCCATCATGAAATGTTCACAACAAGTAATTTAGTCATTGAATCGCAAAATTCAAATATTCTACCCATGGGTCTAAACCTCATTTCCTTTTTTTCTCATTTCTTCTCCTTCATCTCACCATGTACCTTTCACCAATCACATGGTTCAATAATTTTGAATCAAAATTTGTTCACAAATAGGTTTAAACACAAGTGACCACTTTTAAAATACCTTATGGATTCAATTCAATTAAGGTTAATTATACTAAAATACAAAAAAACAAGATTAATAACAATAAGGAATAATCTTGAGTGATGATCACAACATCAAATGAAATTTTCAACACACTAAACCATAACAAAATAATCTATTGTAGGACAAATCATTTATTGAAACTATCATTTACTTGAATTAAACTATTAGAATGGATTTATCTTTCATAATAGTACCTAACATGGGATATGGAAATAAACATATGGATCTTTTCCCATACAAATTTCAAGCTATATGTTCATTAATTAAAAAATATAAAATAAGAAATAGATTAAAACATATTTCACATATACCAACACCTTACTTTAAGTAAATATCCATAAAATGTGAATACAATCAACTATCAAATTCTCATCCACGTGCAATTCTTAGTACATCAATGGTGGTTATGCTCAAAGGATTTATTGTTATTGAAGGATATAATGTGTTTTCTCATAGTGATAACATGTCATTATGTTTTAGATTAAGGATCCAGCCAAATGGCTTATGGAGGGTTAGACTTATAGGCTTTCAATTGAGTGAATTAATGGTCAAGATTATTTAAGAGGATTGACATGTAAGATTAAGTTGGTTATTTGGTAATGAAATGGAGGATGGAGAAAAAGAAGGAAGTTTAATATTTCTTTTATGATTTTTAGGTGTAAAGTTGGGATTTAAATAATAAATTTTATTTAAGTCATGTGAGGTGGGTGGGGAGAATATAAATAAATATGATATTTATTTATTTAGGACTTTATGAGAGTAATTAAAATAATAAAATAAATTGTTTTAATTCAATTAATTAAAAAATAGAAACTTAAAATATAAATATGTGGTAGGTGATGCTAGGATGTGGGTGATTTTCAAGTATCTATATTTCCCCTCTTTGAGATGGCATTGTGATTATATGAAGTAATTTCATTTCAAAGAAAAAAAATATAGTGGCTTTAGAAGAGATATGACTAGTTGTAGGATGTCTTAATCATTAGAAGGAGAGCAGTGATGGGGAGAGAACTATGCTCCCTTGCGAGGATAGATGGGTTTGAAGAACATGGTTGTGTTCTCAAAATAGACTGATGAAGATAAAATATAAACTTGGTGTCTAGTCTAGTAAAATGGACCCCTTGATATTTTCACACTCACTTGGGTCCTCCTTGTGGATTTTGGCTTAATGTTGCCTTGATTTATTGTTCTAATGTGGATAACACAATCACATTAGGTTTTGGTCCCTTGTGAACTAATGAAATTTAATGGTGCCTTGCTAAAGTTTTTTGAAGTGTTGTAACACACTTTCACATTTCTCCAAGCTTGTTATTAATAATTAGGCTTTCTTATGCTTTAATTGGCCCTATTTTGCATCCACAAGCCTCATTTATTGCATCTTTTCGAGGATAATCCTAACAACAATCAATATCCAATCATAATTTAGGTGTTCCTGGCTTTTGTGACCCAAATTTAGTGTCTAAGACTCATTCGCCACCTTGGGTGAATGGGTCCCACTTGGATCTTTTGGCCCTAAACCAGTTTTTACATATTTCTAAGAATTTTTCATTTCTTGTCCCATACATTATGTCTAATGGGACTCATTCACCACCTTGGGTGAATGAGTCCCATGTGGCCCAAACTCAAATTTAATTCAAATTTCTTGCCGGATTTTATTCTCCTAGATTTGGTGTTGGCTTGTAGTGTTTTAATTTCAGGAATTCTTGCATAATTGAGTATAAATACAAGGTTTCTTCACTCATATTCAACACCTACCATTCAAGATATTTCACAAGAGCATTCAACAACTTACAAGGGAAAATTATCAAGCATTTTAGAGCATTCTTCAAGGATCAATCATCACGTCAAAGATTGCATTCTTCATGTTTGTTATTGTGCTAACAAATTTGTGATGTAGAGTTCATGATCCAAGCAAACATTACATTCAAGATCTATCTCCTTCAAGAAAGAGTCAAGAATCACATCCATTATAGCCATATCAAGCATATTTGTAGCACCTTATTGCTAGGGTTTGGTGAGTTTTAACATTACTATTTGTTCATTCATCATTCTCCATTTATATTTGCTTTAATTTCAAGGTTTAAGTACCAACAAGGGGTTTGACCAAGGAAAACCCCTATTCACTAACCCCACAACATTTTCCCCTCTTCTTGTGTGTGATTTGTAAGGCTAGGTTGCAGATTTGTCAAGGAGAAAAATTGTCAAATCTCTAAAGTTGTCAAAGTTGTCATCAAGCCTTGGAGAAGCTTAGAGAAGTCCTATAGTTTGCAATTTACAGTTTCAGATCCAGAAACCAATCAAAAAGAGTAGAGAAGAGTGAGAGACACAAAATTAGATTTAGAATTTCCAAAAGAGTAGAAGACTAGTTCACCACTATTGGTGAATGAGTCCCACTATACAAGATTGGCAGAGATTTTTATAGATTTGGATACCCTTTTGGCGAAAACCTCCTCCAATGCATTTTCATAGAAAATGGATTGATTCATCTAGCTTGGCGAATGAGTCCCAATTAACTATGACAATAGATTTTCCAACATTTCAGACCTCTATTCTACCTTCTTTAGTTTCCAGGTGCACACTTTCTATATCATAACTTTCTATTACATTTTGTTCATCTTTATAGGTCATTTAGTGTTGTTTTGCATTCAATTAGGATTTTACATTTCATTATATTTTCCAAGTTCAAAATTGGTGGTGAACACCTCATTAGATTTCATTTAGTGCCTAGGATAGTTGCTTTGCAATATTTCAATCTCCTTTGCATTGAAATCTCAATGGTTTGTTCTTGAGTGAAGTGTATGTGAAGATTGTCTCTCTCTTTTTAGCTCCAAAACCCTAAAGGCCAAAGAGAGGACCCAAACAATTTTCCCAAAATTTCATTTTTCCTGCCTTCGGTATACAATGAACATGATTGGGAGGCAGATGACTTGCTCATAGGTTGACTCGCATTTTCCTTAATAGTATTTTTTCTTTATTTCTTTTTCATTTTATTTTGTGTGATTGCATGTGCATAATGTGATCCCCCGTGCTATTCTTTGTCTCTCTTTGTGACATTCCTCTATTTGTACCTTCATTCTTCTCTGTCATGTATCTCTTTCACTTTTTATTTTTATATCTTTTTTGTTTTCCTTCTCCTTTTGGGGATGACACAAGGAATCAAGAAACCCTATGTCTCTTCCATGTTGACCCAAAAGGATTTTCATTTTCCTTCGCCTTTTTCTCTTTTTCATTTTTTTTTTGTTTTCCTTTTTGGGAATGACAAAAGGCATCGAGACACCCTATGTATCTTCCATGTTGAACCAAAAGGCTTTTCTTTTTCCTTCACCTTTTTCTCTTTTTCATTTGTCTTGGGTATGTGCAAGATCATCATGGAAAAAATAGGCCCTTAAGTGGCAAAAAATTTAGAAAAATTAGAGTTAGGAAACTTGACGTAAAAATTTGAATAAGTTATCTATATTATTTCAAACTATGTAAGAATAGAATCTATAGCAAATTGAATGTAGTTTCTAAACTACTAGATTTATTTTTTTGTTAAACCCTATTTGGTGAAAATTTGAAATTTCAATGCAGTAGTACTTAAATTTCAGGGAAAAAATAAGTAGGTGTCTATTTGACCATCCTAACTATAGTAAAATGATGATTTTTTTTATAATATTTTAGATATAAGTAGAGGACTCATGTCTCGATGTGATATATATTTTTTTGTAATTTTTTTCCAAGTAAATAAATAATTATAATTTTTTTATTACAACTTTAAAAAAAAATAAAAACTTGTATGTCTGACCACCTTAACTTGGTCAAAACATCATGAAATTCACTTTTTGTTTTTTTAATTCTATAGTATGTAAAGCATATAATGTGACACATGTTTCATATTCAAAAAATGTGATACTGTTTGAAAGCTATACATGTTTTTAATCAACCTATCAATCAAGACTTTAGTCATAATTCAAATAGAAAATGAATAATAATTGTTTATTCAATTCAAAGTAAAGCATAATTTATATTAGTGGAAAGCAAAGAATCTCCTTTAAAAACCCTTTTCATTTCATCAATTTTTGGTTTTAAAAAAAAAGTCGTCAGCCACATACCCATCATATCGCCTCTTTTTGGCCCATCATGATCTTGCACATACCCTCTTGTTTTCTCCTTTTGGGGATGACACAAGGCATCAAGAAGCCCTATGTCTCTTCCATGTTGACCCAAAAGGTTTTCTTTGTGTCATTTTTCTAGTTCTATGTGTGTTTGGGGGATGATGATAGTTCTAATCTCTCTAAAAACAATACAACAAAGAACATATTGACCCCAAATCCATAGATCCCTTATGTGATTAGTGTTTTCATTTTGGGGGCAGCCCCTCTCTTTCTTTCTTTTTTCTCTCTTGCATGACGTAGCTTTACTCAAAAACATATGACTTGGCATAGGGATCTCCAAGTTAGCTCTCATGTCTTCCTTCTTGTTTGCATCTTCTCAATTGCTATTAAAAGTAATGTATCACAACATGGTGTTTAGAAATTATTTAAAGTGGGGGCATACATTGGAATTATTCTCTTGAATTTTTCTTTTTCATGGTTCATAGTGTAGTTTTCTTCCTTCATGTATGATGTGTTTGTCGCTTTTTAGATGAAATTGGGTGTGATGTCCTTCAAGAGTGTGATCTCTATGAGCATATTATATTCCTCTTGGTGGCTTGATGTGACACACTACATCCCCTAAGTTGTGAATCTTATATTCTTTGATTGTTCCTCCCTTGGAGACATTAGGCACAATGTTCCCTAAGTTAAAGACCTTGTGTGAACTAAGCAAGACTCCTTTGAACAATTCCTATCTTTCATTTTGTATTTGTAGTTATATGGCCACCTTGCATAATACAGCTTGCATGCCTATAGAGCCATCTTGTTGTTCATGACCTCCAAGCATACAAAGTTTTGCTTGCCTCATGAAGCTCAAAAATCATTTTTGTGTGGCACCTTATTAAGTTTATCAGGAGGTATAACTTCGGTATGGTTTGAGTGGGAAGCCCTATCTGAGGCATGGATTTTCCCATAGCCACTTGCATGTGTGTGAGTGCATACAATCCATGATTGTATATTTCTCACCTTTTAGAACTTCTCACCTGATGGACAACTAGGAGTTTCGTCACCTTAGAGTGAGTATGCATGTTTTGGATAAATAGCCTAGATCTGATCCACATTGAGATGGTGAAATGGTAGAAGCTTGATCCAATTCTTTTACTTCACCTTTTCTTATCTTTTCTTTGGCAATGTATGCTCGTTCCTTGTCTTTTTTCTTTATATCATTCACATGTGTGTTCCTTTGTGCTTATGTTGGTTTTTCATGGGATCTTGATCTTGGGGGCTTGATCACCCCTCTTGATAATTTTCATATCATCTTACCAGCATTAGTACATTAGAACTTGCCCTTTGTGTGTGTTAATCTACTTTAGTGTGATTTTGAAGAAATTTCATCCTCTCACTAAAGTGGGGGCTAAATGTAGTGTAGTAAAATGGATCCCTTGGCATTTTCACACTCATTTGGGTCCTCCTAGTGTATTTTGGCTTTATATTTCCTTGATTTAGTGTGGTGAAGTGTTGTAACACACTTTCACACTTTTCTAGGGTTTTATCAATTAACTAATCATAATAAATATAATTTTAATCAAAATCAACATTAATCTTGCCTTATTTGGAGTGTTGTAAAGTGTTGTAACACACTTTCAAATTTCTCTAAGATTTTCATTAATAATTGGGCTTTCTTATGCTTTAATTGGCCCTATTTTGCATCCATAAGCCTCATTTCTTGCACCTTTTCAAGGATAATCCTAACACCAATTAGTATCCAGTCATAATTTACATGTTCCTAGTTTGTGTGACCCAAATTTAGTGTCTAGGACTCATTCACTACCTTGGTGTCCCACCTGGTTCCTTTGGCCTCGAACCAACTTTTATACATTTCTAGGAACTTTTCATTTTTGGTCCCTTACATTATGTCTGATGGGACTCATTTTCCACCTTGGGTGAATGAATCATGTGTGGCCCAAATTCAAATTTAATTCAAATTTTTTGCATTATTTTATTTTGCTAGTTTGATGTCATCTTGTAGTGTCATAATTTCAGGTTTTCTTGCATAATTGAGTATAAATACAAGGTTCTTTCACTCATATTCAACACCTAACATTCAAGAGAGTTCACAAGAGCATTTGAGAATTCACAAGAGCATTCAAGAGCTTTCAAGGGAATATTATCAAGCATTTTAGAGCATTCTTCAAGCATCAATCATCATGTGAAAGATTTCATTCTTCAAGTGTGTTATTGTGCTAACAATTGTGATGTAGAGTTCATGATACAAGCAAGCATTACATTCAAGATATGTATCCTTAGAGCAAGATTCAAGAACCACATCCATTGCAGCCATTTCAAACATATTTGTAACACCTTATTGCTAGGGTTTGGTGAGTTGCAACATTACTATTTGTTCATTCATAATTCTCCATTTATATTTGCTTTCATTTCAAAGTTGAATTACCAACAAGGGGTTTGACCAAGGAAAACACCTATTCACTAACCCCACAAAATATTTCCCTTTTATTTTTTGTTGTCTGTAGGGCTAGGTTGCAGTTTTTTCAAGGAGAAAAGTTGGAGAAAAGTTTTCAAATCCTTAAAGTTTTCAAAGTTGTCATCAAGCCTTGGAGAAGCTTGGAGAAGTCCTACGGGTGGAAATTTATAGTTTCAAATCCAAAAACCAATCAAAAAGAGTAGAGCAGAATGAGAGAAACAAAATAAAATTTAGCATTTCTAGAAAATTAGAAGTGGACTGATTTTCCATTATTGGTGAATGAGTCCCATTCCATAGGCATGACAAATATTTTTACAGATCTGGATACCCTTTTGGCTAAAACCTGCTCCAATGCATTTTCTCATAAAATGGATCGATTCACCCAGCTTGGAGAATGAGTCCCAGTCAACTATGATAATAGATTTTCCAACATTCCAAACCTCCATTCTACCTTCTTCAGTTTCCCAGGTGCACATTTTCTATATCATAACTTTCTGTTACATTTTGTTCATATTTCTAGGTCATTTAGTGTTTTTTTACATTTGATTAGGTTTTTACATTTCATTGTGCATTTCATTGTCTTTTCCAAGTTCATACTTTGTGGTGAACCCCTCATTACATTTCATTTATCCCCTAGGACAGTCCCTTTGCAATATTTCAATCTCCTTTGCATTGAAATATCAATGGTTTGTTCTTGAGTGAAGTGTGTGTGAAGATTGTCTCCCTCCTTTTAGGTCCAAAACCCTAAAGTTCAAAGAGAGGACACAAACAATTTTTCCAACATTTCAAAAGGATATGGAAGAATGAAAAGATTAAGATAAAAAAATTAGTTGTGATATCCAAAGGGATAATAAATAGGTATATATGTAAGGTCATAGTCATGCTAAGGAATTTTGAACAACCTTTACTGGATATAGCACTTGAAATTATGCACTAAGGTATAAGGAGCAAGATGATGATGTCTCAAGTGCATAAATGACTAACCCAAAAGGAAATATTGTATACAAGCAAATATTAGAGAACACCATGATATGGAAGAAAATGATGTCATTATTGGAAAGAACTATGACAGATGCAAGAAAAATGATAATACATGCAAGAAAACAAGAAAAAATGTATAAACAATGGAAAAAAATGATGTTTCCCCTATGCAAGCTAAAATTGATTGATTTGATTTATGATGATGATGACAATGATGATGATAGCATATTTGATGATAAGAATGATGTGGGGATTATGAATAATACATTCTAATAATAATATTGTTGAAAATGAGTCAAAAAAGCATTGGGAATGATTATCCCTAATGATAATAATTTGAGTAGAATAGGTCAAGGTTTGCAATAAAGTTCGGAACCAAATTTTTTGATTGTTTGGATGATGCACTAGATTGGTTAATAATATTTTATGGATTATGATTTCATGCATATGGACTATTTTGAGTGTACTTAATTTCTTTGGACTAAAGAAAAGGGAAAACCAAGCTAATGGACAAGGATGAAGTTATAGAGGGATTGTTTAGATACATGATGAGATGGATTATGGGATGATGTATTCAAGATATTGGAAGGAGTGTCAAGATTTGATCTCTAAGGACTATGGTGGATAGGAATAACATTGGCCATGCTAGATGTAGTTTAGTGCATATAGAAGTTTGTAAGAGGGAGGGTTAGTAAATAAAGTAAGGCTTGTATTGTCCAAAATATGTTTGGATATTATTCCCTAGTACATATCAATATTAAAGCAGGAGAGGATGGATTGGATATGATGAGATAGGTATGAATGTGGAGGATGAATATAGAGGATGAACTAGATAAGATAGATCTTTATATGATGGAATAATACTTTCCCCCATGTATAGGATGTGAATTGATAGGGGATTTACATATTACGCCTTTTTTCCAAGTTTTGATCATGGAATTATCAAAGGTGTCATACAAATTTTTTTCACTATTGTATGATGATTTCTCTTTACCTTTTTTCATTTTTTTTTAATTTCTAGTTTCTAGATGGAGAATGATTTGGATAAATTAGTGTGGATGGGGGTTTGAGAGATGGATGGAGAGTTCAAACATTTATTTCCATGATGATAGGATCCCTTTCCAAATAATTACTTTGACAGTCATTGTATGCATGGATGTTGCTTTAAATAGAGCTAAGTGGGCTTCTTCAAAATTTAAGAATTCTACTAACATACCTCTAATATTAAAGGATGCTACCAAGGGAGATGGCAAGGATGAGGAGATGAACAATGGGTAATGAGTTGTGTAAAATATTGAATTACAAAGATGTTATGTTGGGTGTATGTTGGATAATGGATACTGGGGCTTGAAAGATGATTGGATGAAATGGTAGTAACATGAGGGAATGCCATGACACCAAGGAGAATTAGGACTAAGAATTGCATACACCATGTTGGAGGCTAAATATTTGAGTCATGATGGGATTTTGGATGTTGGGAGTTAGATGAGGTAATTAGGATTGTAGATTATGGGATGTAGGGGCCCAAAATGGATTTAGGATGCTTAGGAAATAGGAGTGAAATTTAGGATTTTTTTTATTTTAGGACATAGGGAACCAAAATGAATGTAGGATGTTTAGGATAGGGATGCTTGGATTTATATGGAGAAATATGGGATTATGATGAAGGACCTAGGGATATTTGGAATCAAGGAAAGAATGATCCTTTGGAGGAGTGGATGGGCATGCAATGTTTGATGCTCCTTTTCAATGTATTTATTTTTATATTAAGGATACACATTACTTTTTATTGGTGGGCCTTGGTGGCATTTTCAATCAATTTTAATGTTGAATCAAATCTCACATTGATATTTCATGGTGACATGTTATCATGTGGCTATCCTTACATTTTTGTGAATTATTTTACATTTATATGTGCTTCCAATTATGATGGTATAGTCCCATGGGGAGAAATTATCTTGATATCCAATGGATTGTGTGATGGATTCATCATGTTGGAACATGTCCAATGATTTGTGCATTTTTTTGGTCTTTATTAAGGGTTTCAAGAGATTGATGGTTATAGATGTAGTTGACTAAATATTATTGGGGATGATGGGATTGATATGGGTGATGTGTTTGATGAAATTATTTGTGGAAACAATATTTTGAGAGGAGTGATGAGAGGTACCTATTTTTATGTTGGGAGAAGTCTCCTTAGCCTAATTGGAGGAGTGAGAAATGTACTTGTCATGAGATATATAATTGAGGCCCTAAATGATTAGATTTTCTTTTGTTTGGATGGGTTAAAAGATGTCTTTCTCATGAAGGCCTATTCATTTACACTGATGATGCATGTTTTGAAAAACATAATTATTGATGGGATACTTGTTAATTTGGATAAAAGACAAAAAGACATTTTTAAATGGGTAAGGAATAATGGTAGTTGTATTTTTCTTGACAACAAGATAATTGGATTGAATAAAGATGTAGGAACCAAGATGATAGGATTGCTATTCATGAATGGGTTCAATAGGGATTATTAGATCTTGAGATGGTAAATAGTCATGGAAGGAATTATTTAGGATGCTTGGATCATGAATTGGGTGTGGACATATGTGGGAATTCTTTAGAGAAAGATCTTGACATATATGGATTGGTTTGGATGATATGATCAGGGAGTGGTATTTTATGTTGTTAGAAGTTGGTGCATGCATGGACTCTTTGAGTTGTACACATGGATGGGAAGGTAAATTTTATGTGTATGTATGGTGAACTTAATGGATTTGGGATTAATGATTGCATAATCAATTAGAGATTTGGACAACATGAGACCATAAATGTTGTGGCATGGAATAATTATTTTATTTATTTGTGGCCTATGATTCTTTATGAATATCACTTGATTAAAATCCCAAACAAAATAAGATAATTTGGATTATGATTTTTTTATGGATGAAGGATTTTCATAGGAGGTGGAGGCTATAATGCATTCACATGAGAGGGTAATTTGAAATATGTTTTGGAAAAATACGCCTTTTTCTAATAGGTCAAACATTTCACACCCCTTGTTTATGCTTCCACATTTTGCATACATGTCTACTAGAGCAGCTTTCACTACAAAATTTGACCAGATTTTCATCCTTAATCCTTTGATGGACTCCATACCCTAATAAAAAGCTTGCATTTTGGCATAGACATGGTGGCTATAGCAAAAGGTTGCAAAGTCTAGCCTTGCTTGTGCAGGAAAAGGTTATGAAGTCTAGCTTTACACCTACCCATTGGGAACAAGCACAAAGTTGAGTCCACTTAAGGTGGATGTTTTAGACTTAGAAAAACACCCAAAATTAGGCAAAATAAAAGAGGATCCCATTTCACTTCATGGCCCCGAGCTAAAAATGAGATTTCACTTTTTAAAAAATTGGGATCTTGTTCTAAACTAGGAACCCATTTTTAAAAAAATAGGATCTCGTTTTAAAATGGTTCATTAAAAAAGGGGTCATTAAAAATGGGATCCCATTTTTTAACAACTTGTTTTAAATCCCATTTTCAACAACCCTTTTCAAAATGGGATCCCATTTTTTAATGACTTGTTTCATAAAAAAATATTTTTATGCTTTTAAAAATGAGTTCCCATTTTGTAAAACGTAATCTTTTTTTATAGAAAGGATTCATTTTTAAAATGGGATCCCATTTCATTAAAGAATGAAAAAAATATTTTTTTATGAAACGAGATCCCGTTTTAGAACGAGATGCCATTTTTTAAAATTTAAACTTTTGTTGAATTTTTGCTTTTTTTTTGTTCGAGAAAAGGCTTGGGGGCTCTAACCTAAGCTTTGGCCCTAGTTTGACCTACAATTTGAAGGTCATGTCAATTTCACAAGAAAATAGTGACTTTTGGATGTATGTTTGAAGACCTTTTTTGTAGAATTTTTTGACAAAATAAAAACCCTTTATAGATGAGACAATGTAGATTCCAAATATATAATTTTTTTACAATTGGATTTTTTTACTATTTTTCAAATAATTTCTGATGAAATTGGTCCATAAACTTGAAATTTCAAGACTTTTTAGTATTATAATAACTTTATATTAAAATAATTTTTTTGAAAAATGAATTGTACTAAAGTATACTTTAGAAAATTCTTTTCAATTTGAAAAAAAATAAAAAAATGCTATGTTTGGGTCATCTTATGCGTGACGTACACAATGAATTTTCAAAACAACAAATATGGCCAATAAAAATTTAACAAAAAAAATATTCAATAAGAAATTACAAAAAAATATCGAAAGTGTGCTTCAGTGAGTTACAAATCTTTTCCCAAAATGATTTAGAAAAATATGCTTATTTAGGTCAAAACATGGATGACATACATGTGCATGGTATGGTAAAAAAAAAAGTGACTTTTAAATAGTTTCTTTTAGAAATGCCATTGAAAATCAATTTGTATCATTTGGGTATTAAAATAAATTTCATATTTGGAAACCAGACTCTAAGTACTATATTTTATGATTAGTGACTTTTTCTAAGATTCATCACTAAGTGCTTCAAATTTTAAGGTCAAATGTGACAAATTCTAAAAATCAGGGAAAACACCCACTTTTTGGCCTAAAAGAGGACTCAACTTCTTGCACACACCCCATTGCATTCTCTTGAAAGCTCTTGAAGCCTTTTCAGCAAATTCAATTATGTATATATCCTTCAATCATGCATTCCATGAGATCAAATTTCTTTGAGGCATTCAGTCAAAGAGTTTGCATGCCTTGTCTATGTTTCCACATTTTATATGCATGTTTATCAGAGAAATTTTATTTTGATTCATTGCAATAACTAGATTCCATGCTAGGCTCTCTTTATTTTAATTAGTTCAAACTTCTATAGCATGAAAATGGTGATTTGAATTTGTTTATGCATGGGAGTTGGGTGGTTGACTGCTAACCATTACAGTTTATGAGATTGCTTAGGGAACAAAAATGAGAGTTGGTAGAAGCAAAAAATTACATGGCCCCACACCAACCACCTAAGCAGGTCAATTCTTAAAGTGTGTTGGTTAAGCCAGGTCCCCAACATACTCACCCTTGATGCTAAGCAGACTCACAAATTGAATCTTTACAACTCACTATAACATATTGCCAACACTTAGAACTATACTTGATCTTATAGACACAATTAGTTCCAATAAATTTCTTATAGAAGTCAAGTACCCATTTACTTATTACGTTACACTTCTTGTGCAAGTCAAGTACTAATTTAAATATTTCTCTCCTTGATAAATCACAAGATTTTCCATTCTTTTCTCTAACATTGAGCAAACTTGTATTCTTTTAAATAACATGACACCAAGTTCAATAGTTTTAAGCATAAAAAGAAATCATCATCCACTTCACTCAAACTTTCAAACCTTATTTGACCACTATTTTATTACATCAGAACATTTAGACTTTAAACCATAGATTTTTGGCACCTTAATCCTCTCAAGCACTTCTAGGGATTTTCACCTAAAAGGCGAAAGAAGAGCCAAAAATCTAGGTAGGTTCACTCAAATTATGCAATTTATGATGTTATTTAGACTAAATGGAATGATCTAAGTGCAATTAAATGAACTATCTGAGAGATTATGAAAGAAAACCCTAAGAACAATGTAATGTTGGAAAACACAATGTGATATGCAAGCTTGAACAAATGTATGAACAAATGCAAAACAAAAAAGAAGAAGGTTGATTTAGAGTGCACCTAGAGGTCTAATCAAGATTATGAAATATTCTAAATTCTCTCAATAATCACTAAAAATCACCAATGGGACTCATTCGCCATTGATGGTGAATCAATATTGCTTCCGATGAAAATTGTTAGAAACTAGTTTCTAAGTATTGGGATCTGGAATCTAACAAAATTTGGATTTATAGCCTCAACAGGGGACTCATTCGCCACTGGTGAAAATTAGTTCTCTCCCAAAATTCTAAGAAATCATGAGACAATTCTATAGCACCAGATTTGAGGCAGTCTACTTGTCATGTTGACGAAGTTAATCCTATAGAAAATGGGCATAATGTCTTCTCCAATCTTGAAATAGGTTATAATTGACTCGAAATACTTTGTTGACTTCTTTTCCACTTTTCAAAATGTAAATTCTTGATAAATATTCATACACAACACATGCACAAAGGGGGAAAATGGTTAAGGGTTAGGGCAAACGGATTTTCCTTGGTCAAATCCCACTTTGGTAATCAAAACCTTAATGAAATGATGAAATGGAAACACAATCTGATATGCAAGCATGAATAGATGTATGAACACATGCAAAAAAAAGAAGAAGGTTGATTTAGAGTGCACCTAGAGATCTGATGAAGATTTTGAAATATTCTGAATGTTGTGAGGAATCACTAAAAATAACTAGTGGGACTCATTTGCCACTAATGGCGAATCTATCCCGCTTCTGATGAAAACTCTCAGAAACTGGTTTTTGAGTGTTAGGATATGGAATCTGAAAAAATATAGACTTCCAATGTCAACGTGGGACTCATTCACCACTAGTGGTGAATCAATCCTCTCCCAAAATTATGAGAAATGAGGAAATAATTTTGTACCACCATATTTGAGGTTGTCTGATTGTCGAGTTGACGAAGTTAATCCTATAGAAAACAGCTATAATTTCTTCTCCAAGCTTGAAATAGGTTATAATTGACTTGAAACACTTTGTTGACTTCTTTTCCACCTTTCAACACCTAAATGCTTGATAAATCTGCATACACAACACATGCACAAAAGGGAAAAATGGTTAAGGGTTAGGGCAAAGGGATTTTCCTTGGTCAAATCCCACTTTGGTAATCAAACCCTTAATGAAATGATGAAATGGAAGAGAGTTATAATCAAATAACATGCAAATGCTATCAACTTATCACACCCTTGTTGAAGAAAATTTGAAGATGTATTAATGGCTTCCTTTGAATGCTTGATTGATGCTTGATTATATGATGCAAAGTGCTCAAATGCTAATTGAATGGAAAGATTGTTGAATGAGTTAGGAGAGATGTAAAATGAGGAGAAAAACACATATTTACACAATTATGCCTTAGTAAACTGATGATACCTCATCATAGACCGACATAAGGTGATTTTAAATAAAAACCCAAAAGAAAATTTGAAATATTTTGAATTTTTAGCCAAGACAGACTCATTCGCCATCCAAGGTGAATGGGTCCCACCCTAGACTTGAATGTGGGTGTCAGAAATTAGGTCACATTTAATGTTGTTTTGTTTGGTTTACATTCAAAACTACACTTAATTAAGTCTTATGAGTGCATAAAGAGGTCAAATAAAGCATAAGAAAGGTGTAAATATTGAAATTATGCCTACAAAAGCATGAGATATTATTATAAGACTTTAAAACGCTTCAAAATAGGACTTAATAAGTTTTGAAAAGGTTATTTTTAGGTGAATTGCAATGAATAGAGTCTAGAAAAGTGTAGAAATTTTTTGCAACACCTTCACAAGACATCATAATTTGAATTTGAAAGACCTAATGTGAAATTTTAAGTGACATTGCAAGCATTAAATCAAATAAAAATAGACCAAGCATTGAGTAGAAAGTCCTAAAATACCATGAAAATGTGAAGGACCATAAAATTTTTCTATGGTGCATTTATCCCCCACTTTAGTGAGAGCATGAACTTGCTTCAAACTCACACTAAAGTAGCCATACACATCGAGAAGGATCAAAATGTACTTATGTTGGCAAGATGGAATGACAACGATCAAGAGGGATGATCAAGCCCCCAAGATGAATATCCCATGGAAAACTAAACATAAGAACAAAGGAAAATACAAGATGATGAAAAGGAAAGCTTCAATCGTCTATCCAAATAGTTGTGAATAAGATCTAGGCCATTTGTTTGAAAAATAAAATGCATACTCACTCTAGGGTGACAAAACTCAAGGTGGTCTATCAGGTGGGAAGACCTAAGAAGGTGAATTACATATGTTAGTTGGTATGAACTCACAAACACAAAGGTGGCTATGGGTAAATTTGTGCTATTGAATGGGCTTCCCGCTCAACCATATCAAAGTTATACCTTGTGATAACTTTAACAAGGCGTCACAAAGGAAAATGTTGATTTGTGATTCATGAGATAAGTAAATCTTTGTATGCTTAGAATTCATGAACAAAGAGCAAGGAACCATAGGCATGCAAGCTATGTTATGCAAGGTGGAAAAAATGTAAAATGCAAGAAAAATGTAACATGAAAAATGTAAAATAAAATGGAAAGTGCAAAAGGTGTTCAAAGGAGTCTTGTTAAGTTCATGCAAGTTCTATCACTTACAAAACACTGTGTCTAATGTCTCCAAGAGAGGACCAATCAAATAATAAAATATTCACAACTTAAGGGATGTAGTACGTCACATTAGGCCACTAAGAGGAATGTAATATGCTAAGATAGATCACACGTACGAAGGACATCATACCCAATGCCATCCACAAAGTGAGGAATTCATCGTATGAAGTGGAAAGGCTACACTAAGAACCAAGAATGCAAATGAAATGATGCCAATGTATGCCCCCCACTTTAAAAAAATTGATACATACCATTCTAGGAGCAATTACTTTAAAGTAATGAAGGAGATAAAATGCAAAAAGAAAACAAGATATGAGAGCCATCTTGGAAAGCGCATATTCTAAGGCATATGTTTCTAAGTTAGGTTGCTTCATGTAAATGAAAAGCAAAAAAAAAGAAAGGGAGTTTCCCCCCAAAAAGGAATACACCAAACACATAAGGGATCTATGGATTTGGGGTCAATATATTTGTCATTTCAATGTGTTTATTAAAGAGCTTGAAACTATCATCATTCCCCAAAGCACATAAAATTGGAAGAATGACACAAAGAGAGCGAAAACAAAAGAAAAATAAAGTCTATTTTGGGTCAACATGGAAGAGACATTTCGATCTCAACACTTTGCATTGTCCCCAAAAGAAAAACACAAGAAAAAGGAAAATGAAAAAGAAAACAAAAAGAAAAGGCTCTTGGGTCAACATGAAGGAGACATTTGAATCTCAATGCCTTACATCATCCCCAAAAGGAAAAACACAAGAAAAGACAAAGTGAAAGTAAAAGGGACCAGTTGGGTCAACATGGAAGAGACATAGGGTGTCTCAACATGTTGCGTCATCCCTAAAAGGAAAAACTAAAAACAAAAAACAAAAAGGACCTTTTGGATCAACATGGAAGAGACATAGGGAATCTCTATGCTTTGCACTATCCCCGAAAGGAAAAACACAAAACAAAAAGGAAAAAGGATCTTTTGGGTCAACATGGAAGAGACATAGGGCATCTCTATGCTTTGTGTCATCCCCAAAAGGAAAAACACAAAAAAAAAAGGAAAAAGGGCCTTTTTGGTCAACATGGAAGAGACATAGGGTGTCTCTATACTTTATGTTATCCCCAAAAGGAAAAACACAAAACAAAAAGGGAAAAGGACCTTTTGGGTCAACATAGAAGAGGCATAGGGAATCTCTATGATTTGTGTCATCCCCAAAAGGAAAAACACAAAACAAAAAGGAAAAAGGACCTTATTGGTCAACATGGAAGAGACATAGGGTGTCTCTATACTTTATCTTATCCCCAAAAGGAAAAACACAAAACAAAAAGGGAAAAGGACCTTTTGGATCAACATGGAAGAGACATAGGGAATCTCTATGCTTTGTGTCATCCCCAAAAGGAAAAACAAAAAACAAAAGTGAAAAAGGACCTTTTGGGTCAACATGGAAGAGACATAGGGCATATATATGCTTTATGTCATCCCCAAAAGGAAAAACACAAAAAAAAAGGAAAAAGGACCTTTTGGGTCAACATGGAAGAGACATAGGGTTCCTTTATGCTTTTTGTCATCCCCAAAAGGTAAAACATAAAACAAAAAGGAAAACAGAACTTTTGGGTCAAAATGGAAGAGACATAGGGAATCTCTATGCTTTGCATCATCCCCAAAGGGGGAACACAAAATGAAAAGGAAATGCACGACATATAGAATAATAGAGGTACAAATAGAAGAAATGTACAAAGAGAGAGAACATCAAATGCACATTATGGGGGAACACAATATGCACATAAAATGAAACCAAAGAAAAAGAGAAAGGAAGATGAATACAAAAAGGCTAGTAAGGTGGATGTAAGTCAACCATCTAACAAGTCATCCACCTCCCAATCATGTT
Source organism: Sequoia sempervirens (assembly GCA_007258455.2). Classification (NCBI taxonomy): domain Eukaryota; kingdom Viridiplantae; phylum Streptophyta; class Pinopsida; order Cupressales; family Cupressaceae; genus Sequoia; species Sequoia sempervirens. The sequence goes on from VDFB02105785.1 coordinate 334,676,840, forward strand.
TAGTGTATTGTGAGGGTGGTTGGCTCTCCAAAGGAAGAATTGCAAGTGTCAAACTAGGAGATGTACCTAGTTCTTCACTTGGTGGAGAAGGTGTATCATCTAAGCTCATTGTAGATGAAAATAAAGTGTTTAGATTAGTTATGCACTTATTCATCTATTTTTGTGATCTCCTCATCATCATTACCATCAAGGTTGATTACGATGAGGGGAAGAAGGGTAATCTCCAAGGAGGGATGTATCAAATTTTTTGTTTGTTGGATTGGTTCAATTTGTTGTGAGGGTTAAACTATGTGATATTGCTTTGGTTTAGGTGAAGGAGGGTGGTCATCTATTTCTTTTTTCATAGGTAGAGGTTGGGTTTCTTTGTTTCCTTTCATTCGATACTAACAAGCAAGGAGACGACGATGATGCCTACACTCCCTAGCATGGCGGTTGCATTTTATTTTATTTTGAAGTTGTTGAGGGGTAAGAGTGGGTTGATCCATCATAGGTTCCTTTTCTTTCAGAGGGGGAATAATGGAAGAAACTGAATAAGACAAGTCAATCACTCTCTTTAGCTTTATATGCTTGTTTAATACGAGGAGGCATGACGAGATTTGCTTCATTTTCTCTTAGTCATTTAAATGATGGAGGGGAAGTTTCTATGGCTGGTTGCTCATTAGGTTGTGTGTTTTTTCCAATGTTGGACTTAGACTGATGCATGGTTTCATCTAGGATAGGAGTAGAAGTGGATGGGAACATGTTATGAAGAGACAATTCGGCTATGTGTTTGGTTTTGAACTTTTGATAGGCTATGAAAAAGAAATCCTTACTAGGGGTGATGGGTTCCATAGGTTTAGTCCAAAAAACCTCTAGGGAAAAATTACCTTTGGATGATAATAGATGAAAGCCACTATGATTGATGGTAAACATTTCATTTCCATGTGCAAACTTCAAAAATTTGTGAACAACTAAGGGGACTGCTTTCATCAAGTGAAGCAAAGTGTGGCCTAGCCATAGATGAAATTGATCTGATTGTGAAATAATAGAAAATATTACCTCCAAAGTTTTAGGTCCTACATGTGATGGGAGTATAATCAATCTGATCGTAGGGTACACAAAACCACTATGTGTTTTAATCCACATAGTTGGTTTATTGTAATCATCTTGATAAAATTCATGTGATACTAAAAATTCTTTTGTGATCACATTCTTGCCACAGGTGAGATGTATTAATATCCCATTGGTAGGCTTAGCATAGATTTGTTCGGCTATGTAAAGAGGACCATCAGGAAACATTTTAAGTATATATTTAGAAGAAAAAGTGATATCAATATTTTTGTTGGTTGGTCCCTTACAAGGCATAACGTCTATTGTAACCACAAGTTCATCCATAGGAGTAACTTGGGTAACATTTGGAGTTATATCATATTGTTCATTATTTGTATCAATGTTCATAACTTGAGGGTTTGAGGTTCACTAGCCTTGACAAATGAAACATTGTGTTTAGGCATGGGGTTGGTAAAGATTTGTAAATTCTAGTTAGGGGGTGCAACATACTTATTGCCTTGATCATTGACACCCACAATGGACAGACGGCCTAAATCAATGAGGTCTTCAAATAAGCATTTGAGATGCTTACATTGTTTAGTGTCATGGCCATTTTGGTGATGAAAATTACAATAACCATTTGGTTCAAAGTTGGGTGGTAAATGATTGGTGGTATCAAGTGGTTTAATAGTAGGAAAAGTGATCATTTTTTGTTGGAGCAATTGGTTCATTGTATTGTGGAGGGTATCAAGTAAGGGAATAAATTTTCTCTCTAGGTCCCCATAGCTATAGGGAAATATTGCTTTAATAGAAACCACTTGACTTGGAATAGGTTGGGTTTGTTGTGGAGAAGGTGAATTGAACTGAAAAAAGCCTCTATTCAATTTTCTAAATTTCTACGCGTTGTTTTGGTTATTTTTCTCAGATTTCTCAGCTCAGTTAGAAGTCAATTTTGAATCATGACTATAAACCAAGTTGTGATAATCACAAAGGATCATGCATAAATGAATGAACGAAGGAAATTTCATCATAGTTAACTTATCTTGAATGTGAGTGTGCAAGTTTTCGATAAACATCTTCTACAGATGTGAATCAGGAATCTTGACATCAATTTAGGCATACAATGACTGGTAACATGAAATGAAGTCAGTGATTTTTTCATCTATATTTTTCTTACATCACATTAAATCAGCCATTGTCTTTTTAGGAGTCATGTGGACTTGGAAATGACTTATTAAGGCATCCACAAGTTCATTAAACAATCAGATTGAATGATTGGGTAAGTTTAAAAACCACTCTAATATAGTGTCCTTCAAGGTCCTAGGGAAATTTTTGTCTAACAGCTTATAATCAAGGACAAAGTCACTACACAAGGTTTTATAACCATTGACATGATTAGTAGGGTCTCCTTTACCTCTATATTTTTCAAACCTAGGCATTTCAATTCCTTGTGGCATCTAGGTGTGTAAGATCTAGAAGGATAATGGACTACTACAAACATGTTATGTACGTGGAGCATTTTGAATTTGGCTAATGTTGGAGATTTCTTGTTGCATGGGTGAAACAGTGTTAAAGAGTTGTGTAATGATGGGATCGATGTAAGGGGTATGAGGTGGAAGGGGAAATGGTGATGGAGTGTATGTAATGTTAGGGGAATTGAAAGGGATACTGAGAGGGGTGAAGATGGAAGAAGGAATATGTGATGTCACAAAAGAACTAGGAATGCTAGTTGGAATTGCGAAAGGAGCCACATGACTAACCTATTGCATAGTTGTTGTAACTTCAGGAGTGGTATAAGTTGGTATGTCTCTATGGTTGAAGTGGGGGGATGTGAGATCCTCCTTGGCTTGCAACTATGTTTGTTGATTGGGATGTGGAAGGAGTATGTATGTTGTATATCTCAGCTATTCATTTCATAACTTGTAAACCATCATCACTTTCAATCAAACGGTGATGGTTTTCTATTGTAGGTATGGTAGTGGTGGAAATGTTTTCAAGAGACAAGTCTTGTTGTAAATGTGAAAAAATGTTCATGAATGCTAATGAATTTTTCTTGCAGAATGGAAGTTTTTTGTGTGTCAAAATTCATTGGATGGAAAAGGGAAGGAAAATGGTAGTATCAATGCCTAATGCACCATTTTCCATACTAGGAGTAGGATCTCTTGAGATCCCAAGGTCCACAATGAAAGTGTTATTGCAAGAAGCCATGAGTCTAGAACTTTGTCTCACTAAAGTATTATGAATGGGACACCAAACACTCATACAAGTACCACAAAAGATGGGATGATTGTAAATGCAATGTAATCAAGGGGTGCACAATGCAAATAACATAAATTCTGCAAATTGAAATAGAGAATAGAAATGCAGGAATTACCTAGAAAAATGCTTGAAAATGCAAAATTAAATGTGCAAGTGGATTGGTTCACCTAGGGTGGTGAATGAGTCCAGTTATAAGATTTTTTAATGTTTTTCAGAAAATTTAAAATGACTTAAATTCTTTTCAAATGCCAATGAAGGATGCGGATGCAATTTTTCAATTTTTTCAATGACATGATATGAAAAAATGAAATCTAAATTATCCTTTCACTAATGCAATATGAGAAACCTTAGGATGCAAAAACAAGACAATACCCTAATTGAATGTTGATGCAAATGAAGTCTAGAATGCAATATACAATAGAAATCAGAAATGTAAAGTGCTTAATATGTAGGTTCACCAAAATGAACCATATATTTTTGGCACCTTAATCCTCTCTAGAACTTATAGGGTTTTCCACCTAAAAGGAGAAAGAGGAGCCAAAAGTCTAGGTAGGTTCACTCAAATTATGCAATGTATGATGTTATTTATGAAGAAGTTGAGAAGCCCAACCTCACAAACCCCAAGAATCAACTACATGCAATTACCGATCACATACAAAAGATATTCAAAACCAAAGAAGTTGTTTTGTAAACCTCAAGCAAAAATGCATTAAGAGAATCTCTTACTTACAATGAGATCAATCCTTATGAAGGAGATCAAGAAACCATAAAGTAAAACCTAAAAGGAAAACCCTACTCTGCACACTTAATAATTACTAAATAAATAAATAATTATTAATGTTCCTAAGTTTAGCTTAAGAAAACCTAGAGTAATAAGTGACTTAACTAATTAACCAATATGATTAAATTAATTAAGTGAGATGAATTATTACTCTAACACCTCCCCTTAAGATGATCTTAGCGAGTAGCTAAAACACTAGGAAAAGGTGCATGAAAGAAAAGATGGGTTCTGACAACAAGGCCTAATTAGGTACCCATTTACAAATGCAATGCAAATTAAATCAAACAGGGTAAAGGACAAAACTACGTGGCAACAAAAAACCTCCCAAAAATAGAATGCAAAAAAAACTAAGTGATGAAAGATGGAGGACTCCATAAGACCCCCCAAGCACACCATCCATCACAAAGATACATGAATGAACTCCCCAGAAGAGAGGAATGAAGAGACAAATAAAATTGAAGAAACCACATCTCCTAAAAGAAGTGAGAGGGAAGAGGCCTCATGAATGCAATCTTTGAAGGTGAAGTAGTTGTAGCCCAAGATGTCTCCACAAAAATAGTTGTGACCTCAATAAATGAAGAAGTCAAAATAGGTGAAGACTGAATAGAAACCTCTAAAGATGAATGATTGACTATGTCCTACTGCACTATAATGGAAGAAAACACATCTATAGCCATAGAAGTATTAGCATCTGCAACAATAGGTGGAGACGATGAAATGGACGGCTCAAGAACTGGATCCAAAGTGAGAACACCAATGTTCAAGAAGCCAAATGTCTCCTCTGAATGATGATTCACACTATAAGTGTGATGAACAATTGTATGAACAGAAGCACCTTCAGTAGTAAAATTTGCAAAGGAATACAACCGAGATGAGTGATTTGTCACCCCAGTAGCAATAACTGCTCTACTCTCCAAGTTTTTGATGACAACTGAATCAGGTGTGAACTCCACAAACCTCCCATTTCCTCCATGTCTGATCTGATAGATGGAAATAAGGTTGTTCATCAAGTGAGGAACACACAACACATCTTCAAAGGTGTTGTCCCCAAAACTACTAGACCCCTTCCCTGTAACACTCATTTAGGTATTGTTTCCCATCAAAATAGGAGACAGTGCAAGGCTCAAAGGAAGTGAACATAGACTATGAAAATTCCATTTGATGAGATGCTCCTCAATCTAGAAGCCATCTCCCTGATCCAAGACCTGAAGAAGCACAAAGAGCATGTCCTTTCATATTTGATGAAGTATGCAAACCAGTTGTTCCCCTGTCATGCTACTCTGAAGAAGAAGAATGAGGGGAATAAGATAATGTAGAAATCCTAGAAGGAAAATCAAGTTGATGTCTTTGAAGAAGATACTTTATCTCATCAATGTCCTTCTTATAGCAACTATGTTCTACACGTCATTCCCTCTTACAATATGCATATGGACCCTTCTCCTTCCTAGATGATTTCCCCTTAGAAGAGGAGGATGAATCTAAGGAATCCTTTTGTTTTTGTTTCTTTCCTTTGCCTATAGAAGCCTTCTGCTCTCTGGGCTCATGTAATGCAATAAGTGCATGTGATGAAGAGGGCTTTAACTTGACCATGCTATCCAACTTGGCCTACTCTCGAGTGAGAGAAGATGCAAAATCATCAAAAGAAGGCATAGTAAATCTAGTACCAAGTGTATCCCTAGTGGCATAAAAGGTAGATACAAAAACTAAATAATCTAGTCTAAGCTTAGAAAGAATGGACGATATCAACTAAGAGTCTTCCTTCTAAACACCACACTATAAAAACTACAATATAAGAGACTTGAGTTTGGTGAAAAACTCTTGGATGTTGTCAAAATCCCTAGAATTTAATAAAATAAGCTCATTCTCTAACTAAAACCCTCTCATAGTATCATACTTCCCAAAAACAGATGCCAAAGTAGTCCAAATCTCATTGGGTGTAGTGCAAGACTCAACATGAAAAATAAGATGAGAAGAAAGAGACTAACATAAATTACTAAAAGCTTCATCACACTTATTAAACCATTTTCTCTTTTCAGTAGCACTTGTAGTTTCAATTTATGTACCCATGGTTACCCTGTACAACCCTTGATGCTTCAAATAAATCTCCATTTGTTTCTTCCAACCAAAATAGTTGAATGGAGTAATGGGTGCAATTTTAAGTGTATCCATGACAAACCACAGTAAAATATACTCTCAAAGAAAAAAACAATACTCTTTGATCTCAAAAAATACCCGGATTGCATGCTTCCCAAGAAAATAACTCAAAAGGTAAAGGATGAGATCAAATAAGAATATCAGATACCTAGTAAATATTATGGAAAAAAAGGTCTGAGATTTGTGTAGAGCACTGAACCAGCTTTGTGACACCTTTTTTTTTTTGCAAAATAGACTCCGGATGCAAAAATTATGCCTCCCAAAGTGAAAAAAACAACTTCAGACTTTGACAAGTGAAAAATACATCAAAAAGTAAAAACCAAAAAATCACATAGGCACCACTGAATATAGCATCGAACCATCTTTCTGATGATATCTCATTTTTGAAAAAATGGACACCGTATGAAGAAGTTATAGCCGATTTCGTAAAACTACTCCAAAATGTCCAATAAGGCCTCTAGTGCCCTTAGGGGATAAAAAACATAAGACCCTAGTCACCTGGATGGACCAGGGGGTGGTGGCTAGGTCCTTCGATGGATCCCTTGGTCACCCACATGATAGGGGTGGGTGCTAAGACTTCTACTAGGGCCTGGGGATTGGCTACCAGTCCCCACATGACCACAAGTTGACACAGATAGGGGCTGAAGACTGGAGCAAAGCGGTGGGTGGCACAGGCGGTGGAGGTAGCTACCGCCGGTGGAGAGTGGGCTAAGCGTTGATGGCTGCATTGGTGGCTAGTGGCTACTTGGCGATAGACTAGTATCTTGGTCATTTAAATTTGGCAGCACCAAAATTGCCACAATTTTTTGATTGATTTATTTATTTATTTGAAAAATATCACCTCGATCTATGTGCCCTAGGGCCATACAGCCTTGGGACAAAAAAAAATTCCTCTCCAAATGACTATGTCCAAAATGGACAAACTTTATATGAAAATAGGCATTTTTGGGCACCCTAGACTCAATGGCTAGGTTTGTTTTGTCCAAAAATGCCTAGAAAAGTAGCCTACCCTGAGATCCACAAAAAGATGAGGAAATATCTTCAAAAGATGAATATGTAGCTATAGGTCTTGAGCTCTAATACCATGTAGAATTTGAGAAGCCCAACCTCACAAACCCCAAGAATCACCTGCATGCAATTACCTATCACATACAAAAGATATTCAGAACCAAAGAAGATGTTTTGTAAACCTCAAGAAAAAATGCATTAAGAGAATCTCTTAATTACAATGAGATCAATCCTTATGAAGGAGATCAAGAAGCCATAAATTAAAGCCTAAAAGGAAAACCCTAGTGTGCACACTTAATAATTAGACTAAATGGAATGATCTAAGTGCAATTAAATGAACTATTTGAGAGATTATGAATGCAAAAACTAAGAACAATGCAATCTTGGAAACACAATGTGATATGCAAGCATGAATAGATGTATGAACACATGCAAAACAAAAAAGAAGGTTGATTTAGAGTGCACCTAGAGATCTGATGAAGATTCTAGAATATTCTGAATGTTGTCAGGAATCACTAAAAATAACTAGTGGGACTCATTTTCCACTAATGGTGAATCAACCCCGCTTCTAATGAAAACTCTCAGAAACTGGTTTTTGAGTGTTAGGATATGGAATCTAAAAAAATACAGATTTCCAATGTCAAGGTGGGACTCATTCACCACTAGTGGTGAATCAATCCTCTCACAAAATTATGAGAAATTAGGAAATAATTTTGTACCACTAGATCTGAGGTTATCTGATTGTCGAGTTGATGAAGTTAATCCTATAGAAAATAGATATAATTTCTTCTCCAAGCTTGAAATAGGTTATAATTGACTTGAAGCACTTTTTTGACTTCTTTTCCACCTTTCAACACCTAGATGCTTGATAAATCTGCATACACAACACATGCACAAAAGGGAAAAATGGTTAAGGGTTAGGGCAAAGGGATTTGACTTGGTCAAAACCCACTTTGGTAATCAAACCCTTAATGAAATGATTAAATGGAAGAGAAAGATAATCAAATAACATGCAAATGCTATCAACTTACCACACCCTTGTTGAAGAAAATCTAAAGATGTATCAATGGCTACCTTTGAATGCTTGATTGATGCTTGATTGTATGATGCAAAGTGCTCAAATGCTAATTGAATGGAAAGATTGCTTGAATGAGTTAGGAGAGATGTCAAATGAGGAGAAATACACATATTTATACACACTTGTGCCTTAGTAATCCGATGATACCCAATCAAAAGCTGACATAAGGTGATTTTAAATAAAAACCCAAAAGAAAATTTGAAATATTTTGAATTTTTAGCCAAGAGGGACTCATTCGCCACCCATGGCAAGTGGGTCCCACCTTGGACTTGAATGTGGGTGTCAGATATTAAATCACATTTAATGTTGTTTGTAGAGTTTACATCCAAAAATACACTTAATTAAGCCTTATGAGTGTGCATAAAGGGGTCAAAAAAAGCATAAGAAAGGTGTAAATAGTGAAATTATGCCTACAAAAGCATGTAATCTTGTTACAAGACTTTACAACACTTCAAAATAAGACTTAATAAGTGATGAAAAGGTGATTTTTAGGTGAATTGTAATAAATAGAGTCTAGAAAAGTGTAGAAATGTTTTACAACACTTGAGAAAACCTTCACAAGACATCATAATTTGAATTTTAAGGACCTAATGTGAATGTTTAATCCACATTGCAAGCATTAAATCAAAGAAAAGTAGACCAAGCATCAAGTGGAAAGGCCTAAAAGACCATGAAAATGTCAAGGGACCATTTTTCTATAGTGCAGGATTATAGAACCTTTTGAACATATTTGTAACCTTTTGTCAACTATATCCATCAATTCATCCACAATTAATCTACATACAATATTTCATATATTTTCCATTCCACGCTCTATTCCACCATGACTTTTCAGAGTGATTCTTCAATCCACAAATAGAACAATGATGAAGATCCCAACACTTTTATTTTCTATGTCATTCTCTATGACAATGAGAAAAATACATAAATTCCATTTATTGAATTTATTTGCTTGAACTTGTAACACTTGTAACATCATTTCTATCTTTCTTTCCATATATACAACTTTCATTCTTTAGTGTCACAATTTGCAAGTATGATGGTGTTGTCATTAAGGTTGTCATTGATGTCAACATAATATATGTCGTTGCAGAGAAAGAAAACAAGTGATTGCAAGTTGTGCATGTATAGTTGAGATATTATGGAGATGTTATGAGTATATGGAGCTATCTATATGGTGTTTCAAGTGTATTGATATGATGAGTTACCAAGTGCTTTTGAGAAAATTAATAAATAGTGAATACAAAATAGTGTGTGCATTCAAAATGTGCTCTAGTATGTGCTCTGCATTTCTTCTGTGTTGATCATATGCTTGTGTGAATGTGAAGTGTTGTTGAAGGACATCATTGGGTGATACATCTTCGATTATATCTTTTGGTTTGGTGTATAGTGAAAGTTGAGTTCACCAATTTGTGAATTGGTCTAGTAGAGTTGTTTTTTTATGGACTAGGATAAATATATCTACTCCATATACCTTCATTTTTTTTTTTAGGTCTTACATATCTGGCAAAAGGCTTGTAATGGTGTTATATATGTTCTATCAATAGTTCATGATTTGGTGCTCCTAAAGACTAGTTTCAGGGTTACTATGTGTATTTGTACAGTCTGGATGGATTGATGGAAATTATTTTGTGTATGAATATTGTTGTAGTAGATACGAATGATTTTGAAGGTATCTAAGATGTGTTCTAGTGTATGGTGAAGCATGTTATGTGGTCTGCATGTTATCTTCTTGTTTCAGAAGTGTGTACTTCAAAGTTCATTGGTGTTTTCATTAGGTTTGGATGACTTGGTATTTATACGTCATGCAAAGGATAAGTATCAATTAAGGAAGTGTGTGATTGATCCAAGATGTGGTTTTGGTCCCTAGTTAAGTTTTGGTTTGGTTTTCTCTCATTCTCATCCAATGTGGGAATGTTGAGTTTTTGACCTAATTTGAGTTTGTAAAATGAAGAGTGTGTATCCAACTTGGAGAAAGTTTCTAAGGTTGAAGATGGTATAAATACAAGACAAGATGTTAAGTATTGGATGCCACAAGTGTGAGAAGCAAGGTAGATGTGAGAGATTGTGTGAAACTAACCTGAGGTAGTGAGGACTTCAATGTGCTAGACTCCTGAAAGCAGTTAGTTGATGGTGTCTACAATTCTTTGATCAAGGTTGCATATGTGTGCAAGTTGTTGTGGTGGATCTTCTGTTGCATTGAGATAATGTTATCTATTTAACATTCTTCTTTCCATCTTTTTTCATTTGTAGGAAGTTAGCCTCTCTTCTAGACAATTATTCCTATCATTGGTAGTTAGCCTCCCTTCTGGATAGTGATTCCTATCTTGGGCACTGAGCCCTCTAGTAGTGAGACTCTTTGTAAATGGTTTTGCAGTTACTCTTATATTGTGATTTAATCCTCACTGTGGTTTTTCCTCATAAATATGGTGTTGCTTGTGTTTTCTTTGTATTATCCTCTCTTCACACTCATACTTAATAATAGATTAAAGTGGATGTGGAATTATTTAAGATTTGTGGTGAATGTGATTAGATACAACTAATTCACCCACCCTCTTAGTTGTCTTGTTCATTTGAACAATTGGTATCAAAGCAAGGTTCCTCAGTGAAGAATCCTAATAGTTTGAGGAATATCTTGAAGATTGAAGAAATGGATGATAAAGCAGAACTTTGGACATCCCTTGAATAACTTGACAAGACTGAAAATGTAAAAATAAATTTGAAAGAAAATCTTGATGAGGAAAATGAATGCATCAAGAAATTGAAAGGAAAATTGAATAAATTCAAAGAAAGACAAAGAAGTAAGTGAGCAATTAAAAAAATAAAATGAGGAAATCACAAGATTAAAGGTACAAGTGGAGGAAAAGAAGAGAATTGAAGATTGTTTGAATGCAATGGTGTAAAGCAAGATTGATGAATGTTCAAAATTTGAATAAGAAGTGGTAAACTTGAGAAAAAATATAACAAAAGAAAGAATCTATGAAGATAGGTTCAAAACAAGCTCCACCATGCTCGATGAGTTGATTGTAGGAAAAATACAAGCTAAAGACAAAGGTGGTATGGGACTGGAAGCAAGTGAAAGCTCAAAGCCTATGCAGACCCCAAAAAGGGTGGAAAATCAAAAGACTCGAGATAAAGGAAAACAAACAAAAAATCCAAGAAGATTAGCTAGAAGACTGCCTATCAGACAACCAAATGCTCAAAGGTACCCATCTTTCAATGTTTTTTGTTTTTCATGCAATAAATTTGGTCACAAGGCAATAGAGTGTAAAAGTAGAATAAATCAGTATGCTAGATCCTTCTCCAGATAATGTTTTGCATGCAAGAAATTTGGACATAGAGCTAGTGAATGTAGAACTCAGATGATGAATTAGTTTAAAGGAGGTAGAATGAATCAATCTTTTGTTGGCTATTGTTATGCATGTAATAAGTTTGGACACAAAGCTAATCAGTGTATATCAAGAGTTAACAAAGGTCAAACAAATTAGAAAAATGTTGTTTGCTACAATTACAACAAGCCCAGACACATTTCAAGAGTATGCATAAGTAAAGGGGTAAAAAAATTTGATCTAGTAAAGAAGAATGAACCAATCAAAACAATTGACAAGAATGAGGTTAAGCAAGAAATGAATAAGATATGGAAGAAGAAAGAAGAGCCAGTAACATCAATTATGTTTGTGCCCTCATCTGGTGTAGACAATTCCTCTAGAAATTAGACCCAACATGGTCTTAGGGGGAGAATTAACAGAAAATTGTTCAACCCCCCTTTGGATACCTGGTGTGTTAGACATTGGCACAAAGATATGTTGTAAAGAATGAATAAATAGAGCTTATGCAAAAGGAACCAAAAGAAATGTTGCAAGAGAAAATTAGGGATTTTAGTTATTAGATTAACCAGACATGGTCTATAATTTGAAAAGGTGCTATATGGACTTAAATGGGCTCCCAGAGCATGGTATGCAAGGTTGGAAAAATATTTGACTCAACAAAGGTTATGCAAAGGCTCCATAGACAATAATATTTATTGAAATGTTGAAAGAAACAAATGTTATAGCTATGAAAAAGATATTCAGATACCTAAAATAGACTCCAGTTTATGCTTTGTGGTATCCTAAGGATATTGATTTTACTTTAAGTGCTTACACTGATGCAGATTGGGCTGGTTGTGTAGATGACTAGAAGAGTACAAGTGGTGGTACATTCTTTCTTGGATGCAGGTTGGTTTCATGGATAAGCAAGAAACATGATTTAGTTTCTTTATCCACTACAAAGGTTGAGTAAATAGGAATAGCATGTTACTGCACATAGGTACTATGGGTGAAGAACACATTGAAGGATATATGAGTGATGTGTGATGAGCCTATCTATATCTTTTGTGATAATACAAGTACAATACATATTTCAAAGAATCTAGTAATGCATTCAAGGACAAAGCATATATCTATCAGATATCATTTATTAAGAGAGAAGGTATTGGAGAATGAAGTCAGGCTTGAATATGTGCCTACAAAGGATAAAATTGTTGATATATTTACTAAGGTTCTTCCTAAGGATACTTTTTAGTATCTCCAAGAGAAGTTGTTGGTTACTGCCCCTCCTTTTTGAACTAGGTGCACATAGAGGTGCATCAGTCCAGTGGATCTACAAATTCATTATTTGTCTGGACTAATTAATGGGGACTACTCAGGGGGAGTAGGAAATATCATTATTGTATGATATGTGTGTTGTGATGGGTACGCTCCTAAGGGGGAGTGATCAAAATTATATATGGTTGAAGAATTATGCCAAAAAAAGTTGTTCTTTGCCATTGATTTCAAAGGGGGAGAGACAGTCATGTGAAAAAGAATAGTGAAAAGGATATTGCTATCTTTGATAGTTTTTCACATCATGTGTTGTCATCAGTGACAAAGCAGGAGATTGTTGCAAGTATGATGGTATTGTCATTAATGTTTTCATTGATTTCAACACAGTATAGGTTGTTACAGACAAAGGAAACAAGTGATTGTAGGTTGTGCATGCACAGTTGAGATACTATGGAGATGTTTTGAGTAAATGGACCAATCTTTATGGTGTTGTGGGTGTGCTGATATGATGAGTTACCAAGTGCTTTTGAGAAAATTAATAAATAGTGAAGACAAAATCATGTGTGTTCAGAATGTGCTATGGTATGTGCTCCACATTTATTTTGTGTTGATCCTATGCTTGTGTGGATTTGAAGTGTTTTTTAAGGACATCCTTGTGTGATATATCATATATTATACCTCCTGGTTTGGTGTATAGTAAAAGTTGAGTTCACCAATTTGTGAACTAGTTTGGCAGAGTTGTTTGTCTATGGACTGGGACAACTGTATCTGCTTCGTAGTCCTCTACTGGCTTGTTTCAGGTCTTTTAGAACTGGAAGAAGGCTTGTAATGGTGTTATTTGTGTTCTATCAAGAGTGTTCATAGTTTGGTGCTCCAAAAGACTAGTTTCAGAGTTACTATGTGTGTTTGTATAGTTCGGATGGACTGATGGAAAGTGTTATGTGTATGAAGATTGTTGTAGTAGTTGTAGATGATTACGAAGGTATCTAAGATTTTTTCCAATGTATGGTGAAGCATGTTATGTGGTCTGCTTGTTATCTTCTTGTTGTGGAAGTGTGTGCTTCAAAGTTCATTGGTGTTTTCATTAGGTTTGGCTGACCTAGTGTTTACATGTCATGTGAAGGATAAGTATCAATTAAGGAAGCATATTATTGATCCAAGATGTTGTTTTGGGTCTTGGTTAAGTGTTGGTGTAGTCCACTCTCATTCTCATCCATTGTGGGAATGTTGAGTTGTTGACCCAATCTGAATTTTTAAAATGAAGAGTGTGAAGCTGACCTTGGAGAAAGTTTCTAAGGTTGAAGATGGTATAAATACAATACAAGGTGTTAAGGATTGGATTCCACATGTGTGAGAAGAAAGGTAGATACAATAAATTATGTGAAAGTGAACTAAGGCAGCGAGGACTTCAATGTGTTAGACTCCTGAAAGTAGTGAGCTGATGGTGTCTACAATTTTCTGATCAAGGATGCGGATGTGTGTAAGTTGTTGTCGTGGATCTTCTGTTGCATTGAGATAATGTTCTTTGTGTAAAATTCTTCTTTCTATCTTTCTTTATCTATAGGAAGTGAGCCTCCCTTCTGGATAGTGAGTCTTATCATAGGTAGTGAGCCTCCCTTCTAGACAATGAGTCTTATCTTGGGTAGTGAGCCCTCTAGCAGTAAGCCTCTTTGTAAATGGTTTTGAAATTACTCTTATATTGTGAGTTAATCCTCACTGTGTTTTTTCCCTTATTTGGTTTTCCATGTAAATCTGGTGTTTCTTTTGTTTGCTTTCTATTATTTTCTCTTCATGCTCATAATTAATAAAAGATTAAAGTGGATGTGAGATTTTTTAAGATATGTAGTGAATGTGATTAGATACAATTGCTTCACCCCCCCTCTTAGTTGTCTTGTTCATTTCAACATCTTTCATAGATTTTCCATTCCACTCTCTATTCTACCATGACTTTTTAGAGTGATTCTTCAATACACAAATAGAACAAGGATGAAGATCCCAACACTTTTCTTTTATATGTCCTCTATGACAATGAGAAAACTACATACATTCCATTTATTGAAATGATTTACATGAGCTTGTAACACCTGTAACATCATTTCTATATTTCTCACCATATCTACAACCTTCATTCTTTGGCCTCACAATTGGCTAAAAGGGATCTATAATTCATTTTCCATATTTTCCAAAACCTTTTCTTTCTTATCCCATTTTCTACATGATCTTCATGCCAATATTGTTTTCAAACCATCCTTTATTATTAACATTAGAGACTACAATTTTTTTAGATTCAAACAAATTCTTACCTTTAACCTTGCACTCTTTATCAAAAGAAACTTTAGCTATATCACATTAATCAACTATTTAATCAAAGGAACAACAAAAATCTTATGTACCATATGAAATAGGACAAACTAATGGCTTTAATTTCAAACACTCATTTTATTTTTCCAAAAATTTAAAAAATCCTTCCAACTCTTCATTCTCCCTTTTACCTTCATTAAACAACTTAATTTTCTTCTATTTCTTCATTTTTTTCTTTTAACATTCTCGAGTTCTTTTTCAAGATTATCAATTTCATATAAATATTATATATTTCTCTTACAAACTCCTTTAAATCTATTATTAGCTTTGAATTTCACTCCTAATTTCCATCACTTTTTCCTCTAAAATAGTTGTTCTTCTTCTTTACTCTTTTTCCTATCGTTCCCATTAAAAATTGAATTACTCGCCTTCAAAAGTATGATTCCTCTTCTCTTGAAAATTATGGTTGTAAGAATAACACTAAATTTGGAAGCCTCCTAAAAATTCCTTTAAATAGCAACTCAAACACCATCTCTCTCCTTTGGCTTTAATTTTTTCCCTCCTTTGTGAGTTTTAGACTAGCAACATCACCTTGCACATTTGTGATCCACGATATGATTATTTAGATGAATATAATATTTGTGTCAAACAATTGTAGTGTAGAAAAATGTATCCCTTTACATTTTCACACTTGTTTGGGCCCTCCCTACTAAAACTAGGATTCTTTATGCCTTATTTGGTTCTATTTTTCATCCACAAGCCTAATCTAATGCATCTTTCTATGGGTAATCCTAAGACAACAAATTTCAAATCATGATTCAACGTTTGAGGTTATCTGTTCCAGATCTAGTGATCTGTGACTCATACACCACCTTGGACATATGGGTCTCGCCTAGGTTTTGGGGCCTGATTTTAAATATTACATTAAATAAGAAATTTCTTGGAGATTGTCTCTCATGTTTAAGGCATTCAGACTCCTATGCCCAAGGTGTCATATGAATCCTACTTTAACCAATACCTATTTTGAATCAAATTCTTGACAAGATTCTGTTATCCTAAATCTAATATCGGCTTGTACTATTGTAATTTTTGGAAATTTAGCATAAACAAGTATAAATACAAGGTTATTTCATATAATTTCTCCTAGCAAGTTGAAGAGAGAATTCCTAAGTAAATTCAAGTATTCAAGAGCATTCAAGAGCTAATTATCAAGCATTTGGAGTGGCATTCAAGATTCAAGAATCATGTCAAAGTCATCATGCATCATGTGTGTTTTTGAGCTAACATTTGTGATGTAGATTTTCATGATTCAAGCAAGCATTCAAAGACAATATTTCATATCAAGATCAAGATTCAATATCCACATCTATTGGAGCCATCTCACACGATTTTGTAGCCTTTATTTCAAGGCTTTGGTTAGCTAGACATTACATATTGTTCATTCATCATTCCTTCATTCTATTTCATTTCATTTCAAGGTTTGATTACCAAAATAAGGTTTGACCAAGGAAAATCCCTATTCCCTAACACAACATTTTCCCCTCTACATGTGTGATTGTAGATCTAGGTGATTTGGAGCTTGAAGATCCTTTGAAGACAAAGTTTCAAGATTGAAGAAAGTTTTCAAAGTTGTCCAGAAGTTGTCATCTTCATGGAAACTCACCTATAGATCATAATTTATACTTTTTAGACTTGAAAATTAGACAAGATGAAAGCTTCAGAATATCACTCAAGGATATAAAAGTTTTAGTCAAACCCTAATACTAGGAATAAATCTCCACCTTGGGTGTATAAGTCCCAATATACCTCTTTTCAATATTTTTTTGTAGATCTTGATTTGTTAGTAGAAGATTCTAGATTCTTCCTAGATTCCAGTAGCAGGACCAAATCATCTAGCCTAGTGTATGAGTCCCAGTCCACATCAAAAGTAAAAATTTCAAAGTTGCAGACCTTGTTTTAGACATCTCCATTCTTCTAGGTGCTTCTCTATTTATCATCAGTCCCTCATTCTAATTTTAAGTTTCATTTTCTAGGTCACATAGTTAGATTTGCATATTACTTTCATTTATTTCTTTCTAAGAATTTGCTTAGTGTAAAACCCCCTTTTAATCACATCTAAGGTAATCAAAATACCACCTTTCCCCCTTGTGTGTGTCCTTTTCCTCAATTGAGTTACTTGGTTGAGGTATCTTGGCTCCCTAATGAACTAAGAGTGAAATAGGTCCAAGTCTTCCTAGTTCCATCTCTTCAAAGGTGGAACCCTATTTCCTTTTATTCATTTTGGTGAACTTGACTTTTGGATACTTGCATTTCTAATTTGGAGAACATTTTAGTCCTAGATATAGGTTAACTTTGCATTAAATTTTCATTAGTTGAATTGCATTTAGGACTCCTAAATATTACATTAGTGGAAAAGTGCATATAGGTTGCATTTTTGTATCTTGCATAATTGAATTTCATAGGAAAATTGTAATTTCAAATA
Organism: Sequoia sempervirens; assembly: GCA_007258455.2. Lineage (NCBI taxonomy): Eukaryota > Viridiplantae > Streptophyta > Pinopsida > Cupressales > Cupressaceae > Sequoia > Sequoia sempervirens. Next base: position 334,694,515 of record VDFB02105785.1, read on the forward strand.
GTCAACATACAAGTTAGAAACCTTAGCTTCAGCTCATAATTTATTAAATTTTGTGTAAAAACCTTAATTTGGGACTCATTTTCCCTCCTGGGCAATTTACTCTCTATATAGGTGTTTTTTTTAATTTCTAGGAATTTTTGTGTTGTCTATTTTTCAATATTTGAACCTTCCAAAAATCCTAAATGGGACTCATTCACCCATCTAGGTGATTTAGTCTGGTATTAGAATTGAATCTACATTTTACATTATTAAAAATTTCATTTATGTACTTTTGTTTGTTGTTATCAGATCTCTTTTTAGTTTACCGAGTTTTTGTTTCATTCATTTTGTTAGATCTATCTTAATCGGTGTATTGCTTAATTTCAAATTTGCATTTCAAATTGTTGCATAGTGTAATCAATAAATTATCCTGTTTAGAATCTAAAAATTTCATTGCATTCCATCATGGATATGTTCTTTGGTAAGTTTTGGATGTCCTTGAAATCATTAGTGGATGTTTCAAGCTGTGTTTTTGGAAATGATCCTAGTGAAATTGAACTCACTCATGCTCAATCAACTCCTAATGCATGCCATCCTTGTGAATTTGACATCATTGGAGAAGATGATGATAGTATGAAAAAATTCATAAACAATTTCCTTAACAACCTTGAAACTAATGCATCCTTTTATCCTTCCATTAAACAACCAACACAACTTGAGATGTTTTGTCTTTTACATCTTGAATTTGAGACACAAACTGAACCTAAGCTCCCTACAATAGATAAACCTAGCTCCTCTAATCAAGAAAACATTCAACCATCCTATGTTAACAAATTAACAAACACTCCCCTGAATCTAGAAGAGACATATGGAAAAGGATTCACGATCTTAAGTAAACAAGGATGTGACATAACAAGAAAACATGAAATACATCAACTCTTATAACAAATAGCAATTGAAGATATCAAAGGGATAGGATACAAGGCCCCCCTCCTGAAATAAGTGGCATCCTTCCTAAGGAACAACCAATGCCTCATAATGATGATAAGAATGATAGGATCATCTTAGGTCCTCCTCAACATCTAAATTGAATTTTTTTTGAATCTATAAAGAAACAAGAGCCATATAAAATCAAGCCCTTCTACCTTCTGTGTCCTACATCTGAAAATGAAAAAGATTTACAAATCCTTCTTTTTCTTGATATCATTAAATTACCACCTATTAGAGAGAACCAAAGTAAAAATATAAAAGGAAAAAGCACAAACATGTCTCAATAAAAATACCATAGAACTCTTGGACATATTACTAATGAGTGTCATTCCTTATAGAGGATATTGAGTAGATACACTCCTCTAAAAAATATTGACTTTATAATTGAATAGAAATTATAGGCATACCACTCCTTGCCATGTAATAGTTGTAGGATCATAATATTATCACTATTACATGCCTTACATTCATTGTAAATCATTTCAAAATGCAATGAGATCTTTCTCATCACCTACCTCAGCTCATTCTTTTCTTGCACATAGTGGGGGTTAGAATTCAATAGCCTTTTGCTAGTATTGCACTCGTTGTCCCTTTGTCTAGTTCTATTCCTTTTGTATACAATGAACAAGATTGGGATGTGGATACCCTGCTATAGGTTGACTCACATGTGCCTTACTAATCTTTCCTTTTGTTTCATTTTTCATATTATATATGTTATTGCATGTGCATAATGTGATCTCCCTCATACCATTCTATTTTATGTATCTCTCTCTTTGTGACATTCCTCTATTTGTAGCTACATTCTTCTCTATGTCGTAAACATTTTTATCTTTTCTTTGAAGTGTGTTTTCCTTTTGGGGATGACGCAAGGTGTTGATACATTTAGGTCTCTTCCATGTTGACCCAAAATCTTTTCTTTGTTTTTTATCTCTTTGTGTCATTCTTCCTGTTCCATGAGTATTTGGGAAATGGCTACATTTCTGAGCTCTATAAAAACATTGTAGCAAAGACATACTGACCCCAAATCCATGGATCCCTTATATGATTTTGGGATTTCATTTTGGTGGCAACCCCTTTTTCATGGCATAGCCTCATTTGGAAACATATGACTTGGCATAGGGCTTTCCAAGTAAGCTCTCATGTCCTCTTTATTGTTAGCATTTATCATTTTATATTTTAAAGTAATTTCTCAAACATGGTGTTTAGCAATTTCTTTAAAGTGGGGGAATACATTGGCATTATTCTTTTGCATTTCAATTACAACTCATGTTTCATTATTTGGCCTTCTTACTTCATATGATGTGTCTTTCTCTTTGTGGTGGCATTGGATGTGATGTCCTTCAAGAGTGTGATCTCTCTTAGCATAGTATATTCCTCTTGGTGGCTTTATGTGACACACTACATCCCCTAAGTTGTGAATCTTCCATTCTTTGAATGGTCCTCTCTCAGAGAAATTAGGCATGATGTTCCCTAAGTTAAGGCCTTACATGAACTAAGAAAAACTCCTTTGAACATACCTTACACTATTTTGTATTTACAATAATTTTTATATGACCACCTTTCATAACACACTTTTCTTGCTTGTGGAGCCATCACGTTTGTTCATGGGTGTTAGCATACGAAGTTTTTCTTGCCTCATTAATTCCTATTGTTCATGTTGTGTGGTCTATCAGGAGATATAGCTTTGATATGGTTAGTGTATGGGAGTTGACCTAGGTGTTACTTTCCCATAGCCACTTGCATGTGTGAGTGCATACCAGGCATGTGTGTATGTGTCTTGATGGGGGCTCACCAAGTGGACAACTTGAGGTTCCACTATCTCATGTGAGAGTGTGTTGTGTTTACATAGGTTCCACTATTCCTATGTTTTTTTTCCATAGGATCTTGATCATAGGGGCTTGATCACCCCTCTTGACCATTTTAATCCTATCTTACTAGCATTGGTACACTTAAACCCCTCTTGATGCAAGTTTGTCTACTTTAGTGTGAGTTTGAAGCAAGTTCCTCCTCTCACTAAATTGAGGGATAAATTTAGTGTAGAAAAATGCATCCCTTTACATTTTCACATTTGTTTAGAACCTTCCTACTAAAATTGAGCTTCTTTATGTCTTATTTGGTCCTATTTTACATCCAAAAGACTAATTTAATGCATCTTTCTATGGATAATATCGACACTTAACAAATTACAAATCATGAATCAATGTTTGAGGTTATGTGTTCCATATCAGATGATCTAGGACTCATACGACACCTTGGGTGTATGGGTCACACCTAAATTTCAGGGCTTTATTCTAAACATTACATTAAACAAGACATTTCTTGGAGTTTGTGTCCCATGTTTACGACACTGGGACTTGTAATGATGGAAAAAGTACTCCCTAACATGGCCTTGATTATTGTTGTAATATGTATAACATATTCACCTTAGTTCTTGGGTCCTTATTAACTAATTGAGCTTATTGATGCCTTATTTGGAGTGTTTTAAAGTGTTGTAACACTTTTACACTTTTCTAGGGTTTTATTAAATAATTGGGTTTTTTTATGCTTTAATTAGCCTTATTTTACATCAACAAACCTCATTTAATGCATCTTTTCAAGGATGATCCCGACATAAATCAACATCCAATCATAATTCAAGTGTTTTACAAGTTGTGTGGCCTATATTAGGTGGTTTGGGACTCATATACCACCTTGGGCATATGGGTCCCACCTAGGGGTTTTGGTCGCGATCTTTATTTTACACCTTTCTAAGCATTTTTGAAAATAGTCCCATAATTTATGCCTAATGGGACTCATATGCCACCTTGGGTGTATGATTCCTATGTGGCTCAAAAATCAAAATTAATTCAAATTCTTGGTGGGATTTTATCCTCCTAGCTCTAGTGTTAGCTTGTAATGTTGTAATTTCAGGAATTTTAGCATAATCAAGCATAAATACAATTTTCTTTCACTCATTTTACACCTATCAAGTTGAATGAGCATTCTTATAGCAAGTTTATTCAAGTGTTTACAAGAGAATTTAAGGGTATATTATCAAGTGTTTTAGAGCATTATTCAATTATCAAGCATCATGTCAAAGTCTTCATCTATCTTTTTTGTTTTGGAGCTAACAATTGTGATGTAGGGTTTCATGATTCAAGCTAGCATTCAAGTCAAGATCTATCCTATTCAAGTAAGATTCAAGATATATATCCATTTAAGACACTTCATACATGTTTATAGCACTTTATTGCTAAGGTTTGGTGAGTTGCAACATCTTATTTTGTTCATTCATCATTTTTCATTCCTATTTTATTTTATTTCAAGGTTTGATTACCAAAATGAGGTTTGACTAAGGAAAAACCCTTTCCACTAACAAAAAAAAAATTCCCTCTCTTTAGTGTGTGATTTTTAGGTCTAGGTTGAAGAAACATTAAATGAAAAGTTTGGAGAAAGTTATAAAAGTGTTCAATTTTTTCAAATTTTCACCTTGCATTGGAGATACTTGGAAAACTTATACAAGTTGCGAATCAAGGTTTTGGATCCAAAAATCAATTAGGAAGGAAAGAGAATACATTAAAGGGAATATCGGACTTTGAAGCTTCAGAAAACCCTAACTAGACTGATATGCCAATTTTGGTGTATGTGTCCCAGTTTAGGTCATTTTCTAGGTTTATGTAGTTTTAGACACCGATTTGCTAGATTTCAGTTTCTACATAGAAACCTAGATCTAGGACTAAATCACCTTGACTAGAATATGAGTACCAATAAGCTTTAAAATTATTGTTTTTGGTATTTCACAACTCATTCTATTCTTCCATAGATTTCTATGTGCACACATTTCATCTCTCAACTTTTGGTTATGTTTTACATGTATTTTTAGGTCATTTAGTGAAAGATTACATCATACTAGGTTTAAGAATTTTGATTTGTATTATATTAGTCTTTCCAAGCCCTATATTGGTGGTGAACCCCTCATTATTTTTCAATCATACCTTAGGACAACCCTATTACAAGATCTCTTTCCCCTTTACATACTTTAGATTGAGATCTTTAGGGTTTTCCTTCAATGAAATAATTGTGAAGTGGGTTTGCTCTATATTATAAGCCATACAAAAGAAAATCACCCATTTTTCGTTATTTCAAGACTCATATGCCCAAGATGGCGTATGAGTCCCACTTTAACTAGGACTTATTTTGAATTAAATTCCTAGATCTAATGGCAACATGCAGTGTTGTCACTTTGGGAAATTTGGCATAAGAAAGTATAAATATAAGGTTATGTCACATATCTTCTCCTAGCAAGTAAAACTTAGAAAATTTCCGCTCTATGTTTAGGGAGATAGAACAACCAATTTCCTAGAAGTTTCACTCAAAGAAACCTTAGAGATCTCAATCTAGGTATGGAATGAGGGAGAGAGGTCTTTAATAAGGTGTCCTAGGGTGTGATTAAACACTAAAAGGGGGTTCACCACCAAGCAAGGGCTTGGAAAGACAAGAAATATAAATGATATGCAAAACTTAAGTAAATGACCTAGAAATGAACTCAAATCATAATAGTAAAATAGAGATAAACAAAGGTGCACCTAGAAACTAAAGATGCTTGAATGAGGGTCTGAAATATTATAAATACTCACTTTTAAAGTACACTAGGACTCATATGCCACAAATGGTGATTTAGTCCTAGTATCAAGGTTGATCTAAAACTTTGGTATCCTCTTAGGTTCTCCTGTAGCTTCTCTCATGTCAATTCTCTAAGTCTAAAACACTAAATCACAACATGTAGGTGACTTTTTGTGATCTTGCAATGTAGATGACAACTTAAGTTGAAATTTTTTCTCCATTCTCACTCTTTAATGGATCTTCAACCTAGATCTACAAATCACACATCATAGAGAGGGAAAAATTTTCTTTTGTTAGTGGATAAGGGTTTTCCTTGGTCAAACCCTATTTTGGTAATCAAACCTTGAAATAAATAGAAATAGAAGGAAGGAATGATGAATGAACAAATATCAAATGTTGAGACTCACCAAAGACTTGAAAAAAAGGTTTCAATCTTGTAAGTAATGGCTAGCATGAATGTAGATCTTGAATCTTTCTTGTATGTTACAAATATTGATTTGAATGCTTGCTTCAACCATAAGAACCTTCATCACAAATGTTAGCTCAAAAAAAAAACATGATGCTTGAATCTTGAATAATGTTCCAAAATGATTGATAAATAACTCTTGAATGCTCTTGTAATCATAAAATTACTAGAATGCTTGATCTCAAAAAGTGCCAAGAGAAAATATGTGAAATAACCTTGTATTTATACTTGTTTATGTCAAATTTTCCGAAATTACAACACTACAAGCTGACATCAAATCTAGGAGAATAAAATATTTCCAACAATTGAATTCAAAATTAGGTCCAACCTAAGTGGGACTCATATACTAGTTAGGGCATACGAGTCCCAATAGGCTAAGCTTGGACCACAAATTTTAATAAATGTTTAGTTTAATGCCAAATTCAGGTTTAGGCCCCAAAACTTAGGTGGGACCCGTATGCCCAAGGTGGGTATGATTCCTAGGTCACTAAATCTAGGTCATACAAACAAAATAAAAAAATTATAATTGGTCATCTGATATATATCCAGATTTTCCTCAGAAATATGCATTAATTAAGACTTGTGGATGCAAAATAGTACCAAATAAGGCATAAAGAAGCCCAATTTTAGTAGGGAGGGACCAACACAATTGTGAAAATGTAAAGGGATACATTTTTCTACACTAAATTTACCCCCACTTTAGTGAGAGGATTAACTTGCTTCTAACTCACTCTAAAGTAGACAAACTCACATCAAGAGGGGTCCAAGAGTACCAATCCTACTCGGATATGACAACAACAATCAAGAGGGATGATCAAGGCCCCAATATCAAGATCCTACAACAAAACAACATAGGCAAAAGAGAACACACATCTAAATGATGTAAGGAGAAATTAAAATTCATAAGCATACACTTTCAAAGAAAAAGAGAAACAAAAACAATAACAAAAGGGGTGGATCAAGCTTCAACTATTTGTCCTGCACGTTGTGGATTAGATCTAAGCTATTTGTCCAAAAAATTTACAAGTGGAACACAATGTCCACTATTTAAACCAAATGCATGCTCACAAGGGCAAGTGGAACCTCAGGCCCTCCACTAGGTGATCCCCTAGCAAGAAACATAAGCACATGGCCGGTATGTGCTCACATAGACAAGCAAGTGGCTATGGGAAATTCCTTCCTAATTTTGGCTCCCATACATAGAACTATACCAAATATTTACCTCCTAATAGATTTGATAAGGTGCCACACAAAAATGAAATTCAAGCTTCATGAGGAAAGCAAAGCTTTGTATGCTTGAAACTCATGAACAAACAAGATGGCTCCACAGGCAAGCAAAGTGTGTTATGCAAGCTGACCTTATAACAGAAATTGTAAATGAAAAATAGTGTAAGGTACGTACAAAGGAGTTTTACATAGTTCATCTAAGGTCTTAACTTAGGGAAAATTGTGCCTAATTTCTCCAAGAGAGGACCAATCAAACAATAGAAGATTCACAACTTAGGGGATGCACTCTGTCACATCAAGCCACTAAGAGGAATATAATATGCTAAGAGAGATTGTTCTCTTGAAGAAAATCACACCTAATGTCACCACAAAGCAAAAGATGCATCACATGAAATAAGAAGAGTATACAATGAAACATGATTTTTAATTGAAATGCAAAATAATAATGCCAATGCTTGCCCCCACTTTAAAGAAATTTCTAAACACCATGTTGTGAGAAATTACTTTAAAGTAGCAAATGATAAATTTTAGTAATAAAGAGGACATGAGAGCTTATTTGGAAAGCCCGACTCCAAGTCATGTGTTTCCAAATGAAGCTACATCATGAAAGGGGACTTTCCCCAAAATGAAATCCCAAAATAACACATAAGGGATCCATGGATTTAGGGTCAGTATGTCTTTGCTACAATGTTTTTTTATAGAGAGCTTGGAAACATCAACACTCACCAAATTACTCATGGAACAAGAAGAATGATACAAAGAGAGTGAAAACAAAGAAAAACCTTTTGGTTCAACATGGAAGAGACTTGAATGGACCTTGACACCTCATGTCATCCCCAAAAGGAAAACATAAGAGAAATGAAAAGATAAAGGAAAATCTTTTGGGTCAACATGGAAGATACCTAAATGTCTCGACACTTTGCATCATCCCCAAAAGGAAAACATAAGACAAATGAAAAATGTGTCATAGAGAAGAATGTAGGTACAAATCAAAAAATGTCATAAAGAGAGATATACATCAAATGAAACAATACAAGGGATCACATTATGCACATGCAATCACACACATGATATGAAAAAAAAAAAAGGTAAGACTAATAAAGTTCATGCAAGTATGCATCCCAATCTTGTTCATCATATCTGGAAGGCGGAAAACTAGCCAAAGGGACAATAGTAATTGCATTACTAGGACAAGGCTATCTAATTCTTTCCCCCACTATGTGCAAGATGAGAATTAGCCAAGGTAGGTGATGAGAAAGAGCTCTTTGCATTTTAAAATGATTTGCAATAAATGCAAAGAATGTAATAGTGAGAATGCTAGGATCCTACAACTATTACATGGAAAGGAGCAGAAGGACATGCTCTAAGGAACTATTTTTATGATATGAAACATTTTAAATATTTGTTTAAAAGCATGACACTCATCAGCACCATGTCCAGAAATTCTATGATATTTTCAATTTGATGTGTTGGTGTTCTTAGGATTTGGAAATTGATTTTCTTGCATGGATGGTAATGCAATAAGTCCTTGAATTAGAAGTATGTGTAGAGTTCTTTCAATTGTATATGGTAGACTAGGGAATTGTAGTTTCTTTAGTCTATAAGTAATTCATTGTTTTTTGGATTCACCAATTTATAAATTTAGACGTTGAGGAGGACCTAAAACGATCCTATCATCCTTATCATCATTACGAGGCATTGGTTGTTCATTAGGAAAGAGAAAACTTATGTCAGGAAGAAGATATTGGTATCCTAACCCTTTGGTATATTTGGTTAGTATTTGTTCTAAGATTTGATATATTTCATGTTCATCTGTTATATCACATCCTTGTTTACTTAAGATCATGAATCATTTTCCATATGTCTCTTTTAGGTTGATAGGAGTATTGATCACTTTGTTAACATAGGATTGTTGAATATTTGCTTGACTAGAGGAACTAGGTTCACCTATTGTAGGGAACTTGGGCTTATATTTTGTTTCAATTTTAGGATGTAAAAGACCAATCACCTCATGAGTTGTTGGTTGTTTCATAGAACGATAAAATGATGCATTATACCCAAGGTTGTTAAGAAAATCACTTCTGAATTTGTTCATGCTATCATCATCTTCTCCAATGATGTCAACATCATGAGGAGGACATTCATTAGGAGTTGAGTGAGCATGAGTGAGTTCAATTTCATTAGGGTCATTTCCAAAAGCACAAGTTGACACATCCACTAATGATTTCAAGAAGATCCAAAGCTTACCAAACCACATATCCATGATGAAATGTAATGTAATAACCTAGAATGAAGTTCATAAATGCAATTTTGATATTAATAAATTCATGAAATGAACCAAATTAATATAGATGTAATGAAATGAATGGAATAGAAACTCAATAAACTAAAGTAGAAATCTAACAACAACAAATAGGAACACAAAAACAGATCTTTGAATGCTAAAAAATGCAATTTAAGATCTAGCAAGGGACTAAATCGTCTAGAGGGGCATATGAGTCCCAATCAAGGTTTTTTAGGGATTTAAATGTTGATAAATAGTCAACATAGAATACCTAGAAATTAGGAAAAACCACCAATACTAGGACTAAATCGCCCAATGGGGTGTATGAATCCTAGATTAAGGTTTTTGCACTAATTTTAGAAAATTTTGAGTGAATGTTAGATTTCTAGTTTGAATGATGTCTAGACTAAATGCAATTATAGATTTCAAGTGAATTTCAATGATGCAAGATGCAAAATTGCAACCTATATGCACTTTGACTAATGCAAGATTTAGAAACCCTAGATGTAAATTAACTAATGCAAGACCTAATGCAAAGTTAATGTAAGCTAGATCTAGGAATATGATGCACTCCAAAGTAGAAAATAAGGTATTCTAAAGGTCAAGTTCACCAAAATGAAACCTAGAAAATTGTCTTTCTATGTTTAGGGAGATAGAACAACCAATTTCCTACAAGTTTCACTCAAGGAAACCTTAGAGATCTCAATCTAGGGATGGAATGATGGAAAAAAATATGCAATAAGGTGTCCTAGGGTGTGATTAAAGACTAAAAGGGGGTTCACCATCAAGCAAGGGCTTGTAAAGATAAGAAATGTATATGATATGGAAAACTTAAGTAAATGACCTAGAAATGAACTCAAATCAAAACAATAAACTAGAAATAAATAAAGGTGCATTTCAAAACTAAAGAGGCTTGAATGAGGGTTTGAAATCTCAGAAATAGTGACTTTTAAAGCACACTAGGACTCATACGCTAGTAGGACGATTTATTCCCAGTTTAGAGTTTCTGACAGAAACTTGAATCTAGAACTGGCAACTCAGGATCAGTTGGAAATGTCTGAAATCTAGTATATTGGGACTCATACACCACAAGTGGCAATTTAGTCCTTGTATTATGATTGATCTAAAACTTTGATATCCTCTTAAATTTTCTTGTAGATTCTCTCCTATCAATTCTCCAAGTCTAAAACATTGAATTGCAACCTGTAGGTAACTTTTTTTGATCTCACAATGTAGATGACAACTTGACAACTTTTCTCTAGTCTCTCTCTTTAATGGATCTTCAACCTAGATCTACAAATCAAACATCAGAGATATGGAAAAATTTTGTCGTATTAGTGGATAAGGGTTTTCCTTGGTAAAACCCCATTTTGGTATTCAAACCTTGAAATAAATAGAAATAGAAGGAAGGAATGATGAATGAAAAAATAAGCAATGTTGCAACTCACCAAACCCTTGAACAAAAGGTTGCAATCTTCTAAGTAATGGCTAGCATGAATGTGGATCTTGACTCTTGCTTGTATGTTATAGATCTTTATTTGAATGCTTGTATGTTATAGATCTTACATCACAAATGTTAGCTCAAAAACAAACAAGATACATGATCACTTTGACATGATACTTCAATCTTGAATAATGCTCCAAAATTCTTGATAATCACTCTTGAATGCTCTTGTAATCATAAAATTGCTAGAAGTCTTGATCTCAAAAAGTGCTAGGAGAAAATATCTGCAATAACCTTGTATTTATACTTGTTTATGTCGAATTTCTTGAAATTACAACACTATAAGCCAACATCAGATCTAGGAGAATAAAATCCAACCAAGAATTGAATTCAAAATTAGGTCCAAGCTAAGTGGGAATCATATGCCAGTTAGGGTATATGAGTCTTAGTAAACTAAGCTCAGCACACAAATTTCAAGAAATGTTTAGTTTAATGCTAAATTTAGGTTTAGGTCCCAAAACTTAGGTGGTACCTATATTCCCAAGGTTGCATATGAGTCTCAGAACACTAAATCCAGGCCATACAAACCAAAATATTTAAATTTTGATTGGTCATATAATGTATGTCAAGATTATCCTCAGAAATATGCATTAATTAAGACTTGTGGATGCAAAATAGGACCAAATAAGGCATAAAGAGGCCCAATTTTAGCAAGGTGGCCCCAAACAAGTGTGAAAATGTAAAGGTCTACATTTTTATACACTATGGTAAGTTGAAGAGAGAATTCCTAAGCTAATTCAAGTATTCAAGAGTATTCTAGAGCTGATTATCAAACATTTGGAGTAGCATTCAGGATTCAAGCATCATGTCAAATACATCATGCATCGTGTGCTTTTTTGAGCTAAAATTTGTGGTATAGGTTTCCATGATTTAAGCAAGCATTCAAAGATAATATTTCATACCAAGATCAAGATTCAAGATCCACATCCATTGGATCCATCTCACACAAGTTTTTGGCCTTTTATTTCAAGGGTTTGGTGAGTTGTAATATTGCATATTGTTCATTCATCATTCCTTCATTCTATTTCATTTCATTTCAAGGTTTGATTACCAAAATGGGGTATGACCAAGACAAACCCCTATTCACCAACACAACAAAAATTTTCCCTCTTCATGTGTGATTGCAGATCTAGGTGATTTGGAGCTTGAAGGTCCCTTGAAGACAAAGTTGCAAGACTAAAGAAAGTTGTCAAAGTTGTCAAGAAGTTGTCATCTTCACGGAAACTCACCTACATATTAGAATTCAGACTTTTTAGACTTGAAGATTAGACAAGACAAAAGCTACAGAAGATCACTCAATTCTATAGAAGTTTCATTCAAACCCTAATACTGGGAATAAATCACCACCTTGGATGTATGAGTCACAGTATACCTCTTTTCAGTAGTTTTCTGTACATCTTGATTTGTTAGTAGAAGATTCTAGATTCTGCCTAGATTTTAGTAGTAGGTCTAAATTCCCTAGCTTGGTGTATGAGTCCCAGTGCTTATCAAAAGTCAAAAGTTTAGAGTTGCAGACCTTGTTTTGGTCATCTCCATTCTTCAAGGTGTTTCTTTGTTTATCCTTAGTTTCTCATTCTAATTTTAAGTTTCATTTTCTAGGTCACATAGATTTGCATATTACTTTCATTTCTTTATTTCTAAGAATTTTATTAGTGGTGAACCCCCTTTTAATCACACCTAAGGAAACCCACACACCTCTTCTCATTGCTATTTTGTGTGTCCTTTACCTTAATTGAGTCACTTGGTTGAGGGATCTTGATTTCCTAATGAAATAAAAATGAAATAGGTCTAAGTCCTCCTAGTTCCATCTCCTTAAAGGTGGAACCCTATTTCATTTGGTTGAAAAACTTACCTTTTGTTTCCTTCCTAGCGCTGTATTCCCTTTGGTGAATTCAGCTTACATATTCCTTGACTGTAAGCTTCTTTCTCTTTGTCTATTGCAATTGACAACTTCTCCAGATGTTGCAATCTATCCTTTGAAGGATGACTTCCCTATTCTTATGAGCTCCTTATATGGGTTTACTCCAACACTCCTTCCCTACTCCTTCCCTAATCCTACGATCTTACTTAAGCCTTAGATTCAAAATTTGGTGATTTTTTTTGTTTGGAAACGCTACTATGAAAGGTTCAACTCTCTTCTTTATTATTTGGTGGTGATCATAATTTCCTTCAAGGTTGTGACTAGCTTATACTTGTGAATACTTTGACAAAAAATGGTTGCTTAACAATTGTGACTTATTCTATTTATGGTGGCTTCTCTTCTTAACATCCACAACTTATTTTAGTTATGAAAACTTCACTTCAAAACCAAGAGATATGAATTGGAGTGGTGTTTGGTTTGTTGTAGAAAATCTTTTGTTTTACCAAATTACCTTTCTTTAGATCCAATGATCCTCCTTTTTACATGGACTCTTCAATATACTTGTGATATACTCATGATCTCTTGATTTATCTTTTATTCTCTTTTAATTAGGGCCAACTTATACAAATAACAAAATCTCTTATTACCAGAAAACTTATTCAAAACTCCAACTAAGATCATTGACAATTCTCCTTGCTAGCAATTATAAACTTCTATCTCTTCTTTGTAGAAATTATCTCTTCAAGAAACTCACAAAAAAAAATTCCTTTTGTTCCTTTGGTGGCTTTTTCAGATGTGTGATATTTTAATTTGAACTACCTATAGCTCTTTGGAAAATCTCTACCATCTCCACCATTCTCAATTACTAACTATTCTCGAAATGGCTTATCCAAACTATGTTTGTTGCATACTCTTCTTTCTCTTTCCTTGGTAAATGGCCAAATATATTGACTAGGCATGTAAAATATGGATATTGACTTACTCTTTCCTATTTATAATTTATTCTTTAACTATAATTCCTTCAATCTTTTTCACTCTCTTGCAACTTTTTATTAGCTGTGATGTCTTCTTGGTAGGCACTTCAACTTAAAAGCTAACTATAAACTTAAACCATTGATTTGATTTTGGTGAACCTCAATTGCAAATGTTCCCATGTTCTTCTTCTCTGATACCAAATATAGTTTATTGAAAAAACATACAATAAACTCATATTGCAACAAACAAAAATTGATAACAAAAAATTATTCTTCTATTCATAAGTTGGATTACATGGATTACAACATTATGCATCTCAATATAGATGTATTCTTCAGACTTACAAAATAAACAACAAAAGTATATTTTTATAAAGTTATCAACCCATAAAAATATAGTATTGATAGACTTTATTTTTCATGTATAGATTTTAAAGCAATTAAAAATATCCAACTACATGCTTGGCATCACTCAATTTCCACACTTGGCATCATTATCCAACACATCCATCCATACTTGTTGAATAATGTCATTGTTGCACTATTCACTAATAGTTTTATATGCATTCTTCAAATAGTCAAAACACCTTCTCACTTATATATTCCTAAGACATTGTAAAAGGCCATAGACCATGTTGGGAGATTGATCATATGAAGAGGTAATACATTATGAAGTTTCAAATGTGCCACCAAAAAATCATTGAAAACCTTTTTTAAAGTTTTTAGAATATGTGCTGCCATAAGGATAAGTTGTATCATTATCATAGCTAGAATATCGACATTCACATATAACCCAAGAATAACTCAATACTGAGAGAAAAACAAGAATGGAAAAGTTAGAGTGACATCTCATCCTCTTGCTTCTTAATGTGGAAGACTCTTGCAATTATATCAGAGTTTGATTTACAAAGCCTCAATAGGGGGTAAGTTTGATTTACGCAATTTTTTTATTTTAGGATCAATTATCTGAGGTAATTGTAGTCTTTATGCACTCCCCCAAAAGTTGAGGGTTGGTGAGCAACTTAAGTTAAGGGAAAGTGGCAGTTGCAATTTATAAATTTCCATGGGTGGATTGCTCAAGTAATAAGGGAACTTCTAAGATGGAAACTATGTATGTTCCTATGTAATATCAACCTTATAATTTTTTGTATATCTAAAGAATTAGAATCATAATATCTCCACAATCCATGTGAACAAATTATGATGCTTCTAATAAAATTATGATGTAAACAAGTCTAGGACCAGAAAACTTATCACCATAGAATTTTTTAAACTATAACCTCTAGCACTAAAAATATGTTAGCAAATAGTATATAGTGTCAATGTAAGGAAGTTAAGGTAGTTGAAAAACTTCCTACACTAATCTTGAGAGGAGGGTAATGCAAAAAAATTTAGATATTTAAAATAGTTACAAAAATTAAATAGAAATTAACATAAATATCATGGTGTTTATAGGGTTTAGGGTATTAATAGTTTAGGGTTTTAGGGATTATCTAGGGTTGAGTTGTTTTAAAATGTGATTTGTTTTTTAAGGTGTGTGAGGGTATAGTGGTTGTATGCAAGGTTGATTAGTGGTAGATAGAGGGAGGTATTGATGTGAGGGAGGGTAGAGATGGAGGGAGAATTGAGAATAGAGAGGAATGAAATGAAAAAGATGGTTTAGAGAGAGGAATAATATATAGACAATAGAAAAATTGTTTGTTGATGAGCTAGTGTACAAGATAGTATTTGAGGGTTGCATAATATGTTGAAGCAAAATTTTATAGGGTTGAGGACTGCTATACAAAGGGTTGCAGGATGTGTATGGGTATTGTGGATGTGAGGTTATCATGTGGGCCATGTGAGTTTGGAAAATGGTCAGTGGCTGTGAGGGTAGTCATGGTCTCGGAATATGCCTTGTATTAGGAGTTGAGGGTTGTCAGAGATTGAGGGATTGAGGAGATTGAGGGATTGAGGAGATTGAAGCAAAGATTGATAGGAGTATAGGATTATACATGGGAATATGTAAACACTTTGAAGGATTATTGGTTAAGAGGTCCAATAGTATCTAGGGTAGAGGGTATAGGGAAGATTGAGGGTTAAGATGATGAGTCTAATGGATTAAGTTGAATGTTGAGGGCAATTTTGAGAAATTAAGGGTTGATGGGTTTTTTATGTATATGGGCTAGAGGGGTTAAAGTGAGTGGTAGAAATGGGCTTTAATGGGTTAAAGAAATGGTTTGAGGGATTAGGTGTCAGAGATTTTAAATTTTATTTTGGGTTAAACCAAGTTGATAGTTTAGAAGGGTTGAGGGTAATAAAGGTTCAATTGAGGTGATTAAGGGTCAATTGAGAGTGTAGAGGGTATTGAGGGTTTTATAGGGTATTAAGGAATTTATAAATTGGGTATGAGGGTTGAGAGTTTACAGGAAATTGAGGATAGAGGGTTGAGGGTTAGAGGGTTGAGCAAGGGGTTAAAAGAGGGAGAAATTGAATAGTATGGTTTATGAGGGTTGAATAGCATTTTTAAGGTGTTGAGGGTTGAAATTTTGGGATTAGGGTAGAGAGTTTACTTCAGTTTAAGGGTTGAGGGTATAGGGTTGATATATTAGGGTTCAGGGTAGAGGGTATTGGGTTGAGGGTAGAGGGTAGAGGGTTTAAGGTTTTTGGGTTGAGGGTTGAGGGTTTAAGGTTGAGGGTGGATGATTGAGGGTATAGGGTTGAGGTATTACGGTTGAGGGTCCAATGTATAGTGTAGAGGGTATAGGGGTTTAGGGTAGAGGGTAGAGGGATGAGGGTTAGGTTGAGGGTTGAGGGATTAGGGTATCTATATTTTACTTTGGTTTAAGGGTTGAGGGTATAGGGTTGAGGCTACAAGGTAAAGGGTACAAGGTACAAGGTTTATAGGTTTAGGTTTTAAGGGTTTAGGGTTCATGGCTTAAGGTTGAGGATAGAGGGTTGAGGGTATAGGGTTGATGGATTAGGATTGAAGGTCCAATGTATATGGTAAATGGTATAGGGGTTGAGTGTTTAGGGTTTAAGGATTGAGGGTAAAGGGTAGAGGGTTTAGGGTTGAGGGTTTAAGGGTTGAGGGTTTAAGGATTAGGGTAGAGAATTTACAGAGGGTTTAAGTGTTTAGGGTAGAGGGTTTAAGGGTTTAGGGTTTAAGGGTTGAGTATTTAGGGTTTAAGGTTAAGGGTAGAGGGTTAAGGGTCCAATGTATAGGGTAAGGGTATATGGATTGAGTGTTTAGGGTTTAAGGATTAAGGGTAGAGGGTAGAGGGTTTAAGGGTTGAGGGATTAGGGTTGATAGATTAAGGGTTGAGGGTTGAGGGATTAGGGTAGAGAGTTTACTTAGGTTTAAGGGTGTAAGGGTTGAGGTTTGAGGGATTAAAGTTGAGGGTAGAGGGTATTGGGTTGAGGGTAGAGGGTAGAGGGTTTAAGGGTTGAGGGTTGAGTGTTTAAAGTTGAGGGTAGATGGTTGATGGTATAGGGTTGAGGGATTAGGGTTGAGGGTCCAATGTATAGGGTAGAGGGTTGAGGGCTTAAGGGTTAAGGGTTGAGGTATTAGGGTTGAGGGATTAAGGGTTATGGTTTAGGGTTTAAGGGTTGAGGGTTTAGGGATTATGGTTGAGGGGTAATGGTTTAGATTAGAGTAATAGTAATTTTTACTTTGATTCATTACATCAACTTCGGTAAGTAATCAAACAATGAGATCTCATCTCATTATAAAGACAAGTCAAAATTTGAGAATTAATAGAAAAACTTTATCAAGAACCATTCAAAGGCACCAAATAATTTAGGAAACCAATTCAACTGAATTATGGGAATTCTTGAGGAGACTCCTAGGAAAAGATAAACTAGTAGTTGAAGCATTGAGATCACTAATTGAAGAATATTGGAAGAATAACACAAGGCCATCTCCAAATCAAAGGGATGTGGTAAGAAGGAGAATCGGTGTGAGCCACATCCAAAGCATTTTTTGGATATGACTCAAATATAGTTTTTTCATAAATTTCAAGAAGATTATCCTCAAATTCAAATTTATCAAAGATATTTTGGAATTCTTAAACCTTTTTATGTCAAGATAAATCACACATGCACTACTTTTTTTTTATATTACGTATTGAATTTTCTAACCATTAAGATGTTTATTGTTCTATATGTTTAGATTTGCATACTAACAATGTTTTGTAGGATTGTGGCATGCATGCTCAGCCAACATTTTCAAGCGATTTCATATCAGAAATTTTATTTGAAAGAGAGGATGACCAAATATTCTATAGGAAACTATGCTTGGATGGTTCATTTCAACGTTGTGGTGGCTTGAAACATATGCCAATATGTTAACATATGGAAAGCACACATGCAGTTGGAAAGAAACGAGTAGAGTTTGGAAAGTATAAAATAGTGGCATACAATAAAAATGATGGTAATTATAAAGCAATTTTTCCTTTAAAATTTTCTTTGGTTTTTGGCCCTTACTCTTTTCACTTTGAGATGAATCTTCTCCCAAATGACAAAGATTTCTCCTACATAAGGGCATGCAATGCACCATGTGCTGGCCATATGACTTTATATATTATTTTCATTTGGGGTGTGAACCGGGGTATGTGTTAGGTTGGTGGGGATTTTCTTTAAAACTACTCTCACAAGTCTAAGATTGCTCGCTCTCTTGACACATCATCTATTTACATCAGGTAGTTTATATTTTTGTGGAAATTTTTTTTTAATGGATTTTTTCAAGGAGCACAACAGGTGTCTTACTTCTAGGGTAGAACCTTTGAGTCGATGTCATCAACCTCCATAGTTGATCGATCACTCCGAACACTGGAGGAAACCAAATTCCTTCCAAAGGAGGTACAAATCTCATTACCCTCTCCTATTTCCCAGGAGGCACAAATATGTTCGTGAAAACTGGGTACAACATAATAGTACAACTCTACACCATTCCCAAGGTGATTCACAAATTGAACCTCTACACAAAACATCCCACTCTAGAGAACTTCTCTGGAAGACTTACATAGACCCTTAACCCCATTTTGGAGAATAAAAGAAACATGATAGAAAAGCAATCTCTGGAAGCCCTTAACAATAACTTAACTCTTACGAAAGGTAAGGTAAACCTAGGGTTTTCCCATACGACACAATAAAACAATGAAAAGAATACACAATAGTTTTATAATTCTCAAGAACACAGTCACATAAAAATGCCATAAAAAAAATATTTTCAATACCCAAAAATTTCACCAAACAAATAGCTCAACAACTTAAGAATATTCGATTCAAATCCAAAAACATATCGTTTATTTCTAAGATCTTTTAATTTTAACGATTAAATCATGAGTAACAACTTGTAAGAATTATCAGGAATTCTAGGCATCTCGGACCTCCAATAGGTTACTTACCTCCCCCAGAACAACTTTGGCTGTTGTGTAGTGGCTGCGTACAACTTACAGCATTGTGGCGATAATCAAATTAGGAGGAAATTAAGAACACAAATTAAACATAATTTGTTTTAGTTAAATTTTTCTCAATAGTATTTAAACTAACAAATTCATAAATATTTGTACAAGAAAATAAAACATATATCTTACCCAAAAAAAAATATACATCCAATAAAACAATATTCTGACAGACTTATTTTTCAAAACAAAAGACAACTAAATTATATTGAAGAATATTTTATAATGTTTTCAATGAAGTTTTCATAAATAAATCTTCAAATTAGCCAACTATTGTTCGAAGAATCTTTAATTCAAGCCTATTGCCTGAATTTTCCTCTCTGGCAATGTTCTTCTGAAATATCTTAAATAATTTTGAACTATCAATAAATTGGCTCCTATCAACCTCTTGTTTTTAGGTTTTTCCTTTTATATCACAATATTAAAATAATTTATTTAATGTATTATGGATAATATCTAATTATTCTCAACAATATTAATTTAATTTAATTTCTTGCACTTTAATTAATTAAATACCTTTTTAATTTACAATATATTTAAATTTAATATTTTTCTAACTCGCAATTAAATCAAACAACAAGACAACTTTAATTAATTATCTTATCAAATAAGATTAATTACTCGAACACTAACCATAAATAAATACTCAACAATCAAAATGCATAACAACAAGGACAACCTTCAGTCCACAACAACTGGACCTTGGGACACACTTCCAAACCTACTCCCTTTTTCAACATTTTACCCATTGGGTTAATTTATTGCATGGTGAGACTTAAATCCTGCATCCAAATAAAGTCAAGTAGCACATGTATATATATAATCAAACATCCTATCAAAGGAATTGCAGTGTAGCAGGGCACTCATGAACGAGTGATGCTATGTCCTCTCACCTACTCTATTCTACAATGAACTAACATTTTAACCAAATTGATCATAAGATAACATGATACTTAACTACTGCATCATAACTAATTATTAAACCATTGCATTATAAAATAATACTAAGTTCAAATAACATAATCACCATAGAATCATCACATCGACATATAAAACATTAATGAACAACTATTTGAATAAACAATAATCCAATCAACACACAGAGTAACACAAATCCTACTAATAATGTCATATCAAATGATCATGTCCACTAAAGGAATAACACATCAAACTTCAAACCAACCAAATCAAACCATAATAGTATCATCATAGTATCAACGTATCAAGTTAAAGCATAGAAATTAATAAATGTTTTACAATAATGCACCATGTGCTGGCCATATGACTTTATATGAAATGTGTTAGGTTGGTGGGGATTTTCTTTAAAACTACTCTCACAAGTCTAAGATTGCTCGCTCTCTTGACACATCATCTATTTACATCAGGTAGTTTATATTTTTGTGGAAATTTTTTTTTAATGGATTTTTTCAAGGAGCACAACAGGTGTCTTACTTCTAGGGTAGAACCTTTGAGTCGATGTCATCAACCTCCATAGTTGATCGATCATATTTTTGCTAGGCTATGTTAAAATATGATTATTTTCTGACAACCGTCTTCGCTAATTTTTTTGAAGCAATTAATGAAGTATTTGAGACATAATGAGTGAATATTTCTATAATCTAATCAAGATCTAAGATCCGATTTTGAGCTATCAGGTTCAGGCATCTGGCAATTTTTCCTCTAGAATTTGTGTGGTGGTGTCCACTTCTTGTGGCTATAAATAGGGGTTAGCATTATTGAGTTAAAAAAGTTTTAGATTTTAGCTATTTCTTCAAAACTCTTTTTTGAAGGATATAGATATTATTAATGAGTTCTATTTTCTTAGAAGTACGAAGATCTTTATTCAATATTGTTGTTCTCTCTGGCATGTTATATTTAAATCAAACTATCATCAAATTGGCTTTCAACCTTTGTTTTTAGTTTATATATCATATAATTTTTATGTATTTGGGAGATATATTTGAAATTGTGCATGCCATGGCCTTCATCAAATTTCGTTCATGGTTAAAGCATTGTGTATAAAATTTTTGTTGGTACTTCTAATTACTAATTTACATGTTGTTAAGCTTCTATGTTGAATGCTAGCTTTCAGAAATTGGATCATGTCTATTGAACTCTTCCATTTTCTATAAAGGATATGCCATTTTGCATATTATGTTGTAAAGGAAGAAGGATTTTATAAATTATTGAATATTTCTATTAATATTTAGAATTTTCTTATGTCTTATTAGACCTTAATGGGTGTTTCCCATGGGGAGATTTGAAAGACTTCATTATGCTTTCTCTAGCCTTTGTTGCTCATTCTCTTCCGAATAATGAATGGTTTGCAACATTCTATGTATATCATATCAGTCATAAGGAATCGTTAAATTTTGAAATATTGTAAAATATTTGGCACATCACCATCTTTATGTTTTAATCACATTTCTTTCTACCCTTTTCCCCCAAAGAAAAAGAAGAGAAAACTTTCTATAAAAATCCTAGAGGTCATTTAGTGACGTGCAAATTGGTTTGACACTTGTTGAATTTCCCATAAGGTTGCGAGAGAAGCACAAGCTTTGATGATCAACAGTTCTTTTTCAGGAATGCCTCATGGGACTAAAGTTTTTCCAATGTCTAATTAAAAGTTAGAAATATTTCTTAAATTAGACCAAAAAGGAGGCTAGAAATTTTATGCCTAGAGTTCAAACAAGAGCATCTTCAAGAGGTCATTTTCAGTTCTCCCAGTTACCTTCATTTGTATCGAGGAGAAGAATACTTACAGGTTCCATATCACCTATAAGAAGTAATAGGGTAAAAAGTGTTAGCCCATAATCCAAAGCCTTATCTACTCCAAAAAAGAGTCTAAACCTTCCAAATTATAATACCTATCTACCATATCCATAAGAATATGTTTACAATGGCTCATGTAGGTGCCCCCACACCTATAAAAATTTTAATTTGGGATAGTTGTATCCCACTACAACCACCTACACCAATAGATGTATAGCCTGCCATACCTACTAATGCTCTCAAGGGAATCCCAAAGTTTTTTAGGGATGATTTTAAGGCCCCTTCCAAACATCTCCAAGATATAGCAGAGGTATGTAGAGTACAAAATATAATAGAGGAGAATGTTTCTCTCCGATTAATAGTTGCATCTTTCAAGGTAAAAGCCTAGGACTAGTATAGGTATTTGGCTTCTAGTTCTATCTACTCTTAGGATCAACTCAAAGAGAAGAGTTTCAAGAGATTCTTGGAAAAGAGAGATTTATCCTCTTTGATGCAGTAATTAATCACCTTCAAAAGGGCCCCACAAGATGCCATAAGAAACTTCAACACCATTTTTCAAAAAACCTACAAAAGGATTCATGTGACTTCTAGGCCTCTCACCACTATGGTGTTCATGTTTTATCTAAATAATTTTAGTTTAGATATTGCAATCATGGTTCAGTCTATGGGAGAAGATACTCTATCCAATGCATACAATTTGGTTGTGTGTACACAAAATAGTTTGACTAATGCTAGGAAGTTTCCACCATGTCTGTTGATGCCCATGTTCTTGGAAATCTCTAGTGGCCCCTAGGAAGAACCAACTTTGAGCACCTCCAATCTATAATAAATCATTTTAGTTCTACCACCATCCATATACATATACCTTGGTGTGCAACCAAGCATGTCAGGCTCCTCTTCATTAGCAATGGATGTCAATGATTTGAAGAACCTCATGTGGTCCTTTGCAAACAAGTTAGTCCTCATCCAACGACAACAAGTAGCACCTCTGAAAACTCCCACGTAGACCTATCAAGGAGGAAGGCCATCTTATCAAAAAAATACATATCAAGGCGCTCTAAAAGGAAGAAGTCAAAAACTATTGGTCGCAAAGCAAATAATCTTGGTTACCATGCCACTTCAGACCATCAAGAATAGTCCAAAAAAATATTTAGTCCTAGGCTAGACCAACCTGGTAGAGGATGAGAATGTGTTGTGTTTTTTGTGTAATGATAGCCATATGCCCCGAAATTGTCCAAGGGGAAATCTCTAGAAAAAAATAGAAAAGCAAAGAAGTCAGGGCATGTTCTCAAATATAAAAGAATATCAATCTCTTGAATTGGATAATTCCCACTTCAGAGCACAAATGAAA
Organism: Sequoia sempervirens; assembly: GCA_007258455.2. Lineage (NCBI taxonomy): Eukaryota > Viridiplantae > Streptophyta > Pinopsida > Cupressales > Cupressaceae > Sequoia > Sequoia sempervirens. Next base: position 334,717,969 of record VDFB02105785.1, read on the forward strand.
GGAATTTCCTTAGAACAAGAGCTTGATATTGTGTCAGACCAAGCACTTTTCTCTTGGATGGAAGAAGAAGATGCAATATTTGCAAATGATGCTCTGACGACCCACAAATCCAGTTGGACTACAACACAAGGTCCAAAACAAGACTCAATGGAGAATAAGTGCAATGTACTCAACAATTCCCACAACCACAACAACCATAATTGCAAGTAGAACAAGTCATGTAGGCCCGACCCACTCAACACAAGCTATGCCATTGATAGAGAAGGAGATAGATAAAGCACTAAGCTTTCCCACATTGGATCAACCTCTCTTGAAGATGAAAGAGATACCACCATTCAAACCTAAGGTCCAGATAGTCAGAATGCTCAATGTGGTTGAAAAGTTGAAGAAGGCACTTGCTAATGTATCTCTATACGATGTTATATCAATTCTACAACACTAGGAGGCATTAAACAAAGAAGAATAAATACTGAGGATGGATATGATTCCACCACATAGTCAAGTTAATCCTAAGAGATCAGTCATCCTCATTATTAGGGTTGAGGGATTAAGGGTTATGGTTTAGGGTTTAAGGGTTGAGGGTTTAGGGATTATGGTTGAGGGGTAATGGTTTTGAGATTACGAGTAATAGTAATGTCACTCGACATGTCATTACATCAACTTCGGTAAGTAATCAAACAATGAGATCTCATCTCATTATAAAGACAAGTCAAAATTTGAGAATTAATAGAAAAACTTTATCAAGAACCATTCAAAGGCACCAAATAATTTAGGAAACCAATTCAACTGAATTATGGGAATTCTTGAGGAGACTCCTAGGAAAAGATAAACTAGTAGTTGAAGCATTGAGATCACTAATTGAAGAATATTGGAAGAATAACACAAGGCCATCTCCAAATCAAAGGGATGTGGTAAGAAGGAGAATCGGTGTGAGCCACATCCAAAGCATTTTTTGGATATGACTCAAATATAGTTTTTTCATAAATTTCAAGAAGATTATCCTCAAATTCAAATTTATCAAAGATATTTTGGAATTCTTAAACCTTTTTATGTCAAGATAAATCACACATGCACTACTTTTTTTTTATATTACGTATTGAATTTTCTAACCATTAAGATGTTTATTGTTCTATATGTTTAGATTTGCATACTAACAATGTTTTGTAGGATTGTGGCATGCATGCTCAGCCAACATTTTCAAGCGATTTCATATCAGAAATTTTATTTGAAAGAGAGGATGACCAAATATTCTATAGGAAACTATGCTTGGATGGTTCATTTCAACGTTGTGGTGGCTTGAAACATATGCCAATATGTTAACATATGGAAAGCACACATGCAGTTGGAAAGAAACGAGTAGAGTTTGGAAAGTATAAAATAGTGGCATACAATAAAAATGATGGTAATTATAAAGCAATTTTTCCTTTAAAATTTTCTTTGGTTTTTGGCCCTTACTCTTTTCACTTTGAGATGAATCTTCTCCCAAATGACAAAGATTTCTCCTACATAAGGGCATGCAATGCACCATGTGCTGGCCATATGACTTTATATATTATTTTCATTTGGGGTGTGAACCGGGGTATGTGTTAGGTTGGTGGGGATTTTCTTTAAAACTACTCTCACAAGTCTAAGATTGCTCGCTCTCTTGACACATCATCTATTTACATCAGGTAGTTTATATTTTTGTGGAAATTTTTTTTTAATGGATTTTTTCAAGGAGCACAACAGGTGTCTTACTTCTAGGGTAGAACCTTTGAGTCGATGTCATCAACCTCCATAGTTGATCGATCATATTTTTGCTAGGCTATGTTAAAATATGATTATTTTCTGACAACCGTCTTCGCTAATTTTTTTGAAGCAATTAATGAAGTATTTGAGACATAATGAGTGAATATTTCTATAATCTAATCAAGATCTAAGATCCGATTTTGAGCTATCAGGTTCAGGCATCTGGCAATTTTTCCTCTAGAATTTGTGTGGTGGTGTCCACTTCTTGTGGCTATAAATAGGGGTTAGCATTATTGAGTTAAAAAAGTTTTAGATTTTAGCTATTTCTTCAAAACTCTTTTTTGAAGGATATAGATATTATTAATGAGTTCTATTTTCTTAGAAGTACGAAGATCTTTATTCAATATTGTTGTTCTCTCTGGCATGTTATATTTAAATCAAACTATCATCAAATTGGCTTTCAACCTTTGTTTTTAGTTTATATATCATATAATTTTTATGTATTTGGGAGATATATTTGAAATTGTGCATGCCATGGCCTTCATCAAATTTCGTTCATGGTTAAAGCATTGTGTATAAAATTTTTGTTGGTACTTCTAATTACTAATTTACATGTTGTTAAGCTTCTATGTTGAATGCTAGCTTTCAGAAATTGGATCATGTCTATTGAACTCTTCCATTTTCTATAAAGGATATGCCATTTTGCATATTATGTTGTAAAGGAAGAAGGATTTTATAAATTATTGAATATTTCTATTAATATTTAGAATTTTCTTATGTCTTATTAGACCTTAATGGGTGTTTCCCATGGGGAGATTTGAAAGACTTCATTATGCTTTCTCTAGCCTTTGTTGCTCATTCTCTTCCGAATAATGAATGGTTTGCAACATTCTATGTATATCATATCAGTCATAAGGAATCGTTAAATTTTGAAATATTGTAAAATATTTGGCACATCACCATCTTTATGTTTTAATCACATTTCTTTCTACCCTTTTCCCCCAAAGAAAAAGAAGAGAAAACTTTCTATAAAAATCCTAGAGGTCATTTAGTGACGTGCAAATTGGTTTGACACTTGTTGAATTTCCCATAAGGTTGCGAGAGAAGCACAAGCTTTGATGATCAACAGTTCTTTTTCAGGAATGCCTCATGGGACTAAAGTTTTTCCAATGTCTAATTAAAAGTTAGAAATATTTCTTAAATTAGACCAAAAAGGAGGCTAGAAATTTTATGCCTAGAGTTCAAACAAGAGCATCTTCAAGAGGTCATTTTCAGTTCTCCCAGTTACCTTCATTTGTATCGAGGAGAAGAATACTTACAGGTTCCATATCACCTATAAGAAGTAATAGGGTAAAAAGTGTTAGCCCATAATCCAAAGCCTTATCTACTCCAAAAAAGAGTCTAAACCTTCCAAATTATAATACCTATCTACCATATCCATAAGAATATGTTTACAATGGCTCATGTAGGTGCCCCCACACCTATAAAAATTTTAATTTGGGATAGTTGTATCCCACTACAACCACCTACACCAATAGATGTATAGCCTGCCATACCTACTAATGCTCTCAAGGGAATCCCAAAGTTTTTTAGGGATGATTTTAAGGCCCCTTCCAAACATCTCCAAGATATAGCAGAGGTATGTAGAGTACAAAATATAATAGAGGAGAATGTTTCTCTCCGATTAATAGTTGCATCTTTCAAGGTAAAAGCCTAGGACTAGTATAGGTATTTGGCTTCTAGTTCTATCTACTCTTAGGATCAACTCAAAGAGAAGAGTTTCAAGAGATTCTTGGAAAAGAGAGATTTATCCTCTTTGATGCAGTAATTAATCACCTTCAAAAGGGCCCCACAAGATGCCATAAGAAACTTCAACACCATTTTTCAAAAAACCTACAAAAGGATTCATGTGACTTCTAGGCCTCTCACCACTATGGTGTTCATGTTTTATCTAAATAATTTTAGTTTAGATATTGCAATCATGGTTCAGTCTATGGGAGAAGATACTCTATCCAATGCATACAATTTGGTTGTGTGTACACAAAATAGTTTGACTAATGCTAGGAAGTTTCCACCATGTCTGTTGATGCCCATGTTCTTGGAAATCTCTAGTGGCCCCTAGGAAGAACCAACTTTGAGCACCTCCAATCTATAATAAATCATTTTAGTTCTACCACCATCCATATACATATACCTTGGTGTGCAACCAAGCATGTCAGGCTCCTCTTCATTAGCAATGGATGTCAATGATTTGAAGAACCTCATGTGGTCCTTTGCAAACAAGTTAGTCCTCATCCAACGACAACAAGTAGCACCTCTGAAAACTCCCACGTAGACCTATCAAGGAGGAAGGCCATCTTATCAAAAAAATACATATCAAGGCGCTCTAAAAGGAAGAAGTCAAAAACTATTGGTCGCAAAGCAAATAATCTTGGTTACCATGCCACTTCAGACCATCAAGAATAGTCCAAAAAAATATTTAGTCCTAGGCTAGACCAACCTGGTAGAGGATGAGAATGTGTTGTGTTTTTTGTGTAATGATAGCCATATGCCCCGAAATTGTCCAAGGGGAAATCTCTAGAAAAAAATAGAAAAGCAAAGAAGTCAGGGCATGTTCTCAAATATAAAAGAATATCAATCTCTTGAATTGGATAATTCCCACTTCAGAGCACAAATGAAAGGAATTTCCTTAGAACAAGAGCTTGATATTGTGTCAGACCAAGCACTTTTCTCTTGGATGGAAGAAGAAGATGCAATATTTGCAAATGATGCTCTGACGACCCACAAATCCAGTTGGACTACAACACAAGGTCCAAAACAAGACTCAATGGAGAATAAGTGCAATGTACTCAACAATTCCCACAACCACAACAACCATAATTGCAAGTAGAACAAGTCATGTAGGCCCGACCCACTCAACACAAGCTATGCCATTGATAGAGAAGGAGATAGATAAAGCACTAAGCTTTCCCACATTGGATCAACCTCTCTTGAAGATGAAAGAGATACCACCATTCAAACCTAAGGTCCAGATAGTCAGAATGCTCAATGTGGTTGAAAAGTTGAAGAAGGCACTTGCTAATGTATCTCTATACGATGTTATATCAATTCTACAACACTAGGAGGCATTAAACAAAGAAGAATAAATACTGAGGATGGATATGATTCCACCACATAGTCAAGTTAATCCTAAGTCAGTCATCCTCATTGGCCCTATCAATCCACTCCCATCTCAAGTTGGATTCAACGTCATCATCATCCATCCATCCTTTAACTAGTCAATCAATACCTTTCATTACCTAAGGTAATTCTAGAAGTTGGTTTAGAACCCCTATCATCATCCTAATTCATCTTACAATTGCTTATCAATCCAATCCAATCCCATCAATTGCTTATCAATCCAATCCAATCCCATCAATTGCTTATCAATCCAATCCAATCCCCTCAATCACTTATCAATCCAATCCAATCCTATCAATCATTTCATCAATCCAATCCTATCTCATTAATCATATTATCAATCAATTCAATCCAATCTAATTTTTCCAATAATTTTATCAATCCATCCAATCTAAAATCATCGATTGTTTATCAAACAATCCACTCTTGTTTAATCAAATCACATCCTTTATCAATAATCCAATCCAATCCTATCAAGTCATATATTTGTTGACAAATCCATCATCTAATCAGGTCAATCCTCCAATCATCATCTTGATCATCCTCACATCCTAGTCTCGCATGCCCCTTCATAACCAATCCTAGGCAAGGAAGATGGTTGAGCAACAAAACTCTGGACCCCAATCTAATATACCACAATAAAATATTCTCATCAACGGGGGATCATCACAATCTAACACTGAAGAACACAATAACTCACTACCTGGTGAAGCGATTATGGTCAACCAGCCCAAACTCACACTCAAGGAACATTTTAGTAACCCCACCAATGTGCAAATGACAGATCACCTGCTTGAACAACATGTGGAGGATATCCTGTCCCACCTAATTGAAAAATGTGTCAAACCCCCATCAAGTGTCAACCTATCAAAATATGGATATTCTACATCCAACATACCCCAAGGTTCACAAAACACACTAGGTGATTCATACATTCCCAATGTTCCTCCAGTGGAAGGTTGGCATCAACCTGAATTTAGAAATGACATTCTTTACCACATCAATAATCCCCTAAATTCAACAATCACAATCATGGGGGCTTCCCAAGTATCTAATCCTAATAAACCTTTTTTCTACGGCATGCCACAAAATGTTCCACAACATCCGCCATTAATGTTGGTTGCACCACACCTTTTGAATCAACCTCTAGTAAATGCTAGGGGAAACCCTTTCAATGCCTTGCCTCCACCTCCTAGAGCCACAAATCTACCACCACCTCCATTCACATCCTAACAGCCTCCTCAATCTAAACTACCATCTCAATTAACTCTACAAGGTATATCCCAACCAAATATTCTCGTTCGCACCCAACAACCTCCTTTGTAGAATGCTTCCATGTCATCTCAACCACCTCATCAACAAAAACCTCTAAATAATCCTTTGATTTCATCACAACCACCACACCAATCACAAGGAAATCCATCTCAACCTTCCATCTTGAACATATCCCTATTGCTCACATCTATTTTACATCTACAAGCTCAACTACAACACAACATCCCATCTCAACCCACACAATAGTCGGCATCACATCAGCAAACTCCCCAACACTGTTTCTATCATAACCAACAATAGTTCTAGCAACAACCACCCTATGTGGCCTTCGAATAGTCACAACAGTACTCCCAGTACCAGTAGATAAATCCACAACACTCCATTCATCCTCCTCAACATTATGTTGCATATCTTTATCAGACCAATCCATACTATACCTCGCAACAACAACCCCCATACCAACAAAAATCCTTGGGATACCAACAAGGGACATCATCATCTCACTATCAAAATCATTATATCAACCTTCAAATAGTAGCTCAAAAATATCCTCTATCATCCTACCACCCATATCCATCCAACCCATCTACCTCGACTCCTACACCACCAGTCAATGCAGATCTATTGGAAATCAAAACTGCTTTGAAAGATCTCCAAGCCGGGACTAGTAAGAAATCCTTCAAATTCAAAGATAGATGTCCCTATCCATTCGACCCCTCCATCTAATTGATTCCCTTCCCGAAACACTTCAAGATACCAAAATTTGACAAATACAAGGGAAACAAGGATCCTAAATCCCACTTTTCAGAGTTTTACTCCTAGTGTCGAGAGGTTATGTATAACGACAACTATCTCTTGAGCCTCTTCTTGTGGAGCCTGACAAGGTATGCCCTCAATTGGTTCATGGGTCTAGAGCGGGGATCCATCAAATCCTTCACATATCTCTTAGAGAAATTTGTTTCATACTTCTTCAATCTAGAGAAGGATATTGATACCTTGGATCTCCTCAAGGAGAAGCAACGTGAAGGAAAAACCTTTATCAGCTACCTCCAAAGGTGGTTTGCATTGGAAAACCAGATGAAAACCCCTCTTAAAAGGAAAATGGTCACACTCTTTGTTGAAAATTCACATCCTGACAAGACACATAACTTTAGGCTGCATTGTGTCACCACCTTCACCGAGATAGTGGAGAAAGGGCCAATCCTTGAATGGGCCCTTATTGCTAAAGGGTATGTCAAGATACATAATCATGATAAAGAAAGATCATCCAGAGATAAGTCACACTACTAGAAAAAGAACAAGAATGTTGTGAATGATGCTATTGCTAACACTAAACACGTTCAAGTATCTAGTACCTATCAGAGGCAACAACTTGCCTCTAACCAACCATCTACCCAAAACATCATAATAGTACCACAAGGGGCACCTTGTCCCCCTCAACAGTCAAACTAGAATAGTCAAGGGAATAACAAATTCCAATTCACTCAATTAGAAAAAACCCGTAGTGTCATTTTCAACAAGCTCTTGCAATCCAATTATCCAATCACATGTCCTTTAACAAATCCACCCAATGAATCGAAGCCTAAACTAGCTTGGTTTAAAGAAAAAAAATATCGTGAGTTTCACAAGATTAAAGGGCATACCTTGAATAAGTGTCAGAGTCTGAATACGTACATCCAAGATCTTATCGATTAAGGAGATATCCAAGTCGATGCCAATTAGGCTTCATCATCGAATGATCAATTACAGATTTACCAAAATGCCTTCCCTAACCATAATCAAGGCTGAAGCACGCCCAATACAAATCCCCAAAACAATAGTACAAATAACATAACTTATAAGAATGTACCCCTAAATTACGATGGTGTTGTCCATTATATTGAGGTGGAACCCCACGTATCCATGATACATGTTGAAGCTAAAGATCCCCAATGTGTTGTTGCTACCAGAAGAACCCACATTACTGTCCCTGTAGCCTCCACATCCCCCCCCCAACAAAATCCTATGAATTCTTAGCACAAACTTCTTGATCACTTAGGAAAGACTCCTACTCATATCTCAATTTTGGATCTACTTAAATATTCTCCTGTGCATCAAGAGATCCTAAATTGAGCTTTACAAGAAACCCAACTGCCTAACGATATTGATCCTACACAGTTCCAAGCTTTAGTGGGACATTTGGCTCTATCCTACCAGTTACATTTCAACCAAAATGACATGTCTAACATTGATTCCAACCATAATCATCCCCTACATGTTGATGGTGTTTTCTACATGACAACAACTCAGATAGAATACAGGTATCCTATCTCTCTTGAAAGGTAAATCTCTATCAACAAGCCTCAAGAGATAACCCCAAGGCCTCTAATTTTAGGTCATGACAATGCAAAAACAACTCAGATAATATGTGAAAATGTTGGTAATCACAAGGGGACTTACACAATAATGACTAGAAGTTTCAAACTCTTCAAATTTTGTAATATTCGGATGCCTTTAATCCTAAAACTAACCCATATTTTGAAAGAAATGGAAAAAGGTGAAAGGGTTTAAAGAGATTTGCTGAAAGTAAACTAATCCTAAGATTAATAATATAGATGACTCAATACTTGAAGTGGACCAATCCTTTAGAACTAAATTTTGTTGAACGTAGCTTAAACCTGTAGTATCATAGTAGTGTAATCTTCTAAGGAATGAAAGGATTTTGAAATCACAAGAATTCATACAAATCAACCTTATCAAATGATTGAAATAAGCAGACACCCACAATCTAACTTAACACATAAAATCAAGGCCTGGGCTAACTCTGCACAACAACTTGCAATCAGCAAGCTGCTAAAAGTATGGACCCACAAATCGCTCAAACACTTCAATTTTTAAACCCAAAACACTATTGCATCCAATTTTAACTCTAAAATATAACATGCAAATGATATCTCTGTAGCATTTTGAAAGATATGGAATAACCAGAGTCATGCAAAATGAGAGAACCTAAGAAAAATCACCAAAAAATAATGTCTTTACTTATATTGTATCACCCAAATTTGTAACAATTCAGTATTCACAATGTTTCAACACTTTCTCTCAAAGAGAGTCTAACTTCCACCTCAACTACTACTATTACAATGATGCTCAACTTTTCTAAAAATGTCTAACCCTCCAGAATGAAGCAAGAGCTTCAATTTATAGGCAAGAATCCCCCTTGGGCATCCCATAATAGGGATCACAATAATGAGGAAACCATGCATTAGAATTTGGTAGGTCAAGGTTGGTCATGCAAGGTTGACGGAGTATAAATCTAGGAAAAGGACAAAAAAGGTTGACAAAACCCGCATGCTGAGCCCACACACACCTTAAAACCCCTGAACACGCTCTATTTCAAGATTGTAGCTAAAAAATGCCACTTCTAGCCTATTTGATGTGAATCCTACATGGCAGTAACTTGTCCAGCTCCCTTTCCCTTGGCCGCATTTGACCTTTTAATCAAATCCTTAACCATTTCCATAATTTTTTCTACTTCCATTGTGTCTAGAATCGGAATGAATCTGACTCTAGCCTTTAACCCTTTAAACTCATCCAAGTACTATGGAATTACCCTATTCCATTCAATTTGCAACTCATGGTATTTCTCTAACCTGGAAATATATATTGTAGCATCCTCTAGATGTTCTTTCGCAACTAGAGCACTCTCAGAAGGGGTGTAGACTTTGTGCCACCATGCCTGCAATGTGGTTAAATTCATATTTTTCTGTCTGAACTTCTTCCTTCTTGTCACTATTTCTAGAAAAGAGATGTAGCCATAATGTATTTATTTTACCTTTCCTTGTATTTTTGTAATCTTCTTTAGGACCTTTGATAGAAGTTCCTTTCTATTATTCTAGGTTTCCACCCATCCCTTCACTTTTTCAAACACATCTCAAGGGGAGACATCTAGCTATGCCAACTCATCCTTCAATATTTGCAAAACCTTCCTCAATTCATCCATAATTGACTCATAAAAATTCTTGTAGTTTTCAGTAAACTATGAAATATGCAGAAGGAAATTGGAAGCATTTGTATGAACTTGGAGAATTTTTTCAATTGCCCCATTCCCTCTCTTACTCATGTCCTAGAGCCACTCTTGGGTATGATGAATAGAACTCTTCAGCCTCTCGATTTCATAAACTTCCTCCTTGGGCAACAACGCTTCGGGAATTGCATTTTCACTGCCTACGACCTGTATTGGTTTTATTAGATGTTGGGCATACTTGTAGATGTCATTCAACTACTTTTTAAATTTATCCTCTGTAGTTTCACTCTCCAACCTTCTAGAAATTTCCTGTGAAGATTCTTGGAATTCCTCCCTTTCTTGCTCTTTAGTAGCTAGCCCCAAGTTAATAGTCTATACTAGGTAGTTTTATGGCCAAACCTCATCTTTGAACTTGTTGATTGGAGGTCCTACTACATGTACAATTCTATTGTTAAACTCATCACGTGCAATATTTGACACTGTTCATGCCCTTTTTCTCTACTTGGGTTGTCCCCACTATTCCAACAATGTGTCCCAACTCAAAGTTTCCTCCTACACGATTACACACTTGTTACTTGTTCATTTCTCCAGCTATTCTGAGACATTGGAAGTTATTCAACATTCTCCTTTATCAAGGAAACTTCTCATTCACCTTCATCTTTTTATGGACTATCCATAATTTCTCTCACATATTTTTTAATTGAAGGTTGATCCTCCATCTCATTACCTACATTCTTCATCGGGGATTTGGACCACTCCTCCTAAAATACCCTAGGTTCCACATTCTTGATATGTGCATTAAATCTCGATGACCCCATCTCTCACATAATTTGTTTCCATTCCTCATTAGTAGGGGTGGAGACCACATCATCTGATGACTCATGTTGTTTGGGATTGTTGGAATTTTTTTTCTTCATGAATTCCTTCCTTAAATGTTTGAAGATTTTGAGGGAAATTGTTTCCTGTATTCATCTCTTCCTCCCAATCATCAATAACGAGCACTTTTTCACTTAGCACTCCTTCCACTACTCCCTTCGTCGAAGATTAATTTTACTTAAGAGGGCTCCTTTTTACATATACTTGGGGCTTTTCCCTAGAAGTGTCCATCTCCATGACCCTAGATGAAGAGGGGGCATTAGTGTCAACACAACCTTTCTTAGCCTTTTCCACCTTTTCCCTTCCAGTGACAAGTTGTCGTTTCCTCACAAGTTGAGGTGCTTCATCCTCCATGTTTGCAGTGTCATCTTCAAGAGCTTTCTTTATAATCACTAGTCTTTCCCCTCCCTACTCTTCACTGTCTTGGGATTCAAAATCATCATCTTTTCCACCATCAATTCCCCCTTCAGAATGAGACTCCATGTCTCCCATCAAGTCATATGTGAACTTTACACCATCAGCTTCCAATTCCTGCACTTTTTCCTTTACCCATCACCTTGAATATTCCCTAACTGGCTTAGTTATTCGGTTAAGATCTATTGCTTCCCCATTAGACTAGTTTATCTATGGAAAAGGCTTTTTTCTATAAGGTTCATAATCATGTTGTTGTTGAATCAGGCTTGCATCATTTTCCTATGCCTGATCGGGAACTTCCACTATCCTGTACATCCTTATCATCTTGAGAGGCATCTGAGAAAACCTTCTTCTAAGAACATCAAAGTCATCCCAATAGTTAATCCAATAGTCCTCAATATGGTCCACATGTCAGAAGGTCCTATTAGCCAACTTCATGGCCTTACCATATGGGTCAAAATGATTCCTTTTTGTGTGGGAGTAGAGCTCAAATTGTGTCATTTCCTTTTCCAAATGTTTGGGCACTTTGAATGGAGGGACATGATTCCAAAGTCCAAATTTTCAGTGGACATTTAGATCCTAAACATTTCTTTTTCACTTCAAACCATGGAATTTCCTCAAAGGGAACCATCTACCCTGTCAATTATAGCATCAAAAGCTTGTTGGTTGGGTACTTGGGTAGTCTGAGCAGGACAATAGGGGATCCATCCACTCATGTGTATGAAAACATGGGGAACTGTATGAACCATTGTCCATGTTATATGATCGAATCCATAGCATCTGAGATTATCCTAACATTAAGTACATTCTGCAAAAACCTGGGAATGAACATGAAGAAGGCATCATTGGCTCTCCTATAATTGGAAATCTTATGTTGTAACTAAGGATATTCATCCCAGATTTTATCTTTTTGGGTATGTACATAGGATCATCATGGAAAAAATAGGCCCTTAAGTGGCAAAAAAATCAAAAAAACCAAAGTTAGGAAACTTGACATAAAAATTTGAATAAGTTATCTATATTATTTCAAAAATATGTAATAATAAAATCTATATCAAATTGAATGTAGTTTTAAACTACTAGGTTTGTTTAGAAAAAAAAATATATCTATTTGGTGAAAATTTGAAATTTCAATGCAATGGTACTTAAATTTCAGGGAAAAAATAAGAAGTAGGTGTTTGTCTGACCACCCTAACCACGATAAAATGATAATATTTTTTTATAATATTTTAGATATAAGTAGAGAACTCATGCCCCAATGTGATGCATTTTTTTTAATTTTTTTCCAAGTAAATAATTAATTATGGATTTTTATTACAACCTTTTAAAAAATATCCTGCTAACCACCTTAACTTGGTAAAAATTCATGAAATTCAATTTTTCTTTTTTAATCCTATAGTATGTGAAGCATAGAATGTGATGCATGTTTTGATTCAAAAATGTGATACCATTTGAAAGCTATAAATATTTTTCAATCAACCTATCAATCAAGACTTTAGCCGTAATTTGAATAGAAAATGAATAATAATTACTTATTAAATTCAAAGTAAAGTATAATTTATATTGGTGGAAAGCTAAGAATCTTTTTTAAAAACTCTTTTCATTTCATCAATTTTGGGTAAAAAAATAGTCGTCAACCACAAACCCATCATATTTCCACTTTTTGGCCCATCACGATCCTGCACGTACCCTTTCCCAACACTCCCCTATAGCTTAAACCCTTGTACTTGTTCCTATGTGCCAAAATGTACACCAAGTATAATGTCATAGTGAATTTTTTGGTTTCCTACACACTTCTCAATTGAGAATCCAAATTGTTGCTTATGATCCTTTCCTAGTGATAATGCTTATTGGCCAAAATTCATGTGATGGGGAAGAACATCTAGGACTAGAAGATGTGAGCCTGTTATGTTCCCATTACCCTACCTAGAAGATTTATCATATCATGGTACTCCATTTTAAAGTCACTTTGATGCAGTTGCTTGGGCAGCTTCGAATAATGAGGATTCAGCTTGAGTATCCATGAGTTTTTCATGATCTCCAATCCTCTATTTGGGTTTTCATTATAAAAATTAGTTGCTTCACCAATGTTTATCTCCTTAATCAAGTGGTGGTGTGAAGCATTATTGAAGACCTCTACAATGGAATCTTTCGTAAGATTTTCCATGATCCTTCCTTGTGGGCCAATGATGATCCTTTTTCGTGAATCATAATGCTTTGCGCATTCCAAGATCAACTTCAGACCCAACTATGTAGGAGCGAAACCAACAGCTTGTCCAAGGCCAGGGTGGGTGAGAACTTGAGCTAAGTACATGATTCACCGTATATCCTTCTATGAAAATCTTCATCATCAACATGCCCCATGTTCGTATCTCCAATACATGACCAAGTTGATGCAATCCTAGTTTCTGGCCAAGCTCCCTTAAAATCATAGTTCATTCTTTCTTGCCTTTTCCTAACCTCCTCTTGCACTAGAGCAGCCTTCATCTTCTTATCGGGTCTCACTTCACCTTGCATCTATTAGAGGAAAACACCAAACATATTCCATTAGCACAAACACTTATGATATTTCCAAGTGCATACTGAGGATGTTATTGTGAAATCATGGGAAGATAAGTCAAGTTCATCAATGGAAGATACATGAAAGACTAACGTACGAGTAACCAATGAATGCAAGTTCTAATGTTGTTGATCCATTCCACATTAAAATGCTAATAACCAATAATATGCAGCCAATAACTTCATTCTAAAGATCAATTCACACCAAATTGAATCTTAAATCATTAAATAAGCCCATTCAAACCCAAGTGAGAAACCCTAGATAAGATAGGATTGAGGTCAGGTAATCTGAGCTAGCTCGGATTTTTCGCCCAAACTAAGGTTCGGCCAATTTGAGCTAGCTCGGATTAGCCAAAATTGGCCAACTTAGTGGATCACAACTTGGAATCTTTGTCGAATGTTGTTTGGGATGTGAAATCATATTGAGATGATGATTCTCAAAGTCAATATTGCCTCAAAAGTTCATTGTTCAAAGTGGGATTGAGGCTTGAGAAGTGAGTCTGAAGTTTTGATCATGGAAAGGTGAAATTTGGATAATCCAAGGGACCTCAGATTAGCTGACCAGATTAAGGTTCGACTAATCTAAGGTCCCTTGGATGAACCAAACTTTTCCTTTCTAAGGCATAAAACTCATTCAACTCAAAATTTCAAGCCATGATCAGATTTGATATTGTTCTTTGAGTTTATTGATTTATTTAATTGGGTGAAACAACTAGCATTAGCAAAACCATTAAAATCCAACTTATCATTAATGAATCCATACATCTAGGGTTTTGAAATGTGATGGGAAAAAGGCCATGGGTTTGAAAAACCTTTGAATCCTCCCCTAGAGTCAACAAGGGACCCATTTCCTAAGCAACACTAGCATCATAATCAATCAAAAACCTAATTCTAAAATGTTCCTAAGAAATCCATCAAGAAATGTTGAGGAACAAACCCCAAACCCGACCAAAGTTAAATTCACTGATTATAATGCAGGTTTCGATAGTGAGGTGTAAATCATAGAGAGACCAACATAACCATGAGTAAAGATGAAGACGATTGAACAAGATGAAAACCCTCACCTTCAAAAAGTGTAGGACCTAAAGGAATACTCATCAATCCACATGAAGAGGCTGAATGAAACTTAAAATAGAGTAGATGGAAAACTTAAATCTCATGAAAATTAGCTTGAATCAATCTGAAATAGAGGGGCACCAATAAGGAAAGCATGCATGAATGGAAGGAATGAAACAACTACGAACAATGCAAAATGGGAAAGATGAAATCAATAAAGTTGTGAACTTAAAGCACAAAGGAAGAAAATTTCATCAATCAGCAAATAGAAAGTAATCAAAATCATTGACCAAATGGTGTTGTATTTCCCAAAACAACCCACATTTAATGCCAAAGAGTACGGATTTAGCAAAAGGGCCCAAGCTTGGAATTTTGGCTAATCCAAGGGACCTCATATTAGCTAACTAGATTAAGGTTCAGCTAATCCAAGCTAGCTCAGATTAATCAAACTTTCTCCTGGACTTAGCCAAATCTTTTCCAAAAGTGAAATTTCAAGTATAGATTACTCAAGGGGGGCCCAATAAAATTTCAAAGTTTTTCAAGAGCATCAAGATGGGTCAAAATGTTTTGCATGAGGGCAAACCAAGATTGAAGACTGAAATGACCAAAATGACCTATCCCTTAAGGGGACAAAGTTAGAACCCTATGATGAGCAAACATCAAAAGCAAGTAGAAAAAGAGGGTCCCCACCTCAATGGGGTGTGTGTACGAAAAATGCACAACACTACACATCAAATTCTTGGTTGCTCGTCATAAAATAAAAAGGGTCCTGGTAGATAATGGTTCTGCCCTCAATCTATGCACTCTAAAGTTCATAAATTAGATAGGTTACACTCAAGCAAAACTAAGTAATCAAATCATTACAATCAAGGCTTATATTAATGCGAAAAGAGATTTTGAAGGAATTATCATTCTTCACATCCAAGTTGGACCTGTAACTCAGTACACTACATGTCATGTCCTTGATTTGGACTTACCATACAACCTCCTCCTTGACTTCCCATGGCTCCACACCATGCAAGTTGTCCCCTCCACATATCATCAATGCCTAAAATTCCTAGTTAATGGATAGGAGGTCACCATTTATGGTGACCCACAATGATTTGAATACTCCCATGCCTTAGAAGCTTCATTTCCCCATTTGCATTATTTTCCCAAAATCAAAATGGGGGTACCTCAGTCATCATCTTCCAATCCATCATCCACCACATCAAGCACTTCATCTGCCACCGCCAATTCCACTATCACTAAAGTCCAGATCATTGATAAGGGTTGTGGTGAATCTAAACTGCATATGGCTTTGAATGTGGCAACCATGCCACCATCACCACACACATATGGTCAAACTTCATAATCTGTACCAAAGGAAGAAGAAAAGGCCATTACCTTCAATGCCAAAAACATCCCCACTACCACTTTTTGTTCCCCTCGTTTAAAGACAAATGCACCAAAAGATGATATCAATTAGTGGATATATCATGAAGAGCCCCAACTAGATCCTCCCCTTAAGGAATATTTTCAAGAAGTGTACCCCAAGTCTACTAAGTTTATAGAGAAGCATAACTATCAAGGTGGGGGTCTGAGTTTCTATGTAGTGAAGACAATTGTGAGACAATATTTCTCCATTGGTGAATAATCCATTGAAATATCTATTGTCCAAAACCACCTTAACTGCTCACATGGCTAAGTGGGTCATGCTCCTAAGAAAATTTGACATAGAATACATGGACCTAAAAGGCATAAAAGGACAAGTTATAGTTGATCAGTTGGTTGATGCACCCCTAGTAGAAGCCTAACCTTTGCTTGTTGAATTTTTAGATGAAGAATTCTTTGTAGTAGAAGAAGCACCCACCTAGATATTGTACTTTGACATATCCCACAATCATAATGGATTGGGGGCCAAAATTATATTTGTTACCCCTCAAGGAGATTACATTCCAAAGTCATTCAGATTAGCATTCCCGTGCACCAAGAATATACCTGAGTATGAAGCCCTCCTCACAGGCCTCAAAAATTACAAAAAAGTGGAACATAACCCAACTAAGAGTTTTCAATGATTCCTTGTTGGTCATTAAGTAGGTTAATGATGAGTTCTTAACAAAGGATGACAAGTTGATACCCTATAAATGCATAGTGGATGACTTCAAGAAGTATTTCACCTCCATACAATTTGACCATATTCCTAGGGTATAGAACAAAGTAGTTGAGGCCATGGCTACTATTGGCTCCTTGATTGACATGCACAAGGGTTGAACAGAATGTGAGTTCCTTGTTGAACACCTCCTAATCTTAGCATATGACATCCCTGAGACTGAAATGGTGTGTGACATTGTAGGTACCGCTTCCCCTTAGTACCAAGACATCTCTGCTTACCTGCATGATAACATTCTACCCCTGGATCTTACATGAAACCATTAGTACCATTGGATGCGCTTTATCGTCATGGGTATGATGGAACCCTCCTTAGGTGTCTAGATGAGACCGAAGCCCACACTTCACTAACAAAAGTACATAGTGGTGTTTGTTGCGCCCATTCAAATGGTATGGTCTTAGCTAAAAGGATTCTTTGAGCTGGATATTATTGGCCTATGCTAGAACATGATGCTTGTGAGTTTGTGAAGAAATGCCTCCCATGTTAGAAACATGTAGATCTAATTCACACTCTGGAATAGGACCTTGACCCCCTTCTTGAACCTTGGCCCTTCTCTCAATGGGGTTTCAATTTGATCAGAAAGATATAACTACCATCCTTTGACATCCACACCTTCATTATTACCAAGTGGGTGGAGGAAACGCCACTCACACAAATCATTGGTACTCAGATTTCAAAATTTATCCTCTACCATATTATATGTAGATATGGTATCTCATCCACAATCCTCTCAGATAACAAAATTCCTTTCAAAAACCAAGACATGAAACACCTTTGTGATACCTTTCATATCCAACATCATTGGTCAATGCCTTATTACCCCCAAGGTAATGGTCAAGTAGAAGCTACCAACAAGACTCTAATTTGAATCCTCAAAAAGGTCATCAATAACACTAGTCAAGATTGGCACCTCCACATTCATCCTGACCTGTGGGCATATCACACTTCCATCCATACCCCTACCGATGCCACTCCATATTCCCTCATATATGGTGTCGAATCCATCTTGCTAATAGAAGTTGAGGTCCCATCACTGAGAATTTGTCTAAAGAACCTTATCAGTGAGGAAGAAACATGCATTGCAAGGCTTGCCCAGTTGGAATTACTTGATGAAAAATGGATCAAAGCCTATGATCACCTCTAAGCTTATCAAAATGGTCCCAAATGTAGCTACAAAAAGAAGGTTCATCCTCATCAGTTCAATATTGGTGACCTTGTCCTTAAAGAGAATGAGTGTACTCAACAAGATCAAGATAAGAAAGGAAAGTTTGAAGCAAATTGGTTGGGTCCCTATATCATCACTACAAAATATGCATCTGGGGCATTCAAAATCACAACCCTTGAAGGAGAGCCCCTAGAAGAGCCTATTAACATATGCATATAAAAAGGTTTTATACCTAAGTCCACTTGGTGGCCCTAACTATTCAAAAATCTAAAAAAAGTAAAAAATTATCAAAAAACAAAAAAACAAAAAATCCAAAAAATAGTAAAGAGAAATAATTCATCCTCTAGTGAAAACCACCCTTGGTGGCACTAGATAGGTACGTTCAGTGAAAACCTAGTCACAAGCACCATTCGTAGAAGGATTAATCATTATCTACCTTACGTCCTAGTTACTTTATGACTTCATCCATCCTATCCTTGCATCCTCTCCCATCCCATCCTTTGCTGCTTGGTATATATTTTGGTTGAGCATTGGACGACCCACATTGGCTATCCATCATCCTAAGCTTTTTTATCCTAATCTTAGCCCGTGTCATTTTTTTTTTCATCAGTTAGTTTGTGTCATCATCTAGGATCATCCATTGTGTCAGTCTCCATCTAGGCCTCATCCTGTGACATTGGTCTTTATGTCCTTTGTCGAACTGTGTTTCCCCTATGTTTTCATGTAGGCAAGGCTAATCTCTAGATCTTCCCTTAGGGTATTTTTTTCCATTGGTCCCCTTTTCGCTGTTATCATTCATCCTTTCTCAAACTACGTTGCCCCTTCACTTTCACATAGGCAAGGTTGATCATTTGATCTTCCCCGGGGCATTTTTTACCATCTTGTTTAAGTAATCCATCATCTGTCTCCATCATCCCCTTTGTGCTCTTTTCCATGGTCTGTCATCATTTGTCTCTTTCTAAACTATGTTGCTCTTGTGCTTTCACATAGGCAAGGTTGATCATTTGATCCTCTCCCAAGGTTTTTTTCAGTCATTTCTTTCATCATCGGTCTCCATTGGTCTTCTTTCCACTTTTATCCATGGTCTTTTCTTGAACTACGAGGCCTTTGTGCTTTCACGTAGGTAAGAATAATCTTTGATCAACCTCTGAGCCCCTAGGTATGTAGGTTTTGTTGGTCTTTTGTCTTGTCTCTTGTGTCCTATTGTCATGTGTTTCCCTATCAAGCTGGTTCTCCACAAACAGAATCCACTAGTATTAGAAGATTTGATTAGTGTCAAAAATCTTGCATCATGTGGGTCATCTTATTTAGTTTCCATCAGTAGTCTCAATAGGATGCATCCTTCCCAACAAACCTCATCAAACCCATACATCCCCTCTGATCCAATGGAAAAGGACATTTGACATTGATTGTGATCTTTTGATGCTTTTGGCTTTTGTTTATTGTTTTATCTCCCTATTACAATCGGTTAATATCACCATGATCTATCATATTATGGTGTGTTTTGACTGGTTAACATAGGAACATATCTTCATCATTTATTGTTGTTGTCTATTGGGTTGTATCACATGGGACCCACCAAGATCCCTGAGGTCTTGTGTTATGTGGGGGAATCCCTTTGTGCTTGTGGTTATCCCAATTTCTGGCCCGACCAAAGTCTTTGTTACTTTGGGTTGTTGGGATAACCTTGCTTGTTATGTTTGTTTTAAGTATTAGATATTAATTCGCCTTGGTTTTAGGTACCATAGTGGCTAGTGTCTTATGCTATAGAAAAATAAATGCTTCAAGAATGGAAAATTGCATTCATGATTTCAGTTCATTTGATTGCATGTATCCTTCATCCATTCCTGTTCTAACCCATGACTTGTGATTTTAGTTGTGAAAATTTTGATTATTTTCCCCCTTTTTCTCCTTAGGATACTACTAATTCTTGACAGGTGCAGTATCACACCCACACTATCCCTATCATCTACCCACATTCCCATGCAAGTCATTATTCATACTTATATTCACATTGAATTTCATGGAGAAGTCCATTTTCCATTCATAGTGCATGTTACATCATAGGTCCATTAGATTTTATCCCATATGCATAATAGACTAATTAGATTAAGCATCTTAAGCTCATTTTAATCTACATATTTCCATATTAATATTTACACATTACATGCATAACCACCTACAAAATAAATTGTTAGGTCCATAATAATTACATATCATACCAAACATTCATCCATCCCACATCATAAACATTAGACATCATTTATACATCATATACACAAGAACATCAACATAATTGAATCATCATCAACATCATGCATAACCAAATCATCCATATAAGTATAAATCATCATATGCATGTTTATTCATTGCATGATCCATCATAAAAGCATACAAAATATTCTTATGCATAACATAAATCATCCATCACATAAACATAACACATAGTGTAAATAAGAGTTATTGCATATCATATCATAATCAAAATAATACAATGTCCATCTCATCATAATGTCTAAAACATAATCAAATACATATCATCATATATATCATCAACATACAAATACAAGGATGTAGATCACATCTACTCTCTATTGATATGTACTAGGTCTTCATCCTACACCTATCAAAAACTGGTCTCTTGTCATCTGCTCTCTGATTGCTCTACTATGAGCTACCCATGTTTGACCTCTATGGAGAATCGGGCACTAGACCTTTATGTGTGGGAGTACCCTGATAATCATGGGTAGTTGTCCCTTGATAATCACCAAAGTGAGGAGGAGTCAAATGAAAGTCGCTATACCCTCTGGTGCATGTCCCTAATGACTGGGATGGTATTGGCATCTGAGGTACCTACCTGACATAGCATGTTGTGAGTTGTGTCAGATCTAGAACTACATACTCATAAGCACACCTCCAGTAGGTCACCTCCTTCATATAATCATCTCTCTGCCCAACCTGATATCTAGCAGCATTTTTCTCATGCCTATATCTATCTTGATCCATGTTAATGGCTCTCTGCTCCTACTCACATGCCTTTTGTACTAGCCTCAGTTGTTGTACCTACTCTGTGGTCCTATCCCTCTTAGCATGAGCAACCTGTAACTATGTCTGCACTCCCTGTATGTCTGTTGCTATCCCACCACCCTCAACCTGTATTGCCTACACCTGAGCCATTTCTACATCCCTCTTTCCCTATATCAATTGCATCCGAACCTCTACAACATCTCTCTCCCTCTATGTTGTCTATGTCTAAGCCATCGCTACATCCCTATCTCTTTGTAATGTTTGTAGTCTCAAATCTACTAAATATCTCTCTCTCCAAAGAGTCGATACCTTTGACACTACCTCATCTCTCTCTCTGAAAAGACTATACCTATGCCTCTTCCACCCCCCTCTCACTCTACAACACCTAAACTCGTACCTGAGCTACATCCCTTTCCACCTCCATGGCCTCCACATGTTCCTGTGCTACGTCTCTCTATGTCTACATCACATGTACCTGAACCCTCATCTCCTCCTCTCCCTCCTACACAAGCCCCATATCTCTAACTATCTGCTCTAAACAATGCACTCTATCACAGAGCTCATCTCACTCCCACCACAACCCTGCTCTCTCTCTCCCTAGCCGCTCTTCCTACTTCTACAAATCCTCCATCTCTCATTGCCTTTGCCCCAATCTCTGTAGGCCTCTTCCTTGTCCTTGCTCTAGCATTTCCCTATCCTCTAGCCTATCGTAATGTCTCCTCTGCCACTAGGTGGTCCCTCTCCCATGTCACTACCTCTCCATCCTCACACTCCCTCGCAACATCTACCCATAGACTATCTCTCTCCATGTGTAGATCAATCACCTCATCTCTCTCTCTGTAGACTCATCTCTCTCTGTAGGCCTCTTCCCTGTCCTTTCTCTAGCATTTCCCTATCCTCTAGCCTATTGTAATGTCTCCTCTGCCACTAGGTGGTCCCTCTCGCATGTCACTGCCTCTCCATCCTCACACTCCCTCGCAACATCTACCCATAGACTATCTCTCTCCATGTGTAGATCAATCACCTAATCTCTCTCTCTGTAGACTCCTCTCCATCTCTGTCACCACTATGGAAAGATCTACATACTCCCTCCTCCCCTGGCAAGTTGTTCTTGCAACTTTCTCACCTCTATCTCTAATCTACTCTACTCTACCTCTGACTACCATAACCACTACTCATTGAGCTACAATCTCTCCAAGGCCCCTCTTAGTAGCACTAATGGATCCTCTTCTGTCGGTGTTTCCATGGATAGTGGAGGGATATCATGAACGTCCATATCAACATCCATCACCTTTGGATCCTCCCACTCATCCTTCACCTCTACCCCCATCTCATCCACATCAATCACCATTGGGGCTCTCCTCCTCCTCCTCCTCCTTGTCATCCTTTCCTACTCTCCTATAGCCTAGACCTCCTATCTTTGCCTCTACTAGTCTCTCATGGTTGTGCTAGCCTCCTATCTCCTCTCCCTCTATGCCCCCTATCCTCTATCCTACTGGTCTACAACCCTGGTCTCATCTCCTCCCTCCTCTACTCCATCCCCTCCTTAGACTCTCAGCCACCATCTCCTCCTCCTAGCCATCCTCACCGGATCTCTTGCTATTTCGACTGCCCCATGTCCTCCTCCTTGCTATCCCCATAGATGTTGTCTCCTCCTCTCAATTGCCAGTAATTTCTCATCCTTTCTTCCAAACCCCAATGCCTCCTCAATTGATACCACTAGAGTAATCCGCTGAGGCTGATGTCGATGAAACCACTGGACATATCGACCCATCATCCTTGCATCTCTCTGTCCACCTCTCCTACCTAGATACAACACTAATTGCAATGTCTCCCAGTCCTCCCTTGCAACCTCAGGCTCAATTCCTCTACCCATGGCTGCTCTTGCATAATCCACCGAAACATCTCTTGACCCTAAAAAATATCCTACCTCACCCCAAATTTCCTCGTCACCCAATCTAGTCTGTGTAACTCCACTATGCAGGGATGATCCGGTGGACATTTTTCAGTGAAAATTGAAGTGTCTTATTTTTCTCCAGAATCAGCCAAACAGAGCAACTCGAACGGAGCAAAAAGGAGTCCGTTTGCACGAGTTATGGTCAGTCAAACCTTTGGTCAAACTGGGATCAGGGGCATCCAGAGGGCGAAAAAAATGACATCATCAAAAATCAATGAAACCAACGTCATCGCGAAGAGCTCATCACAAGCTTTCCAATGCAACTCGTTTCGTTGAAATTCGACATCGGACGCGAGAGTTATTAGCGGTCAAAGTTGTAGTTGACTTGGTGGACTTGTAGGTACATGCTGACATCAGTCGTCAGTCCGTACTGTACGGAATGCATATGGGCGAATCCGGATGAAACACGTGGCGGTAGAGTCATTGTACGAACCCAATCAGGTGATGACACGTGTCATCCATACGTCGATGTGGCAGTCTCCGTCAGCAGATGAGTCAGCTTGGACAGCGAATGGTAGAATGACACGTGGCAACCTCGTCAGTGTGCAGTTGGCAGACACATCGGCCGTGAGTCAGCAACACGTCAGACATGTCAACGAATGGTTCTCTGACACGTCAACATCCTAAGTCATCATCTGAGTCAGCGCTGCCATCGGCCTCATCAGCTGCGCAGGTGGCGTTCACGTCAGCGTACAAGTCACTGCATAGTCAGCCGACATGTCAGCTCTCCGTCAACAACACGTCGGCGTCTTCGTCCACTAAGAGAGCGACACGTGGGTCTCTGTCAACAACACCGGCAGATATGAGGTTGTTTTATGGTTAAAATGGTTGAAAGGGATTTGATCCTTCCACCTCTCATTCGCCGCGCCCACCTCCGACCAACTCGCCTAAACATTCGCGTCTAAGTATGGATGGCGATCGATTTGTTTTGTTGTTGTTTGATTTGAAATTTGTTTTAAAAAAAACAAACGGTCAGGAGTGGAACCCAGAACCGCCGGGTTCCCAAAATACATGGTCACCAACGAGCCATCGAATGGCTTTCAATAAGTATAGAGCATCGGTTACTTTTGTTATATGATTTAAAACCGAATGCCTCTAAAATAAAAACAACTTCTCCTAATTTAATAAAACAAAATAACAAATATCACCCCAAAAACCAAATAGCCGACAAGGCTTAACAAAATCCTATTAATTTGTAAGGTTATTATAACTTGGGGGATTTTTAAAGATTTTATTATGTAAAATGGGAGATTGTTATGAATTTGGAGAGATTTGGGAAATATTTTCAAATCAATTGGTTAAAGGCCAATTTGAAGAAATTTTATGTATTTAAAGGGGGCTTGAGGTGAGAGTTGAATCAAGTTTTCTTTTCAGGTGATGAAGTCCTGATGCTAAAGTGACGGAAGAGGAGTCTTGTTGAAGATTTTTCAAATTATTCTTGCATATCAAAGCATCGTTACGCTGTCGAAGTGCTTGGAGAATGATTGTGGTGCTTTGTAATTGATTTTGGAGTTAATCGGATCGGTCTCTCTATTGGAGTGGACCCGGACACGTAGTCACTTTCATGACGAACTCCGTTATCAAACGTTGTTTGCACTTCTCTTCTTATCTCTCTTTCTGTCTCTCATTTCCTTCTTTTCTGTTAAATCACCTTGTTATTACTTTCATTTTGTTATTTCCATAAGTTAATTTTGATTTAATTAACTTGGAATAATCATTGTAAAAGCATTGTAAAAGTTAAGCATTTAAATACTGCAATCTAGTCTAGATCCTACATAGATCAAGGGATCCTTGCTAATAATATAACATTGGGTGCAAAAATAATCTATGTGCCTAACCTCCTCCCCCCACTCCCTGAACTGCCATACCATGTATAGTCGACACACTATCATCTCCATAGGTAACTCATCAAATAGTCTCCTCCATGCATCCAAGTCTCCAAATCCCTCATAGTGCAGTATCACCCTGGCCTCCGTCCCCCACCCCTAGGCTATTGGTGCTCTATCATCCTCCTCCCCTCCTCTCGCCACAACTAGTTTGGAGATCTTGATATGCTTCCAGGCCCATACATGTAGCAGTGTGATGTGTGTCACACTCAGTACCTCTTGATAGCATATCACATGCATATCCCTATATAGCTGTGCTAAAAAATAGGTCCCCCATGCAAACTACCCCTCTTGGCCCTCAACAATGTGTCGAATCGCGTCCACAAACCTAAGATACAAGAACTGCCCATTCTTGTCTGGCATCATGATCCCACTGATCAACCTTGCTAGATATGGTCTTAGTGTTATCACCCTACATTAGAGACATTTGTCCACATCTAGCTATTGCCACTAAATCGGTGGCTCATCTCTGCCAAATACGACCTACACAGACTCATTAAATGCCTCCATCTCCACCTTACACTCACTAACCATGAGCCCTACTATGGGGAGCCTCAGAATCATCCATACATCCTCTATGGTCACCATCATCTCTCTTGTTGGTAGATGAAAGGACAACATAGCTAAATCCCAACACTCTATTAATGTTGTCAGCATGGCCCTATGTGCCTTAATAGTTATATATGATAGCATATGCAATAGTCCTGCCTCCACTAGTGCATTGTAATATGCACCATTCATGGCCACTATAAAAACCTTTAGCACCTCGGACCACCTCTCGTGTGTCTATAATTTGTTAAAGTCTTGCATCCATGTCACACCAACTATGTCATTCATTTCCTTCCTTGTTTGTCTTTCTTCTTCCCCTTCTTTTTCCTTTTACCCCGATCCCAGGCCCCATTCGTTTCTTTTCTTTTCCCTTTATTTTCCTTCTTCATCGCCTTCTCAATCCTACCTAGTTCACAAGCAGACCCGCCTGAGCACGGGCAGACCCACACCTATGCATGGGCAGACCTTCCTCGATCCCCCAAGCGAGCCTGCCCCATGTGCGAGTGAACCCGCTTGAGTAGGGGCAGACTCACCCCAGTGCACAGGTGGACCCACTCAGGCACAGGCCCACCCCAATCCCTTGGGCAAGCCTACCCCATGCGTGGGCAGACCTACCCTAGCTGGGGTGAACCTCCCCCAATGCATGAGCGAACTCGCCTGGGCACAAGCAGACCTACCCAAGCCCCTGAGCGAGCTAGCACAGTTTGATGGTGGACCCACCCGTGTGCATGGGCAAACCCACCATTCGGAGAGTGGGTACACCCCTCTACGAGGAGCCCAACCAAATTTTTTCCCCCCCTTTTTTTTCCTATTTTCCCTTGGGGGAAAACACCCTCTTCAGGGGCATGTCTTCCCCCTCCCATCTTCCCATTTAACCTAATAGGAAATTTTACCAACCCCTTCTGTGAAATCTAATTTTGACCAACTACCCATTTGTTCTAACCTCCTCCCCACCCAAACCCATGTTTTCAAATTTCATTAAACCTTCAAAAAGTGATAAAAAATCACAAAGCTAGGTTTGGGGCTAACCTGGAATGGAACAACGCACTTGTTGTAGAACCACCACACCTCGTCCGCCTGGTGAATAATATTGGTGTCATAGTTATTCAACATCATGTCCTATCATCCTCTCCCTCTCTTCTCCTCCCTCTCTTCCTCAATTGACAGCTATTCAAATGAGGAGAGGTAATTCCTAAAATTACCTTATATTAACTTTCCCCCCTTTTTACTTTTTTTAAATGAAGGGTATTTTTACCCCTTATTTTAAAAAATGTTTTCCTCCAACTAACACTTTAACCATCTATCTTCTTGGGACCGCCATTTACAAACTATGCATCCGTTTGACTCCATTCAAAAGCCAGTCTTCTCAATTTTTTTGTGCTCTTTCCAACAACATATCCCACTTTATACTTTCGAGAAGTCTTTTGGGACCAATTTTCCTTCCCCATTTTCCTCCTCAAGGGAGCATACCCTACCATTCTCCTCCATTCCTATGTCATGGGCCTTCTCTTGCGAGATTGGAGCATTCCCTTTCATTTCCCTCCATATGGGCAGCTCAGACAACCTCTCCCATGCTGGGACATCTCTTTTCTTGTTGCTTCCTCTATAGAGTCATTTGCATTTTTCTTCGAAACCCTATTATTCTAACAATATTTTGAAGAGGGGAAAAATGTAGACATCCAAATTTGACCACTTCCACATGGTCAAACTCATCTCCTTATTCATCCCTTTACTCGCCTATTTCATCCTCTTCGTTAGTATTAATTAAATCGCTCATTTAATGAATATTTCATCGTCAGTATAAGGTTCCTAAAGTATTTAATTCAATAATTAAATAATTTTACCTTTCACTTCTTTCCTCTCTAAATTAAATAAATACATCACTTTATTTAATTTATTCATGTCACCTCTTTGAATTTAAGCCAATTTTTAATTCCTCTTTTTCTCTCTCATCCTCCATCACTTTTTCTTAATCCTAATCATCCTCCTAATTCCTTCATTAGGGATGTTCACATGCCTAATCCTTGATTTGGATGTGTCACATTGTCCAACTTTTGTAAGTTGGCTTCTAATCTTCATTAGCCACTAACTGTCTTCTAATAATTGATTAGTTAAGTCTAATCAACCCCCCTTTAGTCAACTCTCCCCATCCCCCAAGGAATTTTTAATTTTTTTTGCCTTCCCCATGTGAATTAAAAATTCACTTTTATTCCTCCATAATCCTCTTCTAATCCAAATTAATTTAATTAATTCTCAATTAGGATGTGCACACATTAATTAAAAAATTAATGTCACATACTCACATCTTTCAATTTCTCTTTAATATTTCATTAATCCTCCTAATGTGTTTGCACAACCTTAATCAAATTCATTAGCCACAATTAGCATGCCTTTTTAGTCAACATTTTCATTCTCTTTTCTTGGCATTGAGCCTCTTTCCCATGTGAATTTAAAATTCACATTTATTCCTCCTAGACTCTCCTTTTCCCATGCATCTTCTAGAATTTTTGACTTGTCACATCAAGTCACATGTGGACAAGTGCTTCCCTTTTTGGAACCTTGTCTTGTCCATGGGATTCTTCCAAGCATGTGAATTTTTAATTCACAATTATTTTCCCAACTACTTTCCCTTTTCCCATGGATATTTTTGAGGAATACTAAAATTCCTCTCATGTCACTTTCCAACCATTTGGGAACAAGAACTTTCCTTTTAAGGTAATCTTCTCATCCCTAAGGTACTTGCAAGGTATTTGTTCTTCCTCCACATCATGTACCCTCTTTCCACCTCACTTACACATCATCACATCCTTAGCCACTTTACAATCCACATGTCAAGATGTGAGGGCTTGTGAGTCCTCAACTCACCATAGCCCTTCATCTTGGCTTTGTTGGATAAATCTCAACCATTGAATTCTCTAGAGAATTCAAATTCCTCTATAAATACCCCATTTTTTCTCTCATTTGGGGAGTTCAAGATTTTGCTACCAAACTCTTGCCAATTTGACATTTGAGTCATACTTAGCCAATTTTCACACATTTCCTTCACCATAGCACTTGCATCCCATACTCATCTACTTTCAATCATCTTTGCATCCCATCTCACATCTTTTTCATCAAGAGGAGCATGCACAACATCAAAGATCAAAGGGCCAACCAAGGAGCAACTTAGGAAGGTATAATCGTTACATTTGTTGAGTTTAACATTTTTCCCAATCTTGAGGTGTTAGGTTTTCTTTGTTGTTTCTTCCATTTTTGTTATTGCTGCACATTTTCTAACAAGATTTTCACCTTATCACAATAAGAATGAGGTCTTATAGACACAGATTATGGGATTTTATCAAGAGCTTTGAAGCTTTCAACATCTAGGTTATTTCATGATCCCAGAATGGTGTCGTTTATCAAATGGCATCAATTGATCCATAGTTTGAGCCAACTCCTAAATTAGTGACAAAATAGAATGCAATGTAGATCATCATCTGACCATCAATTCCTAACAATGATCATAATTGGTAGGTTTTTGAGGTCGACATTCAGATTGTCACTTTTTAACAAATATAAGAAAAAATATTTTTGATCATTCATAGTCTGAAGCTAGAAGACCTATGAAAGGGAAATTGATCCAATTAAAGGGAAATAAGCTCCTGCAAGTTTTGATTTCTCCTGAAAATATTTTCAACTATGAGGATGTGAGGAATAGAAAAAAAGGTTCACTATTGATTCAAAAGACTATGAAGATCTTGATGTCGGAATTGGTAGAAAGCTAAAAGTTGGAAGAGACGTTCCATAGAAGGACAAAGAGAGACTAAAAGGACTATGTTGTAGATACGATGGGGTCGTGGCTTGGACCTATGATGATCTAAGAGGATACGATATGGGCATAATTCAACATACTATCTACTTGGTGGAAGGCTCAAAGCCTATATGACAGAAAAAAAATGCTGCTCAATCTGAAGGTCAAAACATTGATGGCACAAGATCTCACCAAAATAATCAAATCAAGGATCATATACCTTATCAAACATTCCACTTGGGTATCCAATCTTGTACCAATGTGGAAAAAGAATGGTGATATTTAGCTCTGAATAGATTCTAGGGATTTGAACAAAGCTCCACTAAAAGATCATTAACCTTTTCCCTCCATGGAGTAGATTTTGTAGATCATGGCCGAATCAAAGATTTTCTCATTCCTCAATGGTTTTTCAGGTTATAACTAGGTCTATGTAAAGGAATAAGACCGACACAAAACAACATTCACTACCAAGTGGGGAATGTTTGTGTATTATTCCACTTGGGTATCCAATCTTGTACCAATGTGGAAAAAGAATGGTGATATTTAGCTCTGAATAGATTCTAGGGATTTGAACAAAGCTCCACTAAAAGATCATTAACCTTTTCCCTCCATGGAGTAGATTTTGTAGATCATGGCCGAATCAAAGATTTTCTCATTCCTCAATGGTTTTTCAGGTTATAACTAGGTCTATGTAAAGGAATAAGACCGACACAAAACAACATTCACTACCAAGTGGGGAATGTTTGTGTATTATTCCACTTGGGTATCCAATCTTGTACCAATGTGGAAAAAGAATGGTGATATTTAGCTCTGAATAGATTCTAGGGATTTGAACAAAGCTCCACTAAAAGATCATTAACCTTTTCCCTCCATGGAGTAGATTTTGTAGATCATGGCCGAATCAAATATTTTCTCATTCCTCAATGGTTTTTTAGGTTATAACTAGGTCTATGTAAAGGAATAAGACCGACACAAAACAACATTCACTACCAAGTGGGGAATGTTTGTGTATTCAAAAATTCCCTTTGGTCTCTCCAGTGCTAATGTGACCTTTCAAGAAGCAATGGATATTTCCTTCAAGGGGTTGATTAATCAGATTATCTTAATTATCTGGAGGACCTGGTGGTTTTTTTTAAATAAAAGGATGATCATTTTGGCCATATAGAAAAGGTCTTCCAGAAATGCCAATAGTTTGAGATTTTCTTAAATCCCAAGAAATGTGTCTTTAGATTGCCACAAGGAAAGCTGTTGGGATTTTTCATATCAAAAGAAGGGATAGCCAGAGACCCCAGAAGGGTGAAAGCTATAATAGAGATACCACTACTAGTCAACTAGAAGGGGCTACAGTCCTTTTTAGGAAAGATTAATTTCATCAGACTTTGTGGACATTGTGAGACCTATCATGCTAATGTTAAAAAGGAATTTAATGTTCAAATAGACTCCGAAAGGCAAGATGGATTTTGAGAAAATAAAGGAAACCATCTCTATAGCCCCAATGTTAGCTAACTAGACTTCTCCAAGGATTTCCTACTCTATGTGTCTAGAATCCAACACAACGTAGCTTCAGTGCCCACTCAGAAAGATGGAGAGAACATCCCATCGTATTCCACTCTAGGAATCTTAGGGGATATGAAACCAAGTACAATTTTGTTGAAAAATAGTCCTTCGCTATTGTTAAAATCCTCAAGAAATTTTGACACTTGGTATCAGTGAATAAAATCACCATACTTGTCACCCATCCCAATGTTCAGGAATATATCACTAAAGGAAAAATAATTGAAAAGAGGGACAACTGGATTACCAAGATCCTAGAATACGGTGTAGACATTCAATCGACCAAGTTGGTTCAGGGAAGCGGTCTTTGTGAATACCTTGCACATGAATTAAGGTTTTTATGAGTCTGACGAGTCATGGGTGGTGGATTAGATGTGATATATGTAAAAAGGGTAGTACTCGACCAACATTCCACCTCAAAAAAGATGCTACTACCGACTACAAGGCACCAGGTATGTAGTGATTGAGGGGATTTTTTTTTAAAGAAATTATGATGGCGTCTTGATCCACTGCTTAGATAAGCCACAACTAGAAAGATTTTTAAATGAATTCCATAGAATTCTTGAGGGTGGACACTTCTTTTCCAATACTACTACTTTGAAGATAATGCAAGCAGGATATTACTAGCCTTCCATGTTCTTTGAGGTGCACCACATGGTGAAAAAGTGTACTTAATGCAAATATTTTGTTGGCAAGTAGAAGAACTCCACCATGCTACTGAGCCCAATCATGACTGAGGAACCCTTTGTATAATGGGGCTTGGATCTTTTTAGGATAATAAATCCCATCTCTAGTGTCAACTATAAGTGGATACTCATGGGAACTAATTATATTACAAGGTGGACGAAGGTCATTGCTCTAAAAAATGCTATAAAAACTAAAGTTAGCAATTTTCTTGAGGAGTTGGTGGCAAGGTTTAATTCACCAAAAACTATCATATCCAATAATGCACAAGCTTTTGTATGGTTTGGGATGTCGTATTTCACTCTTAAGCATGGGGTCTACCTCAATACTTCATCAAATTATTACCCACAAGGAAATGGGTTAGTGGAGTGTGTCATCGAAAAAAGGACCCTTCACTTGACATGGGATTAATTTATGATAAACCGACTTAATGAAGCCTTGATTCAAGTGTTGTGAGGCATTTTATGCATCCACACTAGGTCTTGGACCCTTTCCAATTGAATAACATTCTTTTATCAATGCCTTGTAAAGGTGTTATAAAGTCTTGTAATGGAATTTCTTGCTTTTGTAGACTTGACGAACCTATTCCTCTCTAATTCAACATTATTAAATTTTTTTAATAACATTATTACATCATTCTAGAAGGTTTCTAAAATAAACTTAATGTTAAATTAGTGTTGCAATGTGTCTTGCACATTCACATTGGTTCTTGTGCCTTTCTAGGCTATGTGGACCTCATTTTAGTGTTGTAAAGTGTATTTAATCACACTTTCACATTGATTTTTGTGTCCCAAGCCCTATTTAACTTTTACATCATCACTAATAGGCCCCTATTAACCCATATTGTGCATCCTGAGGCATAATTCGATCAAATAACTGACATAGTCATTATATAAGCCTAATTTTCTTACTTCTCGGCATTCCAGCTAGCAAAAATGGTCCTTGTGGGACCCATTCACCATTAGTGCTGAATTAGTCCCATCTAGGTGGGATCCATCCGCCATTAGTGGAAAATGAGTCCCATTTGAGCCATTTTTGGGGTTTTGATCAAGAAAAATTAGGTTTTAAGTTTAATTTTTCTCCATGTCAGCCTTAGGGATCTAATTAACAAGAAAATAAGGTGAATTTCCTATAAAACCACCTCTCTAAACTCATTTTTACATCTATTCTTCCATTAACACATTGACATCATTCATTCATCATTTATCTTCTATCTCAAGTCAAGCAAGCTAGGGCATTTACATTGCAAGTCATCAATTTAGCTTCCTAAAACATCCAAGGGAAGATTCTACATGCTATGTTGCATACATTCAATATCAATAATCATGGAAAGGTAATCCATTCCATTTTTTAATTTCTCATTCCTTTCTTTCATCATTTTAGTGTAATTACCTAAAAGGGGTTTGACCAAGCCAAACCCCCATGCCCTAACATTCAACATCTCTCTCTTGTCTTGTATGTTTGCAAGTTTAGGTCTCTTGGAAGCTTGTAAATCATTGAAGATAAATTTTCAAGGTTTCTAAAGTCTTATCTTCATTCATCAAATCAAAATATCAACAAAAATCCATTTTTTAGAACTATAAATCAAAGTTTCAAAAGCAAACACCTGTAGGGCATCAAAGTGCAAATCAAAAGCTTCATAATCCACCTTTGAAAATCCAAAAATTCAAAAGTGGACTCATTTTCCATGAGTAGTGAATGAGTCCCACTCCAAGGTCAATTTTGAGTTTTATGCATTTTAAGTTCTCTTTTGTTAGAAATAGGTTCTAGTACAATTTGGCAGAATTGGGACTGATTCGTCCAAAATGGAAAATGAGTTCTACCAGGCCTAAGTTTCAGCATTAGTAGCATTTCAGAAGCATTTTCTAGTCTCCATCAGCATTTCAAGTCCACACCTTCAATTTGGTTCATTTTTGTTAAGTTTTGCATTCATTCCTAGTTCATTGTTGCATTACATAATGTGTTTTCAAACAAGTTGTTTTCCTTTAGTTTCTATTCATTAGTCAATCAATATCATTTGTTTCTTGCATTCAAGATTTATATCTAGGAATATTTCATCCTTATTCTATACATATTACAATGACCTTGAATGTAACATAAGCATTTTTGGCCCATCTTTCTCCTTTTAGGTGAAAAACCCTAGGAGAGCTAGAAAGGAAGTGGGTGCCAAAAATCTATGCTACATTTTGGTGAAAATTCTTTTCGAATACTTCTCTTTCCTGATTTGGAGTTCTTCATCATCATATATCTAGTTTACATTAGGATTTGCATGATTCATTTGCATGTTAGGTGTTAAATTTTGCATTCATAAAAAGTACATTTAGGTTGCATTTTTGGCATCTAAATTCATTTAATTTTTTTGAAATTTTGCATTTTTTATTTAGGAGTACATCATAGCACTCATAACACATCAAAATGAATAAAAAAAAATTGAAAATTTTGAACAAATTCCATACTGTGACTCATTCACCACCTTGGGTGAATCAGTCCCTTCTGACCCCTAAAACAATATTTTACAAAACTTAGAAAATTGTTTTTAGGCTTTTGTTTGGTGCCTTAACTTGTATATATCAGTCAGTTTCATTTCTATAGCATTAATTTTGTTAAATCTCACTTAAACTAGCTCATTTCATACATAGTTTAATTTTACATTTACATCTCCCACATTTATTTTTTAGATTATTGCATACTATAATCAGAAATTTACTTTATTTTACATCTGAAAATTACATTGCACTTTATTTACTTTTGCATAACATGTTCTTTAAATGTTCCTTTGATTTTATTAAACATGGATTTTATAATCATAACACCTCCTCTTTTGTGTTTTATTTTGATTACAACTATGAGGAACATAGCGTAGACCAAAACATTACATTACCCATTGGTGTGAATGGAAATGTTGACAATCATAACACACATACTTGTTCTTCTCCCAACACCTCTCCTCTTAGTGACAAAGGTATCTTGGTGAATGAAGTTACAAGAATTGAGGGTCTTTATTTTCCATTTCCTTATTCCCCTTTGGATGATGTTAGACAACAAGAACATGAGATCATAGCTACATCCCTAAATATCAATTTACCAAGTCTCCATGGTCATGACAATCAAACTTCTCTCTCTCCTAATATCCCTCCTCAATGTAAAGAGGATAGGTTGGTGTTAAAAGATATCCCTATTCAAAATCATGAAACCCTTGATCCTCCCTTCCCTAATTCTCCTCCTATTTTGGAAAATCTATTTGAAAACAATAATGGTCCTTCTCTTGATGCCTCTCCCCTTGTGATGAAGACACTTGGAAAACCTCCAACTTGAATGAAAATATTAAAATCTCTTCTACTAGGGTAGATAATATGCAACAAGAGAATGAGACTTTCAAAAACATCAACACTCACATACAATATTCCCCTAATCTCCCCACTATCAATTACCAAAAAAATTCAACCATTAATAAATCCCTTAGTTGTGATGAAGTTATTTTGGATGAACCAAACCTTAATTATCATGAAAATTTGATTTTCTTTTTCTCCTAAGAACTCTCCTTCTAGGGAGGATATTATGACCCAAGAAAAAGATCATATCCCCTTCAAAGACAATGAAAAATCTCACTTGTTATGGGATGTTAACAATATTCAACCTCACTACACTCTTTACCCACCCTTGCATAAAATTCATCCTTCCAATAAACCTCACTACATAATTTACCCACCTTTGCATCTACCTCATCCTTCCAATAAACCTCACTACACCCTCCGCCCACCTCAAACTAATGTTTTGTAGAAACTGAGTTATAATACCATTGCTCATACATATAATACCCAAAAAAAATTGAAACCGTTGCAACCAACCCAACCCTCCTTACCTTTACCCAATCCTCCTAGTGCTCCTCGTTACCTCCAAAACACAACAAAGTATCATCTTGTTGAACAATCAAAGAATACTCCTGCAAAGATTTCCCTTTGGGATTTACTTCAAAACTCACCAAATTACCACAATATTCTTCAAATAGCTTTAAAACAAATTCAAGCTCCTCATGGTACAACTCTAAATGATGTGGCAGCTTTAACCAATAAAATGAATCAAAGTAATCTCGACATTACTTTTCATCAACATGAGCTCCCTTCTATAGATTTGCAAAAAAAAAATGAAGCTTTCATGATCATTGCTCAATAAAATTGGACAAGGATAAAGCACACCCTTATTGATAATGGTTGTGCCCTTCATGTGTGTAGTGTGACTCTCTTAGATTGATTAGATATTAACAGGTCACAAATACTACATGATTTTGTCTCTATTCAAGGATTTGACAATACAACAAAGCAACCGCTCGGTGTAATCACTTTACCTATTAAGGTTGGGGTGGTTGTTGTTGTGCAATTTTCGCACACATGCCCCACCAAAGGCAAGGACCCTCTTTTTTTTCTTTTGCATCTCTGCCTCTTGGCTTGGTCAAATTTTTTTTTCTCTTATTGGGAGGTTATTTTGGGATTAATTCTAGACTGGGTTTGATGAGGACAATATTTTGAGGCTCTAGGGGAGATTCACCTCTCTTGGAATTTGAAAATGAAAATTTTGAAGTGAATTTTCAATATTATATGTAAATATTTTTTGCACCCGTGGATAGAAGATGAAAAATTAGGTCAGGTTGCTTTTTGAACTTTTTGAAAATTCCTTCTAGAAAAAAAGTTATGAGGTTTAGGGGATTTTGACCCTATAGGGAATTCAGGAATTTCTACCCCTGAAGGAAAATCCTGAAATTTCCATGACCCCCTCAAAATCTTGAAATTTCCATTTTTGGAAAATTCCAAGACCCTAAAAACCGAAATTTTCCAAAAAATTTAAAAATTGAAATTATTTTTTTCCAAAATGGAAAATCTTAAAAATGAATTTTTCAAATGCATTTTTTTCCAAAAATGGAAATGTTTTCCTTGAAATGTTAACATTTTCCTGAAAATGAAATTCTTGAGATGGAGAAAAAAATTTGAAAATAAAAATTTCCCAAAACAGAATTTTTTTTGAAAATGTAAAGTTTCCTTATAAATCAAGTTTAATTTGGATTGGATTTTCAACATGTGAGCTACCAATGATATCTATTTTTCAGGATTAAATAAATCAAATGTGGAACTTGCATATGGATTCGTGCCAAAAGGGAAATACGGAAGAGTTCAATTCAAATTTTAAAAGTGGGGCTTGCACATGAATCTGTGCCAAAACTGTCTACAGCTGGAAGGAGTTTCTGGAAGACATGTGAAGCCGATTTCATCATCCAATCAAAATTTTCATTAATGAAAAGTTGGAATAATATTGTTTTCTCATTGTTCCATGATGTAACTTCCTTTATGCAATTGGATGATGATGTACCATGAGCTCCCAAATTAAATGTAAGAGCTTGATGCTTCTAGAAGTGCAACTGTAGCCATTAGATGAATTAAATCCTGGCCATTGATTCAAAATGTAATTTTCTATAAAAGGCCAATGCCTTCTCATTTGTAAAAGGAGACTAGGTTAGAATAGTTGGTTTGAGGCTGTAAAGGCCAGAATTGGCTAAGTTAGAGGAGTCAATAGTTGTAGGAGAGACGAGAGATTGGAAATTGTTATGTAATGATGGAGAAGTTAATGCAATTGGATTTTTGATTTGGCAAGCTTTGTGTTACACTTTGACAGTTTATGGTTTCTTTTCTCAATTCTCAATGTTAGATGTTAAATTTTAGTTCTTTTGCAATGATGGTAAAATGTTAATGATGTTGATTGATCTTCAATCCATACTTTTAGCAATTTGTTGATTGTAAGTTGTTTTGTAAAGTTAGTCTGGGCCTTATTTTGTGCTAAGTTCAACTGTGGATGCTTGTTTACATTATGTTAGTTATTGGGTATGTGGATGAATATTCATAGTATGAAAATCTTCAGTTTCCTTAGAAGATTACATCATTTCTATGGAGTTGTAGGGTTGTCCTTGATCAAACAGAGATTGGTTTCATTGGGGATCTATCCATCTACAACATTCATCATTGTTGTGATTGATCTTAGGTTTTAGTCTTAGAAATCTCTCTAAAACCCTTATCTCTTTTTTTGTTTATTTTGAATTTGGGTTAGTTCTAGGATTAAAAGCATCACCATATTGTTGCATCTGATGAAAGTATGCTTCCAACATTGTTTGTTTGTAAGGCCCCTTTTGATTACTAGCATTTTCACATATTATCTGAGTTGTTGCTATGCAGAAAACACCATCAATAGTTACTTTGCAAACTCCTATCCATGTCATGCCTTATGATCTTTCATATAATCTTCTTTTATTTTGACCATGGATTCATGAGATGAATGTAGTGCCTTCAACCCTTCATCATATAATGAAATATATCTATAACAATAACATTTATCAAGTTGAAGTAGATCTTGAGCCTGAAAGTTACTTGCACCTTCAAAAAGGAGCTACAAGTCCTTTGAAAATATTGATTCCAATAGCCAACATAGAAATTGAACACAATGATGAGAAATGGTCATCTAAATTATTTGGTGATGATTAGGGATCCTTAGAATTCACACCATCAGTTATGGGTGAATACATATTCACACAAAAGAAAGATGAAAATCAAGAACAAACAACCATCATGTCAATGCAACATTCAAACAACCTTTCGAAATCATCTACATCCACCACTTTAGACAACAAAGAAAACTACACAACAACCCAATAATGAACAACCACCCAATTCCAAAGCAATGGAAATGCTTTATGGAAAATGGTATGAACTCATAAAACAACATGGATATAGTGGAAAAGGATGTGGTGCTTGAGGACAAGGTACTTGGAACCCTATAGAGGCTAACACACAACAAACAACCCATGGTATTGGTTATTGTTTTTTTTCCAAACCTTCACTTAACATCAACAATCTAACAAAACACATTCCTAAATCATCCTTAACAACTAGTGGTATTGAACATCATACTATATATACACCTTTGCTTAATGTCAATGTCATCTCGTAAAATTTTCATGCTTTGAATTTGTTAGATTGTATACCTTCCTATAATGGTAAGAATAAAATCCTATAATCTAGAGACACTTGTGTATGTATTACATCCATTACTAAGCAAGGTGTATCTTTGAAACAAACCACAAGAACATCTTCTACCATTAATCAAGAGGATATCTTGTCGAGACTCCTCCAAGATCAATTCATCACCCTCCCTCTAAGAACTTGAACGAAATGTTATTCTAAGATTTCATTTTTGGCATATCATAGATTTCATAGTCACTCCACTAATGAATGCACTACCTTGACTCTTAAAATACAACATTTTTAGGATTTTGGTATGCTTCCCTATGTGGGCGCATCTAATTCCTCTAATTAATATTGATTTTCACTCTAGCTTGCATCTCATTAATCATTTCAGCTCACCTTTTTCGTGCACTAAGTGGGGGCAAAGGGTTTAGTAGCCTTTTCCTCGTATGTCACTTGTGGTTGCCTTCTTTGGCTAGTCATTAAATTTTCATGAACACATAAGAGAAAGCTTGGGATGTGGATGATATGCCTTAAGTTGGCTCGCATATGACATACTTCTCTCTTTCATAACATAGCTTATCAAAAACATATGACTTGGCATAGGGATTTTTGAGTAAGCTCTCATGTCCTCTTCTTCTACTTTAAAGAAATTGTTCACAGTACGAGTGTTTGTAACTTCTTTAAAGTGGGGGGCATACATCACCACTCACATTTCATTGTGCAATTTCTTTCTTCTTGTGATACATTCTTTTCTTGGTGGAGTCAGTGGGCTTGATTTCCTCCAAGCGTGTGATACTTCTTTTGACACATCCTCTCTTGGAGATGTTAAGAACAATGTCCCCTAAGATGATACCTTGCACAAACAAAGCAAAATCCCTTTGAACATTCCTTATAATATTTTGCATTAACAATGTCTATGAGTGTTAAGCGTACGAATTTTTGCTTACCTCATGGAGCTCAAGAAAATATTTTTCCTTTGTGGAGCCTTATTAATGTTATCAGGAGGTATAACTTTGATATAGTTGAGCGGAAAGCCTACCTAGAAGCATGACTTTTCCCCATAGCCACCTTTTTGTTTGTGAGTGCATACCAACTAGTGTATGTATCTTACCTTTTGGAATTTCTCACCCCACGGATGATCAGAACTTCTGTGGCCCCAAAGAGAGTATGTTGTGGCCTTCTCACCCCACAGATGACCTAAAGTTTTATGGCCCCAGAGTGAGTACATATTTTCCACCTTGTATTTCTTTTCATTCTTTCCTTTGCATGATTTTGTATCTTGGGGGCTTGACCTACATGTTGATCTCTCTTAAATGTCTACTTTAGTGTGAGTTTGAAACAAGTTCATCCTCTCACTAAAGTGGGGGCTAAATGTGTTGTAGAAAAAAGGACCCTTTGCTTGGCATTGGATTAATTCATGATAAACTAGCTTAATGAGGCCTTGATTCAGGTGTTGTGAGGAATTTTACCCATCCACACTAGGTCTTGGACCCTTTCCAATTGAATAACATTCTTTTATCAATGTCTTGTAAAGGTGTTGTAAAGTCTTGTAATGGAATTTCATGCTTTTCTAGACTTAATGAACCCACTCCTCTCTAATTAAACCTTATAAAATTTGTTTAATAACATTATTACATCAATCTAGAAGGTTTCTAAAATAAACTTAATGTTAAATTAGTGTTGTAATGTGTCTTGCACATTCACATTGGTTCTTATGCCTTTCTAGGCTATGTGGACCTCATTTTAGTGTTGTAAAGTGTATTTAATCACACTTTCACATTGATTTCTATGTCTCAAGCCATATTTAACATTTACATCATCACTAATAGGCCCCTATTAACCCATATTATGCATCCTAAGGCATAATTTGATCAAATAACTGACATAGTCATCATATAATCCTAATTTTCTTACTTCTCAGCATTCCAGCTAGCAAAAATAGCCCTTGTGGGACCCATTCACAATTAGTGGTGAATTAGTCCAATCTAGGTGTGACCCATTCGCCATTGGTGGTGAACGAGTCCCATTTGAGCCATTTTCAGGGTTATGAGGGGGGGAAAATAGGTTTTAAGTTTAATTTTTGTCCATGTCAACCTTAGGAATATAATTAATGGGAAAATAAGGTAAATTTCCTATAAAATAACCTCTATAAACTCATTTTTACATATATTCATCCATTAACACATTCACATCATTCATTCATCATCTATCTTTTATCTCAAGTCAATTAAGCTAGGGCATTTACATTGCAAGTCATCAATTTAGCTTCCAAAGACATTCAGGGGAAGATTCTACATGTTATGTTGTAGAATTTCAAGATCAATCATCATGGAAAGGTAATCCATTCTATTGTTGCAGGTTTCATTCCTTTATTTCATCATTTTGGTTTAATTACCTAAAAGGGGTTTGACCAAGGCAAACCTCCATGCCCTAACATTCAACATCTCTCTCTTTTCATGTATTTTTGTAGGTTTAGGTCTCTTGGAAGCTTGTAAATAATTGAAGATAAATTTTCAAGGTTGCTAAAGTCTTCTCCTCATTCATCAAGTCAAAATATCAGTAAAAATCCATTTTCAAGCTCGTAAATCAAAGTTTCAGAAGCAAACACCTATAGGGCATAAAACTATAGATCAAAAGCTTCAAAATCCACCTTTGAAAACATAGAAATTCAAAAGTGGACTCATTCAACATGAGTAGTGAATGAGTACCCTTTTGTCAAAAATGGGTTCTAGTACAGTTTGGCAGAACTAGGACTGATTCCCCCAGAATGGAGAATGAGTCCCACCAAGCCTAAGTTTCAACATCAGTAGCATTTCAGAAGCAATTTCTACTCCCCATCCACATTCTAGGTGTACACCTTCAGTTTGGTTCAATTTTGTTAAGTTTTGCATTCATTCCTAGTTCATTGTTGCATTACACAATGCATTTTCAAACAAGTTGTTTTCCTTTAGTTTCTATTCATTAGTCAATCAATCTCATTCATTTCTTGATTTCAAGCATTATATCTAGGCATATTTCATCCTTATTCTATCCATATTTCATTGACTTTGAATGTAACATAAGAATTTTTAGCCCATCTTTCTCCATCTAGGTGAAAAACCCTAGGAGAGATAGAAAGCAAATGGGTGCCAAAAATCTATGCTACATGGAGTCGACCAACAAGAACCTAATTAGGTTAATTAAGCACATCAGGTCATAACTCCAAAAGGAATGGCACAAGCACTTACGAGCTACTCTATGGGTTGAAAAAATTATGCCCAAACAAATCTTATGAATTAGTGTATGGAAAGGAGGTTTTTTTACCTATTTCCATAGAAATTCTGGCATTACAATTGATAAAAACTTTGGAAGTCAAAGAAAGAGGTGGAGTGGAAGGTTGGTGGAACTCCTGAATCTTGAATAAAAAATGGAAAGCATGTATGATGCCATGATCAGGCACCAGTAGATAGTTAAACGATGGTTTGATAAAAAGGCCTTCAACCTAGATTTCTGAGAGGGAAGCCTTGTGCTAAAGTATGACGAGTGCACTCCAAAACCAGGACAACATGCAAAGTTTGAATCACTATGGAAGGCTCCCTTCTACATTCACATGTGCAAAGAAAAGAATGTGTATGAGATAGAAGACAAGAATGGAAACATTTTGGAT
The DNA here is from genome assembly GCA_007258455.2 of Sequoia sempervirens. Taxonomy (NCBI): domain Eukaryota; kingdom Viridiplantae; phylum Streptophyta; class Pinopsida; order Cupressales; family Cupressaceae; genus Sequoia; species Sequoia sempervirens. The sequence continues at coordinate 334,760,480 of VDFB02105785.1, forward strand.
ATACCAGTAAGTGATATTCATCTACAATTATTTTATTAGAGCATGTAGGTTCTTTTAAAAAAATTAACAGTTATGTACCATATGTAATTTTTTTTTAAAATACGATATTTTTACAAATAAGCCACCAAAATAACACAAGAATATTAGAAAATTATTATATTATATTCATTGAAGATATTTACACTATAATATGAGCCCAAAGTTCTGAGAGAAATTTAAAGCCTTCTCGTGCAAACTCAGAAAGGTATACATTGCAAAAAGCAAAAAGGTAGGCGACGTGCAAAATAAGCAATGAATTTGAAGCCTCCATCCATCACAAATTATTCAAAATGATATTTCTTTAAGTTTTTTTCTTCAAACGGGTGGTAAGGGGGTTAACACACAACGCACTTGGGCTCAACATGACACAAACCTTAGTCCTCGACACCACGACTGTACACTAGAAATTCAAAGTGATTTTTGCACTCAAGCCCAGGAATGTGTTCCATTCCATACTCCCTCAATAGGAATGAGGTTGTGGGTTAGGACAGTGAGTGATACCTCTACAGGTCCATGGTGCAAAAGTGAGTGAGAAGGGGAAACCAAGGCACCTCCTCCCCATAATCAATGTGTTTGTGAAGGTCCATGGTGCTTGGAATGTCACCACCAGGGATAACCACTTGCACAATCTTGTTGAGACCATCCAAATATGCTAAATCAAACATGGCGTGACACAATTTAGTTATCCAAGGCTTGGAGATGTCCAAATCTAGCAAGCAGGCCACAAAGTGAGAAACAATGTTGGAGTTGCAGCACGGCTAGTTTTTGTCCTTCATGTAATCTTTGTTAAGAACCCATTTGAACTCAACAATGATGAGGTGGTCATTCTTCTTTACCAAGCACTTAATTCTATTGCTGCTAACTTCACCCACAAAGGAATATAGTAGCCTTCAACTTAGTAGCCAAAAAAGGGTACCTAGGCCAGACATCATAGTAGCAAGCAAGCTAAGGCTAGTGGAATGGAGAATATAGTGGGGAAAGCTTACTAACTTAAAAGATAATTCAAGTGATTTTTTTGCTAAGGTGGAATGGCTATTTATAGAAAAGGTGTGACACTGAGCACAATGAATGGAAAATCCATCTCCTACTAGACGGTAATGGAGAAAATATCAAAGCAACAAGTTGGTGAGAGATGAATCATATGGAAAATCTAGAACCAAACCTTGAGAAATAAATTCAGGTGTTGGGAGTTAATGCTCACATGTACCAATTATCACCATGTGTCCATTGTCATCATCAAATCCAACTTTCTTTCTCATACAAAAATATGTTGATTAAAGCGATAAGCTCTGAAAAATTAAATATGAATGTCTTTTCTAAGTACCTTGTATCGCTTGAAGCATGCTTCCCAACCCAAAGCTTATTTGTAAAAAGGGTAATGAAGGGAATGTACTAATTACATTCTCATAGTGGAGTTGGAATTCCCGAGGGATATGAAGCCATAATCCACATGTATCACCTTGGTGGTAGCATTTAGAAAGCTAGTGGTAACAACACCTTACTACATGTACGTGCATGAAAATTGAATACAACCAAAAATATTTTTTTTGCTAAGTATAGAAAACAGCAAGCAATCATTTCTTTGAAGAAGGTTTCTTTAAATCCTTCAATGCAACAATGGTGGAAGCATCATCTTCTAGTCAATAGGCTAGAGTTTCATCTAACAAACCATGCTACACCAACATCTTTGGGAGGGATTCACTTGCTAATGCCTCAGCATGGGAAGAAGGGTGTTTTTCTCATACTAAAATCATACTAGTACATGACCTTGTTAAGAAGGAAGTGGTCTTGGATTTCACAAACAATATTTTTGACCCAAAGTTACATACTTACCCTAAAAACCTTAGGGAAGGGGTAATGCAAAGAATGATCATGTATGGGGGAACATAAGGATTTTCATTATGGCTTTGGTATTGTGGTTTGCCACAATTCATATTTACCACTGCACACCTATATCTAGAGTTGGTAGATGCATGTGCTAAGAGGATAGAAAAAGAAGTAAGGGCTATAATTGATAGCAGGTTAAGGGTTACGATCAGTGCAGCAACTATCCAAGATATGTTGTGTATCCTTAAAATAATTGGGTTATTGAAAGATTCAAGCAAAGAACAATGGAAGAGGTCTAGAAGACTAGAACCAAACAATTAATTTTTTATGAAGATGAAATAGAAGAGAAGTCGGAAGGAAATTAGTTCCTCTTCTCCTTGGTATGCAAAAATTTCAAACTAGATGTAGAGGTTGTTTTCACAATGTTGGCTTGTATCTATGGCTTTTATGATGATGAAAGGGTTTATGCTTTCCAAATGGGCTTGGATTTCATATAAAAGAGGGAGAAAATCCAAACGTATTTTGATTTTGATGATGTAATAGCTAAAAAGAAGTTGGAACAATTGAGAAATTATCACATTGCTTTTAAATTTAGGTATTCTTCTTTTCTGGCACATTTGATCTTGCATCAAAACCCTAAGTTTTTCTAAAGGAACTTTTTGTTGTTTAAGTTTGATGTAAAGGGCTCGTACCAATTGGTTTTGGTCTAGAACCATGTGCTTTCCAAGACATGGGATTATTACTCATTTGTGGATTACTTCCTAAAACTACTGCTCGTAGATTTGTCCCCATGCCCTTCAGGTTGTTTTTCCTCTAAAGTCTTACAATGGATGAAAATTCACCAGAACCCAGTGGATTATTTTTTGGGAGCTGATTTTATCTTCATCAAATTCCATGGTTTTGTTGAGGAGCCTTTTAGGCTCCCTAAATTTGTAAAAGATATGAATTTTTCTTTAAAGGCATGTTGTCAAGAAACTATTTCCAACAAAGCCTATGGCACTGGAAGACACAAGACAATGCTTTACCTGATTCCCCTCACCATTTCCCATAGTTAGGAAAAACTTATGAAGAGGGAGAAGTGGGATGTGCTTACTACAAAATTGGATTTCCTGGGCCTGGTCCTAATTTGTGATGCATGGAGATACGATCCAATAAGGTATCTCATGATTATAAGACATGAGAGGCAGGAGTAATTTGAATCAAGAATGAAAAAAACCAAGGAGAGGTCAGATTTTTACATCAACTTGTCCTTCATACCATTCGATTGGCCACCATGGATTGACTTCTATGTCTGGGTGGTGGAGTATCATCAGAGCATCCCAATAGGCAAGTCCCTCAACACACAAGAGAAGCACCTAGGATGGTCAGAAAGAAAGAAAGCAAGTAGATTTCTAGAGATATTGATAAGAAATTAAATGCCTCAATGCCATGTATGGATATGTTAAGCTGCATGATCAGAAGTTCGATCAAATTTATGACAAGGAGGCCAACACAGATGATAGTAATCTTGAGCCTGATTGGATTGGAGGAACATTTACTCTACACCTCCCAGCTTCAAGAGCCAGATACAAGAAAAGGGAAAGCAATGCAAGGAAAGAAGAGGTACAAAATCACTATCCTAATGAAAATTCTAAGAAGAGAATGCAGATTTAAGACTTAAATTTCAAATTATAGTTCATTAAAGATGTGCATTATCAGGAAATAGTTAGACAATTTCACACAACATAGAATAGACACAAATATTTAACATGGGAAAACCCTTTGGCAGAAAATCCCACCACACCAAGGAAAAACACTTTGTATTATAGTGAAAAAAAGGTCCACAAAGTTATAGCTTCTCCCTCTCAGATGTCAATTCAACCACTCAATATAGACATCATTACAATTCTTGATTAATCACATTCCTTCACAAAAATCAACAACTTCAATCACTGTTAGAATGTATTACACATATAGCAATTTCCTTTTGAGAGAATTCCTCAATCATCTGCATCACCAGACCCATGTTGGAAAGATACCAATTCAGTTTCCAATCGTTACAGTAGACTAAATGTTGCTCAATGGTTTCCTTATTGGGTCATCGGTGAGACAAAATTCAACCTCTCACTAATCCATTTGAGTCACACCGATGATTGAAATGACCACCAAATCAAAAAATCATTGGAGTATCAGTGAGACAAAATACCATGTCTCAACAATCACACATCATCACACCAATAAAGGTTACATGGGTCAACCAACCAATTATTGTTTTCCAATTAAGCAGTAGTTGTTTCCCACAATGTCATTACTCATTTTTTATTCATCGCCATATCAGGGAGACTCCAAAATGTTTCCCACCAATGTGAGGAAGTTCCTTCGATAATGGTTCAAGTCATCCCCACTACCTCGAGCTCAACACCACATCACTTCCAGTCAACTTCCTTTAGGTATTGGGCCATCGAGGGAACTAAAGTTAGGGTCCTACAGATGGAACATAGTCCCATCAATGAAACTTCCCTTTACACCATAAGCTTGGGTCCAACCATAGCCATTGGTCCATCACTCAGACTACCACTAGGGTGCCATCAATAGTAAGGTGCTACACTAATGAAAGAACTATCGCCCAATCATTTAGACATGCCTCATGGTTTTACCAATAGTGCCAACACCCGCTGATAGATCAAGCCATTAACATCATGACCTATTGGGTCATCACTAGGACAACCTTTAGTGTCCCACCAACCAAGCAATGTCTTGATGATGAAGAACCATTAGATCATTGTTGGAATAGGGTACAAGGTCCCACCAATAGAGCAAAGTCAAGACAATGAATAAAGGAAATACAAACCTGAGAAGGGTTATTCAGCTAGTAAGTTTGAGGCACCATTTCCAACATGCTCTCACTTGACGAAGAACTTACTGGCTTATTCAGAACCAAGATTACTAAATGTCATAGGCCTAAAGGCCCATTGAACTAGCACACCACCTAAACTTATCTGTGCTTGTTTTGTTAATGCATCTGCAACATTTTCCAGAGTATCCACCTTCTCAAGACTGACCTTTCCATCCTCCACCATATCCTGTACAAAATGATATTATACATTAATATGTTTCATCCTACTATGGAAAGTTGGATTTTTCACCAAATAAATGGCACTCTGACTATCATAGTAAATGGTAATTTTACTTGCATTAAACCCAATATTAGAAAACAAATGTCTAATCAAAATAGCTTCTTTACAAGCGTCTATTGCTACCATATATTCTAGCTCTGTAGTAGATAAAGCAACTACAACTTGATGCTTGATCATCTAACTAATTTCACCACCATTCAATGTGAAGATGTATCTACTAGTGGATCTTTGGTTGTCAATGTCCCCTACCAAATCAGAATCCACATAACCTTGAATTTTGATGGCTCTCTATGACTCAATCGTGTTTCCATGATAACACAAAGTGTACTAAGGGTTACCTTTTAAATATATAAAATCTCTTTTTAGAGCATCCCAATGTGGTCTTCCTGGATTTGACATAAATCAGCTAAGTACTCCCACTGATTGGGAAATGTTCAGCCTTGTATAGACCATTGCATACACTAAGCTTCCAACTACACTTGGATAAGGCATTCTGGTCATGTCCTCCATCTCAATAAGAGATTTTGGACAATCCTCAAAAAATAGCTTTGTTCCCTGCAACACTGGAACAACTAACTACTTGCAATCAGTCATACAAAATCTCTCTAGGATTGCATTTATATACTTACTCTCGTTGAGCCAAAGCTTTCTACTAGATCTATCCCATTTTTCCATCCCAAAAATATACCTTGCTGCACCAAGATCTTTCATTTCAAAATTTGTAGACAATTAATATTTTAGATCAGAAATCAAAGTCATACTATTTCCTATGAACAACATATCATCAACATATAGGGCAATACTAAGCACTCAATCAGTTTCAATTTTCAAGTACACATAATGATCATATTTTGATCTTAAAAATCTCAATAACAAAAAAAAAGTGTTAAACTTTTGGTACCACATTCTAGGTGATTTTTTTAAACCATACAAAGATTTCTTTAACTTGCAAACTATATTTTCATTACCTTTTTTGCAAAGTGCTCAGGATGAGACATATAAATTTCTTCTTCAAGATCTCCATAAAGAAATGTTGTTTTCACATCCATCTGTTCAATCTCTAAGTCATACACTGCTAGAAGTGACAAAATAAATATGATAGATGTCATCTTAGCTATATGAGAAAAAACTTCCCTATAATCAATTCCCTCTACCTGGGAATATCCGTTCGTAACCAACCTAGCTTTATACTTTTCAACATTGCCATCCAGACCAATTTTCTTCTTAAATACCCACTTATAGCCAATAGGCTTTCTACCTTCAAGCAAGCGAACCAAATCCTAGGTTGCATTATTTTTTAATGATGTCATTTCCTCTTCCATGGATTCCAACCAAGAATTTGAATCATAAATTTCTATAGCCTCTTTCATAGTCCTAGGCTCATCAGTGTTTGTAATTAAAGCATAGGCACAACTTACATCCAACATGGAAAAAACATACCTTTCAGGTTTTCTCATTTCATGTATAGACCTCAAAAGTTGAGGCTAAGATTGTGGTTATTCTCCTTCAGAAGTCTCAGAGCTGCTAGAACTCTCCTTAATTTCAAGTACACTTCTTAGTCCTCTTTATTTGGAGTTTGAGGAATTTCAACTACCTTTTCTTTATTTTCTTCTTTCATCTCTGACTGTAGATCCACTTAAGAGGGTTTCAGCTCATGAAATATTACACTTTTGTTGTATACAACCTTTTCAATCACTGGATTCCAAAGCTTATATCCTTTCACACTAATGTTATAGCCAATGAAGATACTTTTACAACTTTATTTTCCAATTTATATCTTTTCTCATTTGGCACATGAACATATGCTTCATAGCCAAAGACTCTTAAATGTCTCAAAGTGGGCTTCTTACCAGATCAAGCTTCCATAGGAATTTTGTCAACAAGATTCAAAGAGGGAGATTGATTTATTAAATAACATGATGTAGCCACAGCCTTAGCCCAAAACTTCTACTAAAGACTAGCATTGCTCAACATGCTTCTCGCCTTTTCCATCAGCATCTTGTTCAACCTTTCAGCAGCTCCATTTTGTTGTGGAGTGCAAGGTGTTGTTTTATTCCTTTTTATTCCATGGTCTTTATAGTACCTTTCAAAATCTACAAAACAAAACTCACCACCATTATCAGTCCTTAGGCATTTAATTTTTCTACTAGTCTGATCTTCTACTAATTTTTTAAACTCTTTAAACTGACTAAACACTTCTTATTTACTTTTTAAAAAGTACACAAATTCCCTTCTCCAATAATAATCAATAAAAGAAACATAATATCTTGATTTTGACAATGAAGGAACAATTACTAGACCAAAAACATCAAAGTGAATATAATCTAGAACACCAGAAGATTTATGAGGACTAGAATAAAATGAAAAACGATGTTGTTTTCCATATATACAATGTTTGCAAACATTAAATTGAAGTTTACAATCATCAAGGCCTTCAACCAGGTTTTTTTTTCAAATCTTTTAATCCTTCTCACCAATGTGGTTGAGCCTTTGATGCCAAAGCATGGTCCTTTCTATAGGAAGTTTCACCTCCAAAGAATTCACCCCTAGAGGTACTTCAGTCTCCTTCTCTACTCAAGTAGACTTGCTTGAATTTTCAGAGACACTATTGCATTGAATTGCATGTGTGTCCAGCTTGTACAGAGTACCAATTCGAGCACCCCTAGCCAGCACCATCAAGCATCTTATCATTTCATAGAAACCATTCAAAAAAGAAACGTGCATTCCAACATCATTTAGCTTGCTTATAGATAGTAAATTTTGAGCTAGGCCTATTATATGCATTACACTATCAATCCCTTTAATCCTTTCATCAAGAAATTGAATTCTGACTCTTCCATGGCCAACAATTTCTAGAGATGAGTCACTTGTCAGATACACCTTTCCACCAGCATAATTTTCATATTTTGTAAACCAATCTCTATGAGATGTCATGTGAAAAGATGCACCTGAGTCAATTAGCCAGACATCATCTAATTCCTAAGTCACCAAGGCTACAATTAAGTCATCTACATCGCTCTGAGAAGAATCATTATCTGAAGAGTTGTTTTTCTTCTTCTTTTTCTCCTCTTTGTAATCCTTACAGACATGACCAAGCTTCCCACAATTCTAGCATTTCACCTTGGACTTCTTTCCAAGAGACTTTGATCTCCCTTTAGATTTTGATTTAGACTTCTTGTCCTTCTTCTTGCCTTTCTCCTTCAATCTACCTCAAATAGCAAGAGACTCCTTTGCCATGTTAGAATATTTCCTTTTCATCTCTTCTAATAACAATGATGCAACCACATCTTCCATCTTGAAAGTAGTTGTGCTCCCAATCGCCATCACTAAATGATCCCAAGAGTTAGGCAAAGAACACAACAAGAGCATATAGTGATCCTCATCATCTATCTTTACACCTATAGATGTCAACTGAGCAATGAGCATATTGAACGTATTCAAATGATCAGCAACAAATCCCCCTTCCTCCATCTTCAAAGAGTATAGATTCTTCCTTAAGAACAACTTATTCACCAGTGACTTGCCTTGATAAATGTCTCCAAGCTTATTGAACCATAAAGAAGATGCAGACTTCTCTTCATGAATGTTTAGGAGAACAGAGTATGCTAAACAAAGTCTTATCAACCCTTTTTATTTTCTATCTATAAGGTCCTAATCTTCTTGCTTCATGCCTCAAGGTTTAGTTCTAGACATAGCAATCCAAAGATCTCTATCAACCAGCAGATCTTCCATTTTGAGTTTTCACAACTCAAAATTTCCACGATTGAACTTCTCAATTTCAATCTTCCCTGATTTTCTTGCCATCTAACATGCATATGAAATTACCAAACTACTCCAAAAGACTCACACTTCAAAATTGGCACAAAAAACCTACCCAACCCACAAAGATAATACAACTGGCTAGACTCTAATACCACTTGCAAGGAAAGCAAAGGTATGGAATCACTTTCCTAATGACAATTCTAAGAAGAGAATGCAAATTTAAGGTTCAAATTTCAAATTATAGTTCATTAAAGATACACATTACCAAGAAATAGATAGATAATTTCACACAACATGGAATAGATACCGGTATTTAATGTGAGAAAACCCTTTTAGGAGAAAAACTGACCACACCAAGGAAAAACACTTTGTATTACAATGAAAAAAAGGTCCACATATAGAGCTATAGTTTATCCCTCTCATATGCCAATTCAGCCACTCAATATAGGCAGCATTACAATTCTTGATCAATCACATTCCCTCACAAAACTCAACAACTTTGATCATTGTTACAATGTATTTCACATACAACAATTTCCTTCTAAGAGGATTCCTCAATCATCTACATCACCAAACCCGTGTTGGAAAGATACCAATTTGGTTTCCAGTCATTACAACAGACTAACAGTCGCTCAATAATTTCCTTATCTAGCCATTGGTGAGACAAGCTTCAACCTCTCGCCAATCCATTTGAGTCACACTAACTAGTGAAATTCCTGCCATATCAAATAGTCATCAAAGTATTGTTGAGATAAAAGGCCATGTCTCACTAATCACACATCATCACACCAGTAAAGGTTACACTGGTCGACCAACCAATTATTACTTCCCAACTAAGCAGCAGTTAGGTCCCACAATGTCATTACTCATTTTTTATTCATCGCCATATCAGAGAGACTCCAAAACATTTCCCATTGATGTGAGGAAGTTCCTCTAACAATGCTTCAAGTGGTCCCCACTACCTTCAGGTCAACACCATATCACTGTGAGTCAACTGCCTTTAGGTATTGGGCCATCAAGGGAACTCAAGTTAGATTCCTACTAATAGAACATAGTTCCATCTATGACACTTCCCTTTACACGGTAAGCTTGAGTCCCACCATAGCCATCGATCCATTGCTTAGACTGCCACTATGGTCTTGCTGACAATAAGGTGCTACATCGATGAAAGAACTATCATCCTATCATTGAGACATGCCTCATGGTTTTGTTAATAGTGCCAACACCTGTCAATAGATCAATCCATTAACATCGTGAACTGTTGGGTCGTCGTGGGGACAACCCTTGGTGTCCTACCGACCAAGCAATGTCTCGACGATGAAAAACCATCAGATCATCATTGGAATAGGGTACAAGGTCCCACCAATAGAAAAAAGTTAGGCCAATGAAGAAAGGAAATGAAAACTCGAGAAGGGATATTCAACCAGTAAGTTTGAGGCACCATTTCCAACAAGGGAAAGGGATGAAACAAAAGGTCTCACATATCACATCTTCAGCCAGTACCTGATCAAAAGGGGAAAGGACCCAATATTTTCCAAAGATATTTGTTGCAGCTGCAAAATCCCAAGTTTCAGCAAGATTGGTTGCAAAGGAATTTGAATCAACTAATTTCACCCATACAAAGAGGAGACAAGTCTAATGATAATTTTTTCTGCATAGCAACAACTCAAATAGAATATAATATCCTATCTCTCTTGAAGGGTAAATCTCTATCAGCAAGTCTCAAGAGATAGCCCCAAGGTCTCTAATGTTAGGTCTTGACAATGTAACAAACAACTTAGTGAAAATGTGATTTTTTGGTAATCACAAGGGGCCTTACAAATCAACAATGCTAGAAGTATACTTATCATCAAATATATCAATGTAATGATGCTTTCAATCCTATTCTAACCCAAATTCAAGAGAAAGAGCAAAAGAGATAAGGGTTTTAGAGAGATTCTAAACTAACTCCTAAGATCAATCACATTAAAGATGAATGTTGCAAATGGATAGATCCCCCAATAAACTAGTCTCTGCTTAACCAAGATGAATCCATACTATCACAAAAATAGTGCAATCTCCTAAGAAAATCAAAAGATTTTCAAACTATGAACATTCACTCGCATACCCAATTACTGGCACAATGTAAACAAACATTCACAGTTGAACTTAGCACAAGATAGGGCCCAGACTAAATTTACATAGCAACATACAATCAACAAATTGCTAAAAGCATGGATCAGAGATTGATCAAACATCATTCACATTTTGTCATCATCGCAAATGAACTAAAAAACTAACATATAATATTGAGAATCAAAAACAAGAAACCATAAGACTATTGAAGTTGAATACATTTTTTTCCAAATCAACAACCCATATGCATTAACTTCTTCAAAAATTACATAACACTCTTCCTGCTCTCTCCTCTCCTATAAAATTACTCCTATTGACTGCTAACTTCATCTAAATTGCCAAATCTGGCTTTCTGACTAATTCCAACCGATTCTAATCCCCCACAAATGAGAAGGCATTGACCTTATATAGAAAATGACATTTTGAATTGTTGGCTAGGATTAGGATATGTGCAGGATCATCATGAAAAAAATAGGCCCTTAAGTGGCAAAACAATCAAAAAAATCAGAGTTAGGCAACTTGACATAAAAATTTGAATAAGTTATCTATATTATATCAAAAATATGTAAGAATAGAATTTGTATCAAATTGAATGTAGTTTCTAAACTACTAGGCTTGTTTTAAACTATTTGGTGAAAATTCAAAATTTCAATGGAGTAGTACTTAAATTTCAAGGAAAAAATAAGAAGTGGGTGTATGTCTAACCACCCTAACCACAATAAAATGATAATATTTTTTTATAAGATTTTACATATAACTATAAGACTCATGTCCCAATGTGATGTATATTTTTTTGTAATTTTTTTCCAAGTAAATAATTAGCTATAAATTTTTTATTATAACTTTTAAAAAACATAAAAAACTTGTGTGTCTAACCACCTTAACTTGGTCAAAAATTCATGAAAATCATTTTTTCTTTTTTTAATCCTATATTATATGAAGCATAGAATGTCATGCATGTTTTGGATTCAAAAAATGTGATACCATTTGAAAGCTATAAATGTTTTTCAATCAGTCTATCAATCAGGGCTTTAGTCATAATTTGAATAGAAAATAAATAATAATTAATTATTAAATTAAAAGTAAAGCATAATTTATATTGGTGGAAAGCAGAGAATATCTTTTAAAAACTCTTTTTGTTTCATCAATTTTAAATAAAAAGAAGTCATCAGCCACATACCCATCATATTGCCACTTTTTAGCCCATCATGATCCTGCACATACCCATTAAATCAATCCAAGGGCATAGATCAATCCTCTAGAAGCATCAAGAGGTTTACATAGGGCTTGGCACACTTGATGCATCATCCAATCAGCATAATTTTGTTACATTTTGGAGCAAATAAGAAAAAAGTAGCTTGCCACCTTGGCATTGATGAAAATACTCATTGGAGACATAAGCAGCTCCACATGTTTTCTCCTATTTGAAACACATCCTCTGATTGGCATACAGTTGTGGCACAAATTCATAGGCATGATTCTCATTTAATTTCTTTAATTACAATTTAAAATCCTTCTTAACACCATCACTTGAGCACGCTTCCATATGCAGGGTCATAAAACTGTTTAAATTTTCCTCCCATCCTTTGGTACATTTCCATATGTGAATGTGGTTTGAACAATTTGAATTCCCCCCTTTAGGCACATTTTATTATATGGGAACCTCATATAACAATACCACCTTTTCAATTTTGACTTAATTCCTTAGACCAACATCTTTATACACCCTCACACTCCAGATTCATAGGCCTACACCCAATCAACAAAACAAAATTCCATTAAATTCATTATGCCCAATACCCATAGACATCCATTTGATATTGTGATTACAGAGATTCAAGTGCTTATTATCATAAGTGAATAGATAATAAATGATGAATACCATTACCCACGATAATAAGCATTGATTTATCCAACACTCACAAATCATATTCAAAATGAAAAGAAACAAATAATTACATAGTGAATTCTGCAATACTAAATTATATCAGCACTCTTAATACTAGAACCCTTTGCATTGGTGCAATTCTGTAACCAAGAAATTACTATGGGAAATTTCAAATTAAATCTAGGTTGAAATAAAGTTGAAACCACCACTGCTGCCCAATATTTTCACATTCATCAATTCATTCAGCCCTGGTGATGGTTTGAAACAGACATCATTGAATTGCACGGCTAAATTATAATCTACCGATTACTAAATCACCAAGTCAATTTGGACTCTCCCCATACAAATACTTTTACTCCATTCCAACCGCAAGTCCAAAATGTAACATTGTGAATTGCAGAATGTCATTTCCTTTCTATGCCCACAAGTATGTCTATAAATGGTATAATTTGACACCAATTTCATTACTAAGCTTTGATAAAATCTTGTTCTTTTTCTTAGAAGGAATAAATTCCATGTTTCCATATATGAAATTGGCCCTTCTTAACTACCAACAAATTTGATCTCCATAAAATTGGCTCATCTCGTAATATATCACTAGCAACTATTAACTCCTGAAGCCATGTTTGTAAATCTTTCACTCCTCCCTTAATTTGTTTACAGACCAATGAAATGGGAATCCAATTAGAGGCTTCACCACCATGCCCATCATGTCTGAATATCATAACCCACTCACAAGTCCTTGTTATCATGACAAAACATATACCATAAAATATTTTATCCATGATATATTTTTTCCTGAATTTTGATAGATCTCCCCCATGATAATGAATTCATTCCAGAAAACTAAGAATTGTTCTAATCCATACAAGACAAATGTGAACTTGTGCAACCATGATTATTACTTTTCCAAATGCCTTCTATTCTTCAATAGAGAACTACATCCAACTTGGTATGATAAGAGGATCCATGCATATTTTAGTGAGGAAGCAATAAAGTTCACTGACCAAATGGTGAGAGGTCATCGTCCTATTATCATACATCATCATATTCAAGGGTGAATCTACTTTAATTTCCCCATTCCATCTTTAAATCTCAACTTACTGTGATAGTGTCGGTGATAGGCCTGCATGTATACATGCACAACTATTCATGTTGTGTGCCTTCACCTTACTTATGACGACAACGATACCTTCAACAAGTATGAAATCTTTATCTCATTACACTAGTTACCTAGTATCATGCCGCAAGTTTGATAAGAGATCTATGTCATATACCACCATGTCGTGAAACATATTTCACTCGATCTTCATATGATTTTTGTCTCTGTGCAATCAATAGTAATAGTATTCCTTCATGGATATAGTATAAACCTTTCGCGACAAGATCTGTACAAAATTTCCTTTGCTTCATCAAATGACCTGCCCCATGTGCCTCTTAGAAATCCAGCTAATTTATCCATTCACCTACCCGATCTCTGCAATCTTTGGCTTAGCGTTATGAATTCTCTCTGTGGACGTCTCATCCATTGTGCGTAGCAACATCCCATGAAATCGCCACTTTGTCCAATTATTTAAACATATCGGGTTTGAATGATTCAAGAATTCCACCTACTCAAAGATTTTTAATATTCGCGGATTTCAATTGTAAGGGGATTCCCCAAGCCAACATCATCTCGTAGAATCTGGGTAAAGACGAATTACCTGAAATAACATCCTTTTGGGAATTCCACTAACAAATGAATTCCCCAAAAATTTTATCACTTAGTAGCTAATGAATTTCTCAAAACTTAGTTTAATCTATTTATCCTTGGTGTTAGCTCTGAAATATCCTCGCAATCAACCTCGACTTCTTTGCAAATAACAATATTTTAATTGTACCAGCGTACTCCAATCTCTCCAAATCCTTATTTGTATCTAATGGCACTACAGGCCATTGCGCAATTTGCAACATATGAGATATATAACGCCATAGGTTCTAATTCTCTTGCAAGTTTCAGATTATTGCATTATGCTACCTATTTTTGCAAAATTCAAATGATTCATTTAATAAATCTGTGAGCCTTCCATTTGAAATAGCGATGGCCCCTCTCACACTAAGTTCCTGTGAAATATGATTATGTTTCAGACTACCTCGACTTACCTTGACCCACTGTATAATGTAGCATTTATACCGTTTATAGCTTAACCAATAGACTACGAAGAGTCCATCATTATTGCTTCATGTTGCACAATCTTTAGCGTTTCCATACATGACCCCGCACTGTACTCCTATCACCGATGATACCAACTTTAAAAAATCATTGGTTTTGATACTGCTTGATAATGAACCTCCAACTTCATATGTTAATAATTTCATAATACAATCATGTCAGAATAGTGTATAGGTTGATCCACTCAATAATTCTTTTCCAACCAAAGCACCTAGTTCCATTAATAGTGACTTTGATGATCAATTGTGAGACTTCTAGAACAACTTGTGATGATCTCCAAAGTCTATTGATGCAAGAACATCTACCAAAAACCACAACTCATATGGGTACTTCTGACCCAAAATTAATTCGAGAAGATCAAATTAAACAAGCACCCAAAATTCCATTATCTTCTCCTCAAAAACACATCATTTCACTTGAAAATTACAAGGCACCAATAATCCAAACCACTTCATCAGTATTCCATATCATTATTAGACTCAAAAAAAAAAATTCCATCATCAATATTGACAGAAACAAAGCAATAATCTGCCTAGTAAACTCTGAACCAAAACACCAAAACATGCACCATATCACTCTTCATTTCAATTTTCCTCAATGAGGCAAAAGGACCACAAACCATCACACTTGATTTCAAACTATTACTAGAATTCTTTTGTACACCATACAACATCATTATTTGACCAAAATAAACCATTTATGCTGCTACATAACTTTGTCTTATCAAGACTTCATTTTCATGCACCCAAAACACTATCTTTCACCATAGTTCCACTTTGTCCATGCACCAAAACATCATATTATGCTTAAACTCTATCCAAGTATTGAGACATATTTAAGAGCCTTATTTTGGAAGATTCAAGAAAAATCTAATCACCCATATCACTACTTTATCATAATCACGACTTATAGCATTCAAACCCCAAAACCCTAGTAGCATGGCAATATGGCTAAATCGGGTATACCAACCAATACACATTGAAACTCAATGAACCAAATACTATTTTTGAAACCCATTTGTATCAATTTAAACATATCTCAACATTAGATATCTTTGATTTAGAAAAAAAATCATCAAAACAATTCACTGTCATTTTCATTTAGGCTACCAAATAGGCCAAATTATCAAAGAAAATCATCTCAAAACAATTCATCAATCCTACGAACCCACAAATATTATTTTAACCAATCTAAAAAATTAGGATTCATCAACTTTTAGGAATGGAAAAGCTCAATTTATCGATGTTCTTCAAAACCCTACTTTATGCACAAGCAAGCTTTAACCAACGAGAGTTTTTTAGAAAAGCATACACCCAAACCTTTACATGCTTTGTCCCTATTTGAAACATGTGTAAATATATGTTCATACATTGTTTAATCCTTCATATATCTTTAAATGCTTCATTTTCTTCAAAACACCACCTGGAGCCCTCCATTTTCATTGGTAAACTTTGTATTTTCTGATAAATTTGCAACCAGACATTGAATTCTTGTTTCCCCTATACATTTTAACACATAAAAAACTTAAGACATCTATGACTAACATAATCCACTAATCTACATGACCTAATTCTGTGGACTAGTCATTACAACCTTAAATGACTCTCAAAACCCCAATATTTAGAGTTTCAAACCGAGTAAGAGAAAATCAGTCCAAACAAAAGATATACTCAATGGATTCTCCATAAAAAGGGTTCAAATGAATGCTTATACTCTACACTACTTAAATCAACAAGATTTAGGTCCTTAAACCCCTAATAAGACCTTACAAAACTAAAGAACAATTGAAAGGAACACTGAAATTCAAAAGCAGGGTACTTTTATTGGTAATAAATCTTCAAGAATACAAATATGATCTCTTGCTCGCCTCACAAATTATTTATATAGCTTTTACAATAGTTAAACTAATTTCCTTTTGAACTTCCACCGATCCATCCATTCATTTTCCCACAAAGTTTCTTCAACTTCCTATTTTTTTGCTTTTTACAAATTTGGCAACTTTTGCATTTTTTGCAAATTTTGCTTTTCTCAATATTTTGACCTCCTAGAAACCTTTAAATGACTCAAATACATTAAATACGACCACTTCATGACCTTTTGCAAATATTTTCATGCTTTTTACATTTGGGAACTCAATTTTTTTCAATTTTTCCTTTTGAAGGAATTTTGTAAACAAGGTGCACATGCACCATCTATGAAGTATTGTGATCTTGGAATCCATGAAACTTCTCCCAAAACCCACCATGAATACCGGTGATAATTTCATCAAATAAGTACCTTTAATTCCTATGCCAAGATCAATGGGGGTGAGGGCTTATTGTCATCCTTATAACATCTTTTTACTTGGTGAATTGCAATGCCTGCCACACCCTTTACATAGAAATGATACACCAGTGAAAACACAAGACATAGTGTAGCCTTATCAAAACACCCTGGAGATTCAGGACTTCAAAATTTCTAGCCTTCATGGATTTCAACCATTTGGGGATTTTAAGGGTTCATGGATTTTGAGCTAGTTTGAATTCCCCAAATGTTACCTCTTTCAGAAAATCTACCCTCATCTGGATTCTCTGAACCTTATTTCTTTCAAAAAATATGCCTATAACCAAATTCTTCAAACCTTGACTCTGAAAAGATATTTTGATAAACACTAGATCCTGCTATTGTTTTACAAGGTTGTGAAATCTTATGCCATTCTTTTTGTTCAACATTGGAGCTTGTGTTGTCTAAAATACGAAGAGAATTCCAATATTTGAAGCTCTCTTAAAGGATCGCTCAAACTTCAAAACTACCTGAGATGATATTAACATTCTGAATAAGAACAAGCTTCTTTAATTTACACCGTTTCCTTCACCACTAGTGATCTACAACTTCATTCCTTTGGATATTAACCTTATAGAAAAAACTCACATAACCCTCTACTTTGTCGCTTTCACAAGTTTCATTCTTTGTGAATAAGAAGATCTCATGGAATCCGCATTACTTCAAATTTCCCAAAAACTTTATACCTCCACCATTTTAATTTAGAAACTCTTTGGAAGCTCATGGATTTTAATTTTACCAATGTTCAAATATCTTGCAAATTCTTTGATAACAAACACATGAATTTGTACATTATGTATTCGCATTCATCAACTGTAATGATTTCCTTGCTTGGTTTATTCAAGAATGTGCAAAGATCTATTCATTGTCTAATGCATTCCATTGAGGGAATAATCCCAAGATATAGAAATAAGAACACTCCTAAGTTGAAAAAAGATTCCAATACAATGTGCATGGTTATATGATTAATCTTCTGATAATACAACTTTATCATTCCACCAATGAATTTAATACTCTATAGGCTCAGGAAACTCATTAACTCCTTTGTATACCCTCAACAACTCAAACTAGTGATACACCAACCTTAGCACCACTCCCATAAACATTTTGATGAGCTCTTGGATCCCATAAATAATTTGACGTCACCTCAAACAAGAACAGTATTTAGATGAACACCATCATTGAATCTTCATACTTCAAGAATTTGAGAGTTTCATGGAATCCGCTATGAGGTTGATTACCTTAACCTCTATCCATTTGTAGAATCTGTATACTAAATAAAAACCTTAAACTCCATTCTCTCACAAAATTCACCACCTAAAGGATTTTTCAAAACTATATTTTCTAATGCATCCCAAACTTCACAATTTCGGGGAATCCAGTAGGTGCCGAATTCTCAAACCTTAGTCCTTTGGGGATTCCCTCATACGATGGATTTTTTGAATCTTCACTTTTCTCAGGAAATTCCTTAACACATGGATTTTCTAAACTTTACTATCACCTTTCACTTTCCTTTCAACTTAATAAACCCCAGCCTCCATTATCATTCTTCCCCATAGACTATCTATTGAATCAAAAAATAAGCACTCAAATTTCATCACGCAGAACAAGAATGGAGACTGTTAGAGGCAAATGCAAAGAAAAAGAGGGTCCCTTATTTTATCTGGGTGTGTGTGCAAAAAGCACACAACACAGTCCATGACTTAGGAAAATTAGGCATATCAAGCAAAGGAGAGGAAGAAGTAGAGTCCGCTCTGCCAGGATATTCTACTTTAGTGTCCCAAGTAAGTTTTTCTTCCACTCTTCTTTCTTCTTTTACATCCTTAGTTGTTCCTCCACCCTCATCTACTGAAAAGAGTCCTCCATTTGCGAGTTTCAATGTCCTCATTCTGAATGTACTCTCAGTTGTATTCAACAATAAACCCCATGAAGAAACCCCACATGCCGAGTGAGCATCATATGTGTCGGCCACAATTGATTCTTTAATCATCCTATCAATGGCCCCCATTGAAAACACTAAAGAGTCCATGTTGCCAATTTCACCAAACCCATCTACTACAGAGCAAATGTCTCTTTCTCCACCCACTTCCCCTTTCACTCTGATAGCTATCCCTCCCTCTTTTTCCACATATGGAATCCCACCTTTCTCCATGGTAACACTTCCCTTCACCTCTCTGCAATCTTATACAGTCAAAGCTTCTCCTTCTGTCACCATTTTCAATCTCCCTCTAGGTGCTTTGATTGTTGCACAAAGTATTGACACCCCCACAGGATCTCTAAAGCCACTTGGATGCAACAAAGCAGACCCGACAAGTGAGAAAATAGAAACTAGAAAGAAAGACCACAACAAAACCAGTCACTCAAAAGATTGAGGCTTGTTATGATGAAGATTGAAATTCCTTGTTGATCGCTACCATAAGGCCACTAGCGTCTAAGCTAAAAGGAGAAATACAATTAGAAGATTATGACATCTGAGTTGTGGATCATTATTTAAGTGAGACTCTCCCATGTGAAAAAGTGGTTCTGGCTAAAGCCACTCAAAAGGTGGTCTACACTAACTAAAGAAGTTGGACAAAAAGTTGAAGAAGCGTGAGGTAGAATTAGAAAATTTAAAAGACACAGTGGACAAGTTCTAAGTAGAAATAAAAGGTAAAGATATGGAAATGGCCCACCTAAGGTAGTTACAAGGTCAGTAGGGAGAAGTAACTAAGTTGCTTACAGAGGCCCAAATTGAGTAGGATCAGCTTCATGCTGCGATAGAGAAATTGAAAGTTGAGATTGTTGTTGAACACGAGAAAAATGTATAATATCAATGCAAATAGAAGAATATGGGTAGAGATATAACCAGAGTAAACATTGTATCTAATGCACTACAAAAGGAGATATGGATGTTGGATCAGAAAAAGGAGGACATGCAAAAAGAATTGGATATTATCCAATCTCAAGCCTTTGTTGATCTTCAGAAGGCCCATTCAAAAACAGAAAGAGTGAAACAAGAAAAGTAGGAGACTGATTCAATTTTGTGAACTCACGTCGAAGAGATCAAGAAGTTGATCTCCAAGATTACAAAAACCCTCCAAGAGAGGATCCAATTGGAGGAGAGCATAAAAGCAAGGGAGTCTTGATTCTAACAAGAGTTGGCTGTGGTACAAGGATCTAGGATCCTCCCAATACTAAAAAAATTGATATCCACTCATTGTGAGAGGATCATAGTTGTAGTTGTTGCCCTCAAACCAGTCTTGCAATTTCTAAGGGATGCTCAAGAATTAAACAAGAAGATTGGCCCAGCAGTCAACCAAATTCTCCACATATACACTCCCCAGGTTGAGGAATTAGGGAGCCTAATCTCCAAATTATGTAACTAAATAGAAGAGATTTAAGAGATGCCAAAATTCCCGAGTGAAGGATAGCCTCAAGGAAAGAAAGTGAATTCATCAACTACCACAAAGTCATGTCAAAAAGCAAAGATTTTTTGGAAGTGTTGAGTAAGAAGGTCAATGAGAAAGGGAGGAGTTCAAACATCTGCTTGAATCTAGATTATCCCCCCTTTTCTCATCATATGGAGGAGTGTTATCAATCGAGAAGATCATGGATGCAATCATACTCAAAATCTAGACTTCCACAGCACTCCCAAGTCTAAGCCCATCACCCACTATTGAGGAAATCGAGAGATAAATCCTTCCCCTTTCTCATCTTTATTACCACATCGGAGTTATTTCATCAAGGTAGGAAGGGATTTCTTTTAAGGAAGTCCTTGATTTGGATCAAACATACGATATTTTCCACACCCTCATCTGACCCACTAGTTTGGACTGGGAGATCCAGAACTCCTCCTTCCTCAAACTCCAAGAATTATCAAAGGTCTAGGTTCGTTCCTCCACAAGTGAAGGCCCCTTGTGAGTCTGCAGAATTGTAAAGCAATTTTTTCCTTTAAAATTTTCTTTGGTTTTTTCCCTTTCTCTTTTCTACTTTGGGATGAATTTGTTCCCAAAGGACGAAGACTGCTCCTACATAAGGGTGTACAATATGCCATGTGGTGGCTGCATGACTTTATATATCATTTTCCTTTCAGGCGTGAACCAGGGTATGTGTCAGCTTGGAGGGGATTTTCTTCAAAACTACTCTCACAAGTTTGAGATTGCCTGCTCGCTTGACATGTCATCTATTTGTGTCTAGCAGTTTGTATTTTTTGTGGAGTGTTCTTTTTGGGCAGATTTTTTCAAGGAGCACAGTGGGTGTCTTACTTTTAGGGTAGATCCTTCTAGTTGGTGTCATCAACCTCCATAGTTGATCGATCATATTTTTTCCAGGGTATGTTAAAATATGATTATTTTCTTAGAGTTATCTTCGCTAAAACATCTGAAGCCATTAATGAAGTAGTTGAGACTTAATGAGTGAAGATTGATGTGATCTAATATAGATCTAAGATCAGATTACCAGCTATCAGGTTTAGGAATCTGACAATTTCTACTTCTGGAATGTTTGTGGTGGTGTCTTCTTCTAGATATAAATAGGGGTTTGCAACTGTATACACCTAAAATTGGTCAAGACAATTAATTAATTAAATACTAGTTATTTAATTAATGAACCACTTAAATTTATCTACTTATAAATAAATTCCAAATTTATTTATATAGTTCACACTCTTCTAATTCTTCAATCTAAAATCATATTCTTCTAAATTTAATTAAATAAAAAAATGTCAATAGTTTGTTTATTTAATTAATAATCTTTTCATTAAATTTAAATCCCAAATTTAAATTTAAGCACGTCTACAACTTTTCCTCTTGCCACCTCATTAAGTGTCACATGAATTTAAATATGTCTAATATTTAAATTCCTAATTTGAATTTAGGCACATGTTGGACACTTGGCAATCTCTCACACATTATTCTCTCATACATTTGGCATGTTGCTTTTGGTCAAGGGAACATCCTCCATGATTCTTCCAACTCCACCGTTCATCTCTCATGTTGAATCTTGACCATTGATTGCTGCCACATCACAAGATGCTTTGAAAATCCTATAAATACAACCTCTTGCTACAACATTTTGCATCACATATTTGAGCAAACATATTATGTAGGAATATCATTGGAGCATTTAGAATATCTTAGCAAGTTGCATTATAGTAGCATTTTAACTTAGAATCATGTCCTAGTTTAATATTTGCATTTCCATTATCATCTTGGTTATTATAAAGGGTTTATATCATATAATCTAGCATCATTATCATAGTATAATCTCCATTTTAGATAGCAACATCATAATCTTAACATCATTATCATTTTTTGATAAATCATGTAAGAACTAGATTCTTGTATTTTGAATATTATCTCGTTTCTCAAGTTGTCATTCTAACAATCATAGTGCACACATAAAATCTGTGAGCCAACATGATTTAATGAATCCTTGATAATAGAGAACAATGGAAAGGTTTTAGAGATTTTTTTTGTTTTTAACTTGGTTAATTTTTCTATTCAAATTTTTAATGTAATACGTCTCATTGATGTTTGTGTGCTTTATTATTGATTTACTAACTTTCACAAATTGCACACACATAACAACATTTTGTGAAAAAGGTTTTATATGTTAGCTATTGCTTTGAAAATATTTTTGAAGGATATAGATATTATTAGGGAGTTCTATTTTCTCACAAGTAGGAGGGTCTTTACACAATACTATTGTTCTCTTTGGCATGTTATATTTAATTCATACTATCATCAAATTGGCATAAAACCTTTGTTTCCAATTTATATATCATAGAAGTTTGATCTATTTGGGAGAAATCTTTAAAATTGAGCATACTATGTCCTTTGTCAAATTTCCTTTTCATATTGCATTCATGTTGAAAGCATTGTGTTAAAATTTGTGTTGGTAGTTTGGATAACTAATTTACATGTTAAGATTCTATGTTGAATGCTAGCTTTTAGAAATTGGATCATATCTATTGAAATCTTATATTTTTTGTAAAGGATATTCCATTTTCCATATTATGTTGTAAATGAAGAAGGATTCTATAAATTTTTGAATATTTTTGTTAATCTTTAGAGTTTTATTATGTCTGATTAGACCTTAATCAGTGCTTCCCACAGGGAGATTCGAAAGATTGCATTGTGCTTTCTCTACCATTTTTTGTTCATTCTCTTCCCAACAATGAAGGTTCTATGACATTATATGTCTATCATATCAGTTATAAGGAATCGTTAAGGTTTGAAATGTTGTCAAATATTTGGCACATTGCCATTTTTACATTTTATTCACATTTCTTTCTACCCTTTTCTCCCAAATACAAAGAACGTTCAGCTTTCTATAAAAATCCCAAAGGTCATTTAGTGAGGTGCAAATTGGTCCCCCACTCATTGAATTTTCCATAAGGTTGTTAGAGAAGCACAATCTTTGATGATCAACAGTAATCAAGAAAAAACATGTAATTTAGTTATGCAGAAGATACTAGTGTATCAGTATATGTCTACTTTTTGTGGCAATATAGTGTATGAGTATACAAGGCATACCCATAGAGCTCGATGGTTGGACTTGAAATTCAAGCTATGCAAGGACACCTTTATAGTTGGTAGCATAGTTTTAGTGGTCAAATTTGTAGAGAACTACACTCTACAACCATAGTGTGAGGTGTAGTCACAATATTACAACTCCACATAGGTTTCTATATTTTTTCACATTCAATTCATTCATGCAATTGATAGTACAGAGGACCACGGGAAGGTATTGAGGGAGTACCACTTTTAAATTAGTGATGATCACACACATTCTCTAGATTTCGTGCAAGTTTGCTTCTAGTTGTTCTATAGTGATTTGGCTAGGAGGGGCATCCAATACAGTCAACATATAATATGGCTAGATAAATGTGCACCATAGTTCAAGAACTCGTAGATGTTCTATTGGTTGAGCAGGATGCATGTATTATAGGTTTTTAGCATTTTTGGAACTATTTTTAGGCCAAGCATGGAAAGGGGAGCATGATGGTGCAGGAGAATGTGTCAAAAGAGCATTAGCATGAGAAGAGTTAAAGTATAAAGACAATACAAAGTTGACAGATACAAAATCAATCATCAAGTGGTGTAATACTTTGATGGGTTTAGGTAATAAAGGTAAGTCTTTAGTTTGTAGAATTTTTTGGTTGGCAGATGATACTAACATTTCACCATATGAGGATTGTTGTACACTAACAGGATCAAGTGAGCTACACTCTTTTCTTAGCTCAAATGTAGGTTCATGGAGTATCAATATGTGGAAGATGGCATGCTTTTGTTCTTCATGTATAATTCAAGCCTAGGATGAGTACGAGTCAAAGGAGTGGGTTGATGAATGGTGGTTAAGTTATCTTAGCCCACTTCACACATATTGGCCTTCGATGACATTGGAACTAACACAAATGGAATAATCAGTTGAATTTGACCACATATCAGATCTCGTTCAACCAGGTAATATATCTACTTGCATATTTTTTGAAATTCCTACTGTTAAATTACTTTGTAGTGTATTTGTAATGTTGACTAATTTCATCTAATTTGCAACACATATTAATGAAGGGCATGTTTATGCAACTATTATAGATGAATACAATGAAGAGGGAATAAATTATTACTAGTGTCATTGTGTTGAGGCCAAAAAGAAATTGGAGGCCATAGTTATAGATGGAGAAAACATCGAATACTCTACAGGCTCAGAGGTTGTTACTAGAACATGGCTTAGAAGGTACCCACATAAGAGTGTTAGTGTTTGGTTTTTTTCAAGACTTTGACATGCATTCAAAGATTCTTCATTACTCAAACCTTATCATGGAATCCAATGTTCATTTTATCAAATATGGGGGTAGACCTTTGAATAAGACCTTGTGGAAGGTGTGTGAGTTTTACCATGAGGAAATAGTTGACATGATAAAGAGTAGAGTAGACCCGAATGGTTTGTTGGATTAATTTGTAACTATGCACATTGCTTCTTATTAATTTGTAAGTATGCACATTAATTTGTATGATGCCAATGCTATCATCTAATATTTATATCATGTATGTAGGTGATTGATAAAGTTATCATACTTGCAAATGTAGCACGCTTTATGTTTAGAATTGTGGCAAAGGATACGAAGTTCAACATGGTATTTTATTTTTTCTCAAAAATATGCAAACAAATTGGTGTAGGATATTCTCAATAGATAGTAAACTAAGTGGAAGATTAAATTTTGTTATTTCTAAAACAAGTTACAAGTTTCCAAAAGGTGGGAAAGTAATAGTTTGGTTACGTTCTATTCATGTTGATCCTCATTACTTCGAGGACCCTCTAAAGTTAAATCCTGATAGATGGGAGGTATGCTTTATATTCATATAAAAATTACTTTTTAATATATTCAATGGACTAGATTGACTAGTGATAAGTTATAAGATATTGCATAATTGAGCACACAAGTTTTAGATTATTGGCATACCACATGTTTATTTGAATTGATAATGTGATTATGTGATTATTAATATTTACAATCTCTTTTCTTTGTTTAGGTGGGACCTAGTAAACCCAAATGAAGTTATAAAGTATATGTCAAATCCAAGACTAGCAGATGGTACCAAATTATCCATTCATAACCACCTATGATGTAGACATTATAAAAGTGTGTCAAGCTTAGCAAGGCAATTTCAAATTATTAATTGGAAGTTAACCTCATCATGAGCACCTATGATGTAGACATTATAAGAGCATATAGAATGTATGAATGACATTGTAAAATATCTATGAGAACAAAGTACCTAAGGAATCTTTGAATCCTATTTTTGGTTATTGTAAGAGAATCTTATAAGTTGAGTTTGTGTGCAAGAAAATGGGGCACATTGATATAATATTTGATTTAAGTGGGGTGTTGGAATTCATATAGGTTGATTTTTTTCTCATGATTTTTTATTACCACTTGATAGTTTTGAGAAATCATTGTCCCTAAAAGTACAAGAATTTGGGTGTCATATTGGTTTATGAAGCATATTAGACAATTGTAGCACATACATAAGAATTAGAACTACCAAATAAATCTCATTTTATTGTAAACATCATATTATTAATATAGTGAGTGTAATAACCATTGATGGTTACCAATCATTCTTTTTTCTTCTTTTATTCTCTCCTTATTATAACTACCACCACTTGACTATCTTATTATAAAATCTTCATTTATTAAAACAAATCAACCTAATGATTATATATCAATATCAATATAGCATACCATCTATTCACATAAACATTTAAGAAGTTCAATTTGTAAACATTTTTTTATGCATAATGTCATAAAATAATGTCAACATGTCATAAAAATAATCACATTTACAAGTAATGGAAGCATGTATGACTTGTTAGATATTGTTCAAGTAACATGAATTAACTCAAGTACCCCACAAGTTCTTCACACATGATTTCCAACTAAAAATTCATGGTTTCCCTCAAACATTTATAATTGAGTTTGGGATCTAGTTCCATAGTAAGTATTATTGCTTCCCTCAAACATTTGTAATGATATTTACTAAAATTTTGAAATTTATTGCTGCCCTAAAATATTTGTAATTCATATAGTGTAATCCCTTAAGAGTCTAAATTACAAAAAGGTAACAATATTTTATGACCTATTATCCAGAGATCATGTCAATTACGGGCATTTCATCTAAGGAATTGGGATCACGTAGGGCCCCTATACAATAAACTCTCTCAATTTTTTTTATCTTGAAGTCATTTTCCCATGGTGTCCAGTTTCCATTTGATGGAAAAAGTGTCAAATGCAAGTAGTTTAAAGTTGCAAAGAGGTGAAACTTTTGTTCTATAACTTGTGTGACCAAACAGATTGTTCCAACATGTCTGGATGGGTATGTTTACACTATGCATGGTCCTCTTTTGCACCCAAACATGTCGAATCACTTTCAGCTACATTCAACTAGCTCAATCCCTTAAGAGTCCAAAGTGCAAAATGGTTGCAATCTTCAACAAGATATTATTTGAAAACTGTTATTCTTATAAAATCTTCTTCTAAGGCCATGAGATTGCATTGGGCCCCTCTACAATAACCTCTCTCAGTTTTTTTTTTTTATCTCGGAGTCGCTTTCCTGTGTGCCCAGTTTTCACTTGATGGAAAAAGTGTCAAATGCAAGTAATGTAAAATTGCAAAGTGGTGCAACCTTTTTTCTGCAACTTGTGTGACCAAAAAAACTATTTTAATGCATCTAGATGGGTATGTTTACACTAGGAATGGTCATATTTCACACTCAAACATGTTGAATCACTCTAAGCTACATTCAACTGTCTTGATCCCTCAAGAGTCCAAAGTGCAAAATGGTTGCAATCTTTGATGGGCTATTACTCAAAAATCATGACACTTACAAACTCTCCATCTAAGGCTATGGGATCATGTTGGGTTCATATACAACTTCTCTTTGTTTTTTCTATTTCGTAGGAATTTTCCAATGGTGACGACTTTTCATTTGAGGAAAAAGTTGTCAAATGCAAGTAGTGTTAAGTTGCAAAGTGGTGCAACTTTCTTCTGCAACTCGTGTAACCAAAAAAACTATTTCAACACATGTGGATTTGTACACTTAAGGTAGGAACGGTCATATTTTGTACCAAAACACACCGAATCACTCTGAGCTACGTTCAACCAACTCAATCCCTTAAAATTCCAAAGTACAAAATGGCTGAAATTTTCAACGGGATATTACTCAGAAATCATGACACTTAAAAACTCTTCATCTAAGGCTATAAGATCATGTTGGACCCCTCTACAATAATCTCTCTCAATTTTTTCTATCTCAGAGGTGTTTTCCTGTGGTGATGAATTTTTTATTTGAGGAAAAAGTTGTTAAATGCAAGCAGTGTAAAGTTGCAAAGTGGTGCAACTTTTGTTCTGCAACTCATGTGACCAAATGGACTATTCCAATGCATCTATATTGGTACATTTACATTAAGAATGATCCTCTTTTTCACCTAATAAGGCTAAATCACTCTAATCTATGTTCAACTAGCTTGTTCCCTTAAGAGTCCAAACTGTAAAACTGTTGCAATCTTCAATGGGCTATTACTTGGAAACCATAATGGTTAAAAAATCTTTGTCTAAGGCTAAAAAATCACATTGGACCCCTCTACAATAACCTCTCTCAATTTTTTCTATCTACGAGGAATTTTCCCATGGTGATGACTTTTCATTTGAGCAAAAAGTTGTCAAATGCAAGCAATGTAAAGTTACAAAATAGTCCAACTTTCATTCTACAACTCGTACAACCAAACAGACTGTTCCAATACATATGGATGGGTATGTTTACACTAGGCATCATCCTCTTTCATACCCAAACACTTCAAATCACTCTGAGCTATGTTCAATCGGCTCGATCCCTTAAGAGTCAAAAGTGCAAAATGGTTTCAATCTTTAACTGACTATTATTCAAAAATTGTGATGTGTACAAACTCTTTTTTTGAGGCTACGACATCACATTGGGCCCCTCTACAATAACCTCTCTCGGTTTTTGCTATCTCAAAGGTGTTTTCCCATGGTGACAACTTTTCATTTGAGAAAAAAATTGTCAAATGCAAGTAATGTAAAGTTGGAAAGTGGTGCAACTTTTATTCTACAACTCGTGACCAAAAAAAATGTTCCAATGCGTTTAGATAGGTACGTTTTTATGTTAGGAGTGGTCCTCTTTCACACCCAAACATGCCGAATCACTCCAAGCTACATTCAAATGGCTCAATCCCTTATGATGGCATGCAAAACAAAGGAAAAAACAAAGATTCACATGATAGTTGACAAGTTGACTAAAGTTTATTTTAGAAACAACAAACAAAGGTGAGGACCTAGAATAGAAGAAAAAAAATCTAGAGAAGTGATGATCCACCTATAAAAATGGGATATGAAAAGTAGAAAACGGAATAGAAAAGTATACAAGAGCCATTAGAGGTTTGTATGAAGAAGGTACAATATGTTACACTATAAATATATGTCTTCCCTCTCCTCCTAGCTTTATCCCTTTTAAATTATTTCTTGGATTCCATATTGAATTAGCACATAAGTAAATGATACATCATTGGTGAATCACTTTTGAAAATATTAAAGTTGTTTAGCATCAATCAATAAATATTCATGACAAACCATGAAGGACAACAATGAGCAATGCTAGGTCTAACCAATTAATAAGTATGCATGTGAATAAGTCAAGCATGCATGTGAATAAGTGAAGCAGAAGTACTCAAATACACATAATCCTTGAAGTATACACATCAATACATAGTATACACATTAATACAAAGTATATGCATGAATATAAGGTATACACATGAAAACACATAAGTCACAAAGTCTACATTGGAATACGCATGAGTCACAAAGTATAAATGTAAGTTGTAAAGTATACAATTGAATAGATGTAACTCATATCTATTGAACCGTGGATTTATAATCCAAATATGGACACTATTAGGGTTTCAGGAAGATTGGAGAAATAATATTAACAATTATATGTAGATTGAATAACCCATAAAAAAAATGAAGAATAACACAAAAGAGATCAACACAGAAATTTAATGTGGTTCACCCAATATGGGCTACATCCACAGAAACTTAGCCACCCAATTATTTTATTATCCAGTGCAAAAAATATTACAATCTCATGAATTACACACACCGTAACTTACATCCCAACCGCTTATAACAAGATTTTTGGAAGCTTCCAGAATTAGGGTTTTACAAAGTCATTTTTTTCATTTGACATGTCAGTGGGAAAACCTTGACATGTTAATGGAAAAATTTTCATGATACGATGAGGATACATTATGAGTGTACATAATTTGCATGATCAGTCACCACATATCAATAATCTCCCACTTGGAGACTAATCATGCTCCACAACAAACAATCTTTGACTTGGAGACTGATTCTAGATGACAAAGTTGCACTTCCAACTCCCATTGGATTAGAGGTCTAGCTATTTTATTATTTCCACCATTATCAATTGTGAAGGCCAATGAAGAATAATGAGGAAATCAGTTTCTCCCATGTAACTACCTTTGTGAACATATTTGTAGGATTCTCACTTGTGTGAATTTTTTCCAACTTCAACTGTCCATCCACCAAAATTGATTAGATAAAGTGGTATCTAAGTTGTATGTGCATATTTTTTTAATGCAAAGTTGAATTCTTAGTAAGATGAATGGAATTTTGGCTATCAATGTACAAAGGGCTATCTTTGTTTTGTTATCCCAATTCTTCTAGAAAACATTGTAACCAAATCATCTCCTTGTTGGCTTCCATAGCAACAACATACTCAACATCAGTGGTTGAAAGCGCAACAACCTTTTTCATTCTTGAAATACAACTGACTGTAGTTCCTCCTACAGTAAAAAAATACCCTATAGTACTGCTCCTACTATCAATATCACTTGCCAGATCAAGAGTCAACATATCCTTTTAGATCAAAATTTGTTCCTCCAAAACATAGTTCCTTTAAAGTAGTACCTCTCAAATATCCATTTTACCACATTCCAATGTTCCATTCCCAGATTGCTCATATACATACTCACAACTTCCACTACATGTGTAATATTTGGCCTTGCACATACGATTGCATGCATCAACCTACCAACTACTGATGCACATGGTATCTTAGAAATTTTTTCTTCCCCCTTTTGTCTTTGGAAACATCTCCTTAGTCAACTTAAAATGACTAGGCAAAGGTGTACTAACTGCTTTTGCATTCTGCATGTTAAACCTCTTCAACACCTTCTCTACATACTCACTTTGAGACAAAAATAATTTTTTGTTTGTCCTATCCCATGTGATCCTCATACCAAGGATTTTTTTTGCTACACCCAAATCCTTCATAGCAAATGAATTTGCTATTTTTTTCTTAAGTTCATTAATATGTTGCATGTTAGGCCCAGAAACAAGCATTTCATCAACATAAAGCAACATGATAATATAGCTGCCATTATCCAATTTCTTAAAATAGACACAATAATTAGAATGAAATCTTTTGTAACCTTGTTCAACCAAAAAACAATCAAATTTCAAATATCATTATCGAAGTTCTTTCTTCATGCCATCCAAACTCTTCTTTAACCTGCACACCAATTCCTCGTTAGCCTTGACCTCATATCCCTATGGTTGTTGCATCTCTATTTCCTCTTCCAAATCCCCATGGATAAATTTTGTGTTCACATATAGTTGTCCAAGATGCAAGTCTTTCACAGCCACAATACTTAGAATAGTTCTAATAGAAGTCATCTTTACAATCAGAGAAAATGGTTCATTAAAATCTATACCTTTTTTCTATGCAAAACCTTTTACCATGAGTCTAGCCTTATATCTTTTCTTTCCTCCACCTTCTTCCTTCAACCTGTAAACCCATTTATTTGAAAATGCTCTTTTACCTATAGGAAATTGGACTAAGTCCCAAGTCTGATTTTGTGGCAAGGAATCCATTTCCTCTTTCATGCCTAGCTCCCATTCCTTTTTGGTATCTACCTGCATTGCTTCTTCATAACCTTTAGGTTCACCAAAATCAGGTAATAATATATAATATAACAATGGAGAAATTTTTTTTGGAGGTATAGTTATCCTTGTATAACATCTAACACTTGCAGGAGTTAGTGGGATAACTTGTTACTGAGCATCAGGTACCATTGGCATTTTATTTTCTAGAATTTCATCCAACACCACATATTCCTTTTTGGCATGTTCATGTTTCTTTCCCTGCAACTTATCCTTATACATGAACTTCTCATTGAATATAACATCTCTGCTCCTAATTATTTTATGATTTTCATAATCCCATAACTGATAACCAAATGCATCTACTCCATATCCAATGAAGGTACATTTTTTAGACTTAGCCTCAAGCTTGGCTCTATTTTCAATATCAACATACACAAAAGCTTCACAACCAAAGGTTTTTAGAAATGAATAGTTTACCCTTTTACACGTCCATGCCTCCTCTGGAATGCCACCATCCAAAGGATTTGAAGGTCCTCTATTTATTAAATAAACATTGGTATGTACAACATCTACCCAAAACTATAAGGGTAGTCCAACATGCAATCTCATGCTTCTTGTATTCTCCATAATGATCCTATTCATCCTCTTAGACACACCATTTTCTTGTGGGGTTCCATGACCCATTTTTTTCCTATGGATTCTATTGTATGAACAATAATTTTCAAATTCTCTATTGCAATACTCACCTCCATTGTCATATCTGAGATACTTGAACTTTTTTCTTGTCTCATTCTCAACCAAAGCTTTCCACTTTTTAAAATTTTCAAATACTTCTAATTTTTGTTTTAGAAAATACACTCATGTTTTCCTAGTTGCATCATAAATTAAAGGAACATAATAACAAGAGGAACTAAGAGAAGATACTTGAGGTGGTCCCCATACATCTAAATGCACAAGGTCTAATTTCCCACTCTTCTTCTCTTTCCCAACTTTGAAAAGTCAAACTCTTTTTTGTTTTTCATAAACACAATTTTTACAAAACTCCAAGTCAATTTTCTTCAGACTTAGTAGCAACTTTCTAGAGTGAATGATCTTGATCCCTTTCTCACTCATTTGCCTAAGTGTATGGTACCACAATTCTATTTATGTCCTTGCAGCAAGTGTTCTAACTGTCTCAATTGCAACTATTTCTATAATAGCTACGGTAGAATAAGTATTACCAATACATAAATACAATGTGCCTACATTTTCACCTTTTTCTACTACTAATGCACCTTTAGTGACCTTCTAGACTTTGTCTATAAAGGTAACTATGCAGCCTTCACTACCCAATTGTCCTGAAGAGATTAAATTTCTTCTCAGATTTGGAACATGCCTTACCTCCTATATCAACCATTCATTTCCATTCTACAACTTGATTTTTATTTTTCCTTTTCCAACAATTTGGCAGGGTTCATCATCACCCAAATATACCTATCCAAAATCACCTTGAACATAATCTACAAAATATTTCCTATGGGTGTGGCATGAAATGAAGCCCCTAAATCTATTACCTAGGAATCATTAACATTAACTAAACATATAATTAAAGCATCCTGCAATTTATTACTTGCAACATTAGCTTCCTTACTATCAGCATGTTGTATATCTCCTTGTTTTTTCCTTTTCGAGCCCAACAATCCTTCTTCAAGTGTCTTTTCTTTCCACAATACCAACAATCTATTTTTCCTCTGGATTTAGATCTGCCTTTCTTCAACTTCCCTTGTGACTTCCCACAATTTTTTGGGATTTTTCCTCTCTCCTTTGTTCTTACCCTATTCTCTACAGTCAAAGCATTACTAGATGTCAAAGTATCACCTATTCTTTTCCATTTCATTTTCTCACTAAGGATAACACCAACAACATCATCAAATTTCAATGTATTTGAACCAGAGATGAAGTTACTTACGACCATTACCAAGCTATTTTAGCTTTCTAGCAAAGAACATAAAACCAAGAGATCCCTCACCTTTTCATCAAAATTCACTTTTACAAAATTTAACTGACTGGTAATTGTATTAAACTCATTTAAATGATCTTTCATATATCTACTTTCAATCATTTTTAGATTAAACAAATTCTTTATGAGAAATACCTTATTTGAGGCAGAGGGTTTTTATATAATTTAGCCAAATGTTCCATCAGATCCATTATTTTTTTTGATTCTGTTATATTGAACGCTACAGATGGTTCCAAGCACAACCGAATGGTTCCCAATTCCTTTCTATCTAGAATATTGTATTCTTCATTAGACATAGTAGCCTCTTTCTTTTGTTTTCCTTGCAATGGTCACCATAAATTCTTTTGATACAAATAATCTTTCATCCACATCTTCCATAATTGATAATTCTAGTCGTTGAACTTCTCAACCTTGAATTTTCCTTCTTCCATTTCTCCCACTAAAATCTATAGGTTTTTTTCCCAAGTATGTGCAGGATCATGATTGGCCAAAAAGTGGTGATATGATGGGTATGTGTAGGGTATGTGGCTGATGACTTTTTTTTTACCCAAATTTGATGAAACAAAAAGGGTTTTTAAAGGAGATTCTCAACTTTCTACCAATATAAATTATGTTTTACTTTGAATTTAATAATAATTATTATTCATTTTCTATTTGAATTATGACTAAAGTCCTGATTGAAAGGTTGATTGAAAAACATCAATAGCTTTCAAATGATATCAATTTTTTTGAATCTAAAACATGTGTCACATTCTATGCTTTGCATATTATAGGATTAAAAAAAATCATAAATTTTTGATCAAGTTAAGGTGGTCGACAAATGGGTTTTTATATTTTTTAAAAGTTGCAATAAAAAATTCATATTTTAATTATTTACCTTGGAAAAAAAATACAAAAAAATATGCATCACATCAGGAATGAGTCATCTACTTATATCTAAAATCTTATAAAAGAATATTATCATTTTATTGTAGTTAGGGTTGTTAGATAGACACCTACTTATTTTTTCCCTAAAATTTAAGTGCTACTGCATTGAAATTTCAAATTTTCACCAAATAGATTTATTTTTTAAATAAACCTAGTAGTTTAGAAACTACATTCAATTTTCTATAGATTCTATTCTTACATATTTTTGAAATAATATAGATAACTTATTCAAATTTTTATGTCAAGTTTCCTAACTTTAATTTTTTTGAATTTTATCGCCACTTAAGGGCCTGATTTTTCCATGATGATCCTGCACATACCCACCAATTAACTAAAATATACATAGCTCTAATACCAGTTGTTAGGGTTTTAGGCAGATTGGAGCAATAAACATTAACAATTATATGCAAATTAAATAACCCATATAAACAATGAAGAATAACACAAAAGAGATCAACACAAAAATTTAACGTGGTTCACCCAATATGGGCTACATCCACAAAAATTCTGCCACCCAATAATTTTATTATCCAATGCCAAATAGATTATAATCTCATGAATTACACACATTGTAACTTACATCCCAACCACTTATAACAAGCTTTTTGGAAGCTTCCAAAATTAGGGTTTTACAAAGTCTTTTTTTTTCATTTGACATGTCAGCAATAAAAACCTTGATGTGTTAATGGAAAAAAGATTGTCAGTGGGAACCCCAAAGAGGATACGTTACGAGTGTAAATTATTTGCATGATCAGTCACCACATATCAATAGACACCGTTGATAAAAAATATTTGTATTAACCAAATAGCCATGTAGGAATAAATTAATATATGTCAATATAAGTATAAAATATATACAAAATAGCCATATAGGCTTACAAGAATGTCATATAGGCATACAATTTCAAATATATGTAATACAAAATATGTTCAAAAATTCCATATAGGCATACAACAAAGAGCTCTGGAATAAAAATTCATTACTCTCCACACTCTTGAAACAAACTCTTTCCCTTTATTGGTCAATTGGATGGTGATAAATCTATCACTCATTTACTCTAAGGTTGAGGAGTGCTCTTGCTACTCCTAAGGTTTAGTTCCCAATCAAGCCTTATCTATTACAATAACAAGTAAAGACATTAATATATAGAAATCACATTATAAAAAGTGATATATTTAACAAAATTATCACTTACCGCCTCTAGATGATCACTCTCCTCGAGGGAAATATTTGCATACCCATGTTGTGGCATGTTGAAGCCCTATAGACACCATCCAAAGAGAAACTAAACTATGAATCAATAATGGTTTGATTTTTTACTAACTAACAGCTATAATAATGAATGTAAATTGAAATTTAGTAATCTACCTCATATCTTTGTGAGAGGCATTGAGGATTCTATAGAAGAAGAAACACAAAGCTCCATTTCCCTATGAACATTTGGAGGTGTTTCCGCTGGCAACATCTAAAAATAAAACAAAAAATTATGGGTGCTACCATAATAGTGTGTCTCACTTTTGGGATGTGCTAATTTTTCCCTGAAATCACTCTTTTTAGTAAAACTAATTATTTAATTCTTGAGAGGCTCTATCTAAAGGGTTTTAAATGAAGAGGGATAGATAAGAACCTCTTAGATCAAACCCCCTTGGATAGAACCCCTCTAGTATTAAATCATACCCACAATGGAGTCTCCTTCACACCTGTCAAAATGTTGGCAAAAAACCAGTTTTTCTTTACTTTTTGAGGGATTAAATAACATCATTTAAAAATAATATTTTGCAAGATTGTAGCCCTCAAAAAAAGCTATCTCACAAATATATTTTTGATATATTTTCATTTTATCATGCATTTAATTTTTAATTTTTACTAAACATAGGTTTTTCTCTAAACATTAAGCTATTTGTTGTGCAAAGGTGGAAAAATAGTAAACCATTGTAAAAAAAATTTAAAAAATACCCATTCCCTAGGAATTTATGTCCTTGTTTCATCCCCCCCAAAAAAATTGTATTTTGATATATACACAAGTTAAGTTGTATGACACACACATATGTCCAAATTATAGTTACAGTGACTTCAAAAATTAATTTAAAAAAAAATATGTAAACATATCCTTTCCCTCGATATTGATGTTGAGAATCTATATTTCAAAATTTTGAATTTAATCCTTTATAGAAAAAAAAGTTATGTTGTACGACACAAACGTTACTTTTTAAAAATGTTTTCTATTTAAAACTAGTTATTAAAGGAGATTCTAAAAGATTCATGATTTATTTTGAAAAAATTATATATATATATATTTATAATCTACACACAAATTGCCACAAATCACTAGTTCACACCATCTTCAAATTCTTAACGGTTTAGCTGCTATAGGTCTAAGAAAATGAAGATTCAATTAAAAATATTGTTGTAAATGTAAATCTTGGGCAAAAAGTGAGACACAATATTGTGATTTCACCCTTATTCAATCACAAAAACTACAATAGTGATGCACATCATGGCTTATAATGTATGAGATAATGAACCAAATTTTGAGTACTTATTGAACTATATATTTCTTACTATCATGCTTACTATTTTCCCTATCCATAGCTTGTTTGAAATCAATTGTTTTGGGCTTTTATCCATAGTAGCAAGGGGGTGAACCGTTTGATAAAATGCTTTGGTAGACATGTATGAAAATTGTGGTAGCATAGAGAAGGCATTGAATTGTTTAAAAAAATGCAATTCATTGCCTTCTCTATGGTATTATGTTGGTATGGGGTGGATGGTATAGTGTGTTCTTGGTTATGAGATGGAGGGCGATCATGACATGAAGAGGGAGGGGTGGGGATATTAACAAGTGGAATAAAAGGTGGAAGGATCCATGAATTTTTAAATTGAGGATGAGGATGGGGACCTTGAAAAGAATTTGGAGGGAAATTTTGGCTAAAGGCTTGGTTTCTATTATTAAGGCAATGTTATTTGAAAAAATGCCTCAAAGAAATGTGGTCTCATGGTGATGGAATGGAATTTCATCACCATGAGACCACATTTCTTTTAGGCATTTTTTCGAACTACTGACTACCTTCTCTATGCTATTTCTTACTGTTATGCTTTGATAGATTTTTTCCAAGCACCCATAGTTTGTTGGAAAGCACCTTTTTTAGTCTTTTATCCATAGTAGCAAGGAAGTGAGTAGTTTGATAAAATGATTTGGTAGATATGTATGGAAAATGTGGTAGCATAGAAAAGGCAATGAGTTGTTTGAAAAAATTCCTTAGAGACATGTGGTCCCATGGTGATGGAATGGCATTCCATCACCATGAGACCATAATTCTTCAAGGAATTTTTTCAAACTACTCATTGCCTTGTCTATGCTATTGCTTACTATTATTCTTTGATAACTTTTTTCCAAGAATCCATAGTTTGTTAGAAAGCACCTTTTTTAGGCTTTTAGCCATAGCAGGAAGGAAGTGAACTGTTTGATAAAATGCTTTGGTAGACATGTATGGAAAATGTGGTAGCATAGAAAAGGTGGTGAGATGTTTGAAAAAGTGCCTCAACAAAATGTGGTCTCATGGTGATGGAATGGCATTCCATCACCATGAAACCACATTTCTTCAAGAAATTTTTTCAAACTATTGATTTCCTTGTCTATGCTATTGCTTACTATTATGCTTTGATATTTTTTTTCCAAGCATCCATACTTTGGTAGAAAGCACCTTTTTTAGGCTTTTAGCCATAGCATCAGTGAAATGAGTAGTTTGATAAAATTATTTAGTAGACATGTATGGAAAATGTGGTAGCATAAAAAAGGTGGTGAGTTGTTTGAAAAAATGCCTCAAAGAAATGTGATCTCATGTTGATGGAATGGCATTCATTCATGCCATGAGACCACATTTATTTGAGGCATTTTTTTCAAAATACTCACTGCCTTGTCCATGCTAATGATTACTATTATGCTTTGATAGATTTTTTCCAAGTATCCATAGTTTGTTGGAAAGCACCTTTTTTAGTCTTTTAGCCATAGCAGCAAGGAAGTGAGTATTTAGATCAAATGTTTTGGTAGATATGTATGGAAAATGTGGTAGCATAGAAAAGGCGGTGAGCTATTAATTTGAAAAAATGCCTCAAAGAAATGTAGTCTCATGGTGATGGAATTCCATTCTATCACAATGAGACCACATTTCTTTAAGGCATTTTTTCAAACTACTCACGGCCTTGTCTATGTTATTGCTTACTATTATGCTTTGATAGATTTTTTTCCAAACATCCATACTTTGTTGGAAAGCACCTTTTTTAGACTTTTAGCCATAGCAGCAAGGAAGTGAATTGTTTGATAAAATGCTTTGGTAGACATGTATGGAAAATGTGGTAGCATAGAAAAGGTAGTGAGTTGTTTGAAAAAATGTGTAAAATAAATTGGGTCTCATGGTGATGGACATCACCATGAGACCACATTTATTTGAGGAATTTTTTCAAAAAACTCATTTCCTTGTCTATGCTATTTCTTACTATTATTCTTTCATATATTTTTTCCAAGAATCCATGTAGCATAGATAAGGCAGTGAACTATTTGAAAAAATAATTCAATAAAAAGTGGTCTCATGGAATGTCATGACAAGCAAATGCAATTGGAAGCCACTCCTAGTTATTATTAATGCTATGTGAAGTAATTGCATCACTAATTATGTTGACTTTCTAAACAACTATATTGTAATTGAAATTTTGTCATCTATCAACATCTAGTTATTAGTTATGCAATGTGAAGTAATGCTTTGCATTTGAAAGATGTGCAATGCAATGTAATCAACGATATAAATATAAACTACACATATCTATTAAGTAAAATTCATTAGTTAAACTCTTTATTATATTACCTAGGTACATGAAGTTTTGTCCAACTCCACTTGCACTAGGAAGTGTTCCCTTGAAACCTCCAATATTAGCCTTTTCAACATCCAAAATCAGATATTAGAATACCATTCATATAACAATGATATTCACATGTAATATTTATAATTGTTTACTAGTTACATACCTCAGTGGTAGACGTAGTGGAGTAATAAACAGGTGGAGGGCCAGTGTATCTAGTATCAACACTATGACCCTAAAATTTTATTACAATCACTAAACTAAATTAGTTAATCTTGCATTTCAAAAATGAAATTTCATAAATTAAACTTAGTGAACATGCTAACATTTACCTAGGTATCAACATCAAAATCCCTATTCAAAATAGCATCTGCCATCGCCAACTTTGTACCTACAGATGTATCCTGTGCACTAGCCTCTTGATCGTCTGTGGGGTCACATGTACAAGCTGACCTGCAAACTTCAAAAGAATGGGGTGGAATCCTACCCCTTGAAGCCTCCCCTAGATGGCATTATACTTCAGGAATAGCACACTAGATGGTACTCTGGGTCAAAGAGTTGATAGACTGCAAAGTGTCCACCTCAGCTCTCTCCTTCGTGATAGAAGGGATAACAGTGTGCTCATGAGTCGGCCTAGCAAGAGCTCATCTCCCTTGTTGCTAAGGATCCTAACATGCACTTGGTCTATCCTGTGTCAAACCTCCACCTCTCCCGTGAAAGTCCCTCATATCAAAATAGTTGGGGATTTTGTTGGGTATGAACTCACCATAGAGTTTCCTCAAGAAATATTGGGGGACTTCACTATTGTTGCATGGTGGATAGTCAAAAACCATGTACCACCTATCCCAAAAAATGTTCCTAATCCATTGGTGGTGGAGCCAATGGATAGTAAACCTCTTGGAATTAAGGTCAAGATTTTTATTTGTGTTTGGGTGAGTGAATAGTGAGCACAAATCATTTTTTGTAATTTTTTCATCTTTTACTTCTTTATATGATAATTTATCTGCATAAAAATTCCTCCATGTCTGCCTTGTATCTACCCAACCACTTAATTGTTTGTTGATTGCATCTACATGTGTTAAAATTTCTTGAAGTGAACTCACAAGTGTTCTTCTTTCCACAGTTGAACTTATAGGATCGTTCAATCTCGTGATTAACTCAATCTATTTTTTGTTGTTTTCAATTATCCCCATTAAATTTTGTTGAGTACCACGAGGATGTTGAGGAATTGGTGGAGTTTGTTTTTGTGGTTGTTGAGAAATTTTTTCATGTTCTTGTTGTTGAGGTTGTTGAGAATTTTGAGGAGTGTTTTGAGGTTGATTAAAATCTCCTACAAATTAAAGAAATAAATATCAAAAACAACCTAAATTTTCATATTTAACAACAAATTCACCAAAGAAAAAAGCAATGCTTACTTTTTTGACCTCCCTATCGATGTAGTGGCATCCTAGTGATCAAATAGCAATGATTCAATGAAAAAATTTCAACTTTTCATCCTTCCAAAATGTGAGCCCACAATTGCAAAGTTTTTCGATGTGAGCAAGAAAAAAAACAAAGTGAAAATGAAATGATGTGATTTTCTTTTTTTTATTATTTTAATAGATTATAATGCACTTGTGTTATAACACAAGTACATTATAGGCTCGATGTGATTTATCTTTAGGCTCAATCATGCCAAGCCATAACGCCTTTCAAATTTTTAAAAAACTTTTGGCCACTTTTTGGCTCCCAACTTTTTGCACCCGCCCAGTGAATTTGTTGTTGATTTTTATGAGTATAGATTCCTAGTCTTGTCTTCTCCTTAGTGAAGACATTAATTTTTTTTTTATGTTGTGTACAGTTTTATATTGCAATTTTTAACTGCATTCATTTCCTTATAATCTTCATTTCTTCAGCATAAAAAAATCTAATCCTAACCTAAACAATAATTCTTACCCTAACCCTAATACTATCATAACCATAATTCTAATCCTAAATATAACCCTAAATTTTACTTATTTAAATATCATGTAAGTTGTAGACACCTAAAATAGTCCTAACACAACCACACCTCATTTTAGCCTATCCTATCCCATTAATTAATTAAATATTATTTATTTAATTAATTTATTTATCCATCACCTTTATCCCACTTTATCCTAACCAATTAATTAATTAAATATTTATTATTTATTTACTTAATTTAACATTTTCCCTTATCTTAATATTTAATTAAATAAATATTTATTATTTATTTAATTAATTTATCCATTATCCTCATTATCCCCAAATCCTCTAGCTAAATTAATCAATTAATTTAGGCTAATTAATGCCCATTACCCTTTTCTTCCATTATTTAATTCCACTTTGTCCCCTATCCTTATCCTATTGGAGTACAAACAACACAGAGAGGGGGGGTGAATCAGTGTTGTAGATAAACTATTAAAACTTTTTGCCCCTTTTAACTTACAAGACAAAGAAAGATAGTGACTTCAGAGATCTATCAAACACATATATACAAGTATGATGATGCATAGTATGAATCAGGACCTTCAAAACAAAGCATTTGGGAACACATAAAAAGATAGACAATATGAACCATAACACATATTTTTTATGACTGGAAAACCCACATGGGGTAGAAAAAACAATTAGAACTGCCTCACTGGTTTAATCAAAATGCCTCACTGGCTACAAATGCTTCACTGGAAACATAAGCCTTATTGGCTACAAATGCCTCACTAGCATAAACTTTCCTCATTCGCATACACTTGCCTCATTGGCATACACTTGCCTCACTAGCATACACTTGCCTCACTAGCATACACTTTCCTCACTAGCATACACTTTCCTCATTGGCATACACTCATCTTGGTCTTAATAACCAATCTCTAATGACAAAAGAAACACTCTTTCAGGGGGTTACTCTATTACAATAAAATCCACTGCTCAAATGGTTTATCTCTGCAACATCAAATTTACAAACCCTAACTCCCTCTTTCAAATACAAATATTCAACATTATGATCCTTTTCTCATACAAGGACAAACACTTCATTTGTTTGACTACAAAGACTAACAATGATTCTAATCAAATCACACCAAACAATAAACAAAAGAAACCATTTTATGAATGTAATTCAACTCCATTGAACCATTTTTACTCAATAAACCTTCTATAGAGTCTATACCACCATGAAACCCTTCTCAGTGCATTGGCAACCTTCAATGATAATGTGTAGATCACACAAAATAAATGCAGACATATAGCAGCATGATATACCTATCTAATCTTTACTTATCGGTGCAATAGAGTCATATAGATTTTATAGACTATTGTTCCATTCTAAAGCATAATGTCATCATCCTCTGTAACCAACATTTCTCAAGCACATACCACTTCTCTTTGAGTTACAATCCACTATAATAGGATATAAACTTAATAGATAAATCAATCAAAAACTCTATCTATTGCATCCTCTTCCCACACATGTTTTCACATTAAAGGAGCATCAAATCAATTCATTTTTTTTCATTACATCAAAACCACAATCTAGTTCAACTACGCTCAAAAAATGCATTGTCTTTACTTCTTTCTTCCATCACCATTCTTATAGTTACAAAACTATATTAACCAACACACAAACACATACACCCAAATGCTTGTCAAATTATACTAAGAAGGAGATCTGTTATGATTTGAATTTCAACCTTTGATTTACCTTACCCCACCAAGTCAATTTTAAATGATATCCATTGATTATGTTTTGGGCTGGGCTCCAACGATATAACGAGATGCACTGGTTAAGCTAGGAAAGGGAGATGGTTTTAGAATGATTGAGAACCCTTTAAAAATTCAATTAAGTGAAGTTGACTTGTGATAGTAATTCATCAAAGAATTAAAACAAAAGATGCATTAGTCTTATGATGGTTGGGACCTAGTGCATAAGAAATATCATTTAGGGTTTTAGTTACAAGCCCTAATGCATGAGATCTCATAAACGACCTTTCATAGACTTGTAGCAAATTCCTCTACAAGTTCATTTGCATGTGTCTTTTGCAAAGCACTAAAACTTTTTCAATGCAATGTTCCTTTAATCAAAGAAATGACACTTTATTAAGAGCACGTGTCAAACTCATGTAACTGAGATCATGTCTTTTGCATGTTTCTCTATATTTTACCATTCAAGAACATAGAGATTTGATCACCTAATCAACATTGATTTTCCAATCAAAACTTAGCACATGATTCAAAATTTAACACATCACCAATAGCATGAAATATGTTGATATAAGAACATGAACCATCTTTTCCTACACAACTTCTAAACATTATGAACAAAGACAACTTGATGTATAAGGAATTAAATCATAACCTAAAAGCATGTGAACAAGATCATTGTCATTGTCCAACCCATGTATGAACAAAGACAACCTGATGTATGAGGCATCAAATCATAACTTGAAAGCATATGAACATGATTATTGTCATTGTCCAACCCATGAAGTATGGAGCATGATAAGCACACAAGCATGATAAACACACATGAAACATGAAGAAACACCTGAACTTCTTCTGTGGATCTAAACTTCTTCAATCAATTCCAACTCCTAAGGATGAATCCAGATCACATCACCAAAACATAAATTTTAACATCAATAAAAAACATACTCAACAAACTTTCCCTTTTTCATTGATGGAAAAAAATTTCACTCTCTCTCTCCCCCTTTGCCATCAATGGGAAAGAATGTGAGCATCATATTGCAAAGATCCCCCTTTGATAGTAGTCCAACTAATTGAGTATAATTTATCATTACCATTTAAGGAAATAAAGATACAACTAACATTGTCTGCTCATTATGAAAGGTCTGCTACTAATATAGCTCTATCACTGCTTGGTAATTATCCCTACACACAATACATGTACTTTACCAAGCAACAATATTAAATCTCCCCCTGACTAAGAATGAATATACTGAAATTGTGATCTTTGACATCAATGAAAACTTGTTTAATTTTCCATAGATGTTAGCACTATGCACACATGGATTGATAAATAAAGGTAGTGATAATCCAACTCTTCAAAATCTTCTATAGATAGTACCAAATGATCCTATTGCTAGTCTATAAAGAGGACCTTGCATATGAAAGAGATTAACAACACAAGTCCTAAAAAACATGAGAATATTCATTCGCATCATACCATACCATCCAAAAATCCACTGTCTTGCACCAAGGATGTCCACATTAGTCTCACTTTCA
Organism: Sequoia sempervirens; assembly: GCA_007258455.2. Classification (NCBI taxonomy): domain Eukaryota; kingdom Viridiplantae; phylum Streptophyta; class Pinopsida; order Cupressales; family Cupressaceae; genus Sequoia; species Sequoia sempervirens. Next base: position 334,805,256 of record VDFB02105785.1, read on the forward strand.
GATGTAACATGAAAGTATTGTCATAGACTACTTTATCAAACAAGATTTCACCAGTCTGCACCACACATTATCCAAATACCAAAAAAAGTAAAGTGACCACTGAACATACCAAGATTGAGCATTATTATAAAAGTCACAGGTGTACTTCCAAAAACATGAAATGACACTATCACTAAATGAAAGCACTATGCCACAGTATGTGGCCATCATCATGAAGTCCACTTTCATTGAGCAAAAAGGCCATTAATTGTCACCAAAATAAATAGTGTTACTTATTTTCCACTCCTCCCTAGAATGATAAACTACCTGCTACTTGCAAATCCACTTGAAACATTACTTGTCATGATGCAAGAGCTCATCATTGACAATATAATCTGGAAATATTCACTGAAAGTGTAAATTCCCTAAACATGATATTCCATACTAATAGATGCATTGTAAATGTACTAATAAATTCAAATGCACTGTAAAATCACATGCACACTCTAATTAGAAATGCAATGCCATGGAATGCCCTGTTATGGTCCTAATTATTGAAGAATTCACCTTAAGGAATGCATTTCAATCTCAAAGAATGCATCTTAAATGCACACTACCCTCATACAATCAAGTGAAACTTTAATACTGTACATAATGATTGTTCATGTGACTGTTCAATTTTGTTTGTCACTTGGGCTTTTGTTTCACTTAGGTATTTTCCATGCAAAATAGAAAATAATTTCTTTGTACTAGACATTGTGTACCATGCCACTCATTGTGTAATCATTGAAAATAACAAGAAGACTTAAAAATTATCAATGGCACCTTACCTCATCAAAGTGTAATGAGCACTTATTACTAAACTCATTATCATCAAGGATTGATTATCAACCATTAAGAACCATCAAAACTATTGTCATGTTGTTTCAAAAGAGTCTTGTCCTAATCACTGCACAAACCATAGTACCTATTTCAAAGCTATCCTATCAACAACACAATGACATCCTTAATACCCTAAGATCCAATTGTGATATGAAGAACATTTGCATGATGATCATGAAGGAATATCTGAACATGAAGGGTACTAACATATCTAAACATTTTCTGTAATGAAACTGTCAGTCATGCATTGTTCCAGCATAGAGGCACCAAATGACTGCAATAGGAAAAATCACAGAGAGAGTAACATTTACAAATTGATCTAGCAAAAATTCCATACACTGTTAATTGAAGAGAAAACATCTCAGTCCAAACACCATTTCACTTCTCTATCATAAAGGTTTACTAACAATGTATAGAATAAGATGCGCCAGCAACACCAACACTACAATGATACAAACACCAAATGTATACCATATCAAACAAATCATGATACCTTCATTGACCACTACTTTGAGATCTTATTTAAGTGCATACACATGATGAGCAACTACTAGAATGAATTATGAAGAAACTCCACTTTTGATCTAAACCACAAAGAAGTCTTGTGTTAATGTCATAAAATCCCTTAATGTACCAATACTACCTTCTTCCCCTAAAGAGCACCTCATATATAATACCAACATCCAAGAACCAAAAGTGAAGGACAAAAATCATGAATGAAAAATTATTTATTCATTGTCATAAGAGGTGTCATGTTATACTATCAGTCTCATGCATGCTATTGTCTACTATCATAAAGGTTTCTGAAATTGCATTCCAATCACTGCATATAAAGGTCTTGTCACAGCTTCACTACCAAGAGTACTTTCCATGTTCCTAAATTGCTACACACTTCTAATTTTCTTCTTGGGGAAAAATATAATGCATTGAACATCTCCCTTTATCTCCATGGCTCAATTTGAAACAAATAATTATGTCTCTTGTGTAGTGTGCACAAGATCAAGTTTAATCTTCTCTTTCATTTTTTTCCTTCTCCAAACCTTGTTAACACCTATCTTCTTATGATGACTGACTAATTTTGTTAGATGATCATGCCTTTCATATAACCAACAATTTCTTGCTAGGTGACCAACATTATTACAGTTATAACAAACACTATTATAGCCCTGATTTAACAAACTATCAGAACTCTTTTCCTTATTCCATCCAATACCATTTCTTGAGTGATTTCTACAATCTCTAGCTCTATGACCATAAACATGACAAGAATAACAATAACCATGAAATTGAGAATAATTGTACCTTATTGAGTGCCTGGTAGGTAGAGATCTTGTAGGCTTGATTTTTCTTCCTCCTTGATCTTCTAGAGCAACATCATGATAACTCAAGACTATCTTCTTCCTAGGTGTCTTTCTTGCTTTGGAACACTCTTCTTCTTCATAAACTAAGCCTGTGGTGTCCTTATAGTGTTTTTTTTTGCTCAAAATGTCATTCAAATATTTTGTGCTCTTTCCCAACTGAAGATTCTTGTACAATTAAGAATATGTTTTATCCAATTCCTTATTCCAAGAGAATATTTCTAATTCTAGTCTTAGAAATTCATTAGTTTTGACTTCAATATTAGATTTTGGAAAATCAACTACTCTTTTGGTTTCTTCTATTTCTCTCTTTAGGCTAATAATTAGCTTATTTGAATCTTCAACTTGACCTCTTAAATCTATAATCAAATTCCTTGCCTCTTCAATTTCTAAAGAAACTTTTGCTAGATCAGAAAGTACCTTTTGTTAGCTCTCAAAAACACAGGTAAGAATACCTCAAGAGGTTGCCAATCTCTTGGTACGTTTTAGGGTAACAGACAAGGCCAAATGGTTTAGACCTTCTACGCTTTAGGTGTTGCCAAACCTAGGCGGGTGTACCTATGTGAATAATGCAGACTTAAGGTTGTATGACTTGACCGAATTGATGAATCTATTACAATGGCACAAATGTAATAGATGAAAGCTTGCTAACTATTCCTACTCCTAATATTGAATTTGAAATGTGGATGGTTTAATAAGGTTTCATGAAATTCTAAGATATGAATAGTGTGACTAGTGCCTACTTCTGTTGGGCTAATGGAGTCAAGATTTGTATAATGGGTGACTTGCTTAATTGCTATAATTCAAATTGCTTGGCACTTGTGACTGTTTACAGCTTGTGTAAATGTGCAAAAGTGTAATTACCAAGTTCTTCTTAATGATCCAAATGTCCTTTTCCAAATTATTGTGATTAATCAAAAGGATTTAATCCTGTCTTGCAAGAACCAATTAATTGAACCACACAAGAGCAGCAAATGTGCTTTGATAAATTGAAGAATATCCTTGATATTTCAACTTAAATAATCAGGAAATGACAACCTTGGAGACAACCAGATAATGTTTTCAATAAATTTGACAAACAATTGACACCATAATTGGATCACCAGATGAATACATTCTTCTCCATTTTATAATTTTAAAAGATCTTACAATACATATAATGATGTTTTATTTCAGCAACTGTTCAAACTACAAACTATCTAACCTACTACTTATTTCTCCTAAATCTAATATTTCTCTGATGCAATTTTACTTTGCATATATACATTTCCTTTTTAGGATTACAACCCTTCGCAACACCTGTTCGCTGCAACGTCTCAGTTAATTTCTCTCGGTAAAATAAAATATTTAATTAGTTGCCCTTTGGGCAAATTAAATATTTTAATCTTCGTTATATTTGTTCCCCGTGAAAAATAATTAATACATTTGAAATCTTCATTAATCTTTAATCACTTTGCCGAAAAACTTCACATCCACCTTTTCACCCACTAAATATATAATTCAGGTAAAAATAATTATCCCTATTAATCTCCTCACCAAACAAATATTATTCTTGAAATAATTACCTATTGCCGGCTTGTAATTTCTTTTGGTGAAAAATACTTCACCCCCCAATGTAAATATTTTATAAATTTCACCTTTTGTGCATAATTATTCACCTTATAACTCCCTTTGTTAAAACATTTTATCTTTCAGTGAAAATATTTTATTTATAAACAATACTCATATTCACCTTTATTAAATAAGTCCTTATTTTATTTCTCAGGCATTTTCAATATTTTAATCTCTTTTTTTAATTTTCCACCCCTATTGCACATATATCCTGCATTTCAATATTTACTTCAAACTTCAAAATTTTTGGCCTGACATACGTTGTCGAAGAGACTTTATTTTCTCTTACCGATTATAGAATGTCTCCCCGATGAATTATCATCGGTGTAACTAACACTAAATTGAGGAGACTTGGAAAATTTATGCCGATAGTGATATGTCTCACCGATTAAATTTCTATTGGTGTGATAAAACATACTCATTAAAACTTCACTCTAATCAATTGACTCTTGCCGATAACATTTTGTTTTGTTCATTCGCTGCATTTTTTAGGGTTTACCGGCTTGCTTTTCTACGAGGATGCGAGTCTTTTGTAGGTCACCTATTCCTTTTTTCTTCTTGACTCCAGATTCAAATTTCTCTTATGGTTTGGACACATTTTCAAGATTTTCCACTTTGAGCCTTTTCCCATTTCTCTCAATATGTATATCTATGTTAAAAAAAATTCCATAAAATGCTTCAGTTTCAAAGATTTGATCTCGCAAGCATAGGATTTTCTCAGCCCCTATCTTTTGCTCTTCCAGATCCTTATAATCTTTCTTAAATTCCTCTAAACCAGATATGTTTTCTAATAGTGCAGTAAGCTCTTTGGGGTCCTTAACATCTTGTATCGATTCAGTAGTTACTAGCTCCATGGCCAGTGATAGAGTGCATGAAATGGAGATACCTTCCATAGGGCATGAAATAGACATGCTTTGGTAGAGAACTTTCTGCCTTTTGGATGGTCTATACCCTAATCCAAAGCTCACATTGTGGAAGAGGCATAGAGGACATTGGAAATGGTCATTGAATCCAGATTTACACCTACAAATTTCATTTGTTTGGGAGCATCAAATCCATTTTGTGTCAATCTACGATCATTGCATTCCACATTAAATTACTCTTTATTTTAAGGCATGCCATTTAGGTTCTTCATTGTATGCCCACTTATTATCACTTCACACCACAAATTAGCAATTTAGACATAAAAAAATAATGTAGAATTCGCGATGTTGAATCTACCATCAATATTTAATTGCATAGCATAAACCCAAAAGCGTTGAAGATATGGAAGCTTGAAATCTGCTGGCAAGGCCCCAAGCATTTGAAATTTGGAGGGCTCCTTCATTATTTTGAACACCTTAATTGCTTTGATTTAGGCTCTATCTAATACTTTTAGTGGTAATCCCTTTAGGAGAACCTTAGGGTTCCAACAACTGCTCCCAATCTATCGTATTTATCTGATGAATCTCGAAATCCTCAAGACTTATTATTCTTTTATTATAATATGGAGTGTTTGTATATTTCCACTTACTCAACTGATGCTTGTTCATTACCAGAAGCATTCTTTGTAAAACAAAGCTCATCACTTTTCTATTGGGGAAAGCATCCATGGTGTCAACAAAATGAAACAAAATGTAGAGCTTTTATTTACCCTGTCTGGTGTGGGGATTATGGTTTTTAAGATTCCACATCATGTACTCACAATGCTTAAGGCCCACATTCTATTAAATATTCGAATCCAGAGGGAAAATTTTCCTTCACGCTCGGATCCTATGAACTTAGGGACCATCCTATATACCTGAAACAATTGTCTTGTAATCACAAATTTCATCCGAAGTTTCAGACCCATCACACAAAATTCGATCTATTGAAAGTTACGGACCCACAAGGAAAGATTTTTATTCAATCCCATATTAAAGATTCACGTGCATAATAGGCCCAAATCCTAAGGCTACAAACTCAACTGCGGGTTCACATACATGCCCAACACTGATGATAAGAAGTGATGCTTCATCATCAAGATTTTCTTCTATTTGTAGTTCTCTAACTCTTGAAGAAGGATAGTTTAATTCCTTTTCAATTATTTTTTGATGTTTATTATCTGGGAAAGCTATAGCAGCTAATTTATTCACAATATGAGCTAGGAAATCCTTTTCATCGGCATAGACTTCAATTTCCTGAAGAGAATTCGGCGCATCCATCTCTACAGATTCCACTGTGCTAACAACAGATTTTCTAAAAACCCGTCAACTTGTCTCTTTGCAACTTTATCAAAATGGATCACATGAAGCTAAAAATTGGTGTGCATACTCCCATATGTTAGATGAGCACTTCTGCGAAGTGGTTTCATTTGAAATTGAACAGATCCAAAATTATAATTTCAAAATGTGCTCCTGAGATTGCTTTTTCAACTATACTCTTGAGTGTTAAAATCAATTTTTTCGATATGGGGACCTAAAATTTGCATGAAATTTTAAGTCCCAACACCTTTTCCTTGGAGTCTTCTTCTTGTTGAAGTTGGTCTCCTAATCTTTGGTTTTACTTTCTAAGTTGCTTGATTATATCTAGAGCACACAAAATTTTACCTTCTAAATCAACTTCACACTCTTGTTCATCATCTTCATCCACAAAGAAATATCTTTCTTCATCATCAATCTCAACAATAAAATAATATTTTCTTTCATCAAGTTTTTGTTCATCTATACTTACAATAAATTCCTTCTTTTTGTCAAAACTCTCAACTACAAGACCATTCTTTTTATCACACTTTATATCAACATTCAGGAGAGACTCATATAACAACTCATCACATGACTTGACTGGGATTTGTTGTTCAATATTTTTCTTGGCTTCTATCTTTTCTCTATTTCTTCTAAACTTTCCCATTGTACTCCACTATCAAGACCTACCCAATCTTGTTAGACTTCAATAGGGAGCCTATTCTTTGATACCACTTGTAAAAAAAATTGCACCTTTTAATTTACAAGACAAAGAAATATGGTGACTTTAAATATCTATCAAACACATATATAAAAGTATGATGATGCATAGTATGAATCAAGACCTTTAGAACAAAGAATTTGGGCATACATACAAAGATAGAAAATCTGAACCATAACACATATTTTTGATGAGTGGAAAACCCTCATGGGTTAGAAAAACCACTTAGAACTGTCTCACTATCTACAAATGCCTCACTGGAAACACAAGCCTTACTGGCTACAAATGCCTCACTGGCATAAACTTACCTCACTAGCATACACTTACCTCACTGGCATACACTCATCTTGGTCTTAATAGCCAATCTTCAATGGCAAAAGAAACACTCTTTTAGGGGGTTACCTTGTTGCAATAAAATCCATTTCTCAAATGATTTATCTCTGGAACATCAAATTTACAAACACTAACTCCCTCTTTCAACTGCAAACAATCAATATTATGATCTTTTTCTCATACAAGGACAAACACTTCATTTGTGTGACTACAAAGACTAACAATGATTCTAATCAGATCACACCAAACAATAAACAAAAGAAACCATTTGATGAATGTAATTCAACTCCATTGAACCAGTTTTTCTCCATAAACCTTCTATAGAGTCTAGACCACCATGAAACCCTTCTTAGTGCATTGGAAACCTTCAATGATAATGTACAGATCACACAAAATAAATACAGACATATATGAGCATCATATACCTATTTAATCTTCACTTATTTGTGCAATACAGTCATATAGAGTTTATAGACTATTGTCCCATTCTAAAGCATAATGTCATCATCCCCTATAACCATCATTTCTCAAGCACATACCACTTCTCTTTGAGTTACAATCCACCATAATAGGATTTAAACTTAACAGATAAATCAATCAAAAGCTCTATCTACTACATCCTCTTCCCACACATGTCTTCACATTAAAGGAGCATCAAATCACTTCATTTTTTATTTCATTACATCAAAACCACACTCCAGTTCAACTACACTCAAAAAATGCATTGTCTTTACTTCTTTCTTCCATCAACATTCTTTCAGTTACAAAAATGTATTAACCAACACACAAACATGGACACCCAAATGCCTGCCAAATTATACTAAGAAGGAGATTTGTTATTATTTTAATTTCAACCTTTGATATACCTTACCCTACCAAGTCAATTTTAAACGATGTCCATTGATTATTTTTTGGGCGCTCGAGCTCCAAGGATATAGCTAGATGCACTGGTTAAGCTAGGAAAGGGAGCCAGATTTAGAACAATTAAGAACCCTTTAAAAAGTCACTTAAGTGAAGTTGACTTGTGATAGTAAGTCATCAAAGAATTAAAACAAAAGATGCATTAGTCTTATGATGGTTGGGACCTAGTGCATAAGAAAGATCATTTAGGGTTTTAGGTTACAAACCCTAATGCATGAGATCTCATCAACCACCTTTCATATATTTGTTTCATAGACTTGTAGAAAATTCCTCTACATGTGTATTTTGCAAAGCACTGAACCTTTTCAATGCAATGTTCCTTTAATCAAAGCAATGGCACTTTATTAAGAGTGCGTGTCAAACTCATGTAACTGAGATCATGTCTTTAGCATGTTTCTCTATATTTTACCATTTAAGAGCACAAAGATTTGATCACCCAATCAATATTGATTTTGAAATCAACACTTAGCACATGATTCATCATTCAACATGTCACCAACAACATAAAATAGGCTGATATACTTGAACATGAACCATCTTTGCCTGCACAACTTTTGAACATTATGAACAAAGACAAACTGATGTATAAGGAATCAAATCATAACCTGAAAGCATATGAACATGATTATTTTCATTGTCAAACCCATGTATGAAGAAAGACAACCTGATGTATAAGGCATCAAATCATAACTTGAAAGCATATGAACATGATCATTGTCATTGTCCAACCCATGAAGTATGGAGCATGATAAGCACACATGAAACATGAAGAAACATCTAAACTTCTTATGTGGATCTAAACTTCTTCTGTGAATTCCAACTCCTAAGGATGAATAAAATTCGCATCACCAAAACATACATCTTGACATCAATGACAAACATAGTCAAAAAACTCACATGCTCAACATATCCATTTAATACTATCCATTAATTTCATTCACATGGATCGCAATCAAAACTTGTCACCAAATGAAAAGTGTCCCCTTCACATGTCTAACTAATCCCTTGTCTAGATTCATTGAATCTAGACACTTCTCAAAATTCAAACTAACTTTTCATCTTATCCCTTAATTTATTATCCTACCTCTTAATCCTAGCCATCCATATAAGGATGTTGTCGTAAACCTGGCACTTTTCCTTCATGTGACACTTGTCACATGAATACAACTTCAAACCAAACCCTATCTTCTCATTCAATCCTAACCATTCATCATGAATGCATCCAAACCCTCCATTTATTCCATCTCATTTCTATAAATGAGAGGCATCCCATCCCATTTGCATCAATATCTTTTATGTTAATGTCATGCCATTGGAATTTCTATTGATTCATGAGAAACCACATTCAAAGTACCAATGTATAGTATTGCATTGCATATGAGAATCTTCTAGAGATAAACCATTTCTTTTAGAAAAATATAATAAAAAATTATCTCTATCTCCAAATAAAAGATACTTCTGAAAATAGCCACTTTTCACCTATCACAAAATCTTCTATTCTTGGCTTGCTTTATTTTTTTTATTTCCATGCAAGGATGAGACACTTTTTTTTTTGTTTTTATCTTTTTTTGTTTTAAAATGCTTTATTCCTAACATTCTCCCACTTGTCGAACACCTTGCATGATCCAATAGAAAATAGGTAGTTAATTGTTGGGGGCGAAAAGGCCCATTAATTTGGAACACCATCTAAACCTTTTTGTGCTCACAGACTTTGTTAATGCATTTGCAATATTCGCCACAATCTCTACCTTTTCTAGCTTCACCCTGCCATCCTCGACCATATCTCTAACAAAGTGATATTGAACATCAATGTGTTTGGTCCTGGCATGAAAGTCGGGTTCTTCGCAAGGGAGATTGCACTTTGACTGTCGCAATATACTATAAATGTACCATGTTTTAATCAAATATTTGAACACAAATGCTTCAGCCAAATGGCTTCTTTGCAGGTATGAGTAGCTACCATGTACTCTGCCTCAGTAATGGACAAAGCGACCATAATTTGTCACTTGCTCATCCAACTGATTACACCACCATTAAGAGTAAACACATATGCACTGGTGGACCTTCTGCTATTGATATCACTATCCCAATCTAAATCCACAAAACCAAGATTACTCTATGAATGTTGATCTCTTGTACCATGAAAACATAGAGAGTACTCTGAGCTACCCTGCAAATATCTGAAGACCCTCTTAACTGCATCCCAATGCACTCTTGTAGGATTAGACATAAAACAAGAAAGAACTCCCACTACTTGGGAAATGTCTGGTCTTGTACAAAACATAGCATACATTAAGCTTCCAACTGTACTCTGGTAGGGCACTCTACTCATTTCTTCCATCTTCAATGGGGATGTGGTACATTGTGAAATAGAGAGTGTCATTCCCAATGCAACAAGAACACAAAGTGGTTTACAATCCTGCATGTTGAACCTTTGAAAATTAGAACAAACATACTTATGTTGGCTAAGCCATAACTTTTTTTTCTCATGATCGCTTCTGATGTCCATCCCAAGTATGTGTTTTGCTACACCAAGATCTTTCATTTCAAATTTCACAAAGAGTTGAGATTTCAATTATGCAATCAAACCTTTGCCTTTCCTAACAAACAACATGTCATCAACATATAAAGCAATTACCAGGAAATAATCACCATCATATTTAAAATATACATATTAATCAAATTTAGACTGCACAAATCCCAAAATCAACACATATGTATCAAACTTCGAGTACCACATCCTAGGACTTTGTTTAAGGCCATACAAATATTTTTTTAACTTACAAACCAACTTTCTTTTACCCTTTACCATGTAGTGCTTTGGTTGTGTCGTATAAATCTCTTCCTCCAAATCACCATGAAGGAACACAGTTTTCATATCCATTTGTTCCACCTCAAGATCATAAGCTATTGCAATAGATAAAAAAAACTGAATGGATGTTATTTTAGCAACAGGAGAAAAGATCTCACTGTAATCAACAACCTCAACTTGAGAGTATCCCTTTGCAACCAACTATGCGTTATACTTTTCAACATTTCTATCTAAACCAATCTTTTTCTTAAACACCCATTTACATCCAACAATTTTTTGGCCTTCAGGCAATGGTACAAGGTCCCATGTATCATTCCTTTTAAGAGATACCATCTCTTCATTTATGGCTATTTTCAAAGACTCTACATCATTTGTACCCAAAGCTTCTTGCACAAATCTTAGTTCATCAATGTTAGTACTCAAAGAAAATATACACTTCCAATCATCAGGTGAATACCCATACCTTTGAGGTGGTTGCCTTTTCCATGTAGACCTTCGAACAAGCTGAGGTAGAGGTTCTTCCACTTGTTCCTCTTCTTCCTCTTCTGAAGATTTAGAGCTTGATGATCTCTCCTCAACTTCTTGTCTATTTTGGGGTATCGATTCAACTTCCTTAGGCATAGAAGGAATTTGAACCACATCCTTTTTTTGTTCAATTTCTTTATGTTGTTTTGGCTTAAAATTAATAGAAGATTTAGTCTCTTTAAAAATAACACTTCTAAAATAAATTACCTTTTGTACAATAGGGTCCCAAAGCTTGTATCCTTTCACAACATAGTTGTAGTCGATGAAGATACATTCGACAGCCTTAGAATCTAATTTTGTTCTCTTCTCCCTAGGCACATGTGCATATGCCTCACAACCAAAAACTCTCAAATGTCTAAGGGAAGGCTTTTTCCTCGACCAGAGATTTTATCAACAAGTAATGATGTAGGAGATCTATTTATTAAATAACAAGCAGTGGCAACAGCTTTAGCCCAAAACTTTTGTTCTAGACCAACTCCACTCAACATGCTCCCAGCCTTCTCCATCAACATTCTGTTCATTCTTTCTGCAACTCCCACTAGTAGAATTTGGCAAATAAATGACTACGTGACTAAAACTTTTAGTCACATGACTAAAAATTTTAGTCACATGACTAAAAATTTTAGTCACGTGACTAACACTAATAGTATCTTGAAAATAAATGACTAATTTGGTCATTTATAAGTGACTAATTTGGTCATTAGGTAAAATCACAAATAAATGACTAATATAATTTAATATGTATTATATAAAATATATATTATATATTAATTATAAATTGTATTATATTTATATATTAATTTAATTTGTACAATGTAATAATTTATTAATTATTAATTTTAATAATCTTATATTTGCATTAAATATTTTTATTAAAGAATATATTATATAATAATAATAATACATTTTTTGGGGCAGCTAAAACATCTTGCACACGAGGTCACGAGGTGTAGTCTCCCCACCATCCCATGGAGGGCGTGTAGCTCTAAAAATATATATAATAATAAATATAAATATATTATATATAATTTAATTTGTCTTATATAAAAATACATTTTGTACTAATTATAATTTTTTTATTTATATTTAAAAATTTCTAATATAAGATATAATATATTATAATAAATATAACCATAATTTATTTTTTTTAAATACATTATATAAAATATAGCATATAATAACAATTTCATGTAATGCAAAAGACAATGAATCCCATGTTATCTCTTCTTATTCACTCTATATCTCTACTCTATTTATCTATCTCTATTTCTTTTCTTGATCTCCCTCACTCCTCTCTATCTCTTTATATCTATATTTCTTTTCTATCTCTTTTATTCCTCCATGTCCCTCTTTATCTTTCTTCTATATCGTGGGTCTATATATTTCTCCTCCCTCTCCCTCTCTCCCTCTCCCACCTCCTATATATATTGAGACATTCTCCCCACAACCCCCTCTCTCTACCTCTATCTCCCTTTCTCTTCTCATACATCTATATCTCTCTCTTTCTCTTCTTGAATATCTATCTCTCCCTCTTTTTCTCTCCTCTCTATCTCCCTCTATTTCTCTCTCCCTTTATCCATCTATATTTGTCTTTCTCTACTCTTTATTTGTTTATAATTTTGTCTCTCTCCCTCTCCCCCTCTCTTATATATCCTTATATCTCTATCTCTTTATCACTCTATCTCTCCATCTATATAAATATCTCCCTCTCCCTCTTCCTCTATACCTCTCTATCTCTCCCTCTCCATCTCCTTATCTCTCTACATTTTTATCTCTCCCTCTCCTCTCTAATATCTCTCTATATATTTGTCTCCCTCTTCCTCTCTCCCACTATCTTTATTTGTACCTCTATCTTCTTCTCTGCCTCACTATCTCTAGACATGTATCCCTCTCTCTCCCTCTCCCTCTCCCTCTTCCAAGACTTGTATATCTATATCTATATCTATTTTCCTCTCTCCCTTTATCTCTATCTCAATATATCACCATCTCTCTCTCTCTCTCTCCACCTCCATCTATATCTCTATCACCTTAACCCCACTCTCTCTCTTCTCCCCTCTATATCTCCCTCTTTTTATCCCTATCTCTCCCTTCCTCTCTCTCTCTCCCTATTGAAAACTTAACATGAGTCTATTGATAATGGAACTTGATTGTCTTCTTCATTTATGGGAAGTGGACCAATTGATATAGTAGAAAAGAGTGACTAGATCGTTTCCTGGATCCTTGTTGATTTGAGACCTTTGTTGTACAAACAACATCAATTGATAAATTTCCTACCATAGTGCATAAATATATGTAAAAAATAGACCATTTTTCCCTAATTGACCATCCACTTCTCTTCGATGTACCCATTGTATCAATTAAGGTGCGATTGTTAGTTAGTCGATAGACTTTTATTGTGAACTTTCTAGTCCACAGCCATCGGGTAAACTTGTCTCACATGTCCCCGCTAATCCATTTCATGGTCCAAGAAAACCACTTTCTTTGGTACTCTCACACTACGCGGAAGAAGAAATCAAGAGCAACTATGACAATGCATATTCGTGAGCACTCTACTCTCAATGAGAGTGACATCAAGGAAGCAAAGCAAGTTGATAGGTTATTATTGTTGAGGAGGCATTCCGCAGCCCCTATATGTTCATATTATTGCAAAAGCTATGCACATAATGAGAAGGAAGGAAGCCTTGAGGTTGCTTTTGAAGATGAGCAAGGAGGACGTGGAGCCAAGGCAGTGGACATATCATGCCCTCATTGAATGCAAACACGCCACCGTCCAAACACTCCACCGTGCAAATTATTTTTTGAGTCTAATCTCATTAAGAATAAATCTATCTGATATCTTCTGTGTCAGAAAGATCAGTTGCCCTCCATCACTGCCTCGCCTATAAATAGACTGAGCTTTCCACAATTCTATAAGCTTTGGAGTAGATGAATACAATCTAGCCGCAGGACACAATTTACGCAGAATTTTGAGGTAAGTAACTTGCCATGGTTTCAATGAGTTTTATTTGGCGTTTTCAGTTTGATTTTTTCAATTTTTGTCGTCAGATCAATTTAGGCTCAAATCAATATGCTTGAATTTGGGCAGCTTTAGGTTTTTCTGGGTTTCTGGGCAAATATTAAGGTTTTGAGAGTTGTCATGATTTCCAGGGATGACTGTTTGGTGTATATTTGGTTCGATTTTTCATTTTTTGAGTTTAAATGCGGCCACTCCAATGATGCAGATCTAAATATCAGTTGTGTTTAGACGGCCGTTTGGTTGGACTAAGAGTTTTAAGGTGTCAAGGGAGAAGAGACCATTGATCGGTCTGGTTTTGTTTTGCTTAAGATCCATCGGGTTGTAAATGTCTGCATTTTGGGTTTCTTTTAGTTACAAATATCCCATTTGTAATTGTCCGCCATTTAGGAAACTCTGCATTCTAGACCCTCTGTTATCTTATCCCTCCACTATTGTTGGCTGAGAGCGCGCGATTGTCAATTAGGAGTACATTTAGGCCATTATTATTCCACTTCGTTGCTTCCTTCATTATCAATCTTTAGATGCGCCTTTTAAATGCCTACAACCCCTTCCCTCATCAGTTTCTTTTGGTTTGAACTCTTCTTCTTTTTCCTTAGAATTATAATTTACAGTCTATATGATAAATTATCTTTTGCAATTTCATTTCAAGGTAGAAAGAATGAGTGGTAATGTTTTCTATTTTATTTTTAAAAAAATTACTTGCCTTTAGTTATTTTGAAGGTTGTGTATCGAACCTTTGCTACCATTCTCACTGCCTGAGCAAAAATGGGGGCTTTGGAACAGGGTATGGGTATCCATCAAAGCATAAAGGATAGAGGAATTTTTTCAAAATTCATGGTTTACACTTTCTTGTTTTGATTTCATTCTCTCATTCTCTATGCAATTACAAGGAATTTCCTTTTGTTTGGAATTGAAATAATCAATTATCGCGAAGGAAACCTTATTGTTAATTTATATGTGTATGTGAACCTTAATATTTTTAGAATTTTTGTACATTTGTACCCAAGCAGTATTGAAGCTGGGGAAAAGGGGGTGAATCACTTTACCTGAAATTATACCAAAATTTGAAGCTTAGTGTCTCAGTAATTGGTTTGAATATAATAGATTTTTCAAATGCTTCTAGCATATTTTAAATTGAATAATTCAAATTTTTGAAGAACATGACAAAAAAATTACTTGGAATGTTCAATAGAAGGAACATTGATCGGTCCATACATGCCAATATTTTCATTATCCTCAATTGTGGCCTACTAAATTGCAAGAAGAAAAACATTAACTGGAGAGCTAGGAAATTGTTTTGAATTAGTTAACCAATATTTTGTACTAGTACTAATTATCTTTTTTGACAAGTACTATTAGACTGTATTGTTTAGCACTTGCAAAAGATTTTTTGTTTTTGCTTCTATGATCTTTTAATGAAACGTACATAACAATAAATTTCAAGTTCAAAACATAAATTTTCCACTCAACAATCTTACTAAATTGAAAGCAAATTTTGTGAATATAAGGAGTATACATTAAATTGAATAATTCAAATTTTTGAAGAGCATGACAAAAAAATTATCTGGCATGTCCAATAGAAGGAACATTGATCGGTCCATACATGCCAATATTTTCATTATATTCAGTTGTGGCCTACTAAATTGCAAGAAGAAAAACGTTAACTGGAGAGTTGGGAAATCATTTTGAATTAGTTAACCAATATTTTGTACTAGTACTAATTATCTTTTTCCACAAGTACTATTAGACTGTATTGTGTAGCACTTGCAAAAGATTTTTTGTTTATGCTTTTATGATCTTTGATGAAACATACATAACAATAAATGTCAAGTTCAAAATATAAATTTTCCACTCTTGAAACAGTCTTACTAAATTGAAAGCAGATTTTGTGAATATAAGGAGTTTACAAAACATTTGATACCTTAATTTTTTTGAGAAATACAACTTTTATTAAAATTCACTAAACAAAATAGTTACATCAGTCTAATATGCTATTTAAATTTGGGCACCATATAATTGTTCAGAGTATTTTGGGGGTTTTTATATTGTTAGTGCCTTGCTGTGTTTTTTCTCTCTTTAAAAGTCCTTCAAAATTTTAAGCAAATGCAACCAGTGGGTATAAATCCCAACTTCTCAACCTTTGAAAGCGTCCTTGTTGCCTGTGTGTGAGTTGGAGCTTTGGATGAGGGTATGAAAATCCAACAAAAGCATATTTGGAAGTGGATTTTTATCAGATATTGTAGTTGCAAGTCCCACTACAGATCACCAAATCCTTACAAAAACTTCTGCACAAAATTCAATAATGAAGAATTTATGCACAAATTCTCTTTTGAATGATTTCAAATTTTGATCAATTTTTCTTCCCTCTGCAGCTTCTCTTTAATGGCTGCCCATTGATTATAATCTATTTTGATCAATACAAAAAACAACTCTTCAAATATACAGAAAAGTTCATCAAAAAATATAGTACATTTGTACTTGCAGCCCTGTAAATTGAATCAATTGCAAAATACATATACTATTGTTTTCACAGATGGGAAACTAGAAAACAATATGTAGACAAAAACCTTAAAAGGTTGAGAATAGTAATGCTAAAAACTAAAGAACAGTTTTCTTAATAGATTGTTTTCATAGTTTGAAAGTTTTTAGATGCAACTGTATCTATTTTTTTTAGCGATGTTTTCATATCACATTCAGTGACCTATTATACATAGTTGAATTACTTAGGGAAGAGAAACAAATACAGAGCTGAATCAATTCACATTAAAAGTAATAGTATTTGTTGTGCAAGGCCTCATAGCTTCCTTTACTTTTCCTGACAGCTAAAATAACTAGAACAAAAGTTCATGGAAGGCCAATGAATTTAGCAGAGATCAACGTTTATACTCAAATTAGTTTGAGCAGTAGTTTACCAAACTGTAAGAATTATTGATTTTTTATTGAAACTGAGGTTAGAATTGGAATGTTGATGATTTTTTAGGAGAAAGAAAGAAATCCTTATCGATCTAATTCCACTTGTTAGAAATGTGTCTATTTCTTATGCCTTGTGGAATGCCTACTTTAAAACAACTACCACTAGAATTATTATTTTCTATACACGGGTCTAAAATTGTTATTTTCTGTCATCTCTGCAAGTGCTCAGAATCTGCTATTTTCTATGTGTATTCAATAATGGTTCATTATTTCTCGACATTTTTTTATCCCCTTTTTCAATAGAGTATCAATACTAAAACTAATCAATCATACAATTTCCCTTCTACAGGTGGTCGATTGCTATTGGAGAAAAGAAAATATATCTTCTACGCGTGGTCGCATCAAACTTGAAACTACTTGTTTAAAGAAATCTAATCAAAATTGTGTTTTAACTTCATAAACATTCCATTTCTTTAAAAAGGACAAATAGATGCCCTTATGTAAATTTGACTTATGCAAACTTGCTCCAAATTGTTCAAAGGGATTTTGTTGTTTTTGGATAAAAAATCTAGCAAAATATTGTACCTACTTGTATCGTACAATGCATATGTCTATACAGATATATTTTAATACAGCCAACTACATATTAAAACAATTCATTAATGATTTTTTCTTAAATTTCCTATCGATGCCTCCCTTGAACCCTTGTGGGTGCAAGTGCTAGTTTTAGTTTTCCCACAAAACTATGATAGCTTGCTATGTTTTTTGTCTTACATTAAGACAATAAAAAAAAAAAATTCTAAAATAAAATTTTCATTTCCCTCCCATTCATTTTCCCTCCATCATTAGACATGCATTTTCCTTTTCCCTCCCTCGCTGGGAACTGGCTTTGCACCTACCAATCGCTTAGGTTGGAAGTTTCTCGAGTCTTCTGAAAAAATCCATTTTGTGTAAATCTTGCAACCATTGCAGTCCATAAGATCATATCTATTTGTGATTCTGTCAAACTCATGTGCCTTTTCTGTGCTTCCACATTTTTTTTCCAAGTATTCTCGGAATGAAATTAATCCCAACTCAAAGGAAACCATAGGTATGGAGTTTCAGACGCAAAGTGAAAGAAAGGAGATCAAAGCTCAGATTTGGGGCATTGCAAATTCACTTCAAAATTTTCATATTTCTGAGAAAATCCACTAATTGTTTTCTTCGATCTGTTCACTCATATCACCGGCCATGGATATCATGGGAAAATTCACTTGAAATTTGAGCTTATTTCACTCCTAGGGTTTTCACAGGTTCGTGAAACCATTATTTTTCCTCAAACTTGATGTTTTCTTGTCCTTTATTTTTCTTGCTTCTATATAATTCATGTTTGAATTTGCGTTGGAGGGTTTACATTTCCTTATAGTTTAAAATTAGGGCACGATGGAAAATTTGAGCTAGTGTTGTTTGTGGATCTCGTTCCTTTGTTTAAGTTGTGCAATGCGTGTTCAGAGTATTTTAAAGTGACTTATGGTCTTCTAATCATGTGCAGGAAATTCTATTCTACAAAATTCCTTGTGAGGCAATGGAGCTATATTGCAACTCTGTGGAATCATATTGGGAATCCCTTGAGGTTGTAAGAATTGGAATCTCCTTTAGTTGTCTTAAAAATGCATTTTCTATAAAATTTATTATTGTTTGTCTCTCAATGATTATTTCATTTCTTTCCTATTGTTCTTAATAGTTAAAAGCTTTCTTCTAAATAATAATTCTCATTAAATATAATGATAATGGGATGCTACAGAAGGAAAGCATGGAAGACTAAACTATAAGGTATGCTTCCAAACCAAATACATTACTCTGGTTTCTGTCTTTTTCTCTAATTAAATAGGAAAATACAATAAAGCAAAGGCATTGAAAATAAACTTACCTTGTATATTAGTCTCTGGGTAGATATATATCCTTGATAGGCCCAAACTCTCTCTAAAAGGTCCATAGAGATCATCTTCCCTGCATGGGAAGCAAACATGTTAAAGCGATTCCAAATTGCCAGATAGACATAAGTTTAACTATAAAGGTATTTTTATCAAGACATACAAATTGAGTGCATAGAAGATACCATGATCCTACCTTGCATAAGGTAAGATGCACATAGTATATTTCATGATCAAAACATACAAGTTCTCACAAGATGCAATGATCCTACCATAATCAAGTGACAGACATCTAAATGATATATATTGCATTTCTAAATCTCCTTTTTGCTACCATTCTATAAATATTAGTGGTTCTCCAAGTTTTTGGGATAGAGGGATGGGGTTTCAGAAACGACAAAAATAAATCTTAAATTTTTGGTATGCAGGAGGACAGTTAATAAAAAAATATTAAAAATATTTAGATTGAAAATTTTAAATCAAGTAGCTTAAAGTTAGTGAAAAAGAACATATCCAAGAAATTACAATCCATGATGGTTTTTGGAGCAAAAACATAACCATAGCATATTGTAAGAGTAGATTATATGTCAACTGCTAGAAAATTGATGGATACTTGGAGTTCTGCTACAAACTCCTAGCAATGTTTAACAAACCCAAAGCAAGAAAAATTTGGATTACATCTGCACTCTGTTAGTCTTGCAGTTTAGCACACCATTGCTGAAAACATTTGGAATTCTTCTCTCATGTTGTTTTTCAGTCATTTATTTGAATTAGATAGACTAGCAAAGTCGAAACACCACTTTCTGCCATCAATAATCTTTCCAAGTATCTTATACATAGAGCTGGGATTTTATGCTAAGTGTATGCAAGCTACTTCTCAGCTTGACAAACCTCACTTTGGTAGCATTTCAAGTATTAGCAAGATGTTCTTCTTCTTACATTCTTAATAGTTAAAAGCTTTCTCCCAAATAATAATTCTCATTGAATATAGTGATAATGGGATGCTACGGAAGGAGAGCATGGAAGCCTGGACCAATGCAAATAATCAGCCAGGTACTGAAGCCAACATTGATTTATTAGTGCTCTTTAAATATGCATTATCTAATTATACTGAAGACAATGGTTCTCATTTAGGATTTTCTCCTTGAGAACGAGCCTTTGGTAAAGATGATGAATTAAGAGCACAATATTTACTAGGCGCTTTTGAGGGTAGCAAAGCTACCAAAGCTCATAAGAGGATAAAAAACATGATAAAGTCAAACACATATGTGGTATCTTAGATCATGTTAAGCTAGGCTTATAGGTGTCTGAGCTAGTAGTGGAAATCACTTTAACTTTATTTTTCTTTTAAATTTATTTCCATTGTTTTCCCTTATTTTGAATTCACCCATCTACCACACCTCCCTTGTAAAAATTGTAATTCTCATAATCATAATTACTTTCTTTGTTATTATGTGTATCTATTCTTTATACAACCCATCCGTATTCAAAATAACTAGCTTAAGCAAATACTTTGTATGCTAATTCATATTTCTTGACCTCTTCCAATCAGAAGATGTTTATAATTTTAATTTATTAATTATTGATTTTTTTATTTTCTTCATTATTGCTTTATATTGTGTGGAACACCACCTCTAACACCATATTTTAGATAAATTGCTCAACCAAACATCTAGAAAGCTTTGTTCAAGCTCTTTAATTGATTCACTTCAAAATCTTAAAGCATGCCTCACATTTGAGGAAACTTGCAAACATTACTACGCAGCAAAGGATGGATTATAATGCAACTAGTGTGTTCATACAAATCCCTTAGAATAAAATTGATGAGCATTTACCATATTAGAAAATTATTTCACCTAACACATGGGGCCTCCCCCTCCATTCCAAAGGTAATCTTTGTTCAAGTCAATGTGCATGCATGAATTACAATGTCCATAATCCTCTATATACATGAAAGTAAAAATGTGTATATCATTGGCATGCTGATGATATATGAAATTATTAATCACCTGAATTTTATTTAAGCCAATCCATCATGCATAATCATCCAATCTAAAAATATGACCTTAGTACTGCCATTCTTGTCATCCCCTGATATTGGGTGAGGGAGGGTATGTCCATCACAAAACCTTGTCCCAAGAGGCCCTTGCTCCAGGAAATATTATAGACCCTTTCCACTAGAGTAGAAAATAAATAGTTCCAATAAGATGCCAAACAAAAATATATTGTTTCTTATCTACATTGTTGACAACTACCAGAATTCTAATACCATGCATGGAGGAAAGATTCGGTAACACTACTTTCTGGCACAATATCAATATTTTGCATCGAGTTCCTCTAGTCTCATGTAACACCAAAACTTCAAAGTTAAGTGGACATTCAATACTTATGCTATCAGATTTACAATTTAACCCCACAACTTAGTTTTTGGTTGCCCATTAGTACAGAAATGGGATCCAACCTTCATATGATATTGAAATTAAGGCCTATAATGGCAAGAATGTGAGTACCTAAGTTCAAACTATCCAAGAGAAAATTAGAAACTTATCTACTAGAGATCTAATTCAAAGAATCCTTTGATTTCTTTCCTTCAGAAATTTGGAGAAAGTAAAATTGATTTCACCATACCTTACAATATTAGGCCTCGCATATCTACTGGAGATTTAATTCAAAGTCTCCTTTGATTTCTTTCCTTCAGAAATTCAGAGAAAATAAATTTGATTTCACCATACCTTACAATATTAGGCCTAGCAATCCTAGAGTTGCCTAGAGTATCTAGGAATCTTGAAGATCTTAAAAAATCTAAACTAGTTCATTTAATAAGTGATTGTTCTCAATTAACTATGCTTCATTATCCACCTGCCCATGTCTCTCATGGTCTGAACTGATGAATGTTTCTGCAATATGGATTCTTTTTTACCTTTTATTATTCATAAAAGTATATAAGCCTTAACAAAATGCAATTATAGAATCTGATTATCAAAGGCCCTTGTAACTAAAAAGTAATAATCAAAGACAACCTTGGCAGAAGTGATACAATGAAAATTTTCTATAAAGTAATACACCATATATTATCAATTTGAAAATCCTGAACTTACTTTGCCTGCTTCTTGTTCCTTCACCATATTTGATGTTCTGTGGAGATCATCTAGGACATTAGTTTTTCCATGGTAGTAAGATTGTGTACATAAAAAGGAATCAGCAAGTCAGTCAACAATGCAAACTAGCAATTTCAAAGAAATGAGTTGTCAATTTGACTCATTAATTAAGATATATTCACAACATGCACTAAAACACTTTCATTAGGATATAGCTATCATAAATTAATGTTGAAGATGATATTAGGAAAGACAGTTACCCATTGGAGCATCAAAGACACCAGGAGGAATGGGGTGAAACTCCACACTGAGAGGTGGACCATCTTCTCTATATTCCTCACCCAATTGTTTCTTAATAGCATAAATGGCCCCGTGTTCAAAATTTTCTTGTAAATGTGGGTCCAGACAAAAATCCTCATTTTTCTTCCTCTTAGCTTCCATTTCATGAAGGTTGCCATTTTGTGACAAACATCTTGCTGCTCCAATTTTAGTAGGGTTTCCACTATGCAATGAGGATCTCTCTTGTGATGTTGAGCTACTTCCTGCAAAAGTGTCTCCCATATTATCAAGGTTTACTATAAATAAATCCTAATCTTTAAGCTCTGATGTCAGGACAACAGTAGGATAATCTATAGCATTCATGACCTGTGGATTTCCTACTTTCTTGGCTATCAAAATTCTAAGTATAAAAAAAATGGTTACCTACATAGAAATTTTCTAAACCCTTAACCTAGAACAGAGCCTTTAATCTTCTTTTCTTGTTCTCCAGTGATATTTTGTCCTCCTCATACTCCATTTTTTGTCAATCTGAAAATATGTTAAATAAAAGATAAATATTTGAACCTAATAGGAAGTTTCAAAGGTTTGAATTTAAATTTGAATGAACTTGAAAAGTGTTTCTTCACCTTAAAAGAAACAAGGTCATCAAGAATGAGTATAATGACATTGGATGCTCATTGTAATAGACAAGAAGATCTAACATTTTATGTATTGTGAGTAGCTGCAACATTGGCTATTTTTTCGAGACCATCTTTCAAAATAAATTGCCAAGAAGAATCCAGACATAACCTTTCTATAGTTATTTACTACAAATATGTAAAGCATTGTCATCATTAAAGAGATATTGAGAAGCATTGGACATCATAAATCATAGCTTGAAATTGGTCCACAACCATTTTTGTCAAGTAAAGCAAGATGAACTTTGTTCATTGGGTGCACGTAAGATATTAATTTTGTCTTGACAATATCCATTCAAACTTAGGGTACTTTAGGTTTACTTGGACTGTAATTTTGAGGTTTTAAGTACAAATTTTAAGTTCATATGATGCCATTGATTTGACATAATTACATTTTTACCCAAATCAATTGAATAGATCTATGATTTCAAGTTAATATTTTCTTTTGTTGTGGTGCATGCAGAGTTTTCATACAATACAATGGACCCAAAAATGGATATGACTGTGCATGCTACATCATTCAACAACATCCATATAGCCTTGGTGCATGGAATTACTACTACAAAGTAGTTTCCTGGTAAGAGAATGTAGAGCTTATCCCTTTTGAGTAACACATATTTTCCAACCAATATTTACACTTTTTGTTCTTAAATGATGCAATATACAAAGGAAGAAACACAATCATACAATCTCAATTAACAATACTCAAAACATCCTTGACTGTCCTACCAAATGAGAACTCTCAAACCCTTGTTTTCAATTCACCAAAATAGAGACTAATGCATAAACCATTTATTGACTCTCCAAATCACCTTAGAAATCTTCCAAATTCTGGCCCAAATCCTTCCTTCAACCCAAACTTTTCAATTTTTGTAAACTTACACAGGAGACTGTTATAGATCAACACTTTAGGTCTTCAAGATTTCATAAATATCCAACACAAGGTTCTCAATCCTATTAAGCATTCTTTTTACTTCAATCATGTGTAAATACATCTGTACAAGCGCCTTAGATCAACCTCAAGAATTTATCCATGAAATTTCAACAACCTAGTATTCAAATCACCTATTTCTGACTCCACAACATGACTGTCTTAATAGGACAATGAATTACCAAGATCTCAGACTTAACACTATACCAAACCAAGTCAAGAATTGGACCCTCTTCCACCCAATCAACTTTTTAAAGAAATATAACTCAAGAAGGTCTTACCAAACATAGTCAGAATTCATAAAATTCTCTCCGTGTTCTGATTTCACCAGTCCTTTGCAACAATAACAGGCCTAGGGTTTATTGCTTTGATAGCTCCTGTCTAAAATTCACCCAACAAACACTTAGATCTCATGTATTTGAGTCTACCCAAGCTTACTAAAACACCAAAAGACCATATTCACTAATATTTTTTCAAACCCTAGATGTTAACCTGCACAAACTCTATTTTTACCAGTCAATCTACAAATTTTCAGACAATACCTTCACTTTTTCCATACAACAATCTTGTTCAGTCGGTCTAAATCTTCAAAAATATCAAAGAAGATGTTACCAAGATTGTATCCACCAATTATTAGCCAATTTCAATGAACAAAAAAAGGGAAACATAATTTACAGTATCCCTGTTTACCCTAACAGGGGTTTTCAATAGTTTAATGGAAAATCACTATAACTTACTCAAAATGGAACCAATCTACATGAAACAAAGTGCAACAGGAAGGTGATTGTTTTCTCTATCACTTAAAAGAAATTAAACATCCATACAAGCCCGTACTACTCGATACACCAACTAGAAAATAATGAATTTCAATGAATTTTAGAGAAATTATGTAAGAAATAGATATTTATTCATTCCAACTCTTCTCCTCAATCAACCACGAAGTTACAATGCATACAAAAGCCTTTTTAAAGACAAAACAACTGACTTTTAATCTTCCACTTGATGAATCGTTCTCCAACATGACACCCACAAAAACCCTCCAATTTTCATGGGGGTTTATTGAAAATGGGTACTTCAGACTCCTAGCACTCTTACCAATGCTTCAAACACCTTCCAATAGGTCTTCTCATGCTCCGGGAACTCTCTTACAACCTTTACCAATGTTGCTTCTTCAAACTCCAACCATAGTATCTGACAAAAATTCCACATTTATTATGCTTTGATGGATGTTCATATCCTACTCCAAAGCTCCCATTTTGGCACAAGTAGGGAGGATGCTAGCATAGGTTGTGGAATTTGGCTTCACACCTGCTAATTGTATTTTCTTGAAAGTTTCTAAATCCTTTTCAACAAATCCATTTTGTGCAAATCCCACAATCATTGTATTCCATGAGATGGCATATGTTTCAAGTATTCTGTCAAATAGTTCACATGCCTTGTCTATGCTTCCACATTTTGCATACATGTCTACTAGGGCAGTTACAACTACAACATTTGACAAAATTCCTTTATTCTTTATGGGTTGATGGATGTTCATAGCTGAAATTGATTCCATTGACAACCTGTCATAGCTGCAACACCTGAATATAATAGAGTGTGGAGATTTAAATAAGCTCCCTGATTCCATTGGCAAGTTGTCACAGCTGCAACAATTGAGCATATAAGGGTGTAAAAGTTTAAATAACCTCCTTGATTCTATTGGCAACTTGCCATAGCCACAACACTTGATCATAGAATATTGTAGAGGTTTAAATAACCTTCCTTATTTCACTGGCAACCTGTCACATCTGCAGTACTTGAAAATAGTAAGTTGTAGAGTTTTAAATAACCTCCCTAATTCCATTATCAACCTATCACAAATGTAGCACTTGAACATAATAGGAAGTTTCAAAGGTTTCAATAACTTCTTGATTCTATTGACAATCTCTTGCAGTTGCAGCATTCGAAACTAAAATATTGTCATGGTTTAAATAACCTACTTGATTCCATTGGCAACCTATCATAGCTAGAACCTTGAACATAGAAGGGTATGAACATTTAATAACCTTCCTGATTCCATTGGCAAGCTACAATTGCAGCACTTGAACATGGTAGGGTGTATAGATTTAAATAACCTCCATCATTCCATTGGCAACCTATCACAGTTGTGCACTTGAACATAGAAATGTGTAAAAGTTTAAATAACCCCCCTGATTCTATTGGCAACCTGTCACAACTGCATCACTTGAATATAGAAGATTGTAGAGTTTTAAATAACCTTCTTGATTCCATTGGCAACCTCTCACAGCTGCAACACTTGATCATAGAAGACTGTAGAGGTTTAAATAACCTTCCTAATTCCATTGGCAACCTCTCACATCTGCAACACTTGAAAATAGAAAGTTGCAGAGGTTTAAATAACCTCCCCAATTCCATTGTCAACCTCTCACAGCTGCAGCACTTGAATATAATAGGAAGTTTTAAAGGTTTAAATAACCTCCTTGATTCTATTGACAATCTATTGCAGCTGCAACATTCAAAACTAAAATATTGTCATGGTTTAAATAACCTCCTTGATTCCATTGGCAACTTGTCACAACTGCAACCTTGAACATAGAAGGGTGTGAACGTTTAAATAACCTTCTTGATTCCATTGGCAACTTGTCGTGCAACTGCATCACTTGAACATGGTAGGGTCTATATATTTAAATAGCCTCCCTGATTCTTTAGCAAATTGTCATATAGCTGCAACACTTGAACATAGAAGGGTGTAAAAGTTTAAATAATCTCCCTGATTCCATTGAAAGTAGAATGTTAGGATGTGTTCTAGAGTGCTTCATTAATTCAAATATTTTGAGAGGTTCCTTACAAAATCCATTTTGTACACATTCTACAATCAATCATTTCATTCCATGAGATGACATCTCTTTGAGGCATTATGTCAAACAATTCAGGTGTTTTTTCTATGATTCCACATCTTGCATACATGTCTACCAAAACATATCCAACTATAACATCTGACGAAAATTCCCCTACCATTATGCTTTCTCCAGTCTATTGGTGGAGCTATAAGGGGAGTTAAATAATCTCCCTGATTCCATTGAAAGTAGAATGTTAGGATGTGTTCCAGAGTGCTTCAATAATTCAAAGATTTTGAGAGGTTCCTTACAAAATCCATTTTGTACACATTCTACAATCAATCATTTCATTCCATGAGATGACATCTCTTTGAGGCATTCTATCAAAAAATTCAAGTGTTTTGTCTATGATTCCACATCTTGCATACATGTCTAATAGAGCATATACAACTATAACATCTGACAAAAATTCCCCTACCATTATGGTTTCATCAGTCTATTGGTGGAGCTATGAACAAAAGTTTTATGTTTTAAATTTATGAACTAGAAAGTTAGAAACTGAACTGTAAGTAATTCTGATATTCATAGAATTTGATTAGATATCTAAGATATCATCAATAGGCTCATGTTTAATGTGATTCTGGGTTATCATTAGACAATCATTTCTTATGTTTTATGTCTCAAATATATTACCTATACAAAAGAGGAAGAAAAAATTCATTGTATTCAAGTTGTAAATGGATATGTATTAGATGGTAGACTGTTAAAGTAAGTCTTTTTCATGGTATAGCTCTGCAAAGGTGCTTCAAAAATATTTTCATATGAATTCAACATATATTTGATGCTTGATGATGTTTTCTTTGGATGTTACATATGCAGAGCTTGTTTTGGTACTATAAAGTACTACCATGCATGGTTGAAAAATATGGTAAGAGAGGCTACCTGTTTGTTAATACGAACTGTGGTAAATATGTCTTGGATGTATTCCCTTACTGAGAGTTATTTTCTTATCCATTTTGATTTGAATACCAACATCATGATGTTTGTTTGTCATCATAGGATATTTAATATGTTTTATTTATAGTTGTGTTTTACTTTAAAATAACTTGTTTACATATCATCTACTTGTAATAATATTTTTTTACACTTTGTGAACATGTTTTGATTTCTATTTTCAGCCTTGCAACAATCCATATTGCTTATACCTGCACGATATAGGTACTCAAGAAGA
Organism: Sequoia sempervirens; assembly: GCA_007258455.2. Taxonomy (NCBI): domain Eukaryota; kingdom Viridiplantae; phylum Streptophyta; class Pinopsida; order Cupressales; family Cupressaceae; genus Sequoia; species Sequoia sempervirens. The sequence goes on from VDFB02105785.1 coordinate 334,833,494, forward strand.
TAGTTTCACAAAAGAGGAGATGGTATCTACATGCGCAAGGTATCTTTGATCATTCCTTTTTAGCTCTTGCTCTTCTGTAGCCCTGCTCTTTTGGAGTAGTTTTGGATCACTAAAAGTAAAGCTCCAATCTTTTGGGTTATTTAACATTCTTTAAGAAATATATGAAGCACATGGCCCAATTTCAAGCTATGATTTATGATGTCCAATGCTTCCTAATGTCTCTTTAATGATGTCATTGCCTTACATATTTGTAGTAAATAACTATAGAAAGGTTATGACTGGATTCTTCTTGGAATTTTATTTTGAAAGATGGTCTTGAAAAAATAGCCAATGTCGTAGCTACTCATAATACATAAAATGTTAGATCTTCTTGTCTGTTACAATGAGCATCCAATGCTATTATACTTGTTCTTGATGACCTTGTTTCTTTTAAGGTGAAGAAACAATTTTCAGGTTCATTCAAATTTAAATTCAAACCTTTGAAACTTCCTTTTAATATGAAACCTAGATTGTTTTTGCAACCCATTGGAATCAGGAGCATGAGTAGATATTTCTTTGGCTAAGAGCCAAGAACTGGGGTATTTATTCTACCAAAGTCGCTTGAGCCACAATCCTGGCCTCATCCCTTATGGTGTTGGGGGGCATGGCACTGAGTGAGACTTGTTCCCTAGTGGGCTCATTCAGAGCCATTCAACTTCACCAGTAGACTAAGGATCATTGGATGTTAAATGTTCATTGATTTGAGTATAGTGGCAGTAAAAAAACAATACTTAATTGTTTTCATTACAACAAATGGAACCAAGACTTCAAAATGACACAAGGCATCGAAGCTATAAAACAACAAGATGTCCAACAATAGGAATGACAGTAAGATTGTACACACAAGTATACAACTACCAACAACTGTAGGTATTTTGTATAATTGTAATCCCCTTGATCTATTTTCTTAGGAGCATTCTCTAATTTGGTTGTATTTTATGTATAATATTCATCAACATTTCTCAAAATCATAAGAAAATACTAATTGTAGCATTTCATATTTTTCATATTATACAATGTTTTATTATTTTATAACCTATTTCAAGTTTTATCTCTTTTATTATTTGATATTTGAATGCTGACACACTATTTTTCAATTTCCCTATATCATTTTTTGTTTAAGATTAAAATAACCCTAGCAACCTCTCTTGCTGGAATTCACCCAAGCATGAAAGACAATCCTTGGAACCATTGGGTTCAGGTATCCATTTGGCACATGGGGCTATGGATGGAGGGAAAACTTTACTATCAAATTTGTCTAGGTCTTCCACCTGGTTCCAACCATTCTTCACTCCTATTAACAAAGACCTGCATGAAAGTGGGGTAGTTAGCCTCAGTGGGGGTTGAATCTTTACCTTCTTGTGACATTGCTTTGTCTTTGCCACTAAAGAAAGTCCACAAAATGAAATTTCTCTATCTTAAAATGTAAAAGTATTTTTGCAAATAGTCTGTATGTTTGCATTTCCAATACCTTGTATACTTGTCAAATGTGGTTTTCTAAATGTTGAAATAGTTTCATTCCCAGTTTTTAATAATAAAATATGAACGTATTGCTTTGGAATTGGCTGAAATGCTTTTGTTTCTCACAAAGCAATAGATTTTGAGGCAGGAATGGAATTTTAACATAGTGTTTGTTGTTTCCTCTCTTTAATGTGATAATTTTGTATCTTTCCGATGGTCATGTAACTGGATTGCCTTTGTCAGGTTTTTGATAGTGGGAATCCCACTGCAAAATAAATAGTCCTTTCAAACATGGCAACAACTTTTAATTGGATTCTGTTACAATTTGAGGTTTGTTGCTTCAAATCCTCTCTATGCATTTTTTATGCTTTAGTTCCTAAATGATGTAAAGAAAAAATAATTAACACATTACACGATATTTACTCATTTGAAAAAATGCATAATTTCTTCTATTTCTTCCTTTATTTCAGGATCCTTTCACATTACAATGTTAGGATGTGTTCCAGAGTGCTTAATTAATTCAAATATTTTGAGAGGTTCCTTGCAAAATCCATTTTGTGCACATTCTACAATCAATCATTTCATTCCATTAGATGACATCTCTTTGAGGCATTCTATCAAACAATTCAGGTGTTTTGTCTACAATTCCACATCTTGGATATATGTCTACCAGAGCATATCCAACTATAACATCTAGGTATCTTTTTAATTCCTCTATCTTTCATCAATCTCTTTACTATTTGAACCTCGTACAAATGTTTTAGAGAAGAACATAAGTTGCAACATTTTTAGGATCCAACTAAAAAAGTAGTGTTGTTGGAAATACTTAGCCTATATTCACTATTATTCTTGACACTAGCCATGGAAATTTATCATGTGCTCAATTTTTAGTTGGTCTCCTCTCTTGGTTGATCAATTTATAATTTGTGTCCAATCAAAATGCACTGTATGCTTTACCAAGGTTGGACAAGCCTCTTTATTATCCAGGAGGTACACACCAAGGTGGAAAAATTGTTTGTATGATTGAATAATAAAACCTTTATATTATTTTCATAAAATAGTACTGATTGACTCTCAGTCCTAGCCTTTAAAAATCAATGGTTGTAACTTGGTTTGATTTAACAAACCTATTAACACCTTGGAATCATCTTCCACTATATACTTTGATAGGATGATGAACAATTATTTTAGTTTTGGTTACATTTCTATTGGTCTCTACAACATTGTTCTTTCCTTTTCCTTAGACAAGTGTAGAAAATGCTTATGCATACCTTTAAAAGTCTCTGATTACCCCTCAATTTCTAACTTGAGCTGGATTAGCAGCTTTCATGTCTTGTCAAATCCAACTTTAAAAAATGGTCCTTGAGTTCATATAGGAAAGGTTCTCATCATATAAGGGCCTCCACAGACCTTCCTTTATTCAAGACAAAATCTTTGACCACAGTAGGTGGGGTGTGTATGACATAGTTCTTTTTGCTCTACTGGTGAAAAAAGTGTTAAGAATCTTTGCCACAAATTAGTTATTTTCCTCACATCATCTTTAGAGGAGTTTCACTATGGCTAAGTTTAGCATTTGCAGTCAATTTTGATTCAGCATTGGATATTATATTATCCAACCAAATTCCTTATATTATATTAAAATATCACTGTGCCTCTTTCTTCTCAATGAAGAGGTAAGACTTACAGAATGTTCTAGATTGATCATTTGTCATTGCAATATATTGTAGTGGTGTCATAGCAAGTAATGTTCAACTCAACACTTGAACACCTAAGATTGCACACTTCATGTTGGTTTTTTTTTATTATGCATGGAGAAAAAATTTCAATTTTTCATATGAGCAATTTATGTGTTGATATTGTAGACAACAAATGTTTCACATTTTCAGCTTGATAGAAAGTTAGGTCATTCAATGCAGGCTTCGACACACTTTGTGGTTACTCATGGGTGAAATTAGCTTGGGTTATCTAGTCTTTAGGTCACATGATGTAGTTGGCACACTTTTGGACTACTCATGGCCACCACCATTTTGGGTTCTCTAGTTAAGATAGAATTGAACAATTTTTTAATGCAAATTTCATCACTCAAAAGAAAATAGTAGTGAAAAATTTCATATAAAATGAGTGCGGTATTCTCTCAAAATGGGATATAGTATCATTGAAAGTTGACTCAACTTAAGAAAAAAAAATCATGTCTAAATACCAAGTCCATATCTTGGTTCTCGAGAAATTGCAAAAAGGAACCATTTAGGCAAAACCTTTTGCAAAACATTGGAGCTTCGTATCAATAATAATAAGTACCATAAACAAGTTGCCCAATGTGTAACATAAATAGCAATTCTACTACTACCCCTATGAATTAAGGGGGGATGTAACAATAGTGTACATAATCCTAGAAGTAGTAGGATAATATTTTATATTATATATATCCTAATTGTACTAGAAGTTGAACAATCATCTAGAAGATGAACTAAATAGTCATTTTCATATTGTTAAATATGTACATTTTGGCTGAATGAATGAAGATTTCATTGAATATTTTTCTTGGTTGTCCATGTTGTGTTTATTTTCCAATGTTTTCTTGTATTACATTCCTTGGCTTGACAAATCTTATATGACTGTCTAAATTTTTTTCTTTTAACTTGGAAGGAAATTGTTATGTTCCAAGTTTTGTACCATTGTCTTTTTTTTGTCACATCTTAATACGTGATAACTTAACTATTGTTTGCAATGCTTGAAAGCTATGTGACTCATAGTAGGTTGTAGGGTTTCTCCATTTACCTGTGTTTGCAACTTCATCATAGGAAGCATGGCTTATTTGGAACAACATTTGGTAGAGAAATTCATTTTGGAAAATCAAAATTCCTTATGGCCTCTCCTCCACAACATTTGTTTGCCATCATTTCACAATCGCTCAGGGCTGATATGTCAGACAATAATATTCTTGTGCACATTGTAGGAATCCTTTAATTTTGATAATATCAAAAGTAAGAGCTTGGGATCCTTTATGCATGATTTTCAAGTGAAAGTGCATGTGTAGCCTATAGGTTTTTTTAATTTGATTGAAGGATTAGCTATTTTAAAATATTCTAATAAAATGTTCTCATATATTACATCAACATATTATGTACCAAAGATTGTTAAAAACATCAGTAAAGATTTTCCCATATTGTTTGGGAGTTCCTTCAAGAGAAAAGGTTAGATGTATTCATCAGTCTATTGGTGGAGCTACGAGGGGAGTTCCCCCGATGTAGTAATGTTAGGCCGATGCAGCAACCATGAGATTCTTCCCTATAGATCATGTTACTTTGAAGTATTTGAAATTGATTGGTTGTAGTGATGAGACAATGAGTACTTATAATTTCTACTTCTACAGAAATACATACCTTTTGTCAACTGTTGATGTTACTTACTTGTCAACTACAAATAAAAATGATTCATGCTTATCTTCATGCAAATAGGATGTTTTTGGACTATAATGAGGTAGGGGCTGATTTTTTTCTCTGTTTAATTTGACTTTTAATGGATTCCTATTTGTTGTTGTCACACACTAACTTATGTAACTACAACCACAAATAGTGACTGTTGATTCATCCTACCTCGAGTTAGATCTCTCATCTGTCAAACCTTGTATCTCAAGTCCTAAACGGTGAGTGTATTGTAGTTGTATTTATGGTTTATACGAAAATTTCATTTATTTGGTATTTATTCATTTTTAGAAAGTGAAAAAGTTGTTCAAATGTCATATTTGAATGTTTTATTTAAAGCGTTGGCAGTAACTTGAGTTGGTTAAATGTCATATTTTAGTGGTATTTTGTTGCAGACCACATGATTAGGTTCCTTTGAAGGAAATGAAGGCAGATTGGTATGCATGGCTAGACAACAAGGTTGGATTTAAAGTGAGAATAATAGTTTTTTTTTTAAAAAAAAAAATTTCATCATAAATCAAAATCAAATGTGATGCTTGGAGCTACAATTGTTGCAAAGAAAGCTTTAGAATTAGGTCTTAATGTATGTGTTTTTTTTGTGTTGTTTTGAATTTTTTTCTAAAAGTTCATATTTCAAGTCTTCCATTTGAATGTTTTTTAGAAAGTTCATATTTCAAGTTTATGCTTGTGAATGCTGTTTGGGGAGTGTTCTTGTTTAGTATTTAATTTTTTTGTTGTCAGTATATGAAGTTTTTGGTCCTTTATGATTTTGTGGGGATTCTAATTTGGTTCACATGCTTTTTGTTTTGGACCAGGTGGATAGAGCCAAGGCTATACAGAAAATGCAGGTGCTAACTACAGCTGAATGTCTTCAACATCCTTTCTTTTAGGTTCTTTTTTAATTATTTTTTTCAGTTCTATGCAGTTCTATATTTTTCTTGTTTCTATTTTATGACTACATGGTAAATGGAAGTCTTTGAGACATCTTACATGGTGAGCAAATGATGTTATGCAGAAACATGATAGATTTATGAAATATGAGTATAATTAATATTTCTACCATCTTATCAAAATAGATTGGGGAGAACCTAACAAACATTTAAAAATTTTGTGTACGAACATCAAAAAGGATTAAATTAGACTGGGATACTCATCTAAAGATAGCCTATGGTGCTACAAAAGGATTATCATATCTTCATCATGACTGTAACCAATGCATTATTCACAGGGATGTGAAGATATCTAACATTCTTTTAGATGGAAACTTCGAAGCACATTTGTCAGAATTTGGCATTGCCAATTGCATTTCTTCAGCCAAAACTCACACCTCCACCTATGTCATAAAGAATAGTCATTTTCCTATTCTTTTGTAAGTTGTTGAATAGCATAAAGGCAAGCTTTTAGAGTAGATTTTAGCTATTTTTTTTCTCTCAACAATGTATTGTAATATTTCAAGTTCTTTCATGTTGGGACAAAAAATTGTAACTCCATTTTCAAGTTTACATTGTTGTATGTAACATCTTTTTTATTAATAAAATAAGTTATTTTTACCTTCTCATTGTTGTTTTATTGTGCAAATATTTTAGATAGTAGATAAGTGATCTTTTTGATTAATAAAATTAACTACCAAATGATGGAAATTAAAAATGCACTAAATTTCTACTAAATCAATGACTAAATGACTAAATTAATGACTAAATTAATGACTAAATATATGACTAAAGTAATAATTAAATTAATGATATAAATATATGACTAAAATAATGATTAAATTAATGACTAAATATATGACTAAATTAATGACTAAATATGTGACTAAAGTAATGACTAAATATATGACTAAATTAATGATTAAATATATGACTAAATAAATCATTATGACTAAATAAATGACTAAATTAACAACTAAATCAATGACTAAATCAATAACCAAATCAATGACTAAATAAATGACTAAAATATTTTAGTCATAAATTTAGTGGTGTTATAAATGACCAGCAATAAACTACTAATGGTCACAATAATGTGGGACATCAAAATCACATAGTACAATGATTTATACCATTTAAATTATTTTAGTTGAGATTTTGGATTTGTTAGATTTAAACCATACCTATAATGTCTGTTTATTTTGATTCACCTATCAAATAATTCATTTAAAATTTATGCTTTGTAAGCCTATTTATTACTTCCTAAAAAGTATAATACCAATCATCAATATAGTAGATAGGTTGTGAATTGATGTGTTGTCTAGATGTTGATGGTTGTCCCATATGATTTTAGAGAAGGTAGTAGCTATGAAAGACATAAAGACTGCTCAAAAGAATACTGGTCACGTGACCAAAATTAGTCATTTATATGCAATTTTTAGTAGTTTATTTAGTCATATATTGTTGTTTGTATACTAGTGTATTTTTACAAATTTACCATCAAATATAGTGATAGGTTGTGAATATTGTTGTCTAGATGTTGATGGTTGTCCATATGATTTTAGAGAAGGTAGTAGCTATGAAAGACATAAAGACTGCTCAAAAGAATACTCACCCATGCCTTTATCTTTCAACTGGATGTTTTTCTCAAACTATTTTGACAAAGAATTGAGTTGGCCTTCAAATCACTAATGCCTTTATCCTTTGATTGGATCTTTTTCTCAAATTGATTTGACAAATAATTGAGTTAGCTTTCATTACTTGATGAAATAGGAGTGTGAGCTTCTCTGTTGTGTGGTACAAAAACATCTTGGACTATCTTGAGGGTGTTGCAGTATTGAGGATTATTAGCATTAGCTTAAATTGTGATCTCTTGTCCATTGTAAGGAAATTCAAGCATTGATGATATGTTGATGGTACTACTTTCATTTCATGGATCTAAGGTTGACCCAAGAGTATGTTGTATGTCAAATCCTTGTTTAAAACTTGGAAAATTATGTCTTTTTGAACTAGTCCCAGTTGAACTAGAAATACAATCAGTCCTTGAGAGGATCTTTCTTCATCATCATAAGATTTTATGGTGATCTTTCTTCTAGAATCTATTGCATTTTCTAAAAATCCTAGTGCACAGATAAGCTTTAAAGTGCATATAGTTAGACCAGCTCCTCCATCTATTAAAACACGTTTGACTCTATGTTTATGGATTATAACCTCAATTTGGAGTGGCACATTGTGTGGATGAGTGAGGGATGCATCATCATTTTCTAAGAATGATAAACAATGGGGTTTAGTCAAATGTGCCACCATGGCTTGGAAATGAAAAATTTCCAAATTAGTTAGTATTGTGGTGTCAACTAGAGCTTTTTCGAGGATATCATTATGGGATGGTGAAATTTTGAGAAGTTCCAGTATGGATATCTAAGCTAGAATCTTTTGCAATTGGTCTATGATATTGTATTGATTTGAAGGGGCAATAGATGTTTTAGATGTACTTCCTTTCAATACAAACTTGGTGGTGCAGGAGCACCTAGGAACACTAGTCATTTAGAAAGTCTTGAATGCATTTTTGTTTTTGCAATATTACCATAAAGGTCATGTTGACCATTTAGATAGAATTAGAGGTTTATGAATAAGTCTTAATCTATGGTGATCAGTAGATTAAGAAGTGGAAAAGGTGTATGAGTTTAAAAAAACTCATTTTACTTAGGTTTCTAGAAAATTGGCAAAAGATGCAAAAATGTTCCATTTTTGCAACTTTGCCACATAATAACTTACATGTTTGATCAAGGGTGCATAACTGAATTAGGAGCCCTTTAAAAGTTGTGCCATGACCTAAGAGCAAGGTTAGAGGCATTATTATTGTGGGAAAATTTTGTGAATTGGAAGAAAAACAGTGCTTTTGAGTGTTATTTCTGATTTGCTTCAAAGTAGAACTTAATGAATTGAAATTGTTACTATTTTTAATGGAGGATGTAGATTAGTGTTTTCTCAAGCTTAGTGTGCCATCTTTTAGTCTTTTGAATTCATTTTCAATCAATGTTTGTAAACAGTTGGCTTTAACCCTGTTGTTGGTCTAAACCAGACTGTCTGTAAAGAATGGAGTGCTAGACCACTTTCCCACCGTACAAATTGTATGGCCCTTTGGAAATAGTGACTAGACTCCATGTGTGTACATATGGTAGGTTTTAGGGTTTGTGTGAGTGCAGGAACTATTAGAGAAGTCTTGCCCTAGGCAAGCCAGGAAGAGTCTGGCTAGGGAAGACCAAGAGTACAGAGCACATAACTTGCAGGGGTGATGAAATTTTGTTGAATTTCCTTTTTGAGGAGTTGGATGTGAGTCTTACCAAAGTCTGGTTAACAAGAGGAACCTCCACCAATTCATTTGATAGGTAAAAGACTTAGCAGATTGGAAGCAGCCAAAAAAGGCTTGAAAACCCTAGATTTTTCCCAATTTCAAGTTGAGGCCTTGTACGGCTGATGAAGACTCAAGACCTTAAAAATCCTTGAGATGTGTCTATTAGAAGCAAGAATCTCAAAGAAATATTGGTTGTTCTTTGGAGAAATTGAGAGAGACAACCAATTTTCTCAGAAATGGAGACCTAATTGGGGCTCTTGGCTAGTAGCCCTTCTAACCCTAGATGAGGGTTTGGTGAAAGTGATGGAAAGGTGGAGTTTGGTGAACCTTCAAGAACCCTATGAGGATGGTTTGAAGCTATTGAATACATCTCTACACCCCTGCAAGATCTAATTGAATGGTGAGGATAGGTTAGCCTTTAGGATAAATTAAGGGCTAAGGAGGAGTTGAAGCATTGCACCAAGGTTGGCTTGGTTGTTAGGAGTTGACTTGATAGGTGGGCTGGCAAGGTGAACCAGGGGAACCCACACAAACATTGGGTCCTATAGGTTAAGGTGGTGGAGTGTGACACAATGGGGGTCTTCCATAGCAAGATCCAAAGCATGGAACATTGATTGTTTCCATCCAACCCATACCTATCACTTGGATTGTTGGTCACGTTTACTAGTATGTTTTTTTGTTTATCATTGATTTTGATGACATTGATTATGAACTACAACAATGTCTTGTTTATGCTCAATTTTGATTTCATTAATTTGATTATCATCTGTAGAAATGTGTTGTTTATTCTTGATTTTTATGTCATTGGTTTGATTATCAATTGTAGAAATATGAAGGATGGTGGAATCATAAACGTAGTTCACATTTTTCCTTTTGCTTGTTGAAGAGGATTCTCCTTTTTCATAGTTGGGTAAAGTTTTTTTATATGCTCCATGATTAAAATTTGTTTGAGGTACTTCTATTGATATTTCACCTCTGCCTATCAAATCTTGCACTGAATGTTTTAATTGCTTACAATCATTTGTTTTATGACTTTTTTTCCTATGAAAATCATAGTAATATGCATTGTTCCACCATGATGGTTTGACTCTAGGTTCAAAATCTCATGCCTTCGGTAATGTTATGAGTTTGGCTGCAAGAATCTCTTTTAATGATGATTCAAGTGACCGTCCCAAAGGTTTAAAATTTCTTCAATGTGGTGGTGGAGTTGGTTTGGATTCACTGTTGGTTTAATTGGTTTTGGGTGTAATTCCTAATAAATTGAAGACTAGTTTTGCATTATTTGTTTCAGCTACACCATCATTACCAACATTCTTATTTCTTGTCCAATTTTTGTATTTTTCATTGTTGGTATGATGATTAGAGGAGTTTGTAGCATTTGGTCCTTCGTTATATATTTTTAATACTCCTCTTTTAACTAAGGCTTCCTCGATATTAAGTCTATTTTCAATCATATTTTCAAAGTTGGGTGGACACTGTAATTGCAGCCTATAACTCATCTCAGTGTTTAGATTGTCAATAAAGATCTCCATCTTTTCTTTCTTAGGTATAGGATAGGCATATCTAGAAAATAATCCTCTCCATCTTTGTAGGAATGTGAGAAATGATTCACCATTTTTCTATTTTGTGTTACAAAGATCCTTGATGGTTATTTCATGTTAAATGTTGTAGGAATGTTGGGTGATAAACTTATTTACCAGCTCTTCAAATGATCTAATACCTAGTGGGAGTTTTGAAAACCACTCCATGCATTGACCACCCAAACTTCATGGAAATAATCTCATTAGATAGGTCTCTTCATGTGCAAGTTCCAAGCTCATGGTGCCAAATTCTCTTACATGATCTTAAGGATCAGTTTTACCATTGTATTTTTCATATTTTGGAAGTTCACAATTTTGTGGAAAAGGTAACATGTTCACACTTCTCTCAAAGGGATAAGGATAGAGGTCTTGCAACAAATATCTCTTGGTTGTTCCTCTTTGCATGTCTTGGATTTGTTGTTGAAGATTTTGCATTTGTTGAGTTAAAGCATTCATTGGATCTTTGTTTCTTGAATCAACTTCTATTTTCTTGGGAGCTCCTTTCAATTGGTTGATATCAAAATCATTGGGTAGTTTTACACCTTGGTTTGCCAGCATTAGAAAGTATTTCTCTCCATCTTTTTCTAAAATTTTCTCGATGAAATTGTAAAATTTAGGGTCTTATTGAGCTTGTTGAATTTCCTCATTAGTTATCTCATCTATTTCAAGTTGGTGAAATCTTTGAAAAGGATTTTCTTCTCCTTCTGCCATGATGGTTTGGGTTTTTTCTTCTTTTTCTCTGAGTTTTCATTTTAGAGCTCTTGTTAAAATGGGCATGCAAATGATAAAGGTTTTCTATACTTTGATCTTTGTTTTGGCAGTTCTAAGGAAATGCCTAAGTCAAATAGAATGATGGATTCTATTGATTAGACTAAGGTATAATCTGGTGTAAAGTGTTTGTTTCATGATCAAGGATGATAGATACTGATGATGAAACTTAGCTAACAATCAAAGATGAGATTTGTTGATTAGGAACTTTAAGATGTTTGATCTAAGTTTAGTTAAAAGGATTTCACTTACAAAAGCCAATTTATTCAAGTTTATATCAATATTGTAATGAGGAATGATCTTTGTTTTGGAAAGGGTCCCTAAATGTGATTCTAATTGTTGGACAGAAGGTCAATTTGGCTCTTTATTTTTGAATCAAATGGATGAGCTAAAACAGGTTGCAAATGTGCTAAAATATGGGATAGATGTGCTAGAATAGATCTTGGATGCGTTAGAATGTTTGCTAGATGTGTCAGAATAGGGAATTTATGCACTAGAAGATGTTGTGAATGCACTAGAACAAACCCTATATGTGATGAATTATGTGGAAAATGTGCTAGAATAAACCCTATATGCATTGAAAGATGTGATGAATGTGCTAAAACAAATTTTGGATGTGCCAGACTATGAACCCAATGCATTAAAACAAGAAGTGTATGTGCTAAACTAGAAAGCATCACTGTTTTGAAAGTTTGTCTAGTTTTCTTGTTTTTGAATAAGTGAATTGAGTGTTTTTAAATTGGATGATCATCTAAACAGCTATTTCAAACATAGAATAAAGTAGTAAAATATTTGTTCCACTCTATGATCCAAACATTAAGTGTATGTTCTAGGATCTAGTCTGATCCCTTTGATTTCCACTGGTATTGAACGATAGCAAATAGATCAGTCAGACTCTCCTAATGTCAAGGGTCATTAATAATATCATAGCCCACATCTTAGAACTATGTTAGCTCACACAACCTTGTCACCTCCTAGATGGCACCTATGTTTTTTCCTTTTTCAAGTCTTAACCAAAGTTGAATCCTCCACTTTTGGCTAGTAATCCCTAGTAGTTATACAGTGACTATCTTGGGGGAAGATTCTTCCCTCCCCTTGCACTGTGAATATTATAATGTTCAGGAACTCACTCAACTAGCTCCTACACTTAAAGTTCTTAGTAAGGGTTTTCATTCAGTGTGGTAAATGATAAACTCCCTCAAGAGGCCTCCGAACCTTTAGAATAAAGGTTGTAGGGATGGATATCAATGCACACTACCATTGAATGTGAGTTTCCTCACAATCATGTTTGATTATAGTGGGTTGGAATGCTTAGCTTTAGTTGTTCCCACTTAGGTCATTCTCGTAGGGTGAGTACTTTTTCCCACTATAGTAGACCTTCTAAAGGTGCTATTGCAATAAAATGAAAGAGTGAGTCTGACATTTTGGTTACCTAGTGAAGGGGAGAGCATAGGCCTATCACTTTACAAACACAACTTACATGGTGTTCATTAACCTTGTAATTAAACTAGCTACCTAATTTAATCAAAGGAAAACAACTCCAGCCCCTACAAACATCATTAGTAGTCACAGATAATGTCTTTGATAGTGCATAAAGCACCTAAAAAATAGAAATACATAGATCAATATCTAGAATTTTAAACTTCTACAAATAAAGATATATACGCTAAAAAAGAGAGCATATGCACTAAAAAATTTAGTAGATATGCTATTAAACACCCTAAATGCATTATTCTAGAAAGAAAAAAAAGGAACCTCAAAACATTGTGTATACACTAAAAGAGTAGACAGATGTACTAAAAGAACAAGTATATGCATTATAACAGATCTTGGATGCATTGAAAGTCACCACCTATGTGCTAAAAGAGGCATCAGGTGTGCTACATTGAAATCCATGAATGTACCTATTCATGAAAACTTGCTAGAAAACATTAAAAATGGGGCTAAGCCCCACAATGGATTCCAATTTATATGTGGTTTATAAAATGTATCGTGAATAAGAAATTAAAAGCTATACAACACACCAATGAAACATTATATCAAGGAATTCAAACATAATCAAATTGAAACAAACAAACTCCTCAATGGGGTGTCATTGTCCTCTATCTCCAAGGATTCTTTATGTCATTTTATCCTCAGGTTGTTTGTGCACATGACTTTCCAAATGACAACCTGAAGAATGAGAGATACTAGAAATCCAAGAAATATGTCCTACACTACATGATTGCTAAACTAGTTGTAAATCACATGCAAAGATTAATGATGATGCTATGATGTTGTTGTATGAAAATGATATGATTAAACTATTGTAACTAAGATGCAGCTAATGGAAGTTCCATGATAAATCTACTTGATTCTAAAATGCTAATGCTATAATGAAAATGTTAAGATGATAATGCTCTCTAATGAAAATTTTGCAGAGTGTAATTATGTTCAACTCTCTATATGATTTTGTTGTAAATGAGGGTCTATTTATAGATTTTCCAAGGCATGAGACTAGGTGGTAGAAATCAATATCCTAGATTCGATCTTGAGAATGGATGGTTGAAGGTGAAAGAGGTTAGAGAGAAAAGGTGAGTATGTTCCCTTTAGAAGAACAAACTGCCAAGTGTGAACAAGAATCAAATGAAGATGAAGGCCAAGTGTCTCAAAATTTGTTAGAATTTGTTGAGGATAAATGCCAAATTAAATATTAGAAATATTTAATTTCTTGAGACACATGATGAGGTGGAAGGTGGGAAGAAGTTAGTAGAAATGTGCTTAAATTCAAATTTAGAATTCAAATTTAATAAGAGGAAATTAATTAAATAAAACAAACTAATTAAATTTGATCATTTAATTAAGAGAAGAAGAAAATGATTTAGAATAGGAAGAATTAGAGAAAATGAACTATATAAGTAAAATTTTCAATTTATTTATAAATAGAAGAATTAAAGCTTGTTAATTAAATAACTTGTATTTAATTAATTCCTCCAGACCAAATTTGAGTGTATACAATTACTGCTAGTTTTTTTATTATCAAGTTGCAATAGATATGTAATGCTGAATGAGAAATATTTTTGAGATTCTTGTTATATTGTGAGAAGTTCATTTTTTATGTAATAAAGGAGTTTAGCTTGGTATCATGAATTCTCGATCAAGTAGTGCATATTTTATATCTTCTGTGGGCACAAAAAATCAAGAGAGGGCCTCTCAAGCTATTTACCACCCACCTTATTTTCTATTACTATATTAGATGCTACATTACTTAATTTATTTAAGATAAGTTTCCAAGTATATGCATATGAATTTTATGAATGATATTTTGTAGCATGAATTACATATAGTTATTTTATAGAGAAGTTAGAGGTCAAAATTTGGTAGTTATAAGATAAAATAATTAGTTAGTTGTAAACTTAGATTTAATAGTTAGTAGTCACAATATTAAGTATTAAGTACCTACAACATAAGCAACAGATTTATGTTAGTTCCCCTATTAGAAAAAATTATGCTTTATTTCCTTTTCTAGCTTTTACCATTTCAATACATGCATGATCACCTATTTTTCATCAATATAGGGCATAGTAGGATCCTTGAATGCACATATAGTTCCAATACTGTCAAAAGCTTATGATCCCTAGTTGATAATTAAATGAAGTCTTTTGTGAAGGTATGGTGAACTATCCAGTTAGGAACCCATCTTCTAAATTGTTTGTCTGCTTGCAAACACCAAAATAATAAAACATTAGAAAGGCCTTACATTTTTAGTGTCATTGTCAGGGACGATGCTACATTTAGGATTCTCCTGTGTATTTTGAATCTTTTATATTTTAGTGTTTTTATTTTTAGTATTATGATAAATTAGGTTTTATCCATCAACAAAAACATTCTTTACTAATAATGTGCAGGTACCACTGATCCAAAGATTCATAATCATTGTATGCGGAGGAAACAAGATGCTCAAGGAAGATTTCTCCCTTCAACACACAAAACATTGTAGGATACTGGTGAACATAGTGAACTGAGTGAGGATATTCTTGAAGATGAATCATCCTTGATACCAATACCTACACCAGAAACATATGATACTTTCCACATATACATTAACATCATGGCTAATGCAACAGTTGAGGATCCAATAGAGAATGTTATATTTTAGTTCCTTATTAACAACAAGGAGAGAGCTACTACTTTGAAGAACATACATCCTTTAGCACTACTTATCTTCTATGGGTTGGTAATGGAGGATCCAAACACCTTCCTTTTTTAGTTTGACATGCTATGTAGAAGTTATGACTATACCACAAATACACACAAGTTCAAATTGTTTCCAACAACACTGAAGGATGTTTCTCTATGATGGTTTATGAGTTTGGGAAGAGATATTGTTCCCAATTGGAATACCATGAAGATAAATTTCTTGGAAAAGTACCAATTACTATAGAGGCATAGATAGAAAGAAGGATGAAATCTTTAGGATGTCACAAAAGGAAGAGGAATCCTTGGTAGACTATGTAGAAAGGTTTCAACTATGCCTTAAGAAATTACACCAAAATAGAATCTCTAATGAATTCTTAAAGTTGATATTATTGAGAGGGGTTAATGAGGATTGTATGGATGCACTTAACCTCATTGGGGTAAGAGACATCCCACATGCACCATTTTAGTAAATTTTCCAAGCATGTAGGAACTATTAAAGTTTTTTTACCAAGAGGGTTAAAGGAGATAGGATCTTCCACCAACAAATTGACAACCATTAGAGTTTCAAGGGTGGATCTAAGCAATATTTTTTTGAATATGAAGGAGGATATCATCAGCCATCTAGCTACACAATTGGACACCCTCTATATCAAGAAGAAGCAAGAAGAGGTAGAAGCAACTCTCATAGAATACTACCCATATTGTAGAAAAAGAAGGACCAATTACAAGTGTAAGAAGGTGGTAAGTATCTTTGAAGATAAGTAAAGGAAATTAGAACTTCATGCACTAGAAGGTGAAGATGGTCAAGTGTTCTATATATCTCAACACAAACCATGAAAACCAAGACAAGATATGCTACGAGATCCTTTGAGTTAAATCATGCCATTTCCTAGTAACAATACATATTTTCCTAGCTGGAACCCTTAATCTTGGGCCAATATGCAAAACCAACAATGGCCAATTCCTCAATCCAATTAGAATCAACAATAGAAAAACATGTGGCCACCTCAAAATTATCAAGGACCTAATTATAGTTCTTAGTGGCCACCCCAAACAAATCAATTCCAACCTTAATGGAAAAGAGGTCAATAATTGCAAAATCAAAATACCAATTATCAGTAGCCACAACAACCCATGCAACCACAACAACAAGATATAATACCAAATCCTTCAATAGTTACACCAAGAGCGCCTCAATTGCTAGAACAAATTACACCTAACCCAAATAATAAGCCTATCCAATAGGCTTATGCTAATGACAACATGCAATACCCCACCTATGGGGTTGATGTGAGTGATCTATACCTCAAATCAGGGAAGATATTAGTTGGCCCTTCATCTCCTCATATCACTAAATTAATTAATGATAAAATCCTAGCTGAGCCCATGGACCAATAATCAATGGAACCTAACTAAAATTAGCTCAATCCAACAAGCAAAAGTCTAGAGCCTCCATTCATTGAGAGATCAGTAGTCTAAAAACATCAATCACAAGCTGAAACTAATATTTGGGATAGCTCAAGGATTTTTTCATCAAAATACCCCTCATCTAGGCTATGAAGGAAGTTCTTATTTATACTAAAATTGTGAGAGAGTTATGCCTCAAAAATCTAGGCAAGAAGTGAAAGGATCATTAGACTATACATGTCTTAGGATAACTTGCAAAAATTATGTTGGGAAACATAGCTATCCCCAAGTATATAGATCCTAGGAGCCCTATAGTGGATGCCAAAATAAATCAAAATTTCATTAAAAACACCTTAATTGATTTAGGAGAAACTATTATTGTAATGACCAAAGAAACCATGAAATTACTACAGCTAATAGAGCTCAAACCTACAATTACTATGCTATAGTTGGTAGATAGGTCCACAATCAAACTTGAGGGAAGCATTGAGATTTGGTAATGAAACAATGGAAAATAGGGTTTAGGGAATGAAAAGGGGGTTTCACCAAAATTATAACAAATAGCCCCATTTTCCTTTATTTCATTAGGAAATGAGATCCACACAGTGAAATGATTATCAACCCTTAGGTGAACCAAGTCAAAGTGGGAATCCTCAGATTTCCTAATGCTTGAAGGATGGGGGTCAAGGTTAAACAATGCTTTGGGGAGAAAAACTAATAATAGAAAATCAACACCAAAACAAAATCTAATACTTGAAAAAACAATATTAAACTTAATACTGATAGAACAAGAAATCAAATTGTAGACTAGAGAAGGGAAGAATGATGTTTTCCAGTCACCAAAAGTTCTTTTTCAAAGCATATCTAGGACTCATTCACCCAATTTAAAAATTCTCTTTCAAGTTCAATGTCAAATTCACCAACTCAAATCTGCTTGTAGTTTGATTCTCATGTGAAAGAAAACCATCATTGTTTCTTGATTCCAACCCTATCATGCAAAGTAGAAACCAAAAAAAAAATGATTTTCTTCAAAATCACTACTATCAAGTTAAGATTAAAATACACCATACGAAATACTAATTTAGAAAACTAATGTTGTCAGTCCAAAAGTGAAGTCCCCAAGAGTGTTGCATCAGCATTCCACATACATAACCTTAAAGCACACAACCTATTCAGTTGTCGATCAAATGTACTCCACTAAACAAAGGGAATTTTCATTTTAAAAGCATCCAAATAAATAAAGAGCTTTTGAAGGGACGATGTAAGATAAAAAATGATTTTAGGTCAAAGAGTCCCTTCTGCCAATAAACATTGTTAAAGGTTTTATGTTTTCCTTTAATGAGCTTATGGTTCTTTAATTCCAATGCCACTGATTCTTTATGCAAAAATTTAAGAAGGCCTAAAATAACTAAAGTTTGCAGTAAATGTCAAATTATTTAACTTGCATTCACCCCTTAGAAAAAATTTAGTGCGGCCGCTAATTCAAACTGATGTTCTTCTTTCAATCATTTTGATTTTCTTCACACTGTGTGTACGTTCTATGAATGCATGCTATTTATGCAACCAACATATGACTTGTATCAAAACTATTCCAGCTACAATCAAACATATTGATTCAAAAAACTGTTAGGAAGTTAAAGCTTGCAAATATATTGATTCAATTTTTTTAAGATCAAGATACATGGCATTAGATTTCATTTACTATTGATAGATTTTTTCATCCGCCAAATAAAATAATAAATAGACTCAAATATTTTTCATTCACTACTGACAATTATAATATAAAATATTTATTTTTTAGAGATTTACTCACACAAATACCCAGAGGTGCCCAAAGTTTGAAGTTTACTTGAATAACAAGCAAATACTACAAGACACATTCATTTATGACCTTATTTGAATAGAAAACAAGGAACTGCTAGATGGCACCTATTCACTTATTTTGAGCACAAATAATTGAGTTGGGATATCAGCATGGAGACGGTTGCTCAAAAACAATAAGTAGTAACCCTTCAATCATTAAACACAAATGAAATTTCCACATGGATCACAATCTTTTCAAGTGTACCTATGTGGATTACAATCTTGTTTTGATAGCTATGGAGAAGAGATACCTCTAAATCTAATCAATTTGTTTCCCTCACTAATGTATTATAACATTTTTTTAGGGCCTACATTCAATATCTTTACTTTCTTTCCTTCTTGTGCATCAAAACTTCATTAAATCAACAATCACTAACAACCGCAGGACACTTGATTAAATAAACAACCATGGATACTTCTATGGAGAATTTTCATCAAATTAATGAGCTACACATTTTCTAGCATTTACTGGACAATGTGGACATAGTTAGAATAATGCATTTCTGTAGGAGCTATTGTTCAAGAAGGAAATTTCATTATAACCTCCAACATTGAGAAGACATAGTAGGAGAGGTTAAGAAAATATGTCTAGAGAAAGTAGGATTACCTACAAAGCCATCTATGTGAGGAAGAAAATGGGTAATAGATGCTTCACATTATCAAGGTTGTTTATCATTTTCAATTGTAAGCATCATTGTTGTAGATGTGGAGGCTTGTTCTACAACAGTTGTCAATGAATAAAAGATAGAGACTTTTGTTAGCCATAGTTGAAACTACCCAAATAGACTTGTATCCAAAATAAGGATGCATGTACAAGACATGTATCTATTTAATAATATGCCTCAATGATATGGAATTAAATGGAAAATGAAGGAACTTAGACTAGGAATTTATTCTATTAATAGGTTTCCTCAAAGAACCATGGTCTCACAAGCTGCAATGATTGTAAGATATGGAAGTACATACCTTGTCAAGAATGGCATGAGAAAAGAACTTACTTCTCTACTTCGTGAACTTCACAAAGTCAGATGTGATGAAGTTTAGCAAGTGCTCAACCAGGTGTTCTGATAACTTCCTGGCATAGTTTTCTTATTATAATTTCTCAGTAATTCATGAATGCCATACCTTCCTTTTCTTGGACGATGAAAGGCCATAGCCATACTCTGCGCAGCACCTCTGAGGCAAGGATCTCATCTCGACTATTCAAGTCTAAAAAATGTTATCTATCTGAGATGTCAGTCATACATAATTAGAAGATGCAAAAAAAGAGAAGCTTGTCTTTCACCTGTTAAATTATTTCATTATACGTTCTTTGGCTATGAGCTCAAGATTTGAATGATGGTCATCAAGTTTTTCCTACCCTGGAAGCATTATATTTTGAACTACAAAATGTATATGTATTGCTGAAATGTACCAATCATGCCTATCATTAAGGTGTTTCAAATTCAATACTCCATTTAATTTTGTATTCCTATCATTTAGTGTTTTTGTGTTAAATGAAAACTGACCTAAGAAAAATAAAATACAAAATGCAGTCATTAGTTGATTAGTTGATTAATAATCAGGTGTCACTTTAATAGTCACTTTGAACAAGTGAAATTATTTTCAACTGATTACCTTCACTGGATAGTAAAAGAAACGTTCTAAATAATCATGACATTACTTGCAAGTTGATTACAAAGCACATATCCTTTGAAAAAAATACTAATCTACTACAATTTTATTTTCTTTTCCAACAAACAAGAATGCAAAATGAGGAAACATTTTTAGAAAAATAATCTATAGAAAACATCTTCAAACATGCAGACTCATGAAAGAGATTGTGCAAACAAACAAGAATGCCTATTCATGAGCCCCACAGTGGGCACCAAAATGAGGAAACATTTTTAGAAAAATAATATGTAGAAAACATTTGCAAACATGCAGACTCATGAAAGAGATTGTGCAAACAAACAAGAATGCCTATTCATGAGCCCCACAGTGAGCACCAAAATGTGAAGACCAAAATCTGCATTGATCAAAGATTGACAAATATGAATTAAATCAGTCAATATTGAACAAATGAGATAATAGCTCTCCCCATGAAATTGTTGAGAAAATGTAAAGGAAATGATAACATTATCAAACTAACATGAAATTACAAACAATATAAGCATGAAATCTATCCCTAAACTACTCAAACATCATCCCATAGGGGAATTGGTGCTACTTTGATGTGGAAAGTATCCCTTTCCCAACCCCTTTTGATAAGCTAAATGATGAAAATGCCTTGAAAACCTTGAAAATGTGATGAAATGCAAGATGAAATGTGTGTATAGAAAAGATGCTAAGATTGTGGATCCCAAATTAGTAAAAGAGCCTTCTATTTATAAAATAGAATGATGGAAGAATAAGAAAAATGGATGAATGTGGGACAAAATACCAACCAATAGCACAGTACCACTTGTCAACATGTGAGTGGACAAAGGTGGAGCACATTTGGATGAACGTGCACATTAATGC
Source organism: Sequoia sempervirens (assembly GCA_007258455.2). Classification (NCBI taxonomy): domain Eukaryota; kingdom Viridiplantae; phylum Streptophyta; class Pinopsida; order Cupressales; family Cupressaceae; genus Sequoia; species Sequoia sempervirens. Next base: position 334,855,002 of record VDFB02105785.1, read on the forward strand.
TATTAGGTGGAAATTCAAAAATTGGAGAAGTGACATGTTGGAGGGAGATGAAGGATGAATTAAATGCCACTTGTCTCAAAAGAAAGGACTTTTAAGAGTCATAAATTCCAAGTTTGAGGATAAGACGCTTGGGAGGGAGAATTCAAATTTGGAGAATATTCCCACTTGGATTCCTTTTTTGAAAGTAAATAGAGATTTAATAAATCAATTAAAACAATTTACTTGCACAAGTTGCAAAAGCTAGAGGATTTGATGGATTAGGACTAGCATTAATCGGGATTTGATTAATTCAAAGGGAGATTAGTTGATTTGACCTTTTTGACTTACACTTTTGGATTAATTTAAATCAAAATGAGAGGAAAATGATTTAGACTTAATTAAATAAAGATTTTGATTTATTTAATTAAAGAGGGATCATGTTAGATTAAATTAAATAAAGATTAATTTATTCAATTTAATAGAAAAACTTTGGAGATTAATTAGACAAAATTGATTTATTTAATTAAGAGGGACTATCGAAGCTAATTAAATAAAATTGATTTATTTAATTAGGGGGATGGAATATGATGAATTTAATCAAATAAATATTATTTAATTAAATGGTTAGCAAAGGAGATGATTCAGGACGAACTAGTGTTAGTAAAATTAGGATCAGGTGTATAGGATCAATCGGTACATTTTTCGTGTTTACTGTTGCTATTAGTGGTTTTGGTGCAAATCTAAAGATGGACAATACAATTCATACTCTCTTATCAAAGGAGATGAGGAGAAAGTTTAAAATGAAAATCCAAGATTCCTTTTTTGTAAAAGGTAGGCCTGAGAAAAAGGAACCTAAGGGAGACAAGGAAGGGAAGGGTAAGTTAGAAAGACAAAGAAAGGTAAAGTGTTGGAACTGTGGTAAACTAGGACATGTGAAGAAGGATTGTAAAAACAATAAAAGGAGTTTTAATTCTTCTATAGAGGAATCCTCATATGATGGTAATCATGCTTTGATCATTTCATGTCAAAATGTTAGTGATGACTCTTTGCTTGATGTTAAAGAGTGATATTCATGAAGAGGATGGTAGTCATGATGACATGTGTAGCTTGTACCATAGTTCAGTGGGAGTTGTTGGTAGTGATGTGGATGCATCATTGGTAAGGTTATCTTCATGTGATTGGGGATATGATTTTTTCTTGGTTTAGATTGGTTCCTATTATGTCATGGTTTACTCTTGATATACATTTTGAGTTTGGCATGGTACTTGTTCTCTTAAGACCAGGATGTATATATGTTATGGTGCATGTGATCTCCTAGTAGGAGATGGTTAGATCATGTTGTCATGTTGATGTTCCTAATTCATGATTAGAGCTTTGACATTGATCATGTGTAAGTTCTCTTAAGTATTGGGTACATTAATTATTTTCTTGATTACTTCATGATAGTGCTATGTTGCATTTTGAGTTTGGCATGGATTGGTTGCTTACAAGTCCTCATGGATAATTGGAGAAATAGGTGAGGTTTTAGTTCTCTTATGGTAAGAGATATATGTTGGAATGGTTTCTTGTAAGAAATTTTTTTTCAACAGTAAAGACCGAGAAGCATAGACATTGGTTGTACGTGAGTTCAACACACTTAGCGGTTTCACATGCCTCCAAAGAGGGAGTTTGGATATAGAGACTTGGGAAAGGTATCGGTTTTAATTGCAAGTAAGTTAAACTTTGATGTGACAGTCAAAGTGCTATGTGCTTATCTAAAAATCCTATGTATCATGCTCGTACTAAGCATGTTGATTTTAGTATCACTTTGTGCAAGAAATGGTTGAGAGTGGGAAGATATTAATTGAGAAAGTTGACACATTAATTAATGTTGTAGATTATCTTATGAAACCAATTCCTATAGATAAGTTCTCTTGGTTTTAATCATTTTCTTGGAGCTTCATGATTATGCAGGTTGCATTTGAAGTTGGCATGGATTGATTAGTTGGTGTAGGAGGGCCATTGGCCTTGAGTCCTATACTTGATTTATAATAATAATTCCTTGTTTAGAATAATTGCAATGTATAATGTCAAGTGGGAGAATGTTGGGAATAGGATTCTATTTAATTGCAATCCTAAAAATTATTTCATGTATCTCCTAAAGTCTTTGGAAAGTATTCCCAAACACTAGGATTAGAAAGAGATTAAATTCAAATGAAATGGACATGTTAATTGACATTTGTAATTAATTCTAAATGATATGAACATGTGAAGGTGTCCAAGAAGAGTTCCTAAATAATAGGAGCACATGGGGTGCCCAATGGAAGGTGGAACTCACCTTGAGTTAAGTTAACTATTTGGAGTAAAAGATGACACTTTAGTAATGCATGTAAAGATCCTAGAAGTTAGGGATTGATGTTTACATCCATGGAGTTCAATTCAGTTTAGTATCAATTTAGTTCAGTTATTGTTCAGTTATCTTCAGTTGCATGTAGTTAGTTTGAGTTGCATGTTAGTTAGCTTCAGTTGAATTGAATTGCATGCTAATGACTTGAGTTAAATGACAGATAATGAGTGACTACTTTCAGTTAACAAGGGATGATCAATCATGCATGATATTTGCATGAATGGTGGAGAGATATGTTTCAGTTAGAAAATATTAACTTGGACCCACCTTGGGAACCCAAGTTGGCATCTTGGAGTTAACATTTTTGCATGATAATTTATATTTTATAAGGCTAAGTTAAGTGGGCCCATTCCTGGGTGCCAACTTTGAGGATAAGCTTACAAGATATCTTTGGAATCAACGTTGAGTTATGACTTCAGTTTGGGATGTCCAAATGGAAGGACTTGTTTTGACATTGTTCTTCATGGTAGAAATCGACTTGCAAAGAATAGGTGTGGGTTTTGTGAGATAATCATTATTCTTTGTAATTGTAAACTCTTTGGAGTTTACAAGGCTCATTATTGTCTATATATTGCAGCAAGTTGAAGAGAGTTGAATCAGATTTTATTGTAGGTTGTGAAGAAGAATTGTTGAAGGAAAAAGAAGCATCTTAAGCAAGGATTGGAATTATTGTAATCTTATTCTAAGATTAAATAATAAATTGATTCTTGGTGGAGTTTTTCCCTGAAAGGGTTTCTCTACAGTATATGTTGTGTAACTTCTTTCTTCTAGTCTTATTATTCTACAATATTATGTCTACTTCTACAAACATTAAAATGAATTAAAAAAATAATCATCCACAAAGAAATTGCAACAAAGAACACTTAATTAGATCTATAGTATAATAGTTTTATAATTTTTTAAGCTACATAATAACCTCCATTTTCAACAATCTTCAACTGTATATTCAAAATCCATAGATGAGAAAATACTTTTAGTGTCATCCATATCACTGCAACCTTCACTTAATTCAAGAAATTGAATCTTTATTTTTGTATTTTCAATGCAAATAGAAGAAACTTGACATGTTTCATTTATCTCTTCATGACCATCATGGCTGCAATATTCATTTGGGTACATTTCTTCTATAGGTTTTTCAAAAACAACTTCTTCATCACTAAACAATGCATCATTATTGTCTTCTACAATACCATCTGCATCTATTGGACCAAGTCTTGAAAAATTACCATCACATAATTGAGTTAGGAGATTACTTCCATATTTATCTATCATTTCCTCAATTACTAAAACCCATTGATGTATACATTTAAGATTAGGGGGCTTCAAGTGATCTGGCATAGTGCTCAAACTTGACTCATAATTCTCACAGAACAAATGAATGCAAAATAACTCATCAGGTCTTTCTGATTCTGGTATACCAAGTAGAAATTTCATGAATCTATCATATAAATCATAGATGGATTCATCCTCAAACTTTTCTATATCACACAATGCATCAATATATAACATAGTTTTGACCTCATTTTCAAATTTCTCTTCATATTCTTCTTGGGTATGCAAATTTCTTTCTTCAAACAAGCAGTCATCAATCACTTCACCAAACTCATCCATGAACAGTTTCTCAAGCTCATTCCATGAACATATGGAATGCATTGGTGAACTAGAAAACCAATATTCAACATCATTTTCTAAAGTTCTTACAAAAAACTTCATGATAGCATCTTCCTCTACTATTTTATAGTCTTCCATTACATCAAGAAAAACATGTACATGTGATATTGATTCTTAAAAACCTCCTCTAAACTAAGGAAAACATTCATTAATTATTCTTGGGATAGATTGTGGATAACCTTGGATTTGACTAAAATCTAGAGGGTCATATCTTTCACTAGTGAACACCTTTCTTTGACATGGTTGTGTTCTAGGCATAGCATTACAAATTATAGAGGGAGAACTAAGACATCAATACATATTTGCAAATAGAAACATATTCCCTCTACAAGTATTCAATTCAATATCCCTTTTCAAAATATCCTACTTTCTCATTTCCCTTTCTACCAGTATCTTGAAATACTGAATAAGGGACAATATTAACTAGAACTTTTTGTTGAAAAACTTCATACATAAATATTACAATAGAAAAATACCTGAAAAATATTGCAAAAAACTCTTATGATGATGTAGAAACTTATGTAGAGAGTCGCCAGCTCTTTGAAAGAGGAAAAAATATTCAAGTAGTAGAAAGCTTCTTCCAAGATCTAACTTATCTTTGAGTTCTATCCACTAGCAGAGCACCATATTTTAAAAATGCATCAGAAACATTGCAATAATATCCTTCCAGTATGCAAGTCCTTAGATCATTCTAACCCAAAACAATAGATTAGCAAACTAATTGAATCTTTAAGGCAGGATGATCTTCTATTAGAATCTTCTCAAGTTATTTCCAACGGAGTCACCAACCTATTGGTTCTCAAATTTTCTATCAACTTGAATCCTAAAGGGTTGCTAGGCTTTATGGTTAGATTAAAGGAGAGATTTGGCCAATGAACTGGAGATTGAAATAAAACTTCTCTCTCCCTTGCACTTCAGGATCTGTTAAACCTAGGAGGGTGATCCCAACAATGTGCTTTTAGATACTTGTGTGCCACAGTATCAAACACACAGTGAATAGACAAATCTCCTTTATATGCTTAACATACACAATAACCTAAATGTATGGCTGACCTTCATTGCACTGTACACATTAAACATGAGAGCTATGATTCTTTGAATTCCACACACACCCACAACAAGAATGATAAGTAAATTTGATTTAAAAGATGATTAATTGTTGAATTAACCAACAAATGTAACATGAATAACACACATAGATCAATGCCTCATCCTTGGGATGGATTAAACTCAAAAAAATACATAATCTGATAACAATTTTCACACCTGACAGTATATGAAGCTCTAAAATGTTGCATTACAGTATTTCAACATTATGTCTTAACCTTTACTTCCTACTAGCATCCTAGCACTCAATTTAATACAAATTTACAGCCATGTTCAAGCACCTACATTAATTCTTTGAATTAATAAACAAGAATAGAGCCACACATCCATCTAAAATTGATAGAGAAAAATAAGACAACCTTGATTGTATTATTCATAATTTGTAAAACCAGTACACAAAAGAATAAAATAGTATCAAACTTGAAACATTCAACATTATTTTTCCAGTATTCTAATCAAAATTACATAAATATTGACAGACTCGGACCCTAAATCTTGACTCTAAAATCCTTTGTATTCTCATCAAAATGTTCTTTGTGATTAATTACAAAAAGTCCCCAACCTCTAAAAATGAGGCAGAAAAACAACATTAAGGAGAAAGAAATCCTAAATTGTGATCTCCCAAAGACACCTGGCACACTCAACACCACAGATCAATAATTTCTTCCACCACTTGAAGAATAGCCCCAATTCACAAGTTGTTCCTGCTTAATCATTCATTTGCAACAGAAAAATATTCCCCTTTGTGAAAGAATAAAATTCCCTCTTAATTTTTTCATCATTTTCCCCTCCTATGAAAATGATTATGTTCTTTCGTGAACATCCTCTTACTCTACAGGTCAATTTGTTTTATCTCTCTATGAAAATTCTTTTTCCATACAAGAATATTTATGTCTTTTATAATAATTGCTCTTGTTTCATTGTTCTGATAGGATCTTTGTTGTACACTTTACATATTAGTTTATCTCACAATCTAATCCAAAATAAATCCATAGATACACATTAAACATACATCCGATATAATCCTAGTGTCTTATGGTGGAGTAGAGTGAAAGGTGCAAAAAATTGTAGAAGGGTGAAATTCATGTCCAGAGGGAAGGTGTGAAGGATGTCATGATGCAGACTGATGCCTCTCAACTAGTTCGAAAGGCTACTAATGATAGTTTGAAAGGAAAGGAGGTTTCATAGGGATTCAAGGCACTATGGGAGGATTCAAAGTTGGCAGGGCAAGATTGAGCAAGATCGGAGGAATGGTGCAACAAGGGATAGGGTGGTAAATCGTCCCCTCACCAAAACAAAGATCATTCTATGTGGAACAGTAGGGAATCAATTGCACCCCCCATGGAAAATCTTGGAGAAATTCTCGTGGTGGTATTTGGTAGGAAAAATAATTCAAAATTGGAAGCAGATCAAGACACTGGCCACAAGTGGGAATCAAAAATAGATCAACTTCTGGAATCAATGATGAGTTCAAAAGGGTGGATTGGAGAACATTTGTCCTGGGATCCAAGTAGCTTGGTCCTTTTATCAAAATACTAGAAGATCTGGGACTCATCATGAAATGGTTTGGATCAAACCTGAATTGGGATGCATTGATTCGATGGTGGCATGGAAGGTGGGGAACAGAGATGAGATTCAAATATCTGGCAAACAAGTTCTTTATATTCATTTTCCCCTCCGCAATCTACATTGAAATATTAGAAGGTGTTGGGTTAATGGATGTATATGGATTTTACATGCGAAGGTGGGAGATGGGCTTCAATCCATATCGACATCAATTAACCTACATCCAAGACTGGTATAAGATCCTGAGGCTTCTGTATGAATTTTGGCAAGTGAACATCTTGGAGGAGATCAAAGAGAATCTATGAAAATACATTTTTGTGGATGAATGTGTAGAAGAAGATGGTATCAATACCTATGTGTGCATCTGTGTGGAAAACCCACCCAATAGCACTAGATGGAAGGAGTTGGAGATTCACATAGATTGGGGTGTTTTATAGTAATTCCCGGTGTTTGAGCCTAGGCCAAAAGGAAGCTAGATTGGAACATTAGGATGGCACTCCTAGAAGTCCTCAACAACTAGAGAAAAAGTTAATGCTCGGGAGTCAATGCCTAAAAGCCCACCCTCAATTAGAGCTAGAGAAGCTGATGGTTTTCCCTAGGACACCCTGAGGCAACCTTGTCAGGAGAACAATAATGGAAGTGATCAAGAGAAAGATGTCCATCAGGAACCATTAATGGGAATTAACTCTACCCTCAGTAATAAAATGTATGATGTCCTAAATATCATAGACAACTATATGAGGAAGGAAAACCTCAAGTCCTTGATTGAGGTAAGCAAGGAATTAGTGGAATTAGTTGAATTAGCACAAGAATCCAAAGAAGCACTGATTGATCCCTTCTCCTTAGCACTGAAAATGGATGATGAATGGATTGACTCAATGGGGTTGGGAAATGAATAATTTATCCCAGAATGTGAGATAATGTTGTCTTCAAACCTTCTCAATATGGGTTGGGAATTTGTTAGATTGAGGCTAATGTGATTTATCCATACTACGGGGAGCATAAAAAGAGGGGGTAGAGTGCCCAATGTGGAAATGTTGAGGATCGATGGTGAAGCCATTGGCCAAAAAAAGAACATAGATATGCTGAAAGTAGGGAAGGGAGATCCCCTACCTAAAGAAAAATGAAAATATTTACTTGTAATGTTAGGGGCATGAACACCCCTAACAAGCGACGTCTAGTGAAGGATCAAGTTGTGGCCTCATAGGCAGAGATTTGTTTGCTATAGGAGACAAAGCTTGAAAAAGTAGGAGTGGTTTCTCTTGGGAAGAGAATGGTCTCATGGAGGATACAGATAGTAGAGGTTGTGGGTGTGGCTGGGGGTCTTCTCCTTTTATGGCGACCCAATTCAGTTTCCCTAGAAATGGTGGTTGCAAGGAATAGATGGTTGGATTGCTCTATCAAAAGCTTCTCATCAAATTTTTAATTCACCTTGATAAATGTGTATGGTCCCATCTTGTGCATAGAGAAGCATCAAGTTTGGGTAGAAATAGATTTTTTTTGTCAAGGACTAGGGGATGGACCTTGTTTAATTGGAGGAGAATTTAATGCTATTTTACACCTAGAGGATAAGAGAGATAGTGTGTCTAGGAAACTTCAATCTCAGATTGATTTTGAAGTGTTTATTGGATTGAATCATCTATTTGATTTACCAATGGAAAATGGTAGGTACACCTAGACCAATAGAAGGATTGGGTTCTTCTCAATTATAGAGAAGCTATAAAGATTATTCTTTAAAGGTAACCTAGTGGTATTCCCCTTTACTTTGGAGTGCAAAATCCTCCCATGTTTTGGTTCAGATCACTTTCTTGTTCTTTTATTCATTGCTAGGGAGGTTCGTCCTCCAAGGAGCCCCTTCAAATTTGAAAATATGTGGCTAAAAGACCTAAACTTCTTGCCCCTCATCGGTCCGTGGTGGGGAGAAGTGGAGGTGGAGGGGTCAAAAATGTTTGTTTTGGTTGCAAAATTAAAGCATATAAAGTTATGACTAAAGGAGTGAAATAAGTTTTGGTTCAATAAAATCTTCAAAGAAAAGAAATGTATAGAAGGGGAGTTGTTAGCCTTAAATGAGGAAGTGATCTGATGGGGCATGGATAATTCAAGGTTTCTTCAAGAAAAGGATCTCCTTAACTATTAGAATGACATTCTGGAAAAGGAAGAGGTGTTTTGGCATCAGAAACCTTGGGAATTATGGCTAAGTGTAGGGGATAAGAATACAAAGTTTTTACACAACTCAAAAAATTTGAGGAGGGAAGTCAATCAAATCTCCAAACTAAATCTATTGGATGGTATGATTTTGGACCAACCTAGAAAAATTGTGGAGGCAGTAATAGCCTTCTTCAAAAATATTTTGAATGACTAGGAGGGTTTGATCCTATCAACACAAGAAGATATTTTAAGGAGTATTCCAAAGTTGGTGACAACAGAAAAAACTCATTTTTGAACTAAATATTTTTAGAAGCTGAGGTCAAAATGGCCCTATTTTAGTTGCATCCAGACAAGTCCCTGAGCCCTGATGGCTTTTCTGGTGCCTTTTTTCAACATTGTTGGGACATTGTGGGCTCAAATGTGGTAGAACCTATTGAAGACTCAAGGGCGTCAGGTCAGGTTCTAAAAGAACTCAATAACACTTTCATTTCTCGTATTCCAAAGAAAGAGAAGTTGAACAAACTAGAGGACTTTAGGCCAATTTCACTCTATAATACAATATATAAAATATTGGAAAAATCAATTGCCAACAGGCTCAAGGTAATTCTACCAAGTTTGATTTCTGAAGAACAAACTAGCTTTGTCCCTGGGTGATCCATATTTGATGGAGTCATCATTGCCCAAGAAGTCATTCATTCAATTCTCAATACTCAAAATCCCTCCATGATCCTTAAGTTGGATATAAAGAAAACCTACGACAAATTCAATTGGAGATTTTTGTTCAAAACTTTGGAGGCCTTTGGTTTCTCTTCCTCCTGGATAAGCTATATTTTTTATTGGATAGCATGCCCAATGTTCTCATTCCTTTTCAATGACACTCCACATGGATTTTTTGATGTCTTTTGGGGGCTCTAGCAAGGGGATCCCTTGTCCCCATTTTTTTTCATCATTATGGTAGAGGCTCTAGGCTAGGCTATCTCTCAAGCATTAGCAGCAATGAGCCTTAAGGGAGTGCAAATCACAAACAACATGCCGCCAATCACTCATCAACAGTTTGTAGATGATAATTTGTTGCTTGGGAAAGTACGGGTGGTAGAGATGAGAAAATTTAAAGGAATCCTTTCGAAATAATCCTTAGCTTTTGGACAAGAGGTGAGTCTAGAAATATCTAAAGTTTTTTTCTTCTTTACTAACTCTATTTTGGAAAAGAAAATCTTGCAATTCTTATAGTTCAAAAGAGGGAAATTTCCCTACAAATACCTTGGTTTGCCATTGGCTCCGGGTTTACAATCTGGGAAATTGTGGAATCCTTTGGTGTCCAAGATTGAGCACAAGTTGTCTTCTTAGAAAGGGCATTGGCTTTTGTGGGCTGGAAGACTTACTCTCATAAAATCAGTAGTGGTGGCACTCCCAATTTACTTGCTCTCCTATCTTCCCTTGCCTGGGAATACAAGTGAAAACATCAATCAGAAGATGAGGCAATTTTTCTAGCAAGGATGTTCAGAAAAGAGGAAATTTATGTTGATTAAGTGGGAAAAGGTATGCAGCTCGTGCAAAGAAGTTGGAGCAGGTATTGAAAATTTGTCCCTTCAAAATAAAGCCTTGGGGGAAAAGTTGGCTTGGCTTATTTATGCTCAAAAAGATTTGAAATGGGTAAAAATATTAAAAGTGAAATACTTGGAGGCTAGTCTAACAAGTTTCTTTATGACTAGAATGCTCCCTAAAGGATCTTGAGTCTAGAACTTCATTTGTAGATGTCAAGATTTGATCATTGATTTCCTTTTGTGGGAAATAGGTGATGGAAGACAGGCGTTATTTTGGGAAGACTCTTGGGGTGGCTCTAGCAAATTGGAAAACATCGAGGCTTTGAGAAATGTCAAGGTGGTAACAAAGCAGGCCTAGGGGATACATGTCAGAGATTACTTAAACATTGAAGAAACAAATGGTGCTCTGACATGGCATTGGAAGGACCCTGCCCAATTGGGTCTAAGTTATGGAGAAGTTAGAATCTTCATTGACATGCTCAACTAGTGCACCATTTGCATGAGAGGAGGAGAGGACATACTTCGGTGGTGTGGCTCTAAAATGGGCTCATATCATGCCAAGGAAGGGTACGCCATCTTGACTAAGCAACAGGAGTAGGTGACTAATATTCCCAATGACTTGTGTTGGAACAAATTTTTCCTCCCCAAGGCTAGGATATTGACGTGGGCAGTTGTTCAGGGAAGAGTCTTGATGGTGAAAAGATTAAAGAAGTTTGGCATTAATGATCCCTCTAGGTGAGTGTTATGCAAAGCAGCAGAGGAAATGTATGACCACCTCTTCCTTAATTTTCCCTTCACCAAGCATTCTTCGAATTGGCTTTGTGAGAAACTTTGTCTTCTCATGGCTTCTCCTAGAAATTTACTGGGCTAGCTCAATGGGTGGCCAAGGATGGGTAGTGATTTAGTTTTTGCAAGCTTTTGGAGGTTGAGCCCCTCCCTTTTGATGTGGGAAGTATGGAAAGAAAGGAATCGAAGAATTTTTAGGGACAATGCCTTTCCTCTATCTTCTTTTTTGAACAAAATGGAAGCTTGCATGGTTGAGGTAATGAATATAAGAGTAGAAATGGTATGCAAAAGGAAATCTCATTTCTCAAGCTTGGATGTGAAAATATTGAAACTATGGAATGGGTTGAAAGTACCCAATCATTTTGGCTTGGTTGGTAGTGCAGTCAAATTAGAGCACAAAATTGTAAAGTGGTCTCCCTCAGATCATGGATGGTTTAAATTAAACTTTGATGGGGCTGCTAGAGGTAATCCTAGGCAATCAGGAGCTAGGTACATCATCAGAGATTGGCTAGGAGTGATGGTAGGTAGATTGGCATTGCCACTCCCATAAGGAACAAACAATTGGGCAGAGATTCAAGCTGCTTCACATGGGATAAGATTTTGCATGGAATTAAAAATTAAGAATGTTATTATTGAAGGTGATTCCCTTCTAGTAATCAGTGCTATGCACATGGGAAAATTTCAAAACTAGAAGTTAAATGCTCTTCTTGAAGTCACTCTAACTTAGATGAAAAATTTTGACAACTTTGAAATCAATCACATCTTAAGAGAGGGGAATCAAGAGGCTGACAATTTATTGAATTTAGGAGCAGATGGGATATCCTTGAAGGAGATATGAACAAACAACCTCGAATCTAGATAAGTGATGTGGGAGGATGGGTGGGTATCTCTTCACCACAATGGATGGATGTGGTAGACACATTGATGGGACTGGAGGGCACTTGGCTTAAGGTGAGGTGGTTGGGTGGGAAGGTTCATGGTTTGCATGTAGTTTGGGAACACTCTAGACATTGTTAAAACATCATTTCTTTCTAGCCTTGAGACATGTGAGTCATCCTTTCGAGGATGAAATCCAACTACAAACATTATTGCCAAACATGGCCATTTATGCGATCAATGACATAACTTTTCCTTCAAAATTACATTTTCTCCAAAAAATGAGCCGATTCATCTTGTTGGTGTTTGTGAAAGAATTAGAAATAGGAGGCTTGGAAACTCTAGTGCAACTCAAAAGCTCCAAGAGGCATTTGAAGGGAAGATATCCACTCTCTATTTGCAATGCCTCATCTTCCACCCAAATTATTTGACCTTCACAGCCATCAAATGCATAGTGGGGAAAGGCTTCATGGAGGATGTAGAGGGTTACCATTTGGATTCTGATATTTCCTCACAAGTGCTTGTGAGATTGTTGGACGTCGGGGTCTCCAAGGTAGATGTTAGAACTATCATGAGGTGGCTATTTTGCAAGGACATGTTGGTAGGGTTAGATAGGGCTTTGACTGCAATCCGTTTGGGGAAGGGAATCCCTCGACCAAGGGATATCCATCTTCTCAATGACCCGATGGCTTTGGTCAATTACTCCCCCTTTCTATTGGACGTCAATGGGTTTGAGTTGGTGGAGCACAAGAGGCTTGTTGTTGCAAGGGCGAACTTCCTGAAGAAGAAATATCATCTAGTTCAAGTGCAAGACTCAACCTGGAAGAGGGAATTCAGGACTTTGGCACAATAGAATGTCTAGTAATTAGGGGTTGGTAGTGGGTAGTTTCTTTTTTTTTTGCTTTTTAGAAACAAAGATTATATGGTTGGGTCTACAAGCTAAGTCAATACTCAGAATTTCCTCTATATGTAACGTTTCCATGGTTTAAGGTCTATAAATGGGCGTCTGGTAGTCTGATGTTGGGTTGTCCTTTGTAATCAATTTTTTTAGTGTATCTTAGGGAAATGAAGTTTTTTGTAGCCTACCCAGGCAGGGCTCAAACAATGTACCTTTTATCATATTAATATAAAACTCTTACTTAATGATAAAAAAAAATCTTTACTTCAATAGGCTTAAAAAATACTTTACACCCATGCCTTTTAATTTTCTTTCATATTTAGAAACTTTAAATATTTCAACTCATCCCACCATTTACTCACACAAACCTCACAGCCACCATTGCACATTGCCCATAGAATTAAAAATGGAGATGATAAATAGCGATGGGAAATGTCCTCATTTTAATTTACCTTAGGTTGCAAAAACTATTTTACTTGGGCACTTTTACCTTATCAATTATTTCCCAACAATTAAAATTTATTTTAATTGTGAGGGTCTTAATCATTTCTATCAGTTGTAAAAGGTTTTATTCTTGTGCACATTTGATCATCTTCTCTGAACACTTTATCAAATAATAATATTTGACATCAATCATGGACAACCATTGCACATCGCCCATTCATTTACAAAAGCTAAATTTAATTTGTGATGGGAGATATTTAGGAAGTGATCATCGCTAATAGTCTGAAGAAGTGCAAACTCCCATCAATGATGGGTGATGTAAGAGAAAACCATCGCTCATCACTAACGAATTTAGGAAAAGATGAAATAAAATAGCAAAGGGATATATCTATTTTTGTTCACCTGAATCCTTAGTTCTCTATTCTGTTACTTCCCAGGAACTTTGATGAAACTTATTGCAATCATGGCAAGATAAAAATGTGCAGGTCGTTTTTCTTGATGTAGGGGCATTTTTACAATTGCAAGTAGCCAAAATTCACCACAAACATGTTTAAAATCCCTGCCCAAGTATTGGGAATGGTCAAGGGACAAATTTAAATCACATAACAACAATTTTGAGCTCAAATGGACCCCCAAAAGATGCCTAAAAGCTCAAAAACGTGATTACATTCTACAAGAAAAACACAATTTGAATCCAGCCCAGAAGACCTCCAAAACACCTCAATGGAGAGGAAAACACCTCAATCCATACCACAAAAGAGATTGCAGACAAAAATCTTCCTTTAACAACTCCATTGTTGATTTGCATTTGATTTTCCAACTCAAAACAGAGATGAGTGATGAAGCTCTGTGTTGCCTGCGTGAAGTTTTTAACCAATAAGATTGAAGAATTAAAAATTACATGAAAAAAATATTTAAAAATATTTTATTTTCCCTAAAATCTTCATTAAATATTTCCATAGTTCACAGGCCCATTGTTGTCATGCATAAAGTTTTCCCCTAAAACCATCGCACATCGTAGATGCAACCAAAGAAGATAATAATAAATTAGCAATTGGATATATTCATTGTGCATCACAAATTCATTGTGGAAGAGGTGACATCTATTAGGGATGGGTGATGGATAGTCATCGCTCATCGCTAATCTATTCCTTCATTCTAGACTTTGGTCAAAGTTTTAATGCAATCCACCCAAATGAAGACTCATCGCTGGAAAACATTGCATGTCTAATCACCTCCTTCAAGTTCATTCAGAACTGGCAATGGGCAATGGAATTGTGTGCAACTATGAAAGTCATGAAAGCCACCTTTAGACCAATTAAAAGCAAGAATTAAACTTGCTTGTCCTCCAAAACATTTGAAATACATTTTATGTTTTCCCTAAATGGCTCTTTGCATTTTCCCAATATTTTAAATATTTTAAATATTTTAAATATGAACATTTGAAACATTATTAAAAATTCTGACTTCTAATTACCCCTGTGGCCCATTTGGAGAAAACTCACTACAGGCAATCTGAGACACCTAGAGCTGAGATTTTTTGTGTGCAGCTATAATCAATTCTTTAGAGGAAATCCATTTCCTCAAACTTTTCCAAGCGATCAAAAATCAGGTACCTCCTTTGTAAACTAGCCCCCAGGATGTGTTTGCCACACCAGAAATACTTTCAAGTACCTCCTTTGTAAACTGGCCCTCGGGACGTATTTGCCACACCAGAAATACATTAAAATAATTCATCATATGACCTCCGCTTTTAACAAAAATGGATTTGTAGATGTTTCAAACCAAAACAAGAAATCGGTTGTCCTTAAAATTTGAAAATTTGAAACTTTTCAGGACATCAATTTTGGTCATGTTGTAGTCAAAAAAGGATTAGTTAACACATCAAAACTCGTCTAGAAGGCACAAAATTAAGCATGCAAGTAACCATTTGAACCAAAAATCAATTGCAACAAATGGCATGGAAAAATTCTTCCTGAGGTGGAAAACATTAAATACCAAAGTGGCTCACTTAGGCTTTTCTGCAATTTCACCTGTCAAAAACCAACTCAAGCACACCAAGTCACCTCCTTGAAAAAATATCAAATCTTCTCCTGGGGAATTGCCACTAAACACACTAGGTCATTTACATACACTAAATATGTGTTCAAGAGGGCTTCCCTTCAATCCAAATTCTTCAAAAGAAATTAAGGGTCAAAGATGACCACTTTGAAGCATTCTAAAAATGCAAATGTAAAAAGTGAACAAACTGCATTTGCTTTTGACCTTGTAAGAATATCAAATCTGATCATGAGACTCTAAAAATGGACTAGGGATCATATGAATGTAGGGAGAATGGAGAGAAACAATTGATTCATCATGAAATTCATCCAGTTGCAAAATATAAGCTCAAATGGGAGGCCATTTTGCAAAACTAAGAGTTCACAAATAATAGAAAAGTGTCCAAACCCTCTAGCTTTTCTTTTCAAAACACTATCAAAACTCACCATGGGAAGCTAAAAACTGATATGCATATTCACATATATCCCATGAGTGTTTCCACAAAGTGGTTTTGCATGAAAAATCAACTGGCTTTGAATTGTGACCCTCCAAAGTAGGTCACTTGGGAAAAAATTTCAAGTGCACTTCTGAGGGTGTAGAGGCAAATTTTTCAATATGGGCTCTTCAAATTTTCAAAATTTGAAGGTCCCAATAGATTGTAAGTCAAGAAGAAAATTTTTAAATTATCATTGAATGCATATGCCAAGAAAATAAAATCCATAGCAAGGAAGGGAGTCATGGCCATTCAAAAGGTTTGATTGGGAGAGGGAGATTGTTTGAGGTCGCCACTATGAGAACCAGTCTCAGTAAAAGAGGCATAACTTTCTTATTTCTAAATGAAATAAATAAATTAAAAATGTTATGATAAAATGGGAAGGAAGAGCATAAAACCCATAAACTATTCCATAAAATTCATTCTAATAAAATAAAAGTGGTATGAAGAATGTGATAGGTTTATTTTTTGTTGTAATATGAGTTGAGATTGATGTTGTTGTTTGTTGGCTTTGAAATTCGAATAAAGAGAATGAGTTTGTTTGTTGTATATGAGGTGGATTTTGAGTTTTTTTGTGAGTAGAGAGTCTCTACATATAATGTATTGAGCAATTTTTTATGAGTTGTAGGTTATGACATGCATTTGGGTGTCCCACTTGCATCAAAGAGGTATTAGGAGGACACTTATGATTGTCGTGATTTTCAATTATTGCATCCTATTTCACTAAAACATTCTCACAAATGGGAGAGATGTTGGGAGATGAATGGAGACTAAGAAAAGTGATGTTAAAAGGATGTTTCAATGATCTTATCCTCCTGTGCCATAATATCCTCCCAAGTGGGAGAATTAGGGGGAGAGGGACAACCAAGATTCTCATAACATTCGACAGTTAGATCTTCTAACACCAAATAACTTTGTCCAAATTAGGAGAGATATCAAAAGAAGAAAAACTATTATTTCCATGATTATCTATGATTTCTCCTCTTGTATCAAATCATCCTCACAAATGGGAGAGATATTAGGGGTTGAGAAGAATAGGAAATGTGATATTAAGAAATGTGTCAATGATTTCATTCTCTTGCACTAAGGTATTATCATAATTAGGGAAAACACTTGGAGAATTACTAACATGCTTGTGAATGATCTTATTTCTTTTCCCTAAATTGTACTTATGCAAGTCATTCTTAACCATGTCAAAACCGCATCTTTGAAAAGGAAACATGCTAACATCCAAAGTTTTGAGTTTGTTGAATAATGAAAACTAATCTATCCAACTTATGCAATGATTCAAAAAAGTAAACAATTTTTCTATAGATCTAATGATTTTCAATAATGAGATGACATATTTTTTCCTAAATTTGTAACAAATCAAGCAAAAAACCCTTTTCTTGTACATGCAATAACAATTTTTTAAAATTTCAAAACAAACTTTTGCAAGTTAGAACAAACTAATAATATAGAGACAAAAGACTACAAAATTTGTCTGAGACACCTATACAAGGATAGGTTAACCAAGCTAGGATAAATGAGTCCTTGGATAGGGTTCTAAAAAGTGAAAATTTAAAGTTTTATGTTGTTTCATGTTTATTTCTCCAGTTGTAAATAGTTTAAATAGTTGCTATATTTTCAAATTTTGCTCAATTTAGGACAATGTAATGCAAGATACAAGTGTGAAACAAAAGTGAAAATTTCAAATGTAAAATGTAATATTTTGTAAGAACTTATGAAAAGCAACAACAGGATCAAGAGACTAAACATAGCACAAAAGAGAGAGACAAGATGAGAGAATATGATGATTGTGTTCTCAATATGCATGGAGATATAAAATTACAAGCATGTACAAGGCTTGCTTATAAAGGAAAGCTAGGACACAATGAAGGGCCATGAATGAGACAAGTGTCCCAATCATGTGTAGGGTAGGTAGAAAAAAATAATAGATAATTCCATGAAAGGTGGATCTCCCACCTAAAGTGGAATTATTATGACACAAAAAGTGGAGATAAAAAGGTGATAACTAGATCACACCACAAAGAGTGGAATTTATCCTCTACACACTTCCCTAAGTGTCCTAATCATATCTCTCAATGTATGTACAAACCTAGATGCAAAATAAAAATAACTAGGTATCACAAGTGCAACCTATAATGATATGTATTCCCTAAGTAAGCTTAAGTAAAGTGTAATAAGTAAAATACTTATTTACACCAACACCCCCCTTAAGTGCAACTGAGGGAATGAAGACTCAAGCTAACCATGCAAGATGGGTCCCAACAACTAAGCCATGTTAGGTACCCATGTACAAATGAAATGAAAAATCTCATAAGTGAGGAAAGGGAGAAAAACTTATGGGAAAAACTCCCCCTCAAAAGAGAGAAGAAAACAAATGAATGTACAAATGTAGAAGGACAAAATCCCAAGATGAGGAAAAAGTCCCCCCATGAAAGAGAAGAAGAAGAGAGACAAGGTAGCCCCCCCTCAATGTAAAATGTTCACCCATGGAAAATGCTCGAGAAGGAATGAACAAGCTTCTCCAAAAGTGTCAAACAATGTTCCTCCCCTTAGGAAGAAACAATACCAAAGGTGCATGAATGAAATCTCCCCAATCCACAAGTGAAGAAGGAAGAACCCTCAAAATGTAAGGAGTCTTTGAAATCTTCTTAAATTTCCCTGTGTTGGTGTTGAAAGATTCCTTTCCCAAACCATGTGAAGCTGCAATGGCAAGTGTAAAATTCATAATGTAGTCACTTCCTGGAACCTGTGAGAACCCCTTGCAACAACACTCTCATCCACTGAAAAAGAAAAGTCAAGATTAAGCAAGGATGAAGGTAGAACATACTCCAAAGACGCAAGTGTCTCCTCAAGAGAGAAAGTGGCCTCTTCCAATTGTTGTGCATATTCATCCACAATCACATCAACCTCGAAATACTAATCATGTAGAGGAGGGTCAGAGTGTTCCCTCGCAACAACTGAAGAAGAATCACCTTCATCAAAGAGAAGATGTAAGTAATTGGATGTGTCTCCCAAATTTGCAATGTAGGACTCCACAACCAAGCTGCCAATGTCTATCAAGTAGTCATCCCATGAAACTGATACTGGAAGACAAGGTATGCACTATTGCACTGAATCACAAGGCACTAAAACTGGAAGAACACAAGTATCATCAAGTACATCAATCAATGTAGGAGATGGAATATCAGAAATAGGCTCAAGAACCTCAGGAGTAGTAAGCACTCCAAGATTCAAGTAACCATACTCATTCTCCTCAAGTGTGTCCACACTAGGGTGAACTGAATCATTAGTAGGATCAAAATATGAGGTGTAGAAACGAGAATGATGATCAACCTCCCCAATTGCAACAAGAGCCCTGCTATGCAAATCCTGAACAATGACAGAATCTGGTGTGAACTCTACACTCTTTCCTGTACCACTATGTGTAATCTGATAGATGGAAAGGATGTTCCTTGACAAAGTAGGCACACATAGAACATCATTAAATGCTCCACCTTCAATTTCAATAGACCCCTTCCCACAAACTACCAAAGAAGTGTTGTCTGCCATCAAAATAGGTGGTGATGAACAAGTATCAAATGAAGAAAACATATCCTTGGAAAAAGTCATATGGTGTGAAGCCCCTGAATCAAGGATCCACCTATCTAAATTGGAATTTGCAACTGCAAGAAATGCTTGCCCCTTATGTTTCTCATATTGAGATGATGTAGATGAAGGAAATGAGCTTAATGTTGTTGCCATGAGAGTTGTGCCTTTTTTCTTATAAGTAGAAGTAGAAGGAGATGATTCCTTCTCCCAATATGAGTTTGGAAAGTTGATATTGTTCTTCTTGAGGATGTTTTTCAACTCATCAATTTTCTTAGCATGACAATGATGCTCCTCATGACCAAACTTTTTGAAATATGAAAATGCTGGTTTCTCCTTCTTGCTTGAATTTTTCTTTGAAGAATATGATGATGAGCCTTGTTGTGGAGGAGTGGATTGTTGGTTCTCTCCTTGTGGCTTTGGTGAAGATTGATTTTGGCCTTTCCCTTTGCCTTGCTTGTTGTTTCCATGATTGACCACCAATGCTTTTGAAGTTGAAGACTTGAGAATGCCCATTTTCATCAACTTATTTTGCTCAAGAATCAAAAGATTTGTGAGAGCCTCAAAAGATGGTGATGTGAAGTTGCTAATAGTCAATCATTGAGTCTAAAAACTTGAAACAAATGTTGCATACTCAGCTAGAAGCTTGTCCAACAAGTTGAAGACCAATTGATCATCCTCTTTCTCAATACCACAATCTTTTAGTTGTGCTCTTAGCTCATTTTCCTTAGTGAAATAATCCTGAATGGTGTCAAAATCCTTAGGATCAAGGCTTAGGAGATCATGTTCAAGCTTGTACCCCTTAACCTTATCAACCTTGCCATACAAAGTAGGAAGATTATCCCAAGCTTCCTTGGTTGTAGTACATTTATCAACATGAAAAATGAGATCATCTGAAATGAACTTTCTAAGTGCACCTAATTCCATAGAAGTTTTAGTGATCTAATCCATATATGCAGTTGGATCTGCCTTAGGATCTAAAGGTGTAGTTATGGTTCCATCAATGTAGTAAATTAAACCTTTTTCCAATAGTTTACTCCATGCACGTACTTTCCATGTAGCATAATTATGTGCAGTTAAGAGTGGAACTTTAGATGAACCCATGATGGAATGCAAGAGCACAAGAGAGAAAATAGGAACAATCACACAAGAGACACCCCCCAAATTCACTCAATCAAAGTACCCCCCCAAAAGATGATTTTGGCACTTTATAATGCAATGCATGTACAATAGGCCACTTGCAACTTGGCTAAGTGGACTTATGATTTCTAATTTACAACTTGCCAAAAATAGGCTGAGAAAAGACTAGAACAACTAAGCAAAGACCTAAATTCATATATATGCAATACAAGTGCCAAATAGGCCAAAAAAAAGACCATATGCTAAAAGTACAAAATCCACTCAAGATCACTTCAAAATGATTGCAAATTCAAGAAGTAGATGAAAAATCATGCACTTTCAAAAAAAATGGCACCTAAAAAGGAGTTAGTATGTGCCTGAACAAAGCCTCGCAAGATACAGAAATGAGGACTAGATAGGTATAGAGTTGAAAAACTAAAAATTATGGAAAATTTGTCTACCAAAATTAGAAACCAAGCACATAGCTAAAAATGACATGAAAAATAAGCTCAAATCAAAAAAAAATTGCTCAAAAAAAGGAGATAAAATGAGCAAGATATGGATCTCCAAAGTTGGACTGCAAAATCAAAAACTCCATTGGTGAAGGGAGCAAAATTTTTTAGAAAATGCTGATGTCACACTAATGTGGAGCTAACATCAACATTATAGGTGATTAAAATTGATGGCCTTTTGAGTGTAAAAAAGAATATGCTCCTCTATGCAGAATATTATCTAGTTTCCTTGGCTTAAAATTTGACATTTGCTTGAATGTCATGGGTCTGCATGGGTTGTAGGAATCTCAGAGGAATATTCTGACTGAATATTCTTTAGGCACTAGAATCTTCACACTTATTGTCGCCAATGGAATTTTGTTGATGCTAGAATTTGAAGATTTGGCTGGATATGTGAAGACCGACCGATGGTGAGGATGCCACTCGCCGATGGAGGGGCTTGTGTGGGCAAATGGTGGCATGTCGCATGGCACTGTGTGGGGTCGGTGAGTCCGTAGTCGGGTACTGCCTTCTGTGCAGTACCTTGTACTACTAAAATGTTCACAAAAATTCTATTTTTGCCTTTTTTATTTTTAAAAACTTTTTGATATTTTTGATTTATAAAAATAAAAAAAAGCAAATACAATTTTTTTGATTTATAAAAAATAAGAAACCGAAATACAAAATTTTGGAAAATTAAATGGGTATTTTAATTTCTCAAAAAAATTTCAAAAATATTTTGACAATTTTTTTGAGGAATAATTTTTTTCAAAACTATTGAAAAATTTAGAAAATTGAAAAAATACCCAAATTGGCCATTTTTTTTTATCTAGAGCTCCCGGTGATGGATTTTGTCAAAACAAAAGGCTACTCTAACTGGAAATAGCCTTCTGAATCCGAATTTGTGGTTAGATCTATTCTACAATGCACCAAATGTTGTTGCTCCTCATATTTTCCTCTTGACCACCTTCGCACAAACTAAGATCTCCCACCAATGGCTATGTAAAGAACCTCCAACTACTCTGATACCATGTAAGAACTTATGAAAAGCAACAACAGGATCAAGAGACTAAACATAGCACAAAAGAGAGAGACAAGATGAGAGAATATGATGATTGTATTCTCAATATGCATGAATATATACAATTACAAGCATGTACAAGGCTTTCTTATAAAGGCAAGCTAGGACACAATGAAGGGCCATGAATGAGACAAGTGTCCCAATCATGTGTAGGGTAGGTAGAAAGAAATAATAGATAATTCCATGAAAGGTGGATCATCCACCTAAAGTGGAATTATCATGCCACAAAAAGTGGAGATAAAAAGGTGATAACTAGATCACACCACAAATAGTGGAATTTCTCCTACACACACTTCCCTAAGTGTCCTAATCATATCTCTCAATGTATGTACAAACCTAGATGCAAGATGCAAATAAATAGGTGTCACAAGTGCAATCTATAATGATATGAATTCCCTATTAAACTTAAGTAAAGTGTAATAAGTAAAATACTTATTTACACCAACATATTTGACTAATTCTATGATGCCACAACCTAAAAGTGATGATTTGATACAACTTGAAAGAAAGCAATGCAATGTTTTACAAATTGATACAGTGTGATCTAAATGCAAATATGTAACAACAAAGGACACTTTTGAATGGATTTTTTAGATCTAATATACAATAACTATCTAATTTGAAGATTCCAAAATTCTGAAAATGAATATTTTTATGCAAATTTGAAATAAAACTATGCAATTTTTCACTTGTTTTTGAGCTAAAATGAAAGATACAATATGCATACAATGAACAATTTCTGATTTCAAGTACTCAATGAATATAATATAAATATAAATCTGATCTAGATATGACTGAAACAAACTCTAATGTAACCTATTATGAAATATGGAATACTAGTTTTTTAAATTCTTTTGATGCTTTTAGAATGCAAAAGAAATGGAACCCTAAATGAGAAATACAAAACGATGCAATGCAAATCTAAACCTAAGGTTTAAAGGATTTCCAATTTCAGAAAGTTTATAATATAAGAATGTCAGGTTCGCCAAAATGAAACATAAAAAAGTAGTGACTGTAATATTAGTCTCCATAACCTAGGGCCATTTCCATTTTTTTATAAATTTCATTGGGATATAGATCAACAAGGTGAATTGTGTGACTATCATCCTTAAAGGTGAGCCAACCAGACCTAGATCTATATCCTAAGGGGGATTGGAATTGATTATAAATATTTTGAAAAGATTAAATTAATGATCCTATATGCCCTAATATTGAAATTACAAGATTCTAAAGACTGACAATCAAAAACAATAATTTACCAGTGGATCTAGGAAGTGCAGAGAACATCAAATATGCTCAAGAAAATTGGTTTTGAGAGGCCTAAAGGATTCATTTTCCCTTGGTTGAATGGGTCTTTATTCAAGTTTTTGGATCAACTTTTTGGGTCCTTTGGAACAAGATCTAATATTTCATTTGTCGTTGGTCTCACTATCAAAAAGCCAAAAATAAATTCTACAACCTAGTTTTCATGGCTTGACAACAATGATGAAAAAAAATACAACAATGCAAAATGGCTCCTTTTAGATCTCTTCAATCCTTCTTCAACCTAAGACCTTCACATAAAAAAAGGAGAAGAAAAAATGTTTGTTCTGTGTGAATGGGAGTTTTCCTTGGTCAAACCCTATGTTTAATAATTAAACCTTGATAAAAAGATAATGGAAATGGAGAAGGAAATGATGAATGAACACTTGCTTTCTAAAACTCACCAAACCTTCAATGGATTCCCTTAGAGAACTAAAGAAAAACACATCACTCCAAGGAACTTGATATTGCTTTGCTTAATCAATTTGGACACTTTAAAATGCTTGGATGCTTTAGGATCAACAATGAATGTTAACCTTCACAAGATGACATGAACAGACATAAGCTTGAACATGAGGATAGGATCTTGATTTCTATAAAAAAATGATTGATAAATCTACTTTTGAATGCTCTTGAAAATAATATTTGCTCATATGAAGTCTCCAAAAAGTATGTTAGATCTTGTTCCCTATGAATTGATAAAAAGGCTATGTATTTATGGGTTTTTATCGAATTTCTCAAAAAATAGATTCCAAAGCCAATAATTGCATATTGAATTTGAATCATTAAAATACCACCAAAAACATATTTAAAAATGGGTCCTAATTCTTAAAGGGAACCCATTCACCTTTGGGGGATGGTTCCTAGCCTAAAAGTCTAGGACATTCACATTCCCAAGTGATTAAAATATTAATTGCATTAATTAAATATTTGTTTCCCTTTCATAAAATAGGAATAATAAGGCTTTGAAATTCATAATTTGGCAAATTAAAAGCTTAATTAAGTCAAATAAATTAAGGGACCCAAATAAACTCTGAAATTGTAAAGGGTATACAATTTCATACACTACAATTATATTATATTATTATATTATTATATTCTTATGCCTATTCATATTGTATTATATTATTATGTCATTATTATATTCATCTTATTATATTATTTTAAATGGTAATATTGTTATTGTATTATATTATTTATTATATTTTATTATTATATTATTTTAAATGATAATTTTTTATTTTTTAAAATGATGGTTTGTTCCATGATTCCAGAACAAATTAAATTCAAAGCATGTTTTACAATTATGGACCCCATTTCAGTTCCTCATGTTGTTGTCTTTTCAACTGCTAAATTTTGTTTCGCTTGGTTCATGTTAGTTTTGTCTGCTATTTCAATTATGATTCCATTATGTTTCAAAGCATGACTTAAACATGATAAACCTTGTTAGAACATTCCAATGTTACCTTTGAAACGCATTCTTTTTTTGTATTACTTGCCATGTTTTAAGGATATTGGTTGATATGGATTCCATGTCAGGGGCTTAGTATTAGGTGTCACTCACCTGAATCAAAAGAATTTTTTTTGACCTAATATAGTTGTTTATGCCAAGGTCCAGGTTTTCCCTTGTTCATACCTTCTTTGTGTTTCTTATGTTGAAATGCTCACTCAAGTGAGCACTGTTTAAGATAACATTATGGGTTATTTAGAGCTTCCTCCTAGAAGGAGGAGATATAACCTTTTGCTTTCATATTCATAATAGGCTACACCCCCACTCATAGTTCATTGTTGGGTTCAGTTTGTTTGATCAATTATACTATTAGTGATTTACAGTTAATTGTACAAATTTGTATATTGGATACCCTAATTACAAATTTGTTCATTCTTAACCTTATTCTTCAATATTTGGAGTTTAGATTAGAAATTCCCACAAGGACTGGTTTGATTTGAGTTTAAGCACTTACCTCCAGGTATACTTACCTATTGGCTAACCTATGGTCGATCCTCTCTTAACCTTCTTTATATTTGAGGTCCTCTTCTAAGATTTCTTTTAAAGCTATCCCAAAATCTAATTGAGTTCTCATCTCTAGCTCTTCTTCTTGTTCTATTCCTTGGTTAGCCAAGAAGTATGTCACTCCATTTTCCTCTATGTAGATATGACTTATTGAGATCACCTTCAATTCTTTCATTAGTTCCTTGATCTTGTTTACTTTAGATTGAAGGAGCCAATTTCCTATCTGTCCTTTTGCTATAGCATTAATGAACACTATTGAGTCACTTTCCACTTCTATGTTGCTGAGATTCATTTCTTTGAATAGTGTCAGACCCCTAAGGACCCCTTCAATTTCTGCCCCATTGTTAGTGGTCTCTAGTAGTTTCACCAATATAGCTTTTAAAACTTGGCCTTTCATATCCTTATGTTGCATTTAGTACTTTTCCTCCTTGATTTGGGATCAGTGGTGAATTGAAAGAATGGTGGGACTTTTGGCTTTTTCTAGATTTTCATTAATTCTCCATCCCACATTATGAATTTTGATTTTCTTTGCATTTTTATGTGGGAGTTTAGCCATTCTGAGATGTTCCTTTTTGTATCTTCCATTAGCTTTTCTAGGGCCATTTCCTTTTTCTTAGAAGATGTGTTTGTTACGCTCTTTCCAAATGTTCCAAACTAGGATGGATGGGACAACCTACTAGGTTCATCCCCAAAATGAATCTTTTTTCAATTTTGGCTAGATTTGGATGAAGTCCCATATATTATTGTCTCTTGGTGTTTCCCAACTTAAACTATTTTGAATCCAGCCCCAACATTGTTTGGTATAGGGGCAATTCAGTAATAGATGATCAACATCTTCTTCACTATTTTTGCACATTACATACCAATGTGGACCCTCTAGTCTAATGGTCTTTAGTTTGTCTCTTATGAGAATTATTTTATGGAGGGCTATCCATAGAAATGCACCCCACTGGCCCCAACATACTTTTTTGGGCCAATACCCACCTTTTCCTACCATTTGGATCTTGTAACCCAACTCCACCAAAAATTTACCAAATTTGGCCCCATACCATATTATTCTATTCTCTTGATGATTTATGCACACTTTAATGTCTTTCATTATTTCTATTAACTTTAGCTTGGTTGTCTATTATAATTGCAATCTTTGGAGGTCCACCTAATTTTTTCTTCCTTCACATTCTATAAAGTCCTTGACCTTATGACCATAAGTGTTCCTTAGTGTTGGAATATGATCTTTTAGTTCTTGATATTCTACCAATGGTTTGTAGCCTCCCCAAGAATCTAACCAAAAGTTAGCTTTCCCCCCATTATTTATTTTCCAAGTAATATGGTCAGTGATCAGGTGTCTTCTATTGATCATGAAGTTCCAAATATGGGATCCTCCTCAAGGGATTGCAATTGTTAATACCCTCTCAGGCTCCCCTAAATCTAGGTAATTTTGTTGTAGTATCTTACACCATATCAAATGGGGGTTGTGATACAATTTCTATATGAGCTTAGCTTCCAGAGCTTGGTTGTGTGCTTTTAGATTTTTTATCCCCACTCCACCTCCATCTTGTGGCTAAAAAACCTTGTATCAATGGATTAGTGGAATTTGATGCACTCCTCATTTGATCCTTCCCACATTAACTTTTTGAGGATTCTCTCTAGGCTTGTAGATTCCTTTGATGTTAGTTGCATGTTGGACATTATATAGGTGGGTATGCTTGAGAGTACTACCTTAATCATAGTGATTCTTCCTACTAAGGTTAGCCATTTTCCCCTCCAACTTATAGCCTTTTATCTACACTTATCCTTGACTTGTTCCCACAACTTAGTTTTGATTTTTTCTTTAAAGATTGGGACTCCTAGGTATTTTCATGGTGTGGCATCTATTGAGTACCCTAGGATATTTTCTATTTCTAGTTACAACTTATTTTTCATATGGAAGAAGTAAATATTTGATTTTTTTGTTGATTTATTGTCCTAAAGCCACTATGTATTCCTCCAGGCCTTCTTTAATTTTGGTTGCTTCTTTAATCAAGAGGCTTCTCCATAAAGGAAGGTATCATCCACAAATTTTTGGTGTGTGATGGCCTTAATATTTGGAGCTATCTATAGCCCCTTCCAATTACCTTCCCTTAGGATTTTGGTAATATTTTTTCTTAGTGCTTCTACCATGATGACAAAGAGGAATGGTGATATGGGGTCACCTTGCCTTAGTCCATTTTTACTTTCAAAGAAATCACATGGTATACTATTCACTAAAATCAAGTATCTTACTGTTGATAGGAAATAATAGATCATGCTTAACCATTCCTTATATTTAACCCCATTTATTCAATGATTTGATTAAAAATATCCATTTTACTATCATATGCTTTGTTGACATCCAGTTTGATGATCATGCCTTGCAATTTTTCTTTATTGATTGAGTGGAGGGCTTCATTTTCTATGATTATGCTATTAGTAATGTCTCTTCCTAGTATGAACCCACTTTGGTAAATATTTAGATCAACTTATCGAGCATTATCTTTAGTCTATTGGCTAGAACTTTATATATGATTTTATATATTGTATTGCATAGGGAAATGGGTTGATAATCCCCTAGATTAGAGCTTTCCTCTTTCTTTGGTATCACCACTAGAATTGTGTTATTGATGTCTTTTTTTAAAAAAATCTTTGTCTTGAATTCTTCTAGAATTTCCCATACCTTAGTTTCCAAGAAGTGCCAACACTTTTGGTAAAAGAAGGCAGCAAAGCCATCAGGCCCCGGTGCCCTATCTGGATGCATCTAGAATATGGCCTTCCTTACTTCCACCTTTGTGAATGGGGTGTTGTAAGAATTTGATTATCTTCTTTTGTTATCTTATTTGGGATATTCCTTATTATGTTCTCCATGTTGTTACAGTTATACCCACTTTTTGGGGCTAGCAGGTCTTCGAAGTGATTGACTGCTTCATTATGGATTTTTTTTGTCCTATATTATTCTTCCTTTATGATTTTGGATGAATTTTAATCTCTTAAAGGATTTCTTAATTTTGGATGTGTTATGGAAGAACTTTGTGTTTGCATCTCCCTCACATAGCCATATTTCCTTTGATTTGGTCCTCCAAAATTCCTCCTCTTTCCAGTATCTCTTAATATTTTTATTTTAACTCTTTTTTTTTTATATAGTCATCTTGGAACATTTCTTGATTCATTACCTTCTCATTGATTTTTGATAAGGCTTGTTCCAATCTATCTTTCTCAGTGAATATGTTTTTTAACACTATCTTGTTCCATTCTAGTATCTTGATTTTGATATGTTTCATCTTATTTGAGAATATAAAGCTTTTGGTTCCCACACATCTTGGGGCCTCTTTCCACCATTCCTCTAGAAGGGTTGCTAGTTCTGGTTTTCTATACCACATATTTTCAAATTTAAAGGTGTTCTTCTTTTGGCTTCTCCCAGCTGAGATGGTTAACCTGGTTAGTAGATGGTAAGAACCTACTAAGGGTGGGATGAAGGTCTCCAAGTTGGAATTGGTTTCCAACCATTCTTGGGAGAAGATAAATCTATCCAACTTCTCTTTGATACAACCTCCTCCTCTTTTTTTTGACCAAGTAAATAGACCAGTTTTAGTAGGTGTGTCCATTAGGTTATTATATTTCAAAAACCTTCCAAATTCCTACATTGAGGCTGAGATTTTTTTAATCCTCCTTGATATTCTTTTTCTTTTAATACCACATTAAATTCTTCCCCCATAATCACTTTCCCCCTATTATTGGGGGCTAAGTGTTGGCTGAGGGTTGCCCACAATTTTCTCTTATCCTACACTTTGGTTGGGCCATATATGCTGAACAAAGTTAACTTCATATTAATGGTTAGGTTTGAGACCTCACATATCATCTAGAGGGGATATTTTTCCTTAATGTCTAATCTGACACTGTTGGGTCTCCATAAGATCCCCAACCCCCTAACCGTACCAAAGGATCCAACATATGCTTCTTCCCATCCTTTGGATTATAAGACTTTGGATCCCTCATCTTCTAGTTTAGATTCTTGTAATAGAACTATATCTGCCTCCATTTTTTCTAGCTGGCACTTGATTAAGTGCCTCTTGTTGGGGGGATTTAGACCCCTAACATTCTAGGTGACTATCTTCATGGTGCACTTGTCTAGGAATGCTCCTCTCCCTTGTATTTCCAAAAAAAATTGACACTCTTGATTCCTTTTTCCTAGGCCCTATCTTCTCTTTTATGCCTTTCTAATTTCTTTCCCCTCTTTTTCTTATTTATTTTAGGGGGAATCATTCTATCCACAAATTGGGCTAAGTTCCTTGGTTCTATTATATCCAATTCATCAAATTCTTCCTCATTTTCACTATCTAATATTTGAGGTTTAGATTCCATTTGGGCCTTTGCCCTAGAGGTGGGGGGTTGTAGAGACCTTACAATCTTTTGTTCTAGCCCCATCTATTGTTTGAGTTTGGTATGTGCCCTTATCATCCCCTTCTTTTGGTTCCTCTATTATGTTGGGTATTGCTTCCTAGGCGTTGTCCCCTTTAGGGTTACTGCGTTTTTGGATTGTGCTTTCTAATATCTTATTTGTTCCCTCCTTTCTCCATTAATTTTTAGTTTTTGAGGGTTTTGGTATTATATTGTTAGGTGGCTCCTCTATCCACATCTTAGGTAGAAGTATTTGTTATCTTCCACTTCTATTTCATACTTCCAATTCCCAGCTTTGGTTTTTAGGATTATTGCCTTTAGGATTTCCCTAACTATTGCCAACTAGATTCTTGTGTAATGGTAGGATTTTTGTTCTAATAGTCCTGTGTTGATGCTCATGAGGGTACCAAGTGTCCTGCCTATTTTCCCCACGCATTCCTTTGTCCAAAATTTTATGGGTAGGTTATATAACCTGATCCACTTGGGCTTCATGTAAGCTTCGTTCTTTTTGGCATCAAAATTTGGTTCCCAATTTTGTATGTAAAGGGGACAACCATCAATTTCCCAGATTCCTTTTCTAAGAAATTCCTCTTTGGCTTATGCTAATAGAAATACAACCAAGAAAAATATGTTGGGTAAGAACTTGATGGCATGATTGTAGGTCCAATTGGCTCTAGCCCAACCTTCAATTTCTGACCTCAGTCTCTTGTGACCTATGATTTTACATATTATTTCCACATCATTGAGGAGGTCAATTTCTTCTATTATTTCTTCTTGGACATCAATTTTCTAGGGTTCTTTCGAGTCCTTAATTTTTTTATTTTGGTTGTCAATTGGTTTTGTGTGCCTTGATGTAGGCAACCATCTTTCACCCCTTCTTTCTATCCACTTTGGAGGCCTTGTTTTGATGGTATTTTTTAGTGATTTTCCTAGGCCCTTTCCTTTCCTCTTGTGTGATTCCCTTATATTTATTTCTTATGGTTGTTTTCTTCATAGAGTTCTTTTATTTTTCTAGCCAAGTGGAATGTCATTTGGCTAGTTAATGAAACTAGGCTTTCTACTTTCATGAAGCCATTTTATCGAGGCATGCTTATATTTCCTTGTTTCATTACTTTGTGCTTTTGAATCTATTTTCATGTCTCAAAATATTCACTTGTATGTATTCACAATTTGCATTCATGTTATTATATTCATTATTATTTTATATATTTATTAAAATGATAATATTATTATGGTATTATATTATTGTATTATTATTTTTTTGATTGATTAAGCAGGAAGAAGGGACTTGGCCTGAGCAAACAGAACATCATGATAAGAATAGAAGGTAGTAAGAAACAACAAAAATAGGAAGCGCACCAAACTTCCCTCCTCCCATAGTAAAATGCTTAACCAAATCCCATATGATCAAACATCATAGTTCTATCATTCAAATAAAAAAAACCCTAATCTAGCATCAATAGCATCCTTCCCTATCCATCTATGGTACTTATAAGCATCTATCATAATGTTCCATCTTAAAATATAAACAACATTATAGAAATTTAAGTTTTTGCACCCACAACCATAACTAGTAGCAGACCTATAAAACATAGTAGATATAAACATAATAATCAAAAAGAGAAACCCCACAGTGAAGCATCCATGCTCAGCATCCTCGATCAGCCTCCATGCTTTCATTAGATCTTCAATAGTGTCATTCACTTTTACCTTTAGCTCCATCTTTCCCACCAAGTCTTTTCCATCACCCGCTACTTTTTTATTTTATTGCTTTTTGATTTTTCCCATTTTGGAAATAGTCGCCATAACTTCCTTCTTCATAACAGTGTCAACCACCATACACACATTCTGAACTGCTTCTTCTAGGATTTTAATTATGTTTTTATCTCCTTTTTCTTGCATCCCTTTCTCTAGTACCTCCAGTCTTTCCTCAATAATTACATTCACCAAATTTTTGAGGGCACGAAGTTTTTTGTCTACCGCTTTCTCATTTATTCTCTTTTCCAGAATCTACAATCTCTCCTCTAGTATTTCAATCCTTCCATTCCCATCATCCTCAACATTATCATCTTCTTTATTGGTATGTTTATCACTCTTTATTATCCATAACATTTACTTCCTCCTCCTCCTGAGCCATTTCATGTTGTAACTCCTCTTTTTCCTCATCACAATTACCATCCTCACTTTCCTCATCTAATTCCTCCTCATCATCTGAGTCTCCTCCCAAACTATCAGGAATTTCTTTTGTTGAGGAGTCATTCTCCTCCTCTTCTTTCTTTTAAACACTCTCTGGTAAGCTTTGGGTACTTTTTCCTTTAGGAATCTATATGTTTTTCTTACTCTCCTATCCTTTTGACATCGCCATGGCCAATCTTTTTGACCTTCTTCCTCCAAGGTTTAGACCTTCCAACTCATTATCATCAGGAATAGTAATTGTTTCCACCTCTTCCCTGAGTTCACGCAAAATCAATCTCTTCCTTTTTTTAGTCCCCAACTCCATCAACTTATCCTTTCTCTTCTCTGGTGTGACTGTAAGTAAATCTTTCCATAGAGTAGTGTCTGAACTTTGGGATTTTTTACTAGCTTTCTTAGGGCTTTGGGACTTCTTGCCAAATTTTTTAGGTTTAGGGTGGGGACAGTCTTCAAGAATCTCAATTTTCACCAAGCTCTGAGGTTTAGGGCCTTCAATCATCCCAATACCAAGATTTTTGTGAGGAGTTCTAGACAACACAAATTTACAAATGGCTCTTATAAGGCCCTAATGTAATGACAGATTGGTTCCATGAGTGATACTTTGGCTGAGAGAGGAAAACAAGAAAAAGGGTAAATTTATTTTTTCCTAATACCTAATGTGGTTGAGTATGGTAAAGTGGTATCCATGGAAAGACTGGTAGCATCCTTCAAGATTAAAATACTTCATTACAATAAAGCAAACATTGTGATACAAAGCTGGCAACTTAAACCTAGAATACCCATTTTGAAATATTTCTGATTTTTCTTTTCCTTCAAAGAACTTCTTGAAATAATCCTGATACTTACCATTACTAACCTTTGCTACCTTCATCCCTCTGTAAGCTAGACTCGTCGTTTCTATAATTAGATTCACATACACCTTAAACTGAAGCCCACCTAGGTTTACTTCGCCATCTCTCCAAACATTTTCAAATTTGTAGCTGAGTCTTATATTATAGCCCTCCATTGTGGCAAAATATGGAGTGAAACCTGCCTACTCAAAAAGACCCCATAGCTCCTCATTATTGTGAAGAAATTCAAATTTATGGGGTTCGATACACTTCCTAGGGCAACCCATCTCGTTGTTTGAGCTATGAAAAACTTTAGGAACCAAAAGAAAATCACTTCTATTACCCTCGGCATCCTCAACACTCACAACTAGAAGCTCCACACTCTTCGTTCTAATGGTGACTCTATTACAATTAATTTGAAATGTAGTCATCTTAGGGTCTTTTCTATGTTTCATAAAGAAATTCACATCTCGATTACCAACTTTTCATCGATAATCATTATTCCTTATGACAACTCCACCTCCTTTTCTAGCAATGATAGCATTTGTTTTATTCCAACTCTTAATTCTAATTTTGACGTGAGTCCATTTGTCACATTAAATATCTATCCTTAGATTATACCACATGCTATTCATTTCCAAATTTAAATTTTTCCTATCATGGTACAAAAACTACCCATCTGATTGTCCTTTCCCTCGATTGCAATGTCCTTTATCAAGATTTGGAAATCCCTTTAAAATGTGCTTCCAACACCAACCAATCAGCATGCCAACTTGCAACCATGGGGTCCACGTCCTCATAAGCCTTCTCCTTCCACCACTCATATTAATAATTAAGAAACCCCTCCTCATATTCCTTTATTCACATATTTTTCACCAAGTCTTTCTTTCACTAGGACTTCCTTAATTTGATTAGGAAAATTAATAAAGTCTCAATTTATTAATGTTTCTTGATTTATACCAAGGTTTTCCATCTCATCTGCCACCCTATTTCCTTCCCTTAATGAGTGGAAAATTTTAACACATTGGATCTCTTGCAATATGCCTTTACAATCTTCCAATAGATCTCTAATTTCCCAAGGAATATTCACCCTATTGTTGAGATAGTCTATTATCAGCTTTGAGTCTCCTTCAACAATAACCTTGTTGTATCTCCTTTCTCTAAGAAGTCTAGCACCAATCCAAACAGTGGATGCCTTAGCAAATTTGTTCATAGTTGTTCCTAAGCCTTTGTTGTATCCAATCAGAAAGGCACCCTTATCATCTCTTGTTACTCCACCAACAACATCCCATCTAGGATTCCCCTTCAAGCAACCATCAAATTTGCATTTCACCCATCCTGGATCTGGGGGGGATCCAGATAGTGCTTCTTCTTATAAACTTTTTTAGACAATTAACATTATGTAAAACATGGGAGGACTCCCATTGTTGTTAGGCTATTTCTTAACCTACTTGTATTTGTAGCTTTCCATATTCTCTTGAATTTGTCTTTTAATTATTAAACATAACTCCTTGCTAGTTCTTGCAGCCTCCCTAAACACTCTATTATTCCTCTCTTTCCACAAAACCCAAGCCAAAAACGGGGGAATTTGTCCCCACAAATTACTAATTATATTGTGGGAATAAGGGAAAAATATCCATCCTTCCAAAAACATTTGAACATTGACCAAGAAAACCCACTCCACCTTTAGAGCATTAAGAAAAAAACCCAAGACTTCTTGAGCATAAGAACATTGAAAAAAAAAATGCATGATAGTTTCCTCTTCTTCATTGCAAAGGCTGCATCTATTTACAAGATACCAACCCCTTTTCTTTAGGTTTTCTATAGTGAGGATCTTACCCTGTATCACCATCCACCAAAAGCAGTTAATTTTCAGGATTAGGTTCTTCTTCCAAACTTTAAGCAAGTCAAAAGAACCCAAGACCATAGTTTGCTACATCATTAAGTCATAAGTTGATTTAACAGAGAACCTTCCACTAGAATTTTCTTCCAGATCCACTCATCTTTTCTATTTCTTGAAAAGGATCAGGGTTTCCAATCTGTTTTATAAGCAGGTCAATAGTAGCCTCCCAATTCTGTTGTCTACTTCCCTTGAGAACAACATTGCTTAGACAATCTTTAAAGCTTTTCCACCTGGTTCTACAACCATCCCACACAAGATAATTAGAATTTTTTTTCCCAATTTCCCTTTTTAGTCTTATTCTAATTTTTTGGAGATCTCTAGAGGCCAACATTGGAGTTGGTGTGGACTAGGGCTCATCCCATAAATTAGTATTGAGACCATTACCAATCCTCATTTTAGCATCTCTAGTCAATAGTCCATGAGTTTTAAGGAGATTATTCCAAAACACAAACCCATGCGGAAGCTCCTTCTTCCTCAGGAAACAACTAGCATCCTTATTTTTAAGATACTTAACCCTTAGGATAGTAGCCTAATCTTTTCCATTTTCCAAGAGAAACCAATCCATTTTTGCCACCAAATCTTTATTAAATAGTTTTAATCTTTTTATACCTAACCCACCTTCTTTCTTTGAGACACACACCTTCTTCCATTTAATGAGAACCATTATTTTCCTTTCCTCCACTTCGGACCATAAAAATATTTTTTATTTTTTTCAATTCTTCCAACAATATAGGCTGGTATATTAAACATTGAAAGATAATAGATAGGAATATTCTAAAGGGAGGCCTTTAAAAGCTGATTTTTTCCTGCCAAGCTCAATAATTTACCTTTCCACCTAGCCAATTTTTTCTGGACTTTCTCCACAATATAGTTCCAATAGTTACTATTTGGATTTTGAGAGAAAATAGCTAGATCAAGGTAAGTAGTAGGTAAATCTGCTTCCTGACATCCCAAAATTCGTATTACTTTATCTTTCACAAGCTGGCTAGTATTGAAAAAATATTTTTTTCTTTTTTGGTAATTTATACACTGTCCTGACAAATCAACATAGTTGTCCAAAATAGTTTTCCATTTTTTTGCTTCAACCGCCGAAGCTTCCCCCATTAGAATGGTATCATCAACAAATTGTTGATGTGAGGTCGGGGATAAGGAAGAAACAACTCAGAAGACCTTTAGGGATTTATTATTAAGTTTTTTTTAAATGTTGCGACCAAGAGCCTCTACCACAATGACAAAGAGGTAAGGAGATAAGGGATTTCCCTATCTCAACCCTCTACCAGGTGAGAAAAAACCATGGAAAAAACCATTAAGCAGAATCGAATACTTCGGGGTAGTAACATAGGCTTTTATCAAATTGAGAAATTTACCTTTAAAGCCAATTTTTTCCAAAATAGCAAATAAAAAATTCCAAGTAACTAGATCATAGGCTTTGGAGATGTCAAGTTTTAGCACCATACTTTGTTTTTTACTGTAATCCATAGTGAGCAAGATCTCATGAGTGTAAATTGCTACATCTAGAATTTATCTTCCCTGAACGAAACCTTTTTGATTGATAGCAATCATTTTTCCTAAGACCAGCTTCAGTCTGTTGACAAGAATTTTGGAACAAATCTTATAAGTAGTGTTACATAAACTTATAGGTCTATAATCATTCATTGAAGCAACTTCATTTGATTTAGGGATAAGGGCCAAAAAGGTGGTATTCATTTGATTCAAAATTCTACCTGGTCTAAATAAATCTTTGACAACAATTAAGAGGTCCACAAACACAATCTCCCATTATACTTGGAAGAAGTTGGGAAGAAATCCATCAAGTCCCGGAGCTTTGAAAGCTCCAAAAGAGAAAACAGACTCCTTTACCTCTTCCAAAGTGACACACTTAGTTAATTCTTTCAGGTATTCCTCTGTGATAACATTAGGTATAACCTGCAAGAATTCCCCCAAATCTAGACTGTCAACCCTTGAAGGATCTAGGTAATTTGAAAAGAAGGAAAAAGCCTCATTTGCAATTTCTTCTTCTCTTTCAGGTTTAGTACCATTAGAAGTGGTGAAAGATCTGATCCTATTTCTTCCTTTGTGCTTCATTGTAGATTGGTGGAAAAACTTAGTATTCTTGTCTTCTTCCTTAAGCCATTAAATCCTTGATTTATGTTACTAGAAGATTTCCTCCTTCTTACTTATTTTGTGTCATTGGGATCTAAGCTCCCTTTCTATTATGTAGATCTCATCATTACAGTCTCCAGCCTCTATTTGATCTTGAACTTCCTTAATTTTCAAATTCAGATCCCTCATAGTGGTAAAGATATTCCCAAAAGTGTATTTGTTCCATCCTCTAACCCTTTCCTTAATTCTTTTTAACTTTTGTGTTAACCTAAACATTGGAGTGCCATCACAAGGAAGGTTCCAACATTCTTCAATTAGAGATTCAAAGTATGGATGAAGGGACCACATGACTTCATACTTGAAGGGGTAAGGTTTTTTTATCACCCTATTATCCCATTCCAAAAGAAGAGCACTATGGTTAGAACCCATTCTAGGAAAGGAAATAAGAGAGACATGTTGGCACTCTCAAATTTTGCAAATTTGAGATTCCCATATCAAAATTTTTCCTCTGCACTTTTGTAAGTGCACCTAATGAACCTGCCTGAATGACCTACTTTGGAGGGTCATATTCTGGAGCCCATTGATTTTCATGCAAAATCCCTTTGCAGACACACTCATGTGTCATATGTGAACGTGCATGTCAATTTTTAGCTTCTCATGATGATTTTTGTTAGGGTTTCGAAAGGTGAAGCTGGAGGGTTTTAACACTTTTCAGCTGTTTGTAAACTTTCAGTTTTACAAAGTAGCCTCCTATTTGAGCTTGTATTTTGCAACCAAATGATATTCATGACAAAATGGTTGTTGTTTTGCATTTTCCATACCAAGATGAGCTCACATGTTAGTTTTCAGAGCCTTACGAGTTGATTTGCTATTTTTAACAAATCAAAACCAAATAGAATTTCTTCAATTTTTCACTGTAACCTTTCTGAGAGGTCAAATTTGACCATCAATATATTTTGCATGAAGATGATTCAATTTGATTCCTCTTGCACATGTGTTCAGTGCACCAAAATGAACTAATGTGTCTAGTGGTAGCTCACCAGGAGTTGATTTGATATTTTAGCAACGAGGTGATCTCTTGTGTTTTAATTGGTTCTGAACAACTATTGCATAAAGTTCAAGTAAGCAACTTTGACAGCGAATAAATTTTTCCTCGTGACTAATTTCTCCAATCCATCTTTTGTATTGTATTCTCGGATCTGATGTCTACATTCCTGCAAGTTTTCATGGCTCCAAGAGGTTGTTTTCTTAGTTTTCCAGATCGATTCCAGAGCCAACTTGGCCAGTTTTATACATTTTGTAACAGTTCCTAAAAGTGAGTTCTACTGAAAACTCGTTTCACATTTTCAGTATTGGATACATCCAGAAGCTGCCTAAAGTTAATTTGAGCATAAAATTTGTTGGAAAATATTTTTTTTTTAGCAAGGCCGACATGGGGACCTAACATGCTCAACCCATAAGTGAGTAGGTGTTAAGATGTGTGTGTTCACAAAATTTCATTGATGTCCTTTTGAAGATTCTTTATAGTTTCAAGGTTCAAAGGGCTAAGTGCACTTACCAATTTCTTGAAATGAGATTCATCAAGACTATCTTGTTTTGCTCAAGGTTCCTGATTAAATTGGCATGGGTGAGAGTGCTAAGATTTTATCATAAACTAATTTGGTGCATTAGTCCCATGGAGGTAGATGACAATTATACATCAGTAGAATCACTTGCAGTCATATGACACAAGTAAACTGAGTAAAATTCTCAGAGATTTACATGCTAATTCAAGACTAACAATATTGATGAAGTTATCCTATCAGACATATTGTTATTATGATGTTGATCTTAATGAAGATGAATATAATTAATGTGATCTTGAATGAGGTATTCAAAAGGATATATAGGAGCTTCTAAAACAAATCAAGAGTTGCTTTCTATACTTATTCAAATAAACATCCATCAAAGCATGAAGACAATGGAATTCTATTTTCTGCCATCTGAATAAAAAATGAAAGGGGACTTTATATTGCAAAATACACATAGATTGGATGCATTGTGAATGACCGCAAAATATTTCAATCAAATGCAACTAAATGGGCATGAACATTAATCAAAACATATAACAAAACATTAAAGCCTCCACAATGAATTGAGATGGGCACAACTATAGACAAGAAGAGATGCAAGAATATATGCACATAATAGATTGTTGAAATGATCATATAAAATTTCAAGTAAATGCAATTAGCCTATTGGAAAACCTTTAAGCAAATGCACATGGAAGGAGCACCATATCCACTAAAGCACGCATGGAGAATGGGGCGCCAGACAGAGGAATCACATGAGTTGCAAAGATGCTCAATACAAAATTTTGGCCTTGCATTTATCATTACCTGAGCAGCTTGGTTGAGGATTTTCCCTAGCATATTTAGACAACATAAATAGAAGCCACGAAGGCCAAAATTTTTGCAAGGCTAAAATTATGGAACTGTGCCAAAGCCCTACATCTAGAGTTTCTGAAGATCTCATTGAGCAGATTTTGTTATTCCTTCATAGAATGAAGGGCTATCAAATTGCAAGAGGTTTGATGCAATTGTCTGGGGTGCAACATTGAAACAATGTACATCCATCAAAATGTGAACAGGATCATGCATGAAGCAAGGAAATGATTTATTAAAGGTTCCTAAAGACTTCAAGCACATGTAAAATGCATAATACCCCTAAAATGGATGGCTTGAACAACATTATCAAAAGGCTTTAAAAAAATCCCAATAAAAAGCATATGCCAACGCACTAATAAGGTAAGCAAATGCAAATTGCATCTTAAGAAAAAGGAGGTACATGCTATGTTTGACAAAATCTCCAAGAAAAGGTGATCCCATGGAGTATGGCATGCCTGGTAGAGTGTGTAAATTGAAAATGTTGAAAGTTTTAGACAATCTTCATGCAACGTTAAGCACGTTGCTTGCGCATCGAGTGTTTGTTGAGGGTAGGCTCTAGAAAATTTACAACAAATGCATTTTAGAGGGCACACAATGAATAGAGATGGCAACTGAATAAAACAAAATGGGTATGCTGAAGAGGCACCGCTATGAACAAACAAAAGAAATTGTAGAGAGGATGCGAGCATGAACAGAAATTAGGGCACAAAATGGAGATGAAACAAGATCAACGATTGTCAAAGAAGATCATAATATAGCCACACCCTAGCCATTCCCCACCATTTCATGAGATAAAGCTTCTCACTCTTTAATTCCTGCGAAACAATAGGTTGGCGCCATGTGGCTTGTGGCGGGCTCGAGAGGAAAAATGAAAGCACGAGTATATTTCCATTCTGCCGATGGAATTATTAAAGGCTCACATTTCGAAAGAAAAACATTTAAAATAAAAGGAAAAAGTATTTAAAGGTGAATGATGCCCGATGAGAATTTTAATGGAATATGCCGAGAGGTGAAAGAAGGGCCCATGAAATTAAAAGAAAATGCCCGATAATTTTATTTTTAATGTGCCTCATCTTTTTTGAAATAATGCATTTTAAGGAGTGAGGTGGGCAAAGGGCATTTAAAAGGAAAAACATATCACAAAGTAATGTGCTTTGCCCGTGAGGAGTTAAAATGCAAACATTGGTAAATGGAGAATTTTATCTGATAAAGATAAAATAATGCATGTGAAAGTGAATGTGCACAGGAATGTTTTATAGGGTGAATAAATATTCACTATGTTGAATATTTTATTGGCTTAAACATAATATAATAGCACATGGAATAAAAATAAGGTCAAAGCTCAAATATTAAAGTTGTAAAACTTTAATAACTGGAGCTGCAGGGTGAATGATTTTCACTGGGAGTGAAATTTTCAGTTGTTGGGCAAATTGGCGCAAAGGAAAATTTGGAGGCAAAGTTTGTTGCAGAGAGAGGAGATAGCATTTTCTTACATGTTGATCAACGGTGAAGAGGTTTCCAGATGGCATCTCTGGATCAGCTTTAGGGCTTCTTCTGGATACTTCTATTCTTCTATTTCTTCTCTTCTCTTCTCATTATTGAGGGTTTTGAGGTTGAGTTATGTTCTGAATTCTTGTATGGGGCTGGGTAGATAGAAAATGTCAAGTTCAGAGTCTTAATTTGAGTTTGTAAATTTCTGATTCCATGAGCAAATACAACCAGTTTATGCAAACAAATCATGAAAGTGTGTGCACATTCATGAATATCTTCAACTTTTCTCCACACTTGTACAGTTTAATCATATGAATTCAATAATACAAAGTATCTTTGAGTTTGTTATCTCAAATTTCATGAGATTGTGTTATTTTTTTATGGGTCTATTTCAAAGAAATGGTTAAATACTTTGAGCAAATAATAGTGATTTCAAGTGTGCAGGCTGGATTTGGTAAGGAGAATTTGATTGATAATAGGAGTGGGATTGTTGGTGTAAGACACAGAACAGTTGATGCAAGGCATTAACAATTTAAATCCATTGGTTGAATATCATTTGCTAATGAATTTTTTTTATGTGTTTGACTCCATGGCCCAAAATTAGATACTGATTTATCTTGCAGCTTAGTGCATCTCAGAAACATTTTATAAATTCAAAATCATTTTACATCCCTATGTGTTGTAGTTATCTCATGCTCCAAATAGTTGATATTATTGATGACCAACCAATTCTATTCAGCATTAGCCTATTATGTTGAATTATTAAATGAGATTATCTATTGTTGTTAATGTTGTTTATGATATTGGTGTAGAGGTTGTAAACAAATTAAGGGATCACCCTCTTGGGTCTTGCAGAGCCCAAAGTGTAGGAGGTCTTTAAAATCATCATCAGTTGGTCCAGGTCCTTCAAGCTGCCCTTGATTGGAATTGTCAATCCCATAGGTAGATTAGAAGACCAACTTGGTTACAGTAAAAACCACCAACAAGACATTCTGCAAAATATTCTATTTTGAGGAGATCAGGAATCTATCCAACTTCACTTGTATAAGTTGATTACCTTGCCTTCTATTAGTCTAGGTGAAATGGGATCCCATAAGAGGAATATCCATAAGTCCCATCGAGTCAATAAAGCTTGAGAGATCCATCATACTCTCTGAGAAGTTAGTGAAACCTCCTTTTTTCTTAGAAAGATATAGAGGGGAATTAAAATATCCTCCAAGCATCCATAGTTCATCTTTGCTATTAATCATAACTCCGTCCAATGGGTTCCATAAGTCTAGCCTATCCAACCTTGTATTTGGGCCATATATATTCCCCATATTCCATTTAATGGAAGTATCACCATCTTCCATACTAATCAAGAGACTGTTTTTATTCTTGAATTTCAACTTTCCAGTAAACCAGGAAGAATTCTTGTAGGTAGCAATCGTACCAGAGGCTCCTTCAACATCACTAGCATCAAAACCAGCACTAGGCCAAAGCCACTTCAGGGTTTTCTCAAAACTTTCCTTTTTCATTTTTGTTTCCTGGATCAAGAGAATGTCAGGTTTCACATCAGCTAAGCATCCTTTTAGCACATGTTGTTTATATGGGCCATTAAGACCCTTACATTTCAAAATAGGATCTTCATAATTTAGAAGGGTTAAAGAGCAATATCGGTTGATACTACCCACGATGGGAGGACAACCTCTCTTATTTCCTTTTTAGTTTGTTCCCTACTAATGAGTCCAGAGTCCTATGTTTCCCTGCTGCCACATCTTTTGTTATTTCTTTGACTCTTGTTTCTTTTAATTAGGGTCTACCAACTTTATTGTTTCCTCCTACATCTATTTTTTTCTTTTTTCATGACTTAGTTTTTATCCATCATTTATCATCCTTGATTTGTGACATTTGCTCCTCCTCCAA
Organism: Sequoia sempervirens; assembly: GCA_007258455.2. Lineage (NCBI taxonomy): Eukaryota > Viridiplantae > Streptophyta > Pinopsida > Cupressales > Cupressaceae > Sequoia > Sequoia sempervirens. The sequence continues at coordinate 334,897,802 of VDFB02105785.1, forward strand.
AATTGGTTCATTACGATCCTTATTTAGGGTCGAAATCTATTCATTGTGGCTAATTTCCCCTTCCTCCTAGGCTTCATTTTGTTGTTTTTCCTAAAACACTAGAGGAGGAGTTCTACCTTTATTTTCCTTTTCTTTTTCTAAATCCAGAATTTTCTCTGAGGATGGCGGAGTAGATGGTTCATTGGTAGCTTCTAAAAATAGCCTTTTCTAGATTTTCATTAGGAATATTTTCCATATCTAGGTTAAAGGATTTTTTCATGATTAACAACTTTTTATTAGTATATTATATTTTCTTAGTATATTACTATTATTTTTTATATTATATTATTATAATATACTATTATATTATATTATTATAATATACTATTATATTATATTATTATATTATATTATTGTTATATTTTATGTTTATTATCATTATATTATTAATATTTTTTACTTTATTATTAAAATCTTATTATTATTATATTATATTATTATTTTATTATTATAATAAAATCATTATGAGATGGTTAAAATGTTGGAAATAAGCCACACCTGAACTGACAATGGGGCTAACCAAAGAGGGGCCAGTAGCTCAATTGGTAGAGCACTCCAATAGTAAATTGAAAGTCTTGGGTTTGAGTTCTAGCTAGTCTATATGAGCTATAGCTCAACAAGTTTTATCAAATCTTGGCTAGGATCCTAAAAAATCAATAATGTGGCTTAAGGGGGGATGTTGGAGATAAGCCACACCCAAATCAATGATGGGATAAGCAAAGAGGGGCCACTAGCTCAATTGGTAGAGCACTCCAACAACAAATATAGGGTCCTAGGTTCGAGTCTTAGTTGGTCCATATGAGTTGTAGCTCAACATATAATTTAATTATTATTATTATATTAATATTATAAATAATGACTATATTATAAGTTAATACATTAAAATAGAAATTTGAGATTATCCAAAGTCATCCATCTAATTGTCACCACGTATCCATTAGTGATCATCTTCATACCTTTAACAAGAGAAACACTTTTTTGAAATATAATAATATTAGTATTAAATTAATATACTAATAAACTAATATAATAATAAACTAATATAATTATAATATAATATTATAATTATGATAATAAACCATAACTCTAACTTTAAGCCTAAATTAATCTTGACTTTATTGGACCCTAATCCTAACCCTAATTTAATTGTAGCCCTTATTTAACTCCAATCCTAAACCTAATTGAAAGAACCTAACACTAACCCCAACCCTAATCACAACTAAAGTAAATCTTAAGATCTTTTTTGAACCCTAAACCACTCATAGTGGAAAGATAATTTAATCATAAACCTAATTAAACCATAGCCTCCCTTGAAGATTATGCTACATATCGTCAATTATTGCAAACCTAAATTATGAAGAATGTGTTGAAAGAAACAAATAGAGTCCACCTTTTCATCATTGCAAGACAATGCATGAGATAGTTAACAATTTTTATCAAATAAATATGGTCTCACAAACTATAAGATGTGAAATTCAACTAGAAATTTAATGTGGAAAAGGAGGAAATAGAATAATAAAATCACAAATATCTCGTTTCTAAAAGAAACATAATAAAGTGTTCCCAACCATAATTCAAATTTGGGTGTTACCATAACCTATGTTGAATGAGTGTAACACAAGTATGATTACATATAGTTCATAAAATAATTGGTTGAATTGTTGTAGTCTATCCATAGTTCATGTTCTAAGATCATTGGATAAACAAAGGCAATGATATTGTGCACAAATATGTGTCTTTTTATTAGAGATAAACTTTAATTTTTTATTTAATATAATTAGATAATATTGTTTGTAGTGCCTCTTAGTTTTCTTTTTGTTTTTGATAGATACTTGGTTGTATTGGACATTATGATAATTTGATGCATAGCTATGATGATAGTTGATAACTATCACTAATGTTTATGCTTATACCATGATTAGTAGACCAGTTTAATTGGTTATGTGGGTTATTATTGCTATGAGTATTAAGTGATTATTGGATGTATGTTCTTATCATGACTTTGGTATCTGATTATTGTGCATTGATATATTTTTGTGAAGGGGAACAATGTTGCATCTCTCTCTTTGTGAGTGCCCTGCAACATTGTGATTTTCCCTTCACAATGTATTTGACTGTTTGTCTATGTACATGCTCAACTGTGTGGTTTGCTACAGGTTGCAGGTAACAGGCGATGAGCACCTAAATTTCCAAGTTTGAGCGTGCCTAAACCCAATGGAGATAGCATCATGTCCCCTATGTTGAGCCATCATCCTTGACAAGGATGAATATTCAATTGTATTACCCTGTCAGTGTGGTCAGTTCGAGTTAGTTTATCTGTGTCGTTGTGTATTTCCTTCCATTTTGCTTCGAGGTCAGGTATTGTTTGATATTCTGTTCATTTGATATTTGTTTGATTAGTGCCTTGACTGATTATTATTTTAAAATAAAAGAGTATTGCGGTCAAAAGGTATTTTGATAATCTAAATAAATGTTTTAATTCATTGTGGTCTTGATAAATAAAATAGTATTAATGTTTTATTTAATTTAAATAAATTAAAATTTTGATTTAATAAAGACATATTAAAATCAAATAATAATAATACCTTTATTAAGTTTCAATAAATTAAGAGTGCAACTTAACATGGGAATATTAAAATAAATCTATATTATTGTTGTGTTGTGCTAATGGAATTAAAGGTAAAATTATAATTTATAAATTAAATATTTTAAGAGTTAATTATGGTGTGTAAATAAATGAAAACAAGTTTATTAATTAACATATTGTTGAGTGGAAGTAATCGGTAGTGGGAAAAAAATTAAATAAAATAATTCAAATTAAAGTAGTGGATGCTACAACGGATTGGGGAAATAGTAAATAAATTAGTTATATTGCAAAATGAAAGGGGCTTTTGATAATTCTCTAGAAACTAATCTTGTTGCTCTATCGTGAATATTTTCTGGTTCTTGAAAGTTTTCTTGGGGTTTTTGGGAAGTTTTGGAATTGGGCTTTGCAGTGTTGTGGGAATTTTGAAGAGTATTGTAGCTGAAAATTGGAAGTAGTGATCTCTACATCAATTTCCAACCTAGCTAAACGACTTTAATCAAGTTCCACTGTTTTTCTGATTTACACCTCTATTTACTCTTGCTTTGAAATAATTTATTAGAAAATATTTTTGAAAGAATTTCTTGGGATATCTCTACAAAATACTTGTGTATATTCTGTAAATCATTGTTATTCATGCTTCAAAATCTTGATTTTTTTGTTTATAACTTCAACCCCAGCGTCTTCTTTTTGATAGCAAACAAATTGTTTCCTTACTTTGATTTGAGTTCTCTGAATAGATTTATGTGGTATCACCCCTGTCTTGTATCCACTAATAGATAATTATTTCTTTAGTCGATACTTTGTCCATACAATGCCATATTTCTTCTATAGTTTTTGGTACTCACCAAATTTATATAAATTGCAACTACAACTAAACAGTGAATCCCCATCATGCCTTGGACGCAATTGCTTAATATTTGTGTTTCTTGTATGTTGGTATGCTTTATTTTTGTATGTGTCATTCAACCATGAAAATGGTATTTTGATAGGTGGACATATCCCTGTTGTCATTTGAAACTTTGCACATGGTGTTTGTTACTAAATCATTTGTTGAGTAGTTGCAAGGAGCTCCTTTGGATGGGTGTTTATATTTTAATTATTCTGATGTCAATCCATTTGTTTGTTAGCATAAAATTTTGGTCTTGCCTTTGGAAAATCTATTGTCTAGATAGCTGATGTTTAAGACTTTTATTCTTTTTCTCTGTGTAGGGAAACTCAAATCTAAAGATCCAATGCTTGGTTTGTTCTTTTGAGGTTCGAATGTTAGACCTCTTTCATCCTAGTTGCTAGACTGTTATCCTTTACTTAGCTTCTAGCATGTGATTTTCTTATGCCTTAGTACTCCATTCACTGTTTACATTATTTCTTGTATGTCTTGGAAATTAGCAAGCATTTTATTGATAAGTGATGGTAATGCGAATGTGCAAGTTAGCCAATCGATATCTATATCTGATATCTGGTATGGCTGCATCATCATTGTTATAGATGTATTTCATCATTGTTTCTTCATGTTTTACTCTAAGATCCGATAAGGATATACATATTAAGATACAAGTTTCAAAACTGGGTTAAGCAAATTTGATAGGTGTGGGCTATAGGCATTAGCTTTAGGTAAATTGTTAGTTAAGGATGCACCAACTCTGAGTAATGCTTTGGTTTCAATTAGCAAGCAATCGATACCATATATGCTTATCACATATCATTCATGTTCTACATTTTTTACATAAACTTCATATTCGACATGCAAGTTTTTCCTATGTTCTTTCAAATCTCTACATATTATGCACCTAGTTCATTGCCACTGTGTATTCGATGCCATTGCTATTTATTTTGTGCTCGGCATTCATTTTTGTTGTGTGTATATATATTAAATCGGTGTATTGTGTTTATCTTTAAAGAAAACATTTATATATGTAAACCTATTTTCTTATTTAAATTTAAATCTAATTTCATATCTTCATGGTATACCTATGTATATATATACAAAAAAATGTATAGATGGTTATATATATGCATATATATAAATATACATATGTACATACAATATTGATCATGTATTAGTAAAAAAAAAATATTTAGTCCTTATAATTAATAAGTTAGGTAGAATTACAATAGAAAATAATTATGTGTGGGATATCAGTTTATTTTTATATGATAGTGAAAGGATTTTTTAAATAGTTAAATTGTAAATTCTTCCCTTGAAATTTATTTTGGTGGTAAACAGTTAAGTAAGTTAATGTTAGTTAAATAATGAACACCATGTGAAGTAGGAATTACATTTTCTTAGCTTAATGTATATTTGGGTTATTGTATGGAACCTTGTGTTGCTCTTGGTTTTGGGCGATTATGCAAAAAAAAAAAAGGGGGGAGTAACTTGGTGTAAGTTGTATTGGAAGTCTTCCAAAGGCTTGGGAATCATGTTGTTGGTTGAATTTTTGAGTTTTCCTTTGAAATGGTTGATAGTATACTTGATTTGGGTTATTTTGGGTTTTCAGCCATGCACTGTTTACTTGCTTTTATGGTTGATTTTGTGTGTGGGATGGTTTATGCCTCACCTTATGTGTACATTTTTGTGTTTTAGTGATTCATGCAAGTTGGCTTTACCCTATCAGTTGTGTTGGGTTTTCTAGTTGTAGAAGGGGGAGTGGCTCTCAATGGGGGTCAGTGCACAAAGTGCTATCTAGGAAAACCCATGTGGGAGTTTCTTAACTAAGTGATAACCTAATAACAAACTAAGGGGATTAGGTAGATCTTCACTCTAATTAAGATAATTGGATGCCTCACCCATGCCTATAGCACTATTTTAGGCTAAGGATGGGTTGAGAAGGCTTGGTTGGCAAAATCAACCTCCTTGTCCTCATGAAGGGAAGGTTGGTTCCGTATGTTTCACCTTATAGGTTCGGCATCTAGTGTGAGATTGTCATGACAACCATAGATGGGGGTCGGCATCTAGTGAGAGACCATCAAGACAACCCATGCCAAAACCATGTGATGACACTCTCCCCTGCTACAACCTAGCATTCCCTTTATTTGTGTTCCCTTGTTTCTTACATTCCTCTGGAAGCAGTGTCACTATTGTGTAATGTTATGTTGTACTGTGCATGCTGAAATCCTTTATAGTCATTTTATGTTAGTTGGTTGTCACCTTGTTGTCATTGTGGTGGTGGGACCTTCTTGCTATCTCCTAGCACGGGGGGTGGACCTTAGGGTTCCACATGGTCAGGTGGATTTTGCTTTGTACTCCATTGGGTTCCCTCACTTTTGTTTGTGTCTGTGGTGACTACTCCTAGATATGAAGACTCTGGACTTTTTCTAGTCATATGGACTATCTTTTATGTACTTGTAGTATACTATAAATCAGTTAAAGCATGCATTATATTTCTGATGTTCTCTCCTCACATGTACGAGGAGACATTGTAGTTCAAGATGTAATGAGGCAATTTAATTGTAAGCTCTCTCTTGTAATGATAAATGTAATTGATGTTATTGTTAATTTAATGATATTTAATGTTGTTATATTACTAGCATGAAATGGTTATTTCATATTGATTGTTCAATTAAATGTGATGGATTAAATATAATTTCATATTATTAAATGAATCTTGTTTAATGTGATAATAGCAATGATTTATAGTTTATGCTAGTTTAGTTAATGGGAATCTAGTAGTGTAGTCACAAACGTTAGAGGACTTAGGTTAGAATTTAAGTTATTATTTATTTTGCAATCTTGTGTATATTTCACTTTAAAAAAAAACAATTATCCTTTTTTAGGTGTTATAGTGTGTTTTCCTCTAGGGTTTCGTGGCAGTGCATTACATTGTTAATATAATACTAAAAGAAAAGAGAAAATTTCTAGAAGCTACCTAATAGAGTTAATTGAACCATCATCCATAGTCAAGTGTCACATTATCATAATTTGGATGAGTGTAGCATAGGCATGATTAGGTATAGTCTATAGAATAATTGATCAAAGTGTTGTAGTCCTTAATTTTTATTTAATATAATTTATTTAACATTATTAATATTTATTTTATACATAATAAAAAAATACTAATTAGGGATACACTTTAATTTTTATTTAATATAATTTATATAACAACAATAAATTTTATTTCATTCTTATAATAAGAATTTTAATAATGTTTTACATGTTGAACCTATAGACGCTAGAATATATATCTTTAAAATAACCCATATGCCAAGAGATATTATTTTTAAGGTGTATAATTTTTTCCCATTATTCTACTTAAAATTAATAATATAAGTAAACTAAAAATTATACTCTTAAAAAGGATATCTCTTGACATATTTTATATAGTTCATTTTTAAGATATATATGATAACATAATATAATATAACAAATATTATTATAAATATAATTAATATAATAATATAATATCATATAATACAATATAATAAATATTTTTTATATATAATTAATATAATTACATTGAGAGGAATTTATCAATGGTAGAATGGGGATTGAAAGTTTATGTACATAAAATCCAATAGTGAGGAAAACTAAGATAAGTCAATAAGACATTAATATTACTAGCATACTTATATTTAGAAAAACCTATGCAGAAGATGCTAAGAGATATCATTCTCAAAGTGTAGGTTTAAAAATGTTATTATATTTCATTAATATATATTTTTTGATACAACACCTAAGTGTCCCTACGACCTAGCCCAACGTCCCAACAGCCCTTACCTTGGGTACCTAAGGCGAGCTAGGGCGAGTAAGTAGTAATATTATATTGATTTGTCAAAAAGGTTACATTGCATTGCCCATCAGGCTACGAATTTAGCATTCATATGCCATCTAGAAGGCTTGACAGTATGGAGCCCCACCAAAACCTAAACTAAACCCTACCCACCAAACCGCTATTTCACCATTTACATTCAAAATGACCATGCAAGGTTGATAGCCCTAAACATTCTATTACATGTAAAGGGGACATCAAAACATAAAGGGTAAAAGCTATAGAAAATTATATTTATTATATTATGTTATATTATATTATTTTATTTTTTAATTTATAATTATATATGTATTATATTATATTGTATTTTTATTAATATATATATATAAATACTAACAAGTGGGAATTTCCCTTCTATTAGTTTTTTTTTTTTAAAGAAAAAATTGATTATAATTCCCATCTATGGGTGCCTTCAAGTCATTACATACAACATCCCTTCAATGAATTCAAAAATCCTCTCAATTTATGGACAAAACATATCTTTGTGTTCATTAACATATTAACTAAATGTGTCCATCCTTTCTTGTTATAGTCCTCTTAACAACACCAATGCTTGAGTAGAGACCTTTTTCTTCTTGACTATTACAATGTCGAAGATACCTACAATTAAATCAATCATAGGCCCTTTTCCAAATTGAGAGACTTCCCCTTTCAATGCCTCCAAATTGTCTTCCTTTGCTAGGTTATGTGCCATCACCATCCCCCATGTCTTTTATCCCATGATTTTCACTATGTTTGTGAGGAAAATCTCATAGACACGACTATCATGAATGTGTCCATTCTACTACTTCATTTTCCCTACAACCTTCATTATTACCTCCCTGATCTTTGTTCTTTCCATATTGAACAACTAATTCAGTTTATCCTCCATTGACTTTGTTATAAAATTTCAACATATGCAAAGATTTGGTTCCCAATCATTTTGCATCATCAATCACCCCCACATCTCCTTAAATAAAGCTTAACTAATCACATATCCAATGGTAATGAGCACAATAATTTCAACATATGCAAAGATTTGATTCCCAATGATTTTGCATTGTCAATCACCCTGACATCTCCTTAAATAAAGTTTAACTAATCACATATCCAATGGTAATGAGCACAATAATTTCAACATGTGCAAAGATTTGATTCCCAATCATTTTACATTGTCAATCACCCCCACATCTCCTTAAATAAAGCTTAACTAATCACATATCCAATGGTAATGAGCACAATATCTTGAGGTTGACCGAGCCATGTGATTCTCACGGATTCACCTATGAATCTGCATATGTTCTATTGATTGATTTCCTCTCTTAGTCTTATTAGTTGACATGGATGCCACCCATTATATTACCAAGCATGCTTAGGAAAAATACAATCCCAATGAAGAATAGAATGTGAGACATTCCCTAATCTCTTCTGATGTAAACCACTTCTATACACATGTAACTCATGCTTAACTCTTCATCTAGTACCGCCTCCAAACCATGTGATGTTTTTGGTTTATTAGTTATTATTTCCTTCAAGATCTGATTCACTCCTGCATTGGCTAAACTATTAGAAAATCTATTTGCTTCCCTTATATGTGTTGGATCAAGAAATCTTCCAAAGCATCTAGGCTTTCCCAAAATTTTCTAACCCAAAACTAGATTTTCCAATTGGGTGTTCCTTTGTTCTTTACTACATTGATTCTTATCATCGAATCTCCCTCTATGTCCACCTACATTATTCCTTTTTCTTTGCACAACCACAAACCTTTTGTTAATGTCTCCAATTCAACCTCATTATTAGTGGTCATCCCTATATTTCATGAGAGCCCATACTAATTGCCCTACACCCTTGTCGTCAGATGTCCCATCAAATTTTAGCTTGATTCTTCCGCTTGACAGGGCATATATATATAGACACAAAGAAAAAATAATTCTAGATACTTATCTTATTATATTATTTATTTTTTCTTTACAACAAAAAAAAATATAATATATTATATTATATTGTATTAATATAATATATTATATTGTATTAATATAATATATTATATTGTATTAATATAATATATTATATTGTATTAATATATATATTATATTGTATTGTATTATATTATATTATATTATATTGTAATATATATATTATATTATATTGTAATATATTATAATATATTATATTATTATATTATATTATAATATATTATATTATATTATAATGTATTGTATTATAATATATTATATTATATTATAATGTATTGTATTATAATATATTATATATATTATAATGTATAATATAGTTATATTATATTATAATGGGTATTGTATTATAATATATTATATTATATTATAATGTATTGTATTATAATATATTATATTATATTATAATGTATGTATTATAATATATTATATATATTATACTGTATTGTATTATAATATATTATATTATATTATAATGTATATAATATATTATATTATATTATAATATATTATATTATATTATAATGTATTGTATTATAATATATTATATTATATTATAATGTATTGTATTATAATATATTATATTATATTATAATGTATTGTATTATAATATATTATATTATATTATAATGTATTGTATTATAATATATTATATTATATTATAATGTATTGTATTATAATATAATATATTATATTATAATGTATTGTATTATAATATATTATATTATATTATATATTATATTATAATGTATTGTATTATAATATATTATATTATATTATAATGTATTGTATTATAATATATTATATTATATTATAATGTATTGTATTATAATATATTATATTATATTATAATGTATTGTATTATATTATAATATAATATATTATAATGTATTGTATTATATTATAATATAATATATTATAATGTATTGTATTATATTATAATATAATGTATTGTATTATATTATAATATATTGTATTGTATTATATTATAATATATTGTATTGTATTATATTATAATATATTGTATTGTATTATATTATAATATATTGTATTGTATTATATTATAATATATTGTATTGTATTATATTATAATATATTGT